>OZ022511.1:20806002-22006002 GCA_963989385.1 Ctena decussata | reverse complement strand
GGCCCAGTTTCAAATCTGGTATAGAGTTCATGAAAATAAACATTCTGACAATGTTTCACGTAGATTGGATCATAACTGTGCCCTTTAGAGTGTACACAAGGGTTTTCTAAGATTTGACCTAGTGACCTAGTTTTAGACCCAACAAGAATCAGATTCAAATTTGGCCTGGCTTTTATATAAATAAACATTCTGGCAAAGTTTCATGAAGATTGGATCATAACTGTGCCCTCTACGGTGTGCACAATGTTTTCCTAAGATTTGTCCCAGTGACCTAGTTTTTGAACCCACATGACCCAGTTTCAAAGATGGTCTAGATTTCATTTAGATAAACATTCTGACAAAGTTTCATGATGGTTGGATAATAACTGTACCCTCTGTGTCATTCTAAGATTTATTTCTATTTTTAGCTCTGGCGGCCACGGAGTGGAACCGTTTTAGCAATTTTGGTAAAGGGTCATGTGTAAAACATTTCTGTGAATTTTTTTCTAAATCGAGCCATTGGCTTCAGAGACGATGCTGTTAAAAGCTTTTTTCTATTTTTAGCTCTGGCGGCCATATTGTTCTGCATAGCAAAACCGTTTGAGCAATTTTGGTAGAGGGTCTCCTAAGGAACATTTCTGTGAAATTATTTCAAAATCGGCCCTGCAGTTTTGGAGGAGAAGTCGTTTAAAGGTTTTTCTATTTTTAGCTCTGGCGGCCATATTGTTCAGCGGAGCGGAACCGTTTGAGCAATTTTGGTAGAGGGTCTCCTAAGGAACATTTCTGTGAAATTATTTCAAAATCGGCCCTGCAGTTTTGGAGGAGAAGTCGTTTAAAGGTTTTTCTATTTTTAGCTCTGGCGGCCATATTGTTCAGCGGAGCGGAACCGTTTGAGCAATTTTGGTAGAGGGTCTCCTAAGAAACATTTCTGTGAAATTATTTCAAAATCGGTCCAGCAATTTTGGAGGAGAAGTCGTTTAAAGGTTTTTCTATTTTTCGCTCTGGCGGCCATATTGTTCAGCGGAGCGGAACCATTTGAGCAATTATGGTAGAGGGTCTCCTAAGGAACATTTCTGTGAAATTATTTCAAAATCGGCCCAGCAGTTTTGGTGGAGAAGTCGTTTAAAGGTTTTTCTATTTTTAGCTCTGGCGGCCATATTGTTCAGCGGAACGGAACCATTTGAGCAATTTCGGTAGAGAGTCCCCCAAGGAACATTTCTGTGAAATTATTTCGAAATCCGTCCAGCAGTTTTGGAGAAGAAGTCGTTTAAAGCAAAAGTTGACGCCGGACGACGGACGACGGACAAAGACCGATCACAAAACCTCACCTTGAGCACTTCGTGCTCAGGTGAGCTAAAAAACACGCAGCCCCGCTCCTACCCCCCACCCCCCCCCCCCCCACCCCAACCACATGTTTTAACTATACCGAGAGACGGATGTTAAGAACTATAGAGAGAGCCCCGAAGCTCAGTGGGTTAGGCTACGGCCTGCTTAGCTTGGATCTTGCCAAAGTTGAAATTTGAAATCGTTCTAACCGTAAACGGAAATTTATTGCGTGCACAACCTTTTATTCTCATCCAATCATCGTCCCGATATGTTGAAATACTGTTGAAAGAGACGAAAACACAGTATCATACATTCATCCATCGTAAAGAGCTACATGTATACTCATGCACAGCCTGTACAATCGATCGTATCTGTTCGGTTTCTGATGAGATTTTATCATAGCCCTTTCAAGAATATTTCACATATAAAGCCGATCGTTTAGCAAAGATGGTCGAAACTCGAGCACCTCAGTGACCGTCCGCCAGCAGAATTAGGCTATTTCACATGTCTGCCGGCCAAGGTTCGAACCCTCAGCTTAGAGAGACCTAATGAGTCGGAAGCGCTTTGAAGCTCCAGGCCGTGAAGGGCCGTATTCTTTCTTAGCTGGATGTTGCTTGGATTATTAAACTCTCGTCTGTCCTAGTTTCTCATTCTTTCTCTCTCTCTCTCTCTCTCTCTCTCTCTCTCTCTCTCTCTCTCTCTGGCAGGCTGCCAGATATAGACTAAAATATATAGTATTCCTCAAAATTATTGAGAATTTTTTGCAAAGTGAAAATTAAGCACTGGTACTTGACAGATCATGTACATACTTAATATTTTTTTTTACTTAGTTAACAACATCCCTCTGTGAACTTTTTAGCGTACTAGTATTACTCATATGCTTGAGTCACAAATGTTATCTCCCCTTGAAATGTGCCACCCAGAGATTTTTTGTCTGACTGGAAAATTATGTACCCTTACCAAATAAAGTAGATATTTATGGAAAAGATAATGACAAATCAGTTGGTTTCTGAATGTTTTTCTCATCTAGAGTTAAGGTGTTGGCAAACTGAAAACAGAATTTTGTGCGAGCTTGTCAGCTGTAGATGCTGCTGGCGTTCAAACACGTGACTTCATTTCGAAAAAGTGACCGAAATTGGGGAAAATTGCAATTTTGACAGAGGGTATGTTGCTTTGATTCATTCTTATTCTATACATCTCGACGGAAACGGCACAAAACCATATTTTTTGTAAGGCTTAGTAAACGTGCTATATGGGATATGAGTTTTGAAATAATTATCTATACATTGCCAAAATTATTCCGTTCAGATCACTAACCGATCAGATTTTTTGCTGTTTCTGATGCCTTCAATAGTCTTCCTATAATATAACAGCCAGTCCCTGACTCAGAAACTGGAATTAGCAACTTTAAATCATGCAAAATATTAAAGGCAACATTACTAATGTAGATGGTGTTGCCCAATGAAGAAAATAAATTATTTCACCTGAGATAGTCTATTTCTAGCAAAGGTGGTATAGAAAAATATAGTCGAAATCAAGGGACAAATCTTTACAGGGGTCTACCCTAGCCCATCCTTACCTACCACTGACGAAAGAAAATGCATCAAATTGTCATTTTTGTATATCCAACTGGAAACAGAGGTTCTTTTATTGTATTTTACTTGTTTAAAATATTGTTGAACATGAATGTCTAGCAACTGTGTGCCAAAATGCAATTCTCAATAATTTTGAGGAATACTGTAGTTTACAAAGGGTCATCAAATCCAAAATCGTTTGAATGAATCAGTCAGTCGGTCAGTTTTGCTCTGCTTGGTATTGTTTTCTGCTAAATTGTGAATGACCAGACCAGACTTTGCAATTGTTGTCTGCGCATCCTTATCAGTTCAGTTCAATTCAATTCTCTTAACGACGTTCCCCAAGTGGCTCAGCGGTACATAACCATAGTTGCACGCACTTGGCGCCGTGTGTCCGTCCAGTCATATCCTCATCATTACCTGTACACGTAAGGGCGGTACGCTACGAGCATTGTTATTGACAGTTATAATCAGTCCTCGGTTACCGTTATCTTGCGTAAAGGACACCTGCACTTTAGTAGCGCAGAAAACCGTTAGACTGTCTAATTTAGATTGAAAAGACACACATTCCAGTCAGTCAGATTTCGCGTAATTATGAAATTTGCCATATGAGGGATGAAAATCCACTGTTTCGTATAATATAAGTAGTTTCAGATTCCGGTCTGGCCACATTCTTTCGTTTCTCCTTCCGCTGATTCAAGAAGGGCAGTTGTCAGTTACTGGCGAAAGTATGTGCACTTAGTACTGGTTAACCGCTTAGGAGGTCTAAGCCTGCCCAGGAATAGTGTGGTTAGGTTAACTGACCGTCCCGACATGACCTTAGTTGTTTACCGTGGACGTTAAGCACCAAATCAACGAAAGTTTCAGATTAATTGACAGAGATAGTTTTCAGGGTCCGGTTGTTCAAGACTAACGACGCCGTTCGCTAACAAGACCTTAATTTTCTATATGTATTGCACGCAAAACACTGCCATTTTTTCGAAAAAATGTGAGGAGCTTTTGCAGTGCAAAATTTTATGAATTTGTGTGTACTAGAAGACTTAACGAATCCTTAATTAACGACTTCACACAGCTAACGATGCTTTGATAGGATGGCGTACTGATTGCCGTTTATCAACACATTATTGTCAAAATCTCTAATGTAAAAGTACAGGGCCGAGTTGTTCAAAGCATTGTTATCCTAACGAGAGCGTTAAGAGGTCAACTCCTTAAGTGTTTTATGACTTTGTAACCAAATACACTGATATTTTTGTTGAAAAAATGTGAGCTTTTGCAATGCAAAAGCTTTTCACATTTTTTCAACAAAAATATTGGCGTATTTGATATATCAAAGTTTGAAATTTTAGCGAAACGTTAACTAACGATGTCGTTAGTTTTGAACAACTGGGCCCAGATTTTTTTTTCTTTTCAGATATGAAGACAATGCTTTTGTTCGCCGGCTGTATAACTCTTCTTCCTATTGTGCTAGGGTAAGTAAGAGCCACTACCTATACTATACAGTACACAGTCCCAGTTCTGGTCCCGAGATTATAAAACTTGAGTATATTCTCAAACTCAAAATAAAGCACACTGATTGGCTACTTCCGAGCACATGCTCGGGAGCAGCCAATCAGTGTGCTTTATTTTGAGTGTGAGAATATACTCAAGTTTTATAACCTCGGACCCAGGATACACTTGTTGCAGTTGCATCTATTCGAACTGTTTTAGGGGGCCTCCATGGCCAAAGGGATCAGAGCGCTGATTAGGTCTCTCACCGCTGTGGGTTCGAGCCTCGGCCTGCATACTGTAAGTGAGAACGCCAACCTCTGCTTACGGAAGACCAGATGGTTTTCCCCCGGGGGCGGCGGTTTTCGCCCACCGTTGCTCAACAATCGGCTCGACATGAGAAATATATTTGAAAGGGCAGTACAACGCGTATCTGATAAACGCACATGTAGTCGAACCATTTGTAATTTAGAAATGCATGCAGTACGTTAGATTTCGTTAAATGTTAACTGTTCAATTTTTTCAAATATATATTTTTAATTGGTTTCTTCCACAATTTTGGTATTCCAATTTTAAAGCGTTCGGAATTTCGGTCATTCATCTCTACATATATGTGGCGACTGGGTAGCTAAGTTGGCTGCTCAAACACTTGTACAGTCATTAATAACCCCTGAATGGACGTAAATTTATATGAACTTGTTTTAGAGTTTGGTAATTTTATCCCTCCCCCCCCCCCCCCTCCCAAAAAAAAAAAAGAATTTGCACTCTGCGGGACTAAGCCAATAAAAAAAGAAAGAAAAAAAAACAAATAGCTGGACCCAGTATTTTTAGGCCTCCAGTTCATAGACGTATACAGATCCGATCAGTTGTGTATGTTGTTTTTTTTTCCGGTTAATTCCGAACATCGGCCAAGTTTTCACTGTCATTTAATTTCAATTATACAGGCTTCCTAGGGAAGATGTTATCCAACAAGCCGTAGACGATATTGATCAAAACAATAACAACATAATCACTGAGGACGAGCTCCATGACGAATTTGTCGTACCTATGGATACAAACAGCGGTAATTACAACTGTAAAACACATATTTGGCGGTTACTGAATATTTGCAATATTGGCGAGTAAAGCAAAACGAGTTAGGCCCATTAATATTTGATTTTCAATACATTTACACACTCACAGCATAACATACGTTCAGATAAAAAAAAGAAACAGAAATATCTGATGAGTATTCGGGATAGTTTCTATACCACTCGTATAGACGGTTCTAATTAGGGGTCACAAGATATGATTTTATGGAGAAGTATGGAAAATCATCCCTAAATTATCCCTGTTACCCCTTCTTATCTTGATCCCTGATATGGAACTATGGCGTGTTTCGTCCCTACTCTCATCCCACCTTAAAGCATCAGAAGTGAAAACAGCTGAATTTGCAAACAGTGTATATCCAGATGAGGCGGATCAAAACTGTTTGCCATTTATTTTTGTGATTCCCAGTATGACACAGGTTGGACTTAATATTTTTTTCTTTATAGTTTTGTTCAAACGTGTGCTTATTATCGGGCATATATACAATACGATAAAAATATTTTATTCAGCATAAAACATTTACAATGGTTCTGGCCAAAACAAGACACATACAGTGAAGACAACGAAATAACACAATATAAGGTTTACAGAAGAGAAAATTATACAGAACATGCATTAGGAATATCTTAATTTGATCAATAATTATATTAATTTTTTACGTTTTTTATCTGCAAAATATATGAATTTGATAAATTTCTAAGTGAAGTCACGGAAGTCAAAGATAAAAGAGTTTCAAATTTCCTTAGGGTCAGCCAGTGGCAAAAATAGGGTTTAAAAAATTTCTGTCTCAGCTCTCTATAATTTGGGCACTCTAAGAGGAAATGGAATCCATCTTCGACTGTGTTCATGTTACATGACTGACATATTCTTTGTTCTCTTAGTATATTTTCGTATCTCCCTGTTTCTATAAATAAACTATGTGACGATCTTCTGAGCCGCGTAAAGGCTACTTTGTATTTTTGATCCAGATTTAGTGTAAGATACTTTTCTAGCTCAAAGTTGTGTTTAAAAATGGTTTGAGAGTGTAAACGGCTTGAATTATTTATTTCTGAATACCAAGACTGCTGATATGTATCAATTATGCGTTGTCGAATCGAATGATATGGCATCTCAGTTTCTGATTGTTGTCTCCAGACATATTCAAAACCATACTGTTGCAATATCAATTTGATTTGTGAACCCCAATTTTGTCCATTATAATTAGTGTATATCAAAAGCGCCTAAATCATACCGTGACGTTGTTTCAAAAGCGCTAGAAATCATTCTGTCAAATGCGCAGGTGCCTTTACGTCGTTTAGCCAGCAATCACACTGATAATCAGTCAAGTTACCTGTACTACTTGTTCTCAAACATTTTTTCTGGCCAGCCTACAACCCGTTATTTTAGTCACATTGAACCCGGAATTTAGATGTTGTAGACGTTTCAGATCTACTAAAACCCGTGACGGTCATACTGCCCGTGACGGTATTGTCACGGGTTGTCACGGGTTTTGTTGATACCATCACGGCAATGTCACGGATTGTCACGGGCCATTTACTGTGCCGTCACGGGTTATCACGGGTTTTGTTGAAACTCTCACGGGAATGTCACGGAAATGTCTTATCTATCTATCTATCTATCTTGACATGATCCACAACCCCCTTTCGGGTATTATTTGGATTTCACCACGCATGGTGTGTTAGTAAAAGGAGTAAAAAGTGAGATAGTGCAGAATAAAAAGATAAAAAGAAAGGTGAAATATAGATGAAAGGGTTAGTGTTAAGAAGAGTTTAAAATCAGGATAAAAACAGTATTTATGTTTAGGGGAGGGTATGACTGATCTTACTGACTCCTAATTTAAAGGAGTCAAGATCTGAAACTTGGACGAGATCAGCTGGTAATCTGTTCCATAGTACAATAGTCATGGGAAAGAATGAATACTGATAATAACAGACAGATGTATGGATCTGTCTGTAAGAGAGAGGATGCATGTGACGAGTATATCTGGTGGGCTGTTCGAAATATGACGGAACGGGAATAGCAACCAGGCCATACACTACCTTATAAAACATAGCGAGACGCGCATCGTAACGTCTGCACTCAAGCGACCGCCATCCAAGGTTACTCATCATTTCTGCATAATGTCTTAGCTATTTATGGAGTCGTCACGGGTACTTGAAATGAATCGCCCGAACGTCATTTATATTTTACCAATTCCCGGAACGTCAACAAGTAGAGAAAAGACGTTGGCGTCATAGTAACATATCAGCCATTAGGAAAATCAAACATGATGAATTCTTCACAATTTAGGACATTTTCGGCCGACGCTATCAGTGAAAACCTACGGGATCCAGATACCGAGCCAGTATCAACATGTATAAGTTCAAAGGAGAAGGGGTAAAATCACAAGACTGACGAGCGGATGGTCATCATTGGATTAACCAAGGAACTGTAGCATGGTTGAATAAACTACTCAAAAGGCTGAATAAATGGAAAGAGGCACCGGTTGGTGTTGTAGTATTGTCATTTCTAAGATTACACTACATACTATGTCAAGGAGATTTCCAGAGGACGTGCTGGGTTCGGCAATTACAATCTAAGACCCCAGTATATTCCAGCCAAGATAGATCTGTCTGACATTGTTCAATTTGCTGTTTGCCAGCCGCAGATATAGTGAATACCATCAGAGAAAACTAATTTATCGCTAGTCCGGTTCAGGAAGAAAGTCAAAAAGTAGACAGTCACTCTAAAGTTGACAAACACATGTCTCGTGCTGATGAGCTTATAAAAAAATGACAGAATAGTATTTTCACCGAAATTAGGGACATTCACGGCAAAGGGCACGGACGATCAACCAAGAGTTTTTACCCTTTTCCCTGAAAAATGTTCGTGCTCATTGAAGAGCTGCTATCATATCCTAGCAGTGAAGAAATCCCTTGGTATGGAAATCCAGCAGAAACCTACACCAAACATGTCAGCTTTAAGCACCGCAGACAAGAAACAGAAAGCACGCAGAAAACGCCCAAACCAGGGGACTTCGACTATATCCTGGAGGAAATCGGACAAACCAGCGAAAAGACAGAACTTAAAGAAGACCCAATTGAGATGAGTGACAAAATCAACGATACATTTGTCACAATGCGAAGAAAACCCGTGACGACCGAAGACAATAACGTCACGGAAAATCCATCCAGAAAACCCGTGACGCCCGTGACAAAGGACAACACCCTTGACGTTGCCGATCCTGACTGGCTAAGAGTAGGAAACACCACTTTAAAGGATGGAAAAAAGAGCATTTTTTATCTACCGAATGCTTGGTTGAACGACCGCATAATAGACGCCGCACAAGAGATGTTAAAACGCCAATTCCCACACATATGGAGTCTTGACACTTGTCTAAAAGCAAGCAACCTAACACTTAACAAGAGGCCCAAATGGGCCTGATATCGCTCACCTGGCTATTGTGCAACAGGACCATTCTGATACAAAATTGGTCCAATTCCACTGAGAATTTCTCATTTTCACATTTTGCTACTTTTAGTAACAGAGGCCAACTTGCCTGGTCTTTATATATTTACTTTTGAAACACCTCAATGCAAGAATCATTTTGCCACAAATTTCATCAAAATCCATTCAGGGGTTACTGAGATATTGCCAGTTTCATGTTTTGTACTATTTTTAGTAATGGCAGATGGCGGCCATCTTGGATTGCTAAAATGTAAAAAATCGAAAAGCCTTCATGCAAGGACCATTTAGACGTTTTTAGACGTAGATTTTATATCCGCCTACCCGTTGGTGAGCAGGGGGCAACGAACGTTGTATTCAACGAGCGGCTAAGGAAGCAGCGTAGTCGAATCTGTTATCTATCACAAATTATTAAACCCCGCGCATTTGATAGTCAAATTTCGGCGCTTTCGTAAAAAGTGCGCTTTTGATCTATTTAACTGGACAAAAACTGAGACAAGCAACACAGCCCTTTAGTCAGTCGACAAAGGCGTTTTGAATTTGCCATCGACATATGTTTTCCACATATTTTTTTACATATCGCCTGCGCATCAAATTTACTTTGGTGCGCAAACGATTATTTATTTAGTGTGCAATCAATACGTGAAAAAAGAGAGCCATGAGGCCCTGAATCGCTCACCTGAGTATGGTGGCCATCTAGGTCATGTGACCTAGACTGCTTGAATAAATGTTCGTTCCCTCAGCCCCTGGAGGCTGTGTAGAAAATTTGGTTACAATGAGCCCAATAGCTTCTGAGGAGATGTCTGAAATTGTCAATATATGAGAGACATGGGTCAGAGGTCAAAGAATGATCTTGGCCTCTTGTACCCGCAAATCTTCCATGTACTAATTAAGACGACTGTATATACCAATTTTTAGCTCAAAATCTGCTAAACTTGCCATGAACTCTTCTGTTCTGGCATTTTCCCATACTTGACATTGCCTTAGAAAAGGTCAAGGTCAGCCAACGGTCATCATTAGAACAATCTTGATAGCACTCAAGTACCTGATGCTATATACCAAGTTTCAAGGCCATCGATCGTTTGGTTCTGGAGAAGAAGATTTGTATAGGTTTTTGCCATACATGGGCATGGCGGCCATGTTGGTCATGTGACCCAGACCGTTTGAACAAAGTTTCGTTCCCTCAAGCCCTAGAGACTCTATATGAAATTTGATTACAATTGGACTAGACGCTTTGAGATTAGTGAAATTGTCAATATATGAGAGACCAGGGTCAAAGGTCAAAGAATGACCTTGACCCCTTGTTCGCATAAATTTTCATGCACTCGTTGAGATGACTGTATATACCAATTTTCAGGTCAAAATCTTCAACAGTTTCCAAGAAATCTTATGTTCTAGCATTTTCCCATATAAAAGCTACAGAGAGCAAATTTGACCTTACCGTAAAGAAGGTCAAAGTCGCATCAAGGTCATAATTTGAACAATCTTGGTAGTACTCGCCTACCCGATGCTACATACCAAGCTTCAAGGCCATCGGCTCATTGGTTCTGGAGAAGAAGATTTTTGAAGGTTTTTACCATATATGGGCGTGGCGGCCAAGTTGGTCATGTGACCAGGACCGTTTGAACAAATTTTCGTACCCCTACCGCCCCCCCCCCCCCCCCCCCCCCGGCTCTACATGAGATTTGGTTACCATCGGCCCAGCGGTTTCAGAGAAGTCGTTTGAAAATCTTGACGGACGGACAGATGGGCGCACGACGGACCCTTACCATTCTATAAGCTACCCCGGAGCCACTGGCTCAGGTGAGCTAAAAAGTAGTCAAGGGTAAAGGTAAGTAAATGACAAAATGACATAAATTAACACTGTTGCTCAGACCTATCTGTCCTAAAACTTAAACTGGTTGCGGTATTAAAGGTTTCCAACCACAATATTACAGACTGGCTTGTGTCCGAGAGTGAATTCTTGAACCCGTCTACTGGCTGGCCGTCATTCTACGGCGACTCACAAGCTACCTCCGAAGAATTCTTTGAAAACCTCGATGTACACTGTATTTGGTTGCTGCGGCTCTGGCTGCCTGCTCTCTCTGGTTGTGGATTCATCGGACCGCTTGACCTGCTGCAACACCGTGACAACATGGACGCTAACGGTATGCGAGAAGCAGGCTAGCTTTTGGTTGGAAGATCTTGAGGCTTATGGCCTTTTCAGCGTTATTTCAGTTTGGGTGAAGATGATTCTGAACAGTTGATATCAATAGTTTTTCATAATGTCTTAGTTTATTTTCGTTGCCTTATTACATTCATGTTGTTGCTGATGTTCCAATTCTCCTGCATTCAAATTTAGAACATTAACTGATATTATATATCGACTTGAATTGTATGAAAACGAGCCTGAGACTTCCTTTTCGAAGTCTTGGCCCCATCATTATATTTTTTTCATCTTTTGTGTTTTATGAGACAGAAAATCTAATGTATTCCTAACTTTCAATATAATTTAACTTAATGTTCTATGAATAATAGTTTTGTCTTTCATGACTGACAGCTGATCATTTCTTGCTTTCTTTATTACACTCTGTTTTACAAATGTAAACTACAAGAGGAGCATTTATAGAATAAACAGTTACAATATACATAGTGACGAAATGACCGATATAAGCATTTCAATCCAACTATCAAATACAAACAATTAACCCAAATAATAAATATGTATATGTACCTCTAAATAAATAGAGGCGAACGTTCCGATCGGCAGATGTTGTTGTGTCTGAATAGAATCGCCTCTAAAGCGGTGCCATTCAAACTCACAACTTAATATGGAACCTCCACTGAGCGTTCCCCAGAAATCTACAGTGCTAGTTATACATCAGTGGCTGTCAGTTTTATATTCTGCATGCAATTAGCACGGCAGATAGCAAGTGGGTTTGTTTAAATTAACTGTAACATGATTGGGCTTTATCATAGAGCGACAACTGACATGTTCAGACAGCTTTCCGAACCTATGATGAATAAATCTCAGACAGCTCTAAAAAGGGATATTCGTGTCTAAATGGTGAGAAAAAAACGCCACAAAGCAGAATTTAGCTACTTCGGGTCATTCTAGACGTGGAAAAACACCGTTAATACGGTATTTTGACTGTTGTAACATGATAAATAAAAATATCTGTCTCCTTACAGTTTTGCTTATAAAATTAAACAAGAATTCCGCGGAATGCTATGTCGCACCTGCCTGATGCTTTCTCAGTAGTACATACCATGGTTAGAGGAAAGTGTACACTAGGTCTTTTACAAAATCAGTAGCACGTGAAATATATATCAAGGGCTGAAACAAGTGCATTAATCCTCAAGTTCATTCTAAGATGAAACTTTATACCAGGTTTGATGATTCTAGCTCTCATAGATTGTCAGAGAGAAATGGACTTCAATGATAGGGTCAATTTAATTTTGTAAGTAAAATTTTATGAAGTCAGCAGAGCATGAAATATGGGTCAAAATAAGTGCAACAATCCTCTACATCAACCTAAATAGAAACTTTATACCAGGTTTGATGACCGTAGGTATCATAGATTGAGAGAAATGGACCAGTATTCTAGGGTTGACGTAATTTTTGACGTAAAATTTTACTATGTCAGCAGAGCATGAAATATAGGTCAAAGGTCAAAATAAAGGAAAAACTCCTCTAGACCATCCTAAGAAAAAACTTTATACCAGGTATGAAGATTGCAGGTATCATAGATGGAGAGAAATGAACTTAAACACTAGGGTTAACATATTTTTGGCATAGAATTTTATGAAGTCATCAGAGCATGAAAAATAGGTCAAAGGTCAAAATAAGTGCAAGGTTCCTTGAGACCATTCTAAGAAGAAACTTTATACCAGGATTGATGAACGTAGGTATCATAGATTGAGAATAATGGACCCGAACACTAGGGTCGACGTAATTGTGGATGGACGGAAGGCACAGAATTTTACGAAGTCATTAGAGCATGAAAAATAGGTCAAAGGTCAAAATAAGTTCAAGGTTCGTCGAGACCATTCTAAGTAGAAACTTTATACCAGGTTTGATGAATGTAGGTATCATAGATTGAGAATAATGGACCCGAACGCTAGGGTCGACGTAATTGTGGACGGACGGACGGACTGACGGACGAACGGATGGACTGACGGACGGACGGAAAAGTGAACTCCTATATCGCACCTTGCTAAAGCAGGTGCGACAATAAGCGACACCATGTCAACACCGTCCACTGTGATCAACACTTGATGTTTAGAGTGACCCCAATAAAAACTGACCTCACGGGTCAATTTTCGACGGGATCGCGTAATGGATGACTTGCAATTTTAGGTCCTTTTCAACAGTATTCCAGTCATACATGTACCAGGACGATAATGAAACGCTGTGTGCATTGGAAACCCGTTTACAGGTCAAAAGGCTTCTGCCCCCAGCAAGTCAGTGCCTGACCCAAGGGCGTAGCTACCTATACGCAAATACGCAGGTGCGTATTGAAATTTTGTCAAATTGACAAAATTTCAACACACACCTGCGTATTTTCATGCTGAAATGTTGTTAATTGGGCATAATTTTAATGCTAACTGCCAACAGACAGAAAATTTGATATATCTTAGCGGATTAACCCCCTATCATTGCCCTCAGTGAGTATAAAGCATAATTTTGCGTACAGTGTAATTTCCCCTAGCTACGCCCCTGTGACCCACTAAGCCACTGGGGCTCCTAGTGTCGCGTAAAAAAGGTTTTTAAGCTATGAATAAAGTGGATGCTCAGATCAATCTGTGCGTCTGAAAACTGAACAGTTTACTCAAGATTTTTCAGGTTTTATAGTCACAGATTGTATATGTATACAGCCAAAGGCAAGTTTATGATAAGGTTGCGTGGAAAAGCAGGCTGATCTGAGTTTTCCATGTTCGCACATGCAGTGCTGTATCTATTTTCGTGCAATGTTATTCAAGAATGTTGCGATATTCGACTTAATATTTTCTTAATTAATTACAGGTGATGAAGTCGTGACCAAATCAGAACTTTACGACTGGATGGACGCGGTAAGAGAATTAATGACTGGCGTTGAATGAAAATATAATATTTGTATTTCATGACCATATAATATTTCTTTCTCATGACCATATTTCTATTTTATGACCATATGGTATTTCTATTTCATGATTATGTGCTATTTCTATTTCATGATCATACGATATTTCTGTTTCATGACCATTAAATATTTCCATTTCATGACCATTTGATATCTCTATTTAATAATCATACAAAATTTCTTTTTCACAACCATGACATTTCTATTTCATGACCATATGATATTTCTATTCAGGACCTTGCGATGTTTCTATTTCATGGCCATATATTTCTATTTCATGACCGTAACTATTTTATGACCATATAATAATTAATATATGATACCAATTATGGACCTTTGTTGATGTGAATATGAAATTGTATTGGCTTGCATACTAAGTATTGACTGACGCGGAGCTGAGGTCAATATGCTATATTTTCAGGTCGATAAAACTGCATCTTCACCGAAATAAACGACAATAAATGTTGTATTATATGATACTTCGAAAAAAAGTTTTCAAGAAGGGCAGTTGTCTGTTACTGGTGAAAGTATGTGCACTTAGTACTGGTTAACCGCTTGGGAGGTCTAAGCATGTTGTTGCTTTAAATTCACGGTAGACAGCTGTGGTCATGTTGGGACGGTCAGTTAACCTTACCACACTATTCCTGGGCAGGCTTAGACCTCCTAACCAGTACTAAGTGCACATACTTTCGCCAGTAACTGACAACTGGCTTTCTTGAATCAGCGGAAGGAGAAACGAAAGTAAGCGATGACCATTGACCATATGATATTTCTATTTCATGGCCATGTGATATTTCTATTTCATGGCCTCTTGATATTTAGGCTATATTTCATGACATACGATAGTTCTATTTATAATATAATATTTCTATTTCATCACCATATGATATTTATATTTCATGACCATATGATATTTCTATTTCATGACCATGTGATATTTCTATTTCATGGACTCTTGATATTTAGGCTATATTTCATGACATACAATATTTCTATTTATAATATAATATTTCTATTTCATCACCATATAATATTTCTATTTCATCGCCATATGATATTTCTATTTCATGATCATGTAGTATTTCTTTTTCATGACCTCTTGATATTTAGGCTATATTTCATGAAATACGATATTTCTACTTATTATATAATATTTCTATTTCATCACCATATAATATTTGTATTTCATCACCTTATGATATTTCTATTTCATGACCATGTGAAATTTCTATTTCATCGCCATGTGATATTTAAATTTCATCACCATATAATATTTCTATTTCATCACCATATGATATTTCTATTTCATGACCATTTGATATTTCTACCATGAGATATTTCTATTTCATCACCATGTGATATTTCAATTTCAACACCTTATGATATTTCTATTTCATCACCATGTGATATTTCTAGTTCATCACCATATAATATTTCTATTTCATCATCATATGTTTTTTTCTATTTCATGACCATTTGATATTTCTACCATGTGATATTTCTATTTCATCACCATGTCATATTTCAATTTTATTTTCCTTATGATATTCCTATTTCATCACCATGTGATATTCCTATTTCATGACCTCAGGCTAATGATATTTCGTCACCATGTGCTATTTTTATTTCATCACCATATGATATTTCTATTTCATGACCATATGATATTTCTATTTCTATTTCATGACAATGTGATATTTCTATTTCATCACCATATAATGTTTCTCTTTCATGACCATATGATATTTCTATTTCATCACCATGTGATATTCCTATTTCAGCACCATGTGATATTCCTATTTCATGACCTCAGGCTAATGATACAGTCAACTCTCGATATCTCAAAGTCAAACTACATCCAAAACTACTGATATCTCAAAGTAAATTTTCTGGAACCATAAAATTTACTTTGAGATATCAGTAGTTTGAGATATCTGGAGTTAAAATTTGATTAGAAATATGAAATGTGTTCAAACTATAGTTTTCGATTTAAGAGAGTACTTGAACAATCAGTGTTCGATATATCGAGAGTTCACTGTATTTATATTTCATGACCATACGATATTTCTATTTCACGAAGATAATATGATATATATATACTATGTAAAATATATTTAGCAAATTTTTATATTTTGCAATTTTTCTCATTACTGAAGTGCAACATTGAGCGAAATTAAATTGAACTGAAAGGAACCGTATTTGGGGCTTAAGATACCATGGGATTACAGAAGCCATCCTTAAAAACGATATTGGGGAAAAGCGATAAGCGCGGAAGGGGTCATTAGCCGAAATTCGCACCCATTGAAAAGCAACATAACAATGGTAAGATTGTGAGTTTTTGTACGGTATTTGTCAACATTTTCATGCTCAGTTTTCTTGTCAAAGCTATTGATTGTGTAAAAGATATGGTTAAGCTCAACAATTGACGAATCTTAGCATGCGCCATTGACGTTAAAACGTGTTAATTCGGTCCAATGTGCAATGATTCATGGGTGCTTCAGTTCAATGCAGAATCAAAACCCGATAAAAACAATAGGCTAAAATTAAAGGTCACACCATGATTAATTTAACTGTGGAATTTCTTCATTGAAGTATAACGCAACTGTGAGAAAATGATGACGTTAGTCTGAGAATTTTGACTCATTCTCAGTAGCCAGGAAGAATTTTCTTTCTGAATTGTTTACATTATCATATTGGTAGCTACCAAACAATTATACCCTCAAAACGGATTCAAGAAATACCGATTAGAAACAAGTTTTTAAGACGATAACGTAAAAACAAGGGAAAACGTCAATTTTTCGAACTTTGCAAACCTCATACTCGTAGCATATTCAATTGTTTTAGAGCGTTTTCCTTTATTTTGACAGGAAACAAGCCGCCTCATTATGATTGTGGCTTTTGTACATGATCATAAATGTTGTTCAGATACAATGGTCATAAAAACTGACGTCACGATAGTTCAAACGCTACAATTGAGCAATCTTGATTCTTTTACCTGCCAGTCCATCTCGAATGATCGGCCTTTATATCTTTATACAGTAAAGTGACAATAAAATCCTGATATGGTGGATCTGACACATACAAAAAAATTGCTATATTTATTGTGCATAGTATATATTTAATGACATGTGCAATTTTTATTTCATAACCTTTTGATATATCTGTTTCATCACCATATGATATTTCTATTTCAGACTTACCCTTGAAATGGAGAGCGAGATATTAAGTACAAAAGGACACATTTGGCCTTCTTCAGTCACTGTATTAGGCCAAGCAGCATATTATTGTTCTAAGACAATGAAAAAGAAAAAGTTGGTATTAAAGTAATAAACAGAAAACCCATAATTAATATGGAAACTGCTCTTTATCTATTGTGATAGTAAGATTTATTCAGTAATGATCTACAATACATGCATCAATATCATTTAAGATGAATAGGTACAAATTCAGGGGAAGCAACTGTTGTTTTTATTTCTGCCTCCCTTCTCAATGTGGGTCTACTCTTAAAGGAAAGAATTTGCTCCTCCAGGAGCAAATTCTTTATGAAGAGTAGATCTCTAGAGGAGCAAATTCTTTCCTTGAAGAGTAGACCTCTAGGAGAGCGAATTCTTTCCTTGAAGAGTAGACCTCAAGGAGAGCAAATTCTTTCCTTCAAGAGTAGACCTCTAGGAGCAAATTCTTTCCTTCAAGAGTAGACCTCTTTTTGGAAGTGTTTCGCCACCCATGGAAGCAAACAGGAAGTGACGAAAGTTGTTTCCCTTTAAAAAATGTGGTTCCTATACACCTTAATATTATACATGTTTAAACAATGAACTATTCAAGAAAGAATTGAACATGTATATCTGCAGTTACATGTATTGTAAATTTCAGTATATGTCTTCTGTAAACCCTCTGAGACTTAACAATAAACTTAACCATCCATTAATTTCTATTTCTTTATAGTTTTTGTCCGCATGTGAAATAAGCCTTAAAGGCCAGGGGCCGAAATTATAAAACGACTTTTAAGTGGTTGCTATGCTGTTGCTAAGGCTGAATTTCTATGAAGGAGTTTCCCTACATCTATGAAATTGGCTCTGGAGGAACAGTCTGAAAAAGACTGTTCCTCTAAAGCAAATTTAATAGTTGTAGGGAATCTCCTTAATAGAAATTTAGCCTTAGCAACAGCATACCAACGACTTAAGTCGTTTTATAAATACGGCCCCAGGTTGATGTGCACGTTCAAATGACTGTAGCGGATGAAGTAAGCCATTCTGGTCTACTTGAAATAAATGGATGCACTTTCAGGGGAAGCCACAGTAACTTGATTTGATATGGGCAATTTAATGTCATGCCTGGTTGAATTGCACCTGTACCAAGGCCCGGGGCTTCAAAACTTGAGTACATTCTCAAACTCAAAATAAAGCACACTGATTGGCCTTTTCCGAGCACATGCTCGGAAGCAGCCAATCAGTGTGCTTTATTTTGAGTGTGAAATTACACTAAAGGACCTCTGACGGTTGTAATGCTAATTTGCCTATAAAATTAGTCAAAATTAAATTTTTGATATGCCCAAGAATTTCTCTTGAAATTTGTTGTTCTCAACTTCCCCTAACTGGCTATGAATTTAATTTCTGATTTTTTTAGCACATAGACATCAATTTGTGGCGGAAAATGCCAAATTTTATCATTAAACGTTAAGGAAACAGGAAAAGTTTTTTAAAGATACTTCCCCCCCCCCCCCGTGCCTCAGCTAGCCACTTCACATGTATGTGTGTACTATCATAATACAAATTATATGCGAGTGGCTTGCTGAGGGACGGGGGGGGGAGTTAGTCTACAGCTGAAAAACTGAAAAAGTGGGTGGGGTACTTACACCCTTTATATATAAAAATAGTCTAAAGTCCTTGTTATTGAAAAGATATTGCTTAATATCAGTAATAGTAGTTTGTACGTCAGTTTAAGCATAGTTATCAATTAAAATTTCGATATATAAGAAAACCAAAAAAAAATGACTTATTTTCAGAGACTGAACAATCCACGTACCCCTCTTGGTAAAATCGGTTTAAGTTAGTCTACAGGCATGATAATTTTTCAAAATCACCATTAAAATGTCTTCACAGTACACAAGTCTACATACTAATGCCAAATATTTCAACTTTTGCTGCCCGAGGAAGGTGCAATAATTTGTCGAAGAATAGGCAAATATGCATTGATACTGTCAGAGGTCCTTTATAATCTCGGACCCAGACTGCTTCCCACAGGGACAGTCAATGGTAATTCCACAAAAATGTTTTCCCATAGACTTTAGTGTATTTACATGTTCACAAGAAAATTAATTTTGGCAGTTCTTCCGGGCCAGAGCATAGAATAATTACAATAGTTGAAAAGCTAAATAAACAATGCAATAAATATTGTTGACAGAACTTGATTCCGCCCCTCAGTGTTACCATACAGGTTGTCAAACTATTGCAGATTTTGAAATCAGCAAGTTTCCAGTCACGTTAATGGCGACGTTGCGAAACACTGGACCAAAACATCAAAGTAATAATTAAAGTCATGCTGTTTAAGTATATTTTGAAAGACTCAAATGAAAAAAAAACATATTGCGTGCATTATTCATCCACACCGGGTAGGCGGCAATCGAAAACGCTCATGCAATCGACGAACGCGGATCAAAAACCGTTAGAAACAGCGTTTTCGATTGCAAATTGGCGACAATTTGCAATAGAAAACGCTGTTTCTTAAGGTTTTTGATCCGAGTTAATCGATTGCTAAGAGCGTTTTCGATTGCGGCCTACCCGGTGTGTTCATCTAGCTTTCGATCAGTACCAAAATGAATGAAATTCGTTCAACATGAGTGTCAAAATATAATTTCCAGTAAACATGAAAATACTATGAAGTCGATGGGAAAATCAACCTTGTGGAATTACTTTTGACCCTTGACTGTAAAATACTGAAATCGCCTCTCGAATGCTTCTGTAGGATTACAACCGTGTCAAATGTTCAATTGGTTGGTTGGTTGGTTGATTTGATGCTTAACGTCCACGGTAAACAACTAAGGTCATGTCGGGATGGTCAGTTAACCTAACCACACTATTCCTGGGCAGGCTTAGACCTCCTAAGCGGTTAACCAGTACTAAGTGCACATACTTTCGCCAGTAACTGACAACTACCCTTCTTGAATCAGCGGAAGGAGAAACGAAAGTATGTGGCCAGACCGGGATTCGAACCCAGGACCTCTGACTTACGAGTCAGGTGCCCTACCGATTGCGCTACCCGGCCCGGCTGTTCAATTGGTACAATGTATCAAACTAGCTGAAACAATGTTTCACACTGATAAATTTTCAAGGATGTTCTCGATCATGTCAACTACAATACGAATCAAGTATTCCATTTTCCACGGTCATTATTGTTTGTTCAGATAACTCCTTTCATAATGTTAACGTAAATTGAGCCGCGACACGACAAAACCAACAATGTGGTTTTCCGCCCAGTGCAGACTTAAATCAGCCTGGGCATCCACCCAGTTCGATTAAACTCTTTGCTAAGCGCTCAAAGGGTAGCTAAGGGTCTAAGCTACCTCCATGCAGACAGCGAAGACTCTGATCATACTGGGTGGATGCCCAGGCTGATCTGGGTCTGCACTGGGCGCATAATCACTTTGTTGGTTTTCTCGTGTCGCGGCTCAATTACTATTAGAACCACATCTGTGTATAAACTGTTTTTTTGTTGTTGTTGTTGTTTTTTTCACGTGACGTGTTAACCCTAGTCTGCATGTTCCCGTTCACGCCTGCTACAATTACGTCCGTCAGCTGTTTTCCACATGTCTTAATCAGCTGTTTTCCACATGTCCCGTGTTTCCATATTTCCGCTCATGTCTGTTCAAGTTACATCTTTCGTCATGTCAGATCACATAACTCCTCTCAACTGATTTCCACTTTTCCAATCAGTTTTGTTCAAATTACACCTGTTAACCGTTTCCACATGCTTTTGTCCATCTCTTGTTGTGTTCAAACTACATCTCCGCAGTTACGCCAGTTCAAATCAAACCTCGCTCTTTTTATCATGTTCCCAGCACTGTAAGCAAAAAATATATCTGTTTAACTGTTTCTGCATGTTTCCGTTAATGTCTGTTCAAATCATACCCGTCACCTGTTTTCCACTCGCTTCTGTTCAAGTCCGTTCAAATCACGCTGTTTTACACACCTTAAATCACCCCAGCAGGCACACATCCTCGAATCAACATTGAATCAACCTTGATTCAACGTCATGACGTTGAATCAAGGTTGAATCAAGGTTGATTCAATCAATGCTGTGTGCCCAGAGGGACACAAGTTAGCTGTTTTCCACAGGTTTCCCTACATGTCTGTTCAAACCACACCCGTGTCTAAACTGTTTCCAGCACGTTTCCGTCCAAGTCTAGACTGTTTTCCAAGGTTTCTTTCTTAACCTTTCAACTGTTTTCCGCATGGTTCCCTTCATATCTGTTCAAATCAGCATCTGTAAAAAATAATTCCAGGCCAAATATCTCTGTTCTTACCTGTTCACATCCTACAGCCCTGGATCCAGAAGGGAGGTGGGGAGTGGGGGCTTTGGGGCTTAAGCTTCACCACCTGGGACTCTGTATCCAATATAGAATGCAGAAATGCAGATTATAAGGAGCATCTGATAATTTAAGATGATATTCCATAAATATGTGTTATGACACCTCTCTGGAATCGCCTCGCTGAGAGGATTCCAAAGAGATATCAAAACATATTTAAAGGTGAAATTGATATTATAATGATTTTTCGTCAAATATATCTTATTTGGAAGCCTGGTTATGGCCTCTTTCTTTGGGTCCAAAGCCCCACCGTTTGTCCAGAGTGAGCCCCGCCAGCTAGTTGTGGTCTAGATCCGGGCCTGTCCCACAGGTGTATCAACTGTTTTGCACATGTGACAAGTCAATGCTCAAATTACAACCTTTTTAACTTGTTTTCATGTCTCCTTTCATGTCTGTTCAAGTCACACTTGTGTCTAAACAGTTTCGCACAGATACGACACTGAAACGGTCTTTCACCAGTATGACTTCTTAGATGCACTCTCACGTGCACAGCACGTGTAAACCGTTTACCACAGATAGCACAAGTATGGGGCGTGGCTCCAGTATGAAGAAGCATGTGGTTTTTCAGACAGTCGTCTTTTGTAAACTGTCTGTTACAAAATTTACAGCTGTAAGGTTTCTCACCAGTATGAATCATCATGTGTGTCTTTAGATGTGCTGCCCGAACAAATTGTTTCTTGCATACCCCACAATGGAACTGTTTGTTGTCACTGTGAATGAGCTTGTGAGTCTTCAGACTGGTTTTCAGAGAAAATTCTTTATTACAAATGTCACATTTATGCTCTTTCTCTCCAGTATGTGTAACCAAGTGTTGCTTCAGTTTCGCACCATTTTCAAATTGTTTACAGCACACACCACAACTATATAGGTGTACCACGTTTACATGTACCTTAGTATGAACTGTCATGTGAAGTCCTAGACCACGAGGATCTTTGCAAGGCTTGCCGCAAGTTTGACAACAGAGAGAAATTCCTTTGGTGTGAAAAAGAGAGTGTTTGTTTAAGCCGTTGGCATCCTTGAAGGAAACACCACAGAGCTGACACTCATGTGACATTTTGATTAATAATATGCAGACATCATCAGTGTTCACTCTACATAGCCATTAAGGGAAAGGTTGCAATGCAAGACCGTATATATTTCAAAAACTAAACATGTGAGACTGGTAAACATTTCCCTTCAAGTTTGGTGATAATGATAATTCAGTTCAGTTCCCAGATAAATACGTAGTACTGTACGTCATTCCAGCTCTAACTAGTGCCACATACGCATGCCCAGTAGAAGGTCGTCATGGATTTCAAGCTGGAAAAGAAATGCAACGTTTTGCAAATATATCACTACCATGAAATTATCAAGAAAAAAAATAAACTAGAAAACATGAAGTTTGTAAAACCTCTATGCCCCCAACACATGTTTGTCTCTAAAAGAAGATTCATCCCTGAATGCTGTAGTCAGAAGGCGAGGTTTTAACTGAACTAAATATCTAGAGAAATGCTCATAAGTTATTAAAGTTAAACAGGCTTATTACAACTTAGCTCGCAAAGGAAGGCCAAATACAATTGCCCTTGCTCAATAAATATTGTGTTCAAAAACTTCTTAGTATCTAAATTTCCTAAAAAGTCGGAAGAGGGGCATAGATCTACTGTTGACTCTGTAACTCCACCCAATATTTACGATAGCTTATACAAGTCCCCCAGAGGCTTTGTACACAAGGTTATTCCTATACTAAGTCAGAAAAGGGACATAACTCAACCTAGACCTACAAAATAGGGCCTTAGAATCCGCTACGCTTACACTACCAGTAGTGTAGCGGAGCGGAACACAACGTCAGGAGTCACATGACTAAACTCAACCAAATATATCATATGAAATACCTGTATGCTCAAAAATTAATCAGGTCATCTACACCTTAGCTTCTGATTAGGACAGATCTGAAAGTCATATAGATCTTATACAGTTCTACAGGCATTTTGTCAACTAAAATATATGGATGAGAGTCCCTGCTTCAAGGTCATCAGGATTCCGGGACAACTCGGCCCATAACAAACTCGGCCAATATCTATCTCGGCCCATAACCAACTCGGCCCATAGCAAACTCGGCCCATGGGCATAGAACGGTATCGTTTTGAAGCTTTCACAAAGGGCTTTTCTATTTGAAAAGGCATCTCAGACAATAACTATATTTAAATGACATGTATAATCATTATTTGGCATAGAAAACAGTGTTAAACAAGATAAAGCCATCCACACTGACTGGGCACATAAGAAAGTCGGCACCTAACACACTCGGCCCATATGTACTTGTATGGGGATTATATTTAATATACATTTGTACTTGCTATACAATATTTAGATAGAAGATAAAATGAAAACACTATTCATATGTTTCATCTATTTAATGCTGACTGCATTTAGATTTCCTTATATCCTTCTCCGAGTTACAATACCAGAACGATTCTATGGGAACAAATAATTGTTGTGTTTTTGTTTTGTTTTTTAAATTGAGGCTCAAATTTTTTTGTCTGAGAAGATTATCAAAGTTTGATCTCTTACACTTGAAATCGTGCATATATCAATACTTTACCTGTAGGAATGGCTGATCTAACATGAAAATTTGACTACCCCCCACCCCAAAAACACACACACACACACACACACACACACACACACCTTCTATAGACAACAACATGTCCTGCTAGATGGAGTCCAGTCATCCCAAGCAGATGTTCTCTCAGGAGTTCCACAGGGTACCGTCCTCGGACCACTCCTTTTCCTCACATCCATTAATGATATGCCAGAGGTTACATCATCAAACACTCGCTTGTTTGCAGGTGATGGGCTTCTATACAGAGAGATTAACTCAGAGAAAGATTCTATAGAGCTCCAAAAAGATCTAGATGCCTTAGAAGAGTGGGAAAGAGCATGACATATGCATTTTCATCCTGAGAAATGCCAGGTGATCCACATGTGCACAAGCAAGAGATTCTGCAGGCACCCAATGTACAAGCTACATGGACACACCCTCGTAGCAGTGGAGACAGCAAAGTACAGCCACAGCCCTGAACATAGTTTTAACCTACACACAGATGATTTTAAACTTTTACTGTTTTTAACCTGGAAACATGATGGTTGTTTCATCCCTCAGTAAGGTCAACCTTTACAGTCTAACAAGACTCCTGACCTTATATAGGAAGACGAGACCTTCCCCCATCCCTTGCAACTTTTGAATACATGTAGTTCTCTACTACCACAATTACCAACCTCCAGGAGTTCCTGTGAATGATTATGCACACATTTTCTACGATACCTTTATTAATATCCAATAATACCATCCAAGACCAAGTTTGGTATGGTAAGAGTTTGTATACATGAGCCGACTTGGCTACACCATATCATTTTGGATAACCTCTGGCACTCAGAGAATGCAGATTTGAGTCAGAGTGAACACCATGTTTCAAAATCAAGTTGATAAAATAAATTAGTGAAAACACCATTAAAGCAAGGCCCAATATACTATATATGTGGGCCGAGTTTGTTATGGGCCGAGTTTGTGTGGGCCGACTTTGTTATGGGCCGAGTTTGCAATGGGCCGAGTTTGCTATGGGTCGAGATGTCCAGTTACCGTCATCAGCCTCAAGTGAGGAACGTAGTGGAGTCAGTACCCTTGGCTAGCAAAGATGGGGGTGGGGTGGTTGAGGGTGAAGGTGTGGTTGTAAGCTCTCAAAATCGTATTTAAAGAAGCAAGTAGACACTTACATTGCACTGTGATTCATTCTAGCCTTCCTTCTTTTAATCTTTAATTGTTTGAGAAAGCAAAAACTATTGTTAGGCCAAAGATGATCCTCGGACAAAACATTTAACACATCACATGTTCAGAATTTCCACGGTCCGTGGAAACACCCCAAACCACCCCAAAACATCCCAAACCACCCCAAACCACTTTCATACCACCCCAAACCAGCCTCCCTGGATACAAACTAGAACCCCACCCCTTCTCCCACCAAGACACCAACATTTCAGGTCAATTGGCGCGTATTAGTTCTTTCCTCCCCTCCACCCCCTTCATTCTTTAATTAACGTGCAACTGCGCAAGGGGTGGGGTTCTAGTTTGTATCCAGGGTGGCTGGTTTGGAGTGGTATAAATGGTCGCCCCCTCCTCCCCCGCCCCCGCCCCACCCTGCGTGGCATACATAAACGTGCAAAATAATTTACTCTATTATACTGAGATTATTAATTTTTCTTTAATATTTAAACCCGAAGTTATTAAAAGAGAAACATACATACATATCATGGGTAAACACTTATTAAAGTGTTCTTTTTATTTTGAATCTATATAAATACTGTTTGGGATGGGTGGGAGCGGTGTTGGTGTATGTGTGGAGGGGACAGGGGGGTGATGCGAATCTGGGGAGACTAGTTTGGGGTGGTTTGTTAGAGGTTTGGGGTGGTTTGGGGTGTTTGGGGGTGGTTTGGGGTGTTTCCACGGACCCGAATTTCCAACTTAAAATATTGATCAATTTCTCCGTCATCAGACCTTCTCCCAATATATTACCTAACAAGAATGACGACAAGCATCCCAGCTATGAAAATTTGACAATGTCCCCGAAATCAATTTGTGGGACAATTTTCTTTGCAAAATAATCTATCGTAGAGTTTAGGGGTCTTCGGTTTATACGAACTGGGTGCATCAGATTGTGTCCATTATTTTCTATTAAAGGAAGTTCAGTGAGGTCTTGAAATGATTTCAAGCTCACAATAATAGCCAAAATATTTCCCTGATTCGCGTTCCAAGTAGTGTCAGTCATTGTTGTAAAAATAACAAGTGGCATAATTAGGTGTAGTTTTTACTGAATTTTCGCCGCCATTTTGTTAGGGATTACTTTTTTGTGCAAAGATGCAGGCGGGTGATAATCTCCGGTATTCCCGGTATCCATGTCCCGGTATTCACAGGGGTACATGGGTTTATCAGGGCATAGATTCATAACTACTGCACAGAATTTCATAAACTTGATGTCATTGGAAAGGCAATACACCAATCTATAATATGAAATAAATTTTGTTCATATTTATTTTATTTTATTCTATTTATTTGCAACTAAAGTCCCGGTATCCGGATTTTGTTGTCCCGGTATCCATGGGGTAGGCATGTTTAACTTCTAACAAAATTCAAACTACTGGACCGAATTTAGCAAATTAAATATCAGATAAAAGATAATGTTTTATTCTAAACACTACATGTAAAATTTGTAAATTTGACTCAGCTATTTTGCAGAAATAATGTCTCAAAGTCCCGGTATCGGGATTTTTTTGTCCCGGTATCTATGTGGTAGCTATTATTTGCCTCATATTAAACATAAACTACTGAACCGAATTCAAAAGTTAAATATCAATCAGTGACCTATATATTTATAGGTCACTGTATCAATGTACAGGCAATGTTTTTATCTCAATGAAACATTAGAATTTTTTAAAATTTACCAGATTATTTGGTAGCAATAATGCTTCAAAGTCCCGGTATCCGCTCTTTTCATTCCCGGTATCCATTGGTATGATGTATGTGACGGTGAAATAAGATCATAATTTCCGCGTTAAAATTAATTAAAATTGCATTAACAGAACTATTTTTGTAATAAATAAAGGTTAAAATAGATTCAACGTGCCTCAGCAGCCGTATACCACCAACATCCTGATATTCGGATAATGGTAAGGCACAGACCGACCGTGCTTGCAGCAGGTGCGGGATGGTGGTTGTTTAGATTTTTTTTGTTCTCTCATCTATTCGGTTCATTCTTTTTCTTTCTCCCTCTGGCTAGGGGACGGTATAATATAGACTGAAAATTGTCTCAAAGAGCCGTTATATCCAAAACAATTTAACAACCTCAAGGATAACATACCCCCCCTCCCAACAGCCCTCCTGCCCACACACGAACACATACCCCACAACAAACACACACACACACACACACACACACACACACACACACACACACACACACAAATTCGAACAGGTATATGTTTTTCCTATGAAATCATTTAATTATTGCACACATTCAGGGTAAACGATATTTCGTCATCACAGAACTTAGAAATGAAATTTTTAGAAAAAAAAGTTTCAAACAAGTTTTTCGGCGTTTTTTAAGCATTTACTGCACGAAGTTCTGACCGTACTTGATCATTTATCTTTCTAGGTCTGCGCAGGTCGATAGGGTGATGTGAACCTCGAAAGTTAAGCTGGAATTCTTCTATCTGGGCACACAACGCTGAATCAACATGGAGCCAACGTTCATTTAACGTCATGACGTTGGATCAATGTTGATTCAACGTTGATTCAATGTTGTGTGCCTGTTGGGTTAATAATCTTTGAAAGAAAACAAATCAGGCTAAAGCATAAATAATATGCAAGAAAATGCTATACAAAAAGTTATATGGCGTGTACACCGCGTCGAAACGACAGCGCAACGACGTAGATATGACGTCATAACGTCCGACCGACGTCGAAACGATGTCATTTTAACCTTGCGTATATACTGGATAACAGCGAGGGAGTAATTGACAGAACATTTAAATCGCCACAAGAAACGCATTGCCAATTAGTTTATTCTGCCGAATGAGACAGGCCATTGTACTTTTTTTGCATTTTCTGCTCTCGCATCACACCATATTATCAACAAATCCTGGTAATTTGCAGTGGCACCAAACAGAAATTTGAAACATTTTGGATTAAACGTTGAAAACGTATTTACACTACACCGCGACTTTTCTTTAGGGAAAGGCGACTCATGGTCCCCTGTTCAAGGCAGTTAAGCAAGTGTTTCCGCATTTCATCAGCCAAATAACAAGTCCTAAAATTGTCGGACTGAAACAAAACTCTACTTGATTAGCGATTGCAAAAACACCACAGCCATGCGAGTTAGGTTGTTGTTGCACTCTTGGAACTTTTAGAGACAGATTTTTTTAATCTTTAATATATATTTGACATAGTTGTATTTGGACATTATCTTTCGCCATATCAATGTGTCTGTCTTTTCAATGTGTCTGTCCATGATACCAGCAGTACGCTGAAGATTAAAACTGTCACAAACCTACTGATACTTCAAGCAATCTTTGATCCATGGGTCTGTATTATCGTTTTTAATAGATTTAAGATGGTATTACCAAAATTGAGAAGATGAAGAAGAAGAAAAAAAAAGTTTTCCCATGTCTCTTCATATTAAAATTTAAAGAGTAACTACACTTCAGGAACTGACTGAATCAGACCGTAAACCCTATCCCCAACATCAAAGGGAAAGATTGACAAAGACATCTCAACAAACAATAAATTACAAGTGATAAGCCGAGTCAGCAGCTCTTTCCCAAATAGATGGCAACTCAGCTATCTTTATTGAACAAAATAATTTAGACCAACAGACGGGTTACAACGGACTAAGCAAATTATATAAAAAACATTTAACAATTATTTTTACCTAATTTCTATTTTTATGATAGAAGGATTAAACTAAGAACACAATAAATTAAACAGCACCGAACATAAAACAAATGCAACCGCAACAAAAGTACCGCCTTGAGACGGTCAGTAATAACTACTGGGGGTTTAAAGCTGCTCGTTTCACGCCTCGTTAACCATCGGCGTGAGTCGCCATGCCTCATTACATGTATAATTGAGTATTTCACAGTTTTACAACTCCATTTTAAGGCAGTGGAGAAAGCAAAATGAAGACAAATTTTGAATTAGGAAAAAAAAATTCTAAAAATTATTTTTATATAATGTTTTGAAAATAGTCAACGTTTTCCGCATCATGTATTGATGCCGCAGTTGAATATGTTATGATACTAAATTGGAATAAATTATGATACTAAAATGTGTTTGAAATTAATGTTGTAAGACTCTCATATAATACTGTAGTATATACCATATTAATTCAGCATGATCGTGACTGTATCAATAATAGTAACAAATTTATATTCCATTGTTCTATGATAGGCTATTCCAGATTATTATTATTATTTTTTTTTTTTTTGCTCTCAGAACGATTTTTGTTGATATATGTTTATTTATTTATTTTATTTACATATCATTTAATTACCGTATCATTTATGTGACAAGTTGTTTTTTCATGAACAGCGAATGTCAAGGCGATCAACGTAAACAGTAAGACAAACAGGTCTGGACTGAACAGTGCAGATTCAGACTGGAGAGCAGTCTGACCTGGGTCTACACTGTTTGCCTTTCCACTAGCACTTCATGGGTACTCCATTTGTGGATAAATTAGGTTCGTTCATCTTGTAGGATGCTGTTATCTTCGTATGTAATATGGATAATTAATATGATATTTTAACATGTTATGTATAATTTTGGGCTGCTTTTACGTTTTGCAGGAATACAAAAAAAGCCGACCTGCCTACCCTATGAAATTATCCTTGTTCGACAACTGTAAACATAATATTTTTTATGCTTGACCTAACATGGATTGCATTAAGATTGGGATTCTGATCAGCTTGCATATCCACTCATGCTGGTCAGTTTCTTGGCTTTTGGTTGTCTGGAAAATAGAAGGTTCTCATGAAAACGCTAGCCGATGAAGGTCTCCTGTTCGCAGTTTCCAGTCAATATATCCAATGATTACCATTCATGATACAAGTCATGCCAGTCCATTTGTTGATACACTGTTGAAGCACGTTAAATTGTTTTGGATATTACCGCTCTTTGAGGCAATAATCAGTCTATATCATACCGTCTCCTAGACAAAGGGAGAAAGTAAAAGAAAGGACCAGATAGATGAGAGTACAAAAAAATCTAAACCACCACCATCCCGCACCTGCTGCAAACACGGTCGGTGCGTGCTCTACCTTTATCCGAAGATCAGGATGTTGGTGGTATACGGCTGCTGAAGCACGTTGAATCTATTTTAACCTTTATTTATTACAAATGCAATTTTAATTTATTTTAACGCGGAAATTATGATCTTATTTCACCGTCACATACATCATACCAAGGGATACCGGGAATGAAAAGAGCGGATACCGGGACTTTGAAGCATTATTGCTACCAAATAAACTGGTAAATATTGTAAAATTCTAATGTTTCTTTAAGATATAAACATTGCCTGTACATTGATATTTAACTTTTGAAATTCGGTTCAGTAGTTTATATTTTATATAAGGCAAATGATAGCTACCACATGGATACCGGGACAAAAAAATCCCGATACCGGGACTTTGAAACATTATTTCTGCAAAACAGCACAGCTAAATTTACAAAATTTAAATGTAGTGTTCAGACTTAATCATTATCTTTTATCTGATATTTAATATGCTAAATTCGGTCCAGTAGTTTGGATTTTATTTGAAGTTAAACATGCCTACCCCATGGATACCGGGACAACAAAATCCGGATACCGGGACTTTAGTTGCAAATAAATAGAAGAAATTAAAATAAATATTAACAAAATTTATTTAATATTATAGATTTGTGTATTGCCTTTCAAATGACACCAAGCTTATGAAATTCTGTGCAGTAGTTATGAATCTATGCCCTGATAAACCCATGTACCCCCCATGAATACCGGGACATGGATACCGGGAATACCGGAGATTATCATGCGCCAAAGATGCACACTGGTCTGGCATTCAACACAGGCAATGAAGATAACGTACAAGGAACCTGCTTGTTCTGCTCATCAGGATAAGTTTGTTTCAGAAGTATTGTCTCACGGACCATCCGCCCCCCTACTCTTGAAATAGGACTCAAAAGTTTTACTGAATTGACGGACCCCTGAATTGATATGCATATTCAAGAAATGCTTGAAAACAATTTTTGGACTACAACGACCAGGCAACGAATTGGTGAAAAACCCTTTTCTAGCACTGCACTTATACTAGACGGAAATTCTTCGAAAATCTGGTCTGACTCGCCATCTGGGCCTTTGTGTTATTTATATGTAGGCCTCCAGAAAATAGGATATCTCATTATAGTCTTAGAAAATTTATCCCCGTGGTTAGATTAAAATATATGTTGTGACATCTCATTAGAATCGCCTTGGCGAGGCGATTCTAATGAGAAATCACACCAAATATTTCAAGGCAAAAAAAGACTTTATCAAAAATCTCATCCCTAATTATGTCATATATTTTCAAGCCCCCGTTGCACCCTGCTCCCCTCCACACACATCTACATATAGATCTCGGCACCCCCAGCCCCACTAGTTATCCAGAGCCCCACCAGTACGTGGTGGTCTGGATCCGGGCCTGTTTACTTATCACTTATGAATCGACCTTTGATCATCGCATGAAAGAGTTAAACAAGCAAATAAGGAATAAGGGAAAAAAAGTGGTAGGGCCAATACCATATTTGGCCGAATGAAAAAAGTGGTACGGCCAATACTATATTCGGCCGAAAAGTGGTCCGGCCATGGCCGGAATTACGGACAACTCGCCCCAAAGACAACTCGCCCCAAGACAACTCGCCCCACAAAAATGTCGCCCCAAGACAACTCGCCCCACCTTCAGGTGACAACTCGCCCCACATTCTGAGACAACTCGCCTCAAAGACAACTTGCCCTACCTCGTAAATATGTTAAGACCCTGTCCCGTTAGGCGCTTAAGGGGACAACAAATACTAATAAGCATTAATGAATATTTGTAGCATGCCTCACAGCCACAGTTTGATAACAAATACGCTTCCAATAACAGTGTAATTATCAACATAAAAACGATAAAGTCATTTTCAAACAATGAACGGCTGGAGACATGTACTGTTCCCTATGACAGAACAACTTGAACCTCTCAGCATAGCTCTCTGTATAGAAACAAACCTATTCATAGGCTCAAGTGACAGGTCGACTTCCCAGTGTCCAAGTTTAATTTCAGGACGAAGTATACAAAATTGGGGCGACATCTGTTCTGGATCTGGGACAAGAACGTAGATATTCAAGTAAGGTGAGTGTCTGAGAATGTGGGGCGAGTTGTCTTCTGAAAGTGGGGCGAGTTGTCTTGGGGCGAGATTTTTGTAGGGCGAGTTGTCTTGGGACGAGTTGTCTTTGGGGCGAGTTCTCCTGATTCCCATGGCCGGACCGCCGACGACGGCCTTGTGCTTTACGGTTACCCTCTATCTGAAAGCTTTGAACTGTTTGTCAGTAATATGGAACCTAATGGCACTTAGGTCAGCAATGCGAAATAACAAACACTGAATATGTCAAACATCCACAATCAATTATCGAGTTCCTTGTTAATTGCGAATGATAACTCTTGCACATTATGCGACAATACAACTGCAACTAAACTGCTACTCGGTATGGTATATCTGCAACTGCTGAATCTATCGCCGTATAATGCCACAGGGAGATTTGACAATTTTAACTTGAAGAGAGCAAATATTAAATCAAAACGATAAAAGATGATGGGTTAAAATAGTGAAATTTAGCTTAAATCATGCTAATACAACCACTTCAGTATCTAGGGTCCAGAGTGCTAGAGCTTACCGAAAACAGCAGCAACATTACGCCTACTTTCTATTTTAAGCTACAAAACAAAACAAAAAGCGGAATGTACTGCAATTCTGGTGACCACATAGCTACAGACCATAGACAAGCAGACATAACAACATCACGGTAACACCCTCGTATCAACGTCGCTGCAACGCGGTGACGCTGATATGACGTGGCTACACTGTTGATGCCATAGGGGCTTGAATCACATTAATTTGGTAAAAGAATACAAATTGTAAATACATTTTGACATTCATGATTCAAGCCCCTATGGCTGATACGATTGTGTTGCAAATTATATGTTTCCTGAATTTCTTATTAGGTTATGATTAAGTCCCCCTACGTTTCATATGTTTCTTTATAAAAAAAAGTATGCCTCTGTATATCACTGAATCCGTCAATGCCGCCGCGTTGATACGATGGTGTTGCAAATTCTATGTTTCATAGATTTGCCATAAAGTCGTGATTCCACGGGGGGGGGGGGGGGGGGGGGATCACTTGGTCTTTAAAGTTTAAAGGGGGTACAGATGTGCCGCTGGAACTCAGATAACCGACCCTATTCTTGTATAACACTAATGCCAAAATATACACCTATTCATGTATTTTGTATCAAAATTGGACCCTTTTCATGTATACTGCAGAAAAAGTGCTTAGATTAGCTTATGAATTTTCCATTAAGCCTCGAATAAAATTCAAGAAATTAGTATGCTGAAAACATTTGTAGTCTTTGTAATTGATATTTGTTTCTTTTTGATCACAAAAATCAGATAGGCTGGCTTTTATATACAGGGCTTGGAGAAATAAGACCTATTCGTGTATATTAGTCTGCAAAATCATGCCTATTGTTGTATCTTTCAGATAAAAAAGTAGGGCTATTCCAGAGGCACATATATACCCTGCTTTATAGTGGAAGTGACCCCCCCACCCCCCCACCCCCACAGCGTGATTCAGTCTCAGAAGATACAAATTTTCAATTTCGTTTCAACAAAATATCACTGAATGCTTCTGAGATCTTTTAACTTTTGACCTTTGTTTTCATAAAACACACACATTCTTGTGACGCGATTTCCACGCACTGCGTTGCGGTAACGTTGAAACTAGGCTTTTCAAAGTGTGTGGGTTTATATGTTATAATTCGGTTCGATAAAATATATTTATTTTATTTCATTGAATATTTCTGAGATACATGTAACATATATGTTCAGTTTCTATCAGACAGAAAATGCCTTTTACTCCTCATACAATTTGTGGAATAAAAAACTATTTGTATTGCACTGGCACTGCTTCTGTAAATGTGCCTGTTGTATGTTTGTTGTTGATGCTCTTATTAGTTGTATTAAATAAGATAGAGCCGCAACACGACAAAACCAACAAAGTGGCATGTGCGCACAGCGAGGACTCAAATCAGTCTGATCAGGGTCTTTGCTTTTTAGTTATTAGAAAAACGGGACATATCAGTTGCGTGAAATTTGGCCCCTTCTTTTCTCAGGCCGACATAGCTCATTTGATTGGCATGACGAACTGAGGAAAAAATTATACACGCATTTCAAAGCAGACACTATAAGTGATATATATGCCAAATATTATTTATTTGGTGTCTGAAGCCTCTGTCTGGGGCCTCAAAATTTGGTCTTGTTTTTGTCCCGTCTTTTCGGATGCGGTCCCCATTGACTACAAGAACAAGTACGCTGAGCTCAAAGGCCTAGATTCTATACCCACCGGCATAGGATTAAACTACTGTCTGGATCTTTCAGTTGGCAGTAGTAGTATTTTCAATTCTCATATCGGCGTTGCCCCCGCACCACAGCGGGACGAATCCATAGCCGCAGTAACGGGGCGCCGAGCGTCCGTCCATTACTTTCAGTTGGCGGGGCTACTGTCTAAGTTATTGATGATATAGTTGTCTTGTTGATAAAAAATAATTCCAATCAGTTGTCAATCATTTCACAGGTAAAGTCTTCTTCACCGGCCAAAACCAATCAGATCAAGTATTGGAATTTTTGACCTATTGGAGATGTTTACCCTTAGGGGTCAAAAGAAACACTGAGATTAGAGTGTGTGTATTTCAATTCTCGTAACGACGTTACCCCCCCCCCCCTCCTCCCTCCCCCACCCCGCACTTCAGCGGAACGTACCCATAGCCGTAGTCTTATCATATATGACCTACAAGATACCGTAGCCATAGCGTAGGCTTTGGGGAGGTAACTACCACACTACCATAGCCGCAGTAACGGGGTGCCGTTCGTCCATAAACTGAAACTAGCCACCAAATTCGGTCTTTTTAATAGTCCGCCTAGGCCTTGTAGTCCAATTTTTGACGAAAAAGAACCATTTCATGGTTTGCTATCTATGTATTTTGGTTTTGAGGAACGGGACATTGTCAATTGTCAATCTGGTCTCAAGGTTCTAAAACTTTCTTCATGCTCAACTCGGCTGAGCATGAAATTTTCTCTGCTGATAAATATGAAAATGCCAACTAATGTTGGCAATTTATATTCATGAGCAGAGAACATTTCATACTCAGCTGAAATGAGCAAGAAAACAACTGTACTTATCAGTAATTTGCTATTTATTAGCAGGTAAAATTTCGTGCTCAGCTCAGTTGATCATGAAAAAAGTTTTATAACCTCGGGCCTAGCTGTACCAGCATTTTGTCCATATTTTTACCTTACTTATTATGACACTAACTAACTTTCTATCAGTCTATGTATTTTTGTTTTGAGGAATATGGGATCTGGCTGCCATTGTTCCATCATTTTTTACGTTGCACATTATGAAAGTAACTAACTTTCTATGAGTGACAGTGAGATAGGAAAATTGTCAGAAACTGCACATTCTGGAAACAGTAGAAGAAACACAAACTATTAGAAAACACCGATATTCGAAATACACAGAAATACTTCTGAGAATACCAATAGCACTATAAAAATATAAGAATAAAAACATGTCATACAATTAATAAAATCGACGTCTCAAATATTATTCCGCAGCTGTTCTGTACAACATACAGTCTACAGTAACAGATACAGAGTACAATACATGCGCCAGCTTCTTGAGAAGTACACCCTCAGACTTCGGTTCAAGACATGTTGAAAAATATCAAGCTAGCCTTATTGCAAGTCCTTGACTTGTGTATACCAAACAAGATATCCTCATCAAGATTCTGTCAACCCTGGTTTACTCGCGGCTTGAAGCAACCCACTCGTAGGAAAAAGAGAGCTTTCATAAAGGCAAAGAAAACCAAAGACATTAGTCGATTTGAAAAAGTGAAAACAAATCTGAAATAAAAGCCTAATATTCCGCCTATAATGATTTCCTCATTATAATATTGTGGACCCGGACTCTTCAGAAAATCCCAAGAAGTTATAACTTTATTAAATCCAAGACAAATGACAACACAGACGTAGCTCCACTCTATGCCAAGAATGGCATTACCTGTTCAGAGAGCAGTATGAAAGTGAATACCTGGAATGATCAGCTTTTGTCTTTCAATTCAGTTATGCCTATAAAGTGTCTCATAAAAGGGATATTGGCAAACAGAGCAGACTCAGATCAGACGCCGCAAAGCGCGGCGTCTGATTAGGGTCTACACTATTTGTGAAAGCCCGTGGTTGTTTCTCCTTAAATGAAATAAAATGATAAAAAAAATAATTTGTTGACAAGTAGACTCATTCATTTGATAAGGATAGAATATTCCAATGGGCATAAATGGGTTAACAAGGACGAAGAAGCCGCTCTGTTCCAGGCATGGGACTCAGTTCGCAACCTGAAATGAATCACATAACCGTTGCGTAAGACTTCTCTGTATGTAGAAGATTTTTTCAGTCTCCAGATGCATAAAGCCACGGGTCCGGATAAACTCCCAAGCAGGCTGTTGAAGGAGCTGACAGAAGAGTTAACAACACATCAGTTTTAACTCTTTTCTTTCAAACCTGGACTACGGATCAATCCCAGATGTCTGGAAATCTGCAAAGTGTGCCTATCATCAAGAAAGGAGACAGAAACAGTCCAGAAAGCTATTGACAATCTTCTCTGACTTCCATTCTCTGCAAAACGCTATTTAGACCATATTGTGTGTAATAGCATAATAGCATTCATTTGCACTTGGACACCCGAGGATGAATGAAGACTCGTGTTAGCGTTTACATCCACACTTGTTTGCTTTTTAACCGCTGAACAGTTTTTTTTGTGTGTGTGTGGGGGGGGGGGGGGGAGGGGGTCAGTATTTAGGAGAGTAAAACTGTTCCACAAGGTAATTCGTATGCAGAATACCCTCTTGGTCCACTTCAGACCTCTCCTTACCCTATCTTACCCTATATAGCTACTTACATTATCTTAACCATACAGCCAAACATACATACATGTATGCCAGAGGTTTTTTTTTCTCTTCATACTTGTTCGATCATATCTGATTCTTATGCCAGAGGACGGTTTCTATATATGGTGGAAGAAAATCAGAAGTAGTTCTAAGCTGTATATGGGCTGGGAAATCTGTGAAACCACCGCAATCCGAAGGGAACAACTAACCATTCATACGTGCCAGCGCTATTGCATTCTTTGCGCAGCAGAGGTATCTAATCTACGTACTAATTTCATCACCGACTGAATTATCGGGGGGGGGGGTCTAATCAGTCAAGCCGGACGCAGCCAACACAGTAAAGGTATGTAGCTAGTTGTGAGACAATAATTACTACTGGCTGAGCCATCCGGACACCCATTACCATGGGTCTCCAGTGTGAATAGACTGATCAACAAGAAACAGTACCCAAATTTTTCACAGGTAGTGGTTCGGTACCTGTGACCCTATGTGGGGGGAAATGAATAAAAAATCATAATGTACCATACCATATATCAAATTCTGTGTCTGTGAAGACAAACTCAGTGCTATGTCTCTGAAAATTGATGGTCATTGGTCAAAACTCACACATTAATTACTGTGTCTAATGTTCGTCGTGGTGCATGTATGCTTTTTGTTTCAGGATATTTCACCGTCCCGACATGACATCAGCTGTTTACTGTCAAACTAAAACAAAAAAGAATACACGTTATTTAATGATGCCTGCATTAGCGTTTGAGCGTTTAAAGAAATTCGGTAGTATTTAAGCAGGGTTATATTGAATGGCCAATTCTACAAAGTTCATGACGTTGTAGGTGTACACCAGGGCTCTGTCCTCGGATCTATACCTTTCCTGTTTTTGTAAAGAAGCTCGGATCTTTTCGGTCCTGGGTAGTTTCGGTCTGATTGGGTGATTTTGTTAGTGTAAAGCTAAATGGTAGGCTTAGGGTAGGGCAGGGCGAGGCTGGTGGGGTAGAAATGGGGAGTTTGTTTCTTTGTTTGGGTTTGCAGTGCGGTGCGCAGGTAAGGTCATGACGAGCCAGTTAACTGTTCATATACAAGCTAAGACTATCTAAGCAAGTGAAACGAATAACAGGTAAGTTCTCCTCCGACAGAAAATGACAAGTACCGTTGGTTATGACCGCACATATTCAGGTATATTTCTGAGGGCACGTTAAGTTGTACCCCAAGAGATGGGGAATTAGGAAAGACAGATAGGGTAGACGTGAAATAAAAAACACACACACAAAAAAAAACTAAAACAACCCCCACATCACGCACCTGATGCAAGCACACGTCCTCGTCCTACATTGTAATTTAGGTTGGGGAGAGCACAGAGGATGTAGAAGGGTAGTATAGGGTACCAATGTATATCTAGGTGACAATATTGTGCCGTTTGTAAAATATATTTTCATATCTTTAAAGCTGCTAGTCTGACCATTGTAATTAGTTTCGCCTGTTGGAAAACACATTCAAAGTATATTTTCTTTACACAGAAAAATGCAGAAACACTCTCAGTATTTTCAATTTACTCCGAATCTTACGAATAAATCATTGAGCCTGCCACGCTAATCTGTGCAAATTTATGGTAGATATAAACAGCATACTGGACTTCTGAAATCAAACTCAATCCAGTAGAAGTTCTTACCCTCCTTAGTCGTTATATTTCGATAAAGAATACATAAGTAAAAATATTTACTAATACATTTTCTGCTAAACAAGACTTACAAGAAAATCGTCGCTAGTCGTTCAACACCATTTTTTGTTTTTGTCGCTAGTCGGACAGTCGAATGAGACGAACGTGTGCGATTCAGGAGGCAATATATTTGTTTAAAGTAATGTTTCGATGGATTCAGCTATTGGAAATCACAGGATAAAGATGTAGCAATGATTTTATGTTGGTTTTAACAGAAATGATGCCATAATTCTAGTCTTTTTAGCCCCGATTGTCCGTGTCGATCGACAGAAAATAAATCAAAACTGGTGATTAAGCAGGAAAACTTGATTTTTACACAGAGATTGGGTAGTGATATGTCAAATTGACAATGCTACAGGTGAAGTACATCCAATTCTCTCCCCGATGTCGAAAACTGCATCTAAAAGAACAAATTCGATAAGGACTTACCTGCTTTTGACCGTTTCACCTCACAAGTTGTTTATGTCGCACTAATGATTTTCGGGTGTACAGTCAATTGTCGCTTCCGATTTGGTGACTGTCCGCTTACACACTGTGTATATGAATTCTTTATTTCCTCCCACATATGGTCACAGGTACCGAACCACTACCTGTGATTTTTTACCCGACCCTACCGAACCACTACCTGTGATTTTTTACCCGACCCTATTATGCCTACCCTACCCGGTACTCGGACAAAACGGACCATGGACAAAACGGACCAGACAAAACGGACCACGGTTAGGACAAAACGGACAACTTTTCAGGACAAAACGGACCACGTTTCAGGACCAGACGAACCACGCTAGAAGACAAACAAGACCATTAATTGGTGCCAATTAAAAGATTTAGGAGTACATAATTACCAAAGACAATGTTAAAGGTCGGGTATGAAAACCACAACCCGTACCTCCGTACTCCGTACCTAAATCCGTACCATAAAATTTTAGGTCCTGTTGGGAAGCAACCAAAGAACTCAAAGTTAGAATAATTGGTGTCATATTAAGATATAATGTATAATAAAGCTCTGCCAAAAAAACAAAATTCCAAAATGACTTGTTTTTGAATAAAATGACATTTTTGTATCTCTAAGGGGTATGAAAACCACAACCGTAGCTGAGATCGTTTTTCGGGCATTTTTTGATAATGACACCAATTTAATTGAAATATACCACTCATACATGTTACAAAAGTAAAATTTGACTTATATGAAGCAATAAAGTATAAAACAAGTATGTAACATGTTGTTTTTCTACAATATCGCGATTTTACAGGAAAATGTTCTAAAAATAGAACCATAACAAATATGGTCCGGTTCAGTTTCTACTATCGGACCGCATGTCATAAAATAGGACAAAATAGCATGGGATTTATCAAAATCTTCTATATATTTTTGTTTTATTATTAGTTTCAGTTATAAATATAGTTTCTGTTAAATCTGATAAATTTGAAGACATGTCCCATCCCGTTTCGCTCATTTGACGAATTGCGGTTCGATTGTAGAAACCGCATCGGACTATATTTGTTATGGTTCTATTTTTAGAAAATCTTACGGTGAAATCGCAAAATCGTAGAAAAAATAACATTTAACATACTTTGTTTTGCATTTCTTGCTTCATCTGAGTCAAATATTACTTTTGTAACATGTATGAGTGGTATATTCCAATTAAATTAGTGTAATTATCGAAAATGCCTGAAAAACGATCTCAGCTACGGTTGTGGTTTTCATACCCATTTGAGATACAAAAGTATCATTTTATTCAAAAATAAGTCGTTTTGGAATTTCGTGTTTTTGGCAGATCTTTATTATACATTATGTCTTAATATGACACCAATTATTCTATCTTTGATTTCTTTGGTTGCTTCCCAAGAGGACCGAAAATTTTCTGGTACGGATTTAGGTACGGAGTACGGAGGTACGGGTTGTGGTTTTCATACCCGACCAATGTTAAATTGTCACAATTATTTGACTACTGTTCATGATCTCAACTATAGTTGTCGCAACTATCTAATTAATCTAATGCTAAGATTTTTATCTTTTAAGCATGCAAATTTCTTTATTAGTGTTGCAACTAAAATAAAACATGCTTTCTCAAGGTTAACGGAAGGTCTGAACGTGGTCCATTTTGACCATAAACGTGGTCCGTTTTGTCCTGAACGTGGTCCGTTTCGTCCTGAACGTGGTCCGTTTTGTCCCAAGCGTGGTCCGTTATGTCCGTGGTCCGTTTTGTCCGTGGTCCGTTATGTCCCTAATTCTCCTACCCTAGGTATTTCGGTGTTTCTATGCACCATCAGGGCGTCGTGTTGCGACAGGTAAACAATCCAAACAGACCGGCCGCGAAATATTTATTTTGTGAGCGACATTGTTAAATCTCTTCAACTAGAATAACTGTAAAGCAAAGCTCTCTAGAAGAGATGCACAACATACATGTCTTAAAGCTTAAATTCCGTTGATTTTAGGCACATTGTAATTTTGAATCCAAGTGCAAGACGATTCGTACCTTAGACGTTTCGTACCCTTAAGTTTCGTATCAACTCCAACAACATTTATTTGCAAATCACATATAACATTTGAACAATGAATACATGAGATGTGCCCATAAAAGGCAGAAAATAGCAACTGCAAAAAAATAAAAATGCACAATACAGACATCTTGGAGTAGCTGATCAATGAGGTTTGAAAATGAGCTGGGCATTTTAGCATCCTTGAAGACATTTCGCACAACTGCCTTCTCGTCCGAATCGCCTTGTCAAAGCGGTTGAATGCCTTAAAATCCCGGAATCCCCAAAGTCGCGGACATTTTTATTTACCTCGTAGTCTCGTGAGAACGTGATCCTATGTCATGTGACCGTGGTAAAATAATCACTATCGTCTTATTATTATTTTCACTCCTGCATGGCAAGAGGAAATATGCCTTTCACACTTGTAATCTACACACCAAAACTATATTTTCACAGAAATTTTATGTAATTTCACTATTACTTTTCTTTGCTCCACTTCAGCATTGATTTTTACAAAGAAAACTACCGCCTTGCTTACCGCTAGCCTGTTGTCTGCTTTGTTTAGATTTCATGAATGGAGGTCACGTGCCGGAAGTCAGAAAAAATAGGCCAATCAAAAACAAAAATTGATTTCATTGCATACTGCAGCTTGGGACTAATTTTGGTGGATTTCATTATTAGAAGGATGAAACAACGCATCTGACCCCCAGACACTGGCCCATCAGCAATGATTAGTATTTTTTATTAAACCATTAAGATGTGCATTTTCACCTGTAGTAAAGTACATGTGAGTTCGTTGGCTGAATGCCAAGTTTTATTGTTTTATTGAGTTCCTTCAACTGAAGGATAGATTTAGCCAGGTGTACATCAAAAAGCCCATTGTTCAATAATTCAGTTGTTGCCAAATGAAATTATTACTTTGAAATTGAGAGATTAATTACATTTTACTAGTGTTTTCACAGTTAGAATAGACCTTTTTCACATTGTTTCTGCACATGCGTATACCGCTCGCGTGATGCGTTATTTCCCGATAATAGGTGAGACTTTAGACCGATGGGGCTACTGGATTTTAAGCCATTGATATTTCCTATGTAATGAGTAACAAATAATTGTTTTAATCATCTATATTTACATTTCTGCTTGTCCTAATGATGCCTTATTTACTATTTTAATTTTCCATAATGATTTAAAGCAAAGATTATAAATACTTGTATTTAAATTAAAAATTGCAAAGAATCATGTCAAAAGATATGCAAAAAACTCGGAAAAATGTGTATGTCTAATACAAAAGTCAAGTCGCTAAAATGGATTAAATCAAGTACAGAACAGTTATATATTAATATTAATTTATTGAAATATGCTTTCCGTTTTCTTTGAATGAAGTCTGAACTAAAAGAAAATCATTCATATATGAGGCTGAATTTTTTCTATCGAAACCAAATAAATAAATGGAACTAAATAATCAAAAGATGAATATATCTCCCAAATAAGTGTGTAAATCGTCTTGTGTCAGATTTTTTGCTAATTATCTGAAGGTTTGACATATACTATGACTTATCTTTTGACAATAAACACAATTAACGGAGAATGCCATACGTTGACACCTCCAACAGTATTTCACACGTTAGTGATATTGATATCGCATAATAAGCAAATACTTGCCAACGGAATAAAAAACAACAAACAAATTGTTTTCTGCGATTATGTGATTAATTAAACGGTAGAAATTTTATAATAATGATATAGCATACACCCTATTCAATTCCTGTGGCCATGTGTGACGCTAATGTTCAGCTTCAATTTTTTACTTTTATTTATTCTTCCGTAATATTTTAACCAAACATGATCTTCGTGCAGTTCTAAAATAATAGAACAAAACATTGTTATTACTCTTTTTTTTTTTTTTTTGATTTTATGATTTATCTAAACACATTTCATTCAATCACATCCATACATCTCTGCAATTGTCAGGTTAATTTATAATGAAGATGTGGCCAGATCCGGTAACATTTTCCCGACCAGTTTTGACGGGAAACGGCTGTTTATTTTTGTATCATTTTGTTTAGGTTATAAGTCAAAATATATATGTCTTCAAAAAGATAAAACAAATGAAAAAATAGATAAAACAAATCGACGGTTTAATTAATGCAAGCATGTGCGGGACCGATGTAATCTCGAAAATAACTGCCGTATGGCTAGCAATTTTTCTGTCTCTGTTTTAATACAGTTAGATTACCCTTGAAATAAATAGTCTGGTAAAAATATTGACCTGAAAAATTATTTTGATGGTCTCCTTAGCCAAAGGGAGATGTTTTAATGATTTAAAAAGTAATTTACCAAAGTATTGAAATTATTAAAACTTATTTATACCAAAGTTTAGTATCGCGCAGCCGATATATGCCTCTGCTATTTGTACTTTATTCTTAGCAAAAGCTACTTTTGATCCATAAACAAATATTTATAATTGAACAACCTTTCAAAAACTCAAGGAATCACAATACAAATTCCATTTAAATGGCATTTCGCACGAAAAATATTCAAAATCCTGACACCAACACATCTCCTCCCGTAAGGCCAGAATAAGACTGCCCCATATATCTTTTTAGGTTCATTTTCGTACCTCCATTGAAGAGTAGTTGGCAAGGGAGATAACAATGTGAAAAAGGTCTATTACCAAACACTCTGAATTGTTTTGCTAGGCCTCAAAAAGATGAGGTCGCTACTTTGGGATTTTTCCATTTGCCATCATTTTGTTTTTACCACGTGTGTTATGTTGGTGTTTTGAAAAACTTATAACGTTTGTTGAATATTTTGAGGATGGAAATGAAAGTTGGATGAACCTTAATTGCGAGGCAAGAAAACAAATTCTATGTTCTCTCTTCATATAGATATAAGCTACCAAAACTCATTATGGTCGCGATTTTTGGGCACTCAAGGATAGACAGAGCCGACCAGTATATAAGATGGCTGTACCAGTTTTTGGGGTATTAACATTTGCTCCCAACATAAAAACTGTGTGAAAAACAAAAACAAAAAACTGATGGTCAGTGTGTACATAAAAATATGTGTTAAGTAATTTGTAATTTACATTTCATGTCCCCATGTCGCCATGTTTACATATTTGATCAATTCCACACAGATGCTTTGCTGAATATGCTTCCCGAAACTGCCCCAGTTTTCGATGTATGTTAAAGAAGTCACCTTCAAAATGCATCAGCTGTAGATCCTAATGATAACAACTGTTTTCATGAGACCTGCAATTCTTTAGGCTGTAGACACGATCTTTGAATTATCAGAAAAAAAAGTTCATCAATGAATAAAACACCGTGTCATCTTCGTCGGTACTTTCCATAAGCTTTACAGTGTTTCCAATATGGCCGCTTCCATGGTCACTGACGACGACGTAACGGATGACGTCACAACTAAGTTGCTGTCGCGCGTCAATTAGTGTATGATGAAACAGACTGATTCAACTTTCTGTTTGCAAAAAATAATCATCTTTAGAGGTCCTTGACAAGAAAGCGGTATAATCTATCATAATACTCCCTAATTCTGGAGCACCCCGAAAACAGGTAGATCGACCATATATATATATGAGCCGTTCTCTGTGAAAACCGGGCTTAATGACATTACGTAATAATTACGTTGTGAACGGATGAAACACACCAAAGTTTAAGATTTTTCGGACCTCTTTTTATTTCTATGAAAATACCTTAAGGGTTGTGATAAAACAGAAAGCCTATGAATTCAGACAAAATCCAGTCATAAATATGACATATGTTGCCATGACAACGGTTATTCCAAGGTAACCCAAAAGCCTTGCAAACAGATGGTATACCTTCACAAAGACCTATTATTTGAGTAAGATTGTTAACTCATTCAAATTGTCATGTGTATGCTATGAAATAAACATTGAAAATGAGCAAACACATTTTGTCCGAGTTATTTTGTGTAACAAGCACAGAAAGGGCGTTCAAAAAAACGTACTGACATTGACGTCAAAACATACTTGCATGACGTTAATAACATCAGATAAAGAAACTGTACTACCTGTGTGTTTCTAAAGTCTATATCTCAGTAATAAATAATGGTAACCATGTCAAATTTTCAGGAAATGTTTAGAAAAGCTAATACTTTTCAGTGATGCTGTTAGTTAATTTTTTATTTGTATGTCATTAAGCCCGGTTTTCACAGAGACTGGCTCATATATATATATATACATGTACCAACTGTGAACATTTTACCCAATCTGAGTTCCTAGTGAAACTAAGCTTTATTGCACCATGAGGGTCTAATTATCTATTGCTGAATTACTGCAATATGAAACCAAACTGTTCTATTTTTGTTGCACCTGCTTTAGCAAAGTGTGATATAGGAGTTTCACTTTCGTGTCTGCCAAAGGTCTGTTCATAAGCAATTGCATTGACCCTAGCAGAGCTGTAGGTGCTTGCACAATCAGAGCCACGGTGGTGAAATGTTAGAACTCCAATTGCCGGACCTGCAGGAAAGACGACAGCAGGCCTCTCTGTCTCTATTCTACAAAATTCACAATAATCTTGCTATTGCTATTGTAGATAAGAACGGGTACCAATCTGAGGTCTGTAGAGGGAGCATTGGCACCAGGTCCCATCCATTTCAATATCACTGTCCAAACACTTACATAGACTGTTTTGCGAATTCTTTTTTTCCCCAGCACAATTGTATCTTGGAATGACCTTACAATCGAAGTTGTCTCTTTTGAGACAGGTGATGTGTTTAAGGCCAAAATATAATATCCTAGGGTAGAGCAGGGGTTAGGTATGGAATGCCTGCCCCTGAGGACTTCTTGTAAATACATGTAGTTTTAATCTGCTGGTGGCTATGTCACAAAATCGTTTATTTTTTTTTTTATTTATTTATTTTTTATTTTTTGATAACATGTGCCACACCACAAACCTGTCATCATGGTCATCAGGGGTGTCATTAAAAGGCGTGGGGGGGGGGGGATTGTCCCCTTCTACTCAGGCTTTATCCCCCACCAATATAATTTTGGAAATTTGTGTAGGAGTTGTTTGAAAAAGATATGAATTTTAAATAATGAAATCCCCCTCCTACTTAACTTTGCCTTGACCCCTGGGTGGCAAAGATGTTAATGAAACCTCTGGGTCATACTCAGGCCTTATTCCCCGCTATATTAGAAATTATATGGGAAACATATTAAATCCCCACCTGCTTTGCCTTGACCACCTGATGCCAAAAAAGTTAATGAAGCCCCTGACTGGCACAAATTTTCTCCATAGAATGCTCTCCAAGAACATTGCACTTAAAACTACCCTTGACCTATATTTCAGGCTTGGCTGACTTTGCTGAGTTTGTCCATTTCTCTCAACTTAGTATGGAACCTGCAATAATCAATCATGGTATTAAGTTTCTTCTTACAATGGTCTTATAAGGGATGGTGGTCTTATTTATACCCTTGACATGTATTTCACGGACTGCTAACTTGGTAAAATTTTACATTGATCCTAGTGTTTTAAGTCCATTTCTCTTTACACACAGTGTTTAGATTCATCAGACCTAGGATGAACACAGGGTATAATTGAGTCCGCCAATTTTCGCTTCCTACAGAGACTGTCCGTCATATTTGGCTTCCACCGAGACTGTCCGCGACTTTTTGCTTCCTGCAGGGAATATTGTCCTCGAAAAATGGCTTCCTGCTGAGACTGTCTGCGTGACTCTGCTTCCTGCCGAGAGCCTCGGCAGGAAGCAGAATCATGCAGACAGTCTCTGCAGGAAGCCATTTATCATGTACAGAAGTCTCGGCAGGAAGCAAGAGATCGTGGACAGTCTCGGCGGAAGCCAAATATGATGTACAGTCTCTGCAGGAAGCGAAAATTAGCAAAATCGATTATACCCTGTGATGAAGATTCTACTAATGTGGAAGCCAGAGCTCCAGATAAGAGGGGGTACAGAGATAATTATAGGATCATTTTCTTTAATCTTCCATTGAAACATACATTGTGATCCCTCATTAGAACCGTCTCGGCAAGACGGTTCTAATGAGGGGTCACAATGTATGGTTTCGTTGAGAAATAAGAAAAATTATCTCTGACTTACCTAAATAGTAAATAATTCCTCTTATCTGGAACACTGGTCCAAAGTGCAAGGCAGGTGCGACATAGCATTCTGCAGAATTCTTGTTGAACAATTAACAGTAATTATTTTTGGTGTCCCAATTTTATAAAACTTCAATGGCAATGCAGTACCCTCTCTTTTTTCAGATCAACACTGTAGATGAGCTTGGACACCAGTGTAAGCCTCTGGGTGAAGGCTGAGCCATTCAGCTATGGTGCTTTTCATATTGCACCTCATCCTAGACTCAACTTCAATGTAAGTATATGATCTGATTGATGTTGGTCCATTGTAAGCACAATCCTTGATATTATCCACAACAGACTGAAAATCTGTTATGGTCCTTATAGACATGATAGAGGACTGTTCATTTAAGAAATAAATGTCATTTTTGGTTGTTCATGGAAGTATGAACACAATGGGTAACATGCAATTTTGGTAAGTGACACCCGAAGGGTGTCATGTGAACTTTGCACGGAACCCATTCATACTTCCATGAACTTCCAAAAAATGAAATTTATCTTTTATATGTATACATGTACATGTACTTTGTTTTTACATCAGTTTTGTTACTTACCAGTATTCGTGAAGTTTTGACTAATTTTAAGCCAAGGAAAGGGCGAAGAATAGTTATTAACCAGTGTGTTTGGTTATGACGTTCAACAGCCGTCACTATGACATGAGATATATAGAACGTTATGTCCGCCAATCAACTATTTGAATTATCGGTGACGTTGCTTATGCATACCGTCCCGTGAAAGAGTGTTGTTCATGGATGTATGAACACTGTCAGCCGAGTGTAGGTTCATCTAAGGAAATTTTTGATGTGTGTAAATATAATGGACTGAAATAAATAGTATCATGACACGAGCTGTGGTATTAGTTTACATTTCAGGTGTTCAGAACCAAAGACATTGTTAATTAAGGAGACGTAATATTTGCAAAGGCATTGCCATTCCTGCAGAAAAAATATGAGGAGCTTTTGCAGCCCATCAGTACTTTTACAGCAAAATTTAAGGTATCCTTGAAACAAAAGCGAATCCATGACTAACAACTGCAATATTTCGGTGAAGCTAAAGGTGTTTCAAACAACAAGGCCCAGATCTACAAGATGATCAGTATTTGTCCAGAACTATACTGGGAGGCTAATTAGATGGTACAGTCTGGTGATTTGTCACAAATGTTTGTCTTCCATTTTTCTGAATAGAGACAGTATTTGTGACTTTTTGCTTGCTTCCCTGGGCAAAGAAACCCATCCAAAATGTACGTAGTCTGCCCTCCCTTAAAGGAAAGAATTTGCTTCCAGAGGAGCAAATTCTTTCTTTGAAGTGTTGACCCCTATTTAAGAGAGAAGTAAATTGAAAACTTTAGAGTTACTATTGATGAAAGTATCAGGGGTCAGGCTAGAGTTCCCAGACAGGGAGAAATTTTGGGACATTTTCTGAATTTCAGGGAGAAGTTTTATCCAAAATTTTGGATTTTATGTACATACATTTTGACTTCTCTTTCAGCTCAAAATAGAGGGAAGTCAGTCAGCTTAGGGAGACAATTTCTCCCACTTCTCCCTCTATGCTGACCCCTGAAGTATATTTATTCACCTTAATGTGAGACGCTTTGCTTTAGAGACACTGGACTGATTTATGAATGCTCTATATTTTAGAACATAAAGAAGATAGTGATTTATGCTAAAAACAAAGGAGATCCAGGATTTCCCAGAATCAGGTAATTATGAAAGAGTCTTAGAACACGTTGATTCTTGTTGGTATACTTCTGCAAACTGTTTCCAATTCATAGTGAGTGAGTGAACTCAGGTTTAATGTCCCACCAATAACAAGGTGATGCGGAGACGGAACCTCCGTTTAAAGTCTCATCTGAAAGACCGAAGAAGCGGGGAATCAATCTTGGCACCCCTGAATTGGTTCCAAATTGTAATTAAGAAGCTTGAAATAGCACAGGAGCTTGAAGTTCTAGCTTAGAAACATATCTAAACCTTGTCATCCAAAGTGCCCAATACAACACTGTACAATAATATTATGCTTTAGTTGGATGCATTACTGCATTCTAAAACCAAAGTATTCTATTTTTGTCACAATTACAGTCAAATCTGTATTAAGCAAGCACCTAAGGGATAATCAAAAACTGCTTGCTTCAGACAGGTGCTTGCTTAATACAGGTATATTTCAATGTGTTTGCCTGTTTTGGGAACTGAATACATGCTTGCTTAATACAGGTTGCTTGCTTAATAGAGGTGGCCACTAAGACAGGTTTGACTGTATAGCACTTGATTTGGATGTCACAATTTCTAGAATTTTCACATTGAAAATCATTTCTTATGTGGAGTTTGAATATGGCTGTATTGAGTGTAACAGTACTCCATGCTGTTGATTTGACTAGCAACATCCCTGGTTAACTATGTGTATTTGTGATGACCAGGCTGTGTGCTAACTATGACTCGTTTTCGTTTGGTAACTATGACTCATTTTCGTTTCGTAACATCCTTGAAAACATATTTAAGCAGGTGTGTGCAAAGTCAGTCATAAAGTAAATTGCCAGAAATATGGAAAAGGAAGTGAAAATGTGGCACAGTTTGTCAGTTCATTCACCTTGAACATTTATGTTGCAGTTTATCGTGAGTTTGTATTTTATTTGATGTGGCAGTGGCTGGGGTGATGCTTGAACATTTGCTCACTTGCTGAACATTGCTAAATATTTTACATTTAAAGCGCCATGAATGAAAATAGTTGAACTAGCAAGCAGGGTAGATCCTAATGAGATCCCTCAAGTCATAATGGGTGACCTCATCTGGGTCTAAACTGTTTGCCCTCCAGTCTTTAAACTCTCAATATGATATACAGTAGAACTTCAGTGGCTCAAACAGGCCTGGGACCATGAAAATTAGTTCCAGCCAAAGGTGGTTCCAGCCATCCAGGGTTAGTTTCTGTATAAACTGACCTCTTTGGACCCAAAAATGAGGTGTAGCCTTTCAGGATACATGAGCCATCAGGGTTCGAGCCATTGAAGCTCTACTGCAGGTTGAACAAATATGGTTTTGAAATTTGTTACACATAAATTTTGTCATTCGCCTTTTATGATGCTTTAAAAAGGGTCAAGTAATTTATAATAGCAGTTGCTTTAATCCTATTCTTTTTGTTTTTCTCTAGCTATTCAGTATGGAGACATATCGCTTGCAACAAACTCCACCTGTCAGAGGAACTTGCTTGGATGTAAGTACAAACATGAACACAGGGCTGTGGAAATATCAAGCCTGACTTGTCGTACTTGTCCCATGTCACACAGGATGAGTGAAATATTTTAATGTATTTGCCCTCGGACAACAATGAAAAAAATATATGGCTTCCTTTTTAATCACAACAACTAGATTTTTGTTTTAGAAAAATATTTATGCAAACAGTGTGGACCCAGATCAGACTGCTCCTGCAGGAGCAGTCTGATCTGGGTCCATACTGTTTGCCATTCCAGTTTGTACATGTACCTAAATAACATTTTGTATGTGTAGGGTAAGGAATAAGATGTTTGATTTCTCTCGGACATTTTGCATAGAAATATGTCTTTATTCAATTGTATGGCTTTGAGGCTATTTAAGACTTGTCAAAATAAAAATGAGTGAAATGTTCATGACTAACTAATCCTTAAAATAATGCAAACATCGTATTTGTGGATTTGGACAAGTAACATTTTGCCGGACAAGTGGAGTTTGACATTTTACTTGTCCCTGGACACATACAAGATTTTGTCCACAGGCAGGTTGTGTCTTTCTGTTGCTCTTGTGGGTATTGCTAAATGCCACGTTCTTATGAGAAATACAACTAACGAACAAAAAAACTTTTCTAGCATCAGAGTGTAACTGCCCTTCTTGAAATGCTGAAATTCAAACTAGTACATGCTGCCATTTTATTTGTGACTATTGTCTTCAGCCATTGCTGTTATAAACTCTCTGATCAAATTTGCTGTAAATATTCTTGGATGAAATGATATGTTGCTTGATGCAGCCAGCAGTCACCAGTTTGTTTCGTTCAACTAAGCAGTGTTCCAGATATGAAGGGGTAACAGAGATAATTTGGTGATAATTATCCATATATCTCTAGATAAACATATTTTGTGACCCATCATTAGAACTGTCTCCTCGAGACGGTTCTAATGAGGGGTCACAACATATGTTTTTGTTGAGAAATAAGAAAAATAATCTTCAATTATCCTCAATACCCCTCTTATCTGGAGCTCTGAAGTCTCAGTGACCACCTTCTCCATAATGAGTTGTTACTGATGCATCATCGATCACTCATGAGATAACAAGGGAATTTGGGTACTTTTAATCAGAGACAATGTGTTACATGTATGATAACAATCTGCATGCACATGCACTAAATAGAGGATCTTACTTGAGTGCTCTTGTATTACTGAATTTATCAAACGAGTTGGGGAAAAAGATAAGATGCGAGGCTATGCCGAGCATCTTATCTGTTTTCCCCTACAAGTTAATAAATTTAATAATACAGGAGCATGAATGCATGATTCTATTTATCATATGACTCTAAAATCCGTTTTATTAGCAAATTTTACACAAAAATGTCACAATTTTGCCATTAGATAAAGCGACGTTTTTATAGACGTCAATGCATAACGTTACGACGTTATTTGCATATTTTATCCACTAGTCAATTATCTTTTTAATGCATGGCTTTATTACACTCTCAGATGTGATGTCATATGATAAATCAGAGCTCAGGATAAGAAGGGGTAACAGAGATGATTCAGGGATAATTATCCATATTTCTCCACAAAACCATATTTTGTGACCCATCATTAGAACTGTCTCGTCGAGACGGTTCTAATGAGGGGTCACAACATATGTTTTCAATGAGAAAGAAGAAAAATTATCTTTGAATTATCCTCAATACCCCCTCTCATCTGGAGCTCTGTGACTGTTTTGCATGAATGCTTTTAATGTGCAGGTATTTCACGACCTGTCACCTGTTAAGTGAGAACACTTCCGCTGTAGAGAGACTGGAGTGGGATCACAGATTTTCTTGTACCTCTCAGACAGAACGAGGTGAGTTTGATAATAATATACAGGTATGATAATTATTCATTCGATTACAAAAGAGTTTTTCATTTCGAAAATGATCACAAAATCTAGATCCACCTTGCCAGCTGATACATCAACATACTGGAGCTTAAAAGTTCTAGTATTGGGATACATAGGTCTGTACAAACTGAGCAGACCCAAGTCAACCTGCAGCAAAGGAGCAGTATGGTCAGGGTCTTCACTGTTAGCCATTCCAGCTGCTTCTTTGGACACATTTCTGCATCGTAAAATTAAAGTGTTCCACTTTTAGCATGCCAGTAAGAAAGTACATGTACAGGAAGAGCTATTGTTGTCACCCCAGCCTCTTTGTTGGAATCAAATGTGTCAGATAATTTTTTTTTGTTATGTGCAAGGTACTGTCTGGTGAGCTACCCTGTATGTGACAGGTTTTGTAAGAACTAGTATTAATTTTGATGACCCATTTTTTTAGAATTTTTAAAGTACCCCAATGTGCTTAAGGATTGGGACACCTAAAGTAATAAATTTTCCATTTGTCCCAAATGGAAAATTTATTTTTTTCAGTTGTCCCAATATATATGCATGTTACGGTATTATTAAAACTTTTGTAAATAACTTGCATATTAACTGAATAACATGACTTTATTTTTCCAGAGGCTTTGAAGAACAGAGTGACAGTGGCTACCCTCAAGTTTGTTCTGTTTCTCTATGTACAGCAACTTCATAAAATATCTTTGAAATCCTCGCTGGTGGCAGGAGATGAGTATCCTTTTCTTAATGAAACTCATAACCCTTTAAGTGCCAGAGAAGCAAACAAAATTTTTATGTCTGCAAAATTTCCTTTTTTTTTTCATCAGGGCTACATCATATTGAGAATTCAAATACTAGAGGGCAGACAGCATAGATTCAGATGAGGTGGCCTCTGGCTCTTTTCAGTTTGTAAATTTGACTATTTTCATTTTTGGCACTTACAGTGTTAAAGACATTAACAATATGTGGGATGAAGTTTTTCATTCATTCTACGCTGTTGTACAATATTTCACATTATGATATCTTCAGTTCATCAGAGCCCTAGATAAGAAGGAGTATTTGGTGATATTTACGGATAATTTTTGTTAATTCTGGATAAAAACATATGGTGTGACCCCTCATCTGAACCGTCTCGATGAGACGGTTCAGATGAGGGGTCACAACATATGGTTTCAATGAGAAATAAAGAACATTATCCCTCAATTATCATCAAATACCCCTCTTATCTAGAGCTCTGGTTCATATATATGAATATACTCGATCTGCTTGGTATGTTTTTTTCTACCTTCTCATCTATATGGGACGATTTGCTACACTCTGTGGGCAATTATAAAGGAAAAGAAATGCCTCTTTTGAAAAAGGCCAAAACTTTTAAGTGAAAGTGCACTCCCTTTGAGCAGAGCTCCAGAAAAGGTGAGATTTTCAAGATAATGCTGAGATAGTTTTTCTTTATGCCTCAATGAAAACAGGTTGTGACCTTTCATTAAAACCATCTCAGTGAGATGGTTCTAATGTGGGGTCACAACATTCATTGTATTTTTTATGGAGAAATATGGAAAATTATCCCTAAATTATCCTTGTTACCCCTTCTTATCTGGTGCACTGAAATTTGAGGTACTTAGCCCTTCTTTGACCAGTGAACTTGTCCATCCTTATTATGTGAATCATTCCGTTTCTAGATTTCGAGTTTCTGGTGAATGTTGTCACTTTTATAGTATTTTGCACAGAATTTCCTGTAAACAAGCAGTGTAGACCCTAATCAGACACCGCATTTTGTGGCATCTGAGCTGGGTCTGCACTGTTTGCATATGCCCTTTAAACGGGTATCCAGTCCAAAAAGGATTAAATAGAGAAAATTTAAAACTTCCTTAACCAACTCAGATGGCCAACAAGACCATCATCTCCAGATTTAGATTCATCAGGCAGAACAACTCCACGAAGTAACAATAAGGTGAGCCAGATAAATGGATGACTTGCAATTTTACGTCCATTTCAACAAATTGATGTTTCAGTCATATCAAGACAATAGGAGGGTGATAATGAATGCCTGTGTATAATGGAACTCTGTTTAGGGATGGAAAAATTTCTCCTACCTGCAGGAATCAAATCCAGACTGCTAGCTCAGCAAGTTAGTGCTAAATTCACTGAGCAACCGGGGCTTCTAAGGCAAGTCACGTCGCTTGTCAAGGTCACATGTAATTTATAAATCCTGTCAGGTGAAACTTAATACACACTGTGAATACTTGTTTCCTTCTAGGCATTATTTAATTGAATTTACAGTCTTTTAATGACTAAATAAATCACACTTAAGGTGAATAGAAACATTTTCAGGGGAAGTTACTCTACCATTTACTTTTTTGCCTCCCTTGCCAATGGTAGTCAACCCTTTTATTGTAGACCCCATTTTGGAAAGACTTGGTTGTTCAAGGAAGCAAGTAGGGGGTCAGAAAAATTGTTCCACATTGTAAATGTGGTGGAAAAACATTGGAGCCAGGACACCTCAAAGCCAACAAAACGGCATGTGAGCCATGCGAAGACTGATCAGCCTGGGCAGCTGCCTAGTCTGATCAAAGTCTTCAGTGTGCTCTTAAAGGGAAGCTAAGGGTCTAGGCTAGCTCCAAGTGGACAACAAAGACTCTGAACAGACAAGGCAGATGCCCAGGCTGATCTGAGTCTTCGCATGGCGCACTTGCTACTTTGTTTTGTCGTGTTGCGGTTCATTGTGCTTTACCCATACACCTTAAAAAGTAGCTAGCATACATGTATTAGGATGGAGGAGTCTGGTCTAAGCCTTCATTTTTTGTGCAGGCTGAGGCATTTGTATCTCAGTAATATGAGCGGTAAGTGTTATGCTTATATGAAAGTTGTCTCCTGTGTCTCCTGTAAGTGCCTTTTGAAATGAGAGAATGAAATTTTAGATTGATTTTTATCCTCACTTGAACTACATCCAAGATGAAAATCTTCTTCTTCTTCCGGATGATGGTCAGGATTCACAAACTGAATGTGCAGTAAAACCTGTTTTAGTGGTCACCTCTCTTAAGCAAGCAACCTGGATTAAGCAAGCATATATTCAATTCCCAAAACAGGCAAATGCATTGAAATGTACCTGTATTAAGCAAGCACATGTCTTAAGCAAGCACCTGTCTTAAGCAAGCAGATTTTGATTATCCATTAGGTGCTTGCTTAATACAGGTTGGACTGTGCTGTTGACCATCTAAGGAAAAAGAGATAATTCTAAATTGAGGACCAGTCTGTCAGGGGGTTCGCTGTGGGGATTATAAAACAGTTACCTTATCATTTTTATGGGATCTCTTTATTAATTTCAGACATTAGATGATCATAGTCACATGGTATTTGTCCAAAACAACATACATGAGATTTTAGAACTTCTAGTAGAACCAGGTAATACACACTTTAATCTGAGCTCTTAATTTTACAATGATTTGATGGTAATTTGAAGATTATTTCTTTTCAAGTGCATAGGGTCATCCACAGCAACAAGGGCAAGATAAATATGAGTCCCAGTATGACAAAACCAACAAAGTGGCATGTGCACTAAGTCAAATCCCAGATCAGCCTTGGTATCCCCCAGTCTGATCAGAGTCTTTGCTGTGTGCTTTAAGGCTAGCTGTCTACGCTACCTAGGCTAATGCCCAGGCTGATCTTTTTGGAAAAATGGACATATTATGTCATGGCGCTGTCCATCCGTCCGTTCGTAAACATTCTTGTGCACACCATAACTCAGTAACCATTTGGTATATATTCATGAAATTTTGTAGGCATATGTATTAGGTAGGGGCAACATGCCGCATACAAGAATGGTTGCTCCCGTTTCCTTAGTTTCCAAGTTATGCCCCTTTGATTATTTTTTTCCCTGCAACTCTTTTGGGCACCATAACTAGATAACTGTTTGGGATATCTTCATGAAACTTCATAGCAATGTGTAAGAAGTCCCAAAGATGTGTCATGTTTAGCAATGGTTCAGCGGCTGACAAATCCATTGCCCGGCCGCCCGGGACAAGCTGGAAATTTATCCGGGCAAGTGGAATTTCCAGGCCGACGCCAGGTCGGGCAACTAAAAAAATCGCAAAATTGTAAAATTCTGGAAGTTTTTTTTTACACAAATTACGGTAAGTGGTGTATGAAAAAAGAGAGCTGCGCAGACTGTACTCGACCATAATTATCATCCGATTTTCTCACCTCTAGTGTCTGGTGTCGCATGGCCGAATTTGTTTATTGACACGTAGATAATTGACACCCAGCTGTTAATCCAGTGTAACAGTGATTAAATCAGTTTACCGAGTTCGGCACGTGTCGGTCAGATAAAACAATGGCCGTTCAGTGTGTACAAAAGAAACACGCTCGTCGATTGGCCTGTGGTCACGCTACGGGTGACTGGTTATGTAAATCGGCCTCTGTAAACAAGTTAACCGTATTAAAACGTAAGCATGGATTTGCTCTAGTTATCGGGTTTCACTGACTGAGATTTTAGCGATTGACCAATCAAATGCAATATCATGGTCACCGCAAATGTGAAAACACCGTGTAAAACGGGTACGATGATAAGCTTAAAATGACGGACAATATGCAACGACAATATGAAAAAACTAATTCATTGTTGAGAAAGTTACATGCAATAACGTTATAAGCTTACCGATATAGTATCAATCATTTGTAAATACGTTCAGCATAAAGGAATAAAACAGTTATGCCTTTCGGAAATACTCGCATCTTTAACATCCAACATACCCGTTATTCACGGTGATAAGATTTTTTTTTTGTTATCTCGCGAAGTCTCGTACCAACGTTACTTTCACTTTCGGTTTTAGCAGCATGGTCGCTCGCTACCCAAGTCAGCCTTTTGACGACTTTGGGCTGGATTACTAAGGTTGCTGGTCACGTTAGATGGTATGTCACTCAGCAGAGTGACAAATACTTTTATTAATGCTCGGAGGAGTTGTTAACTGGTCGATTAAGATTCAAAGAACCACAAAGTCCGCCCCCCCCCCCCCCCCCCCAACCTGCACGCACACTGCGTCAGATGCAAACAACATTGGATTATTACAAATACTCATACTTCCATGCAGCCGTTACATATTGCTGTCTCAGTAGTTACACTGCCCACAATGGATCAGTTCAGCTTTGCAGTGAGGTCACCAGTGAGGTCACTTGACCACCCCATGTTCTAACTCAACAAATCTGTTTTTAGCCTTACAGTCTTTTTAACCCTATCATCCTTGACTGTTCTTTTTCTGCATTGTGATAGAAAAACACAATCCACCTGCACATAATCCTCACAAGGGGGTGTGGCAGTGTGTTGCAGTATTGAAAGAAAGAGAGTTGCTGTGCTCAAGTGGTTGTTTCATGTGCAGGGTAATGTGTTACTGAGCTTTAAGAGCAACCAACTTTCTAGCCAGCTATTCGTTAATGCTGGAATTTGACGAAGATTCTGGGCAAGTTAAAAATTTGGCTGGGCAAGTAACAAGTGGAAAATTTTTGGATTTGTCAGGCCCTGATGGTTGCTCTCCCTTTCTTTGTTTTAGAGTTACCTCCCTTTCAATAGTTCTTTTAGGCTATTTTTGTGTATACTTATCTTGTGTATACTTTGACTTGGTAAGCGTTTGGAATATCATGATGAAATTTTACAGCAATGTGCTTGGTAACAAGAGGATGTGTCGCATATAAGAATGGTTGCTCCCTCTTTCTTAATTTTGGAGTAACTTCCCTTTGCATAGTATTTTTAGCTCACCTGGCAAGGTGAGCTTATAGTATAGCCATGGTCTGTCGTCCGTCGTCGTCGTCGTCCACACTTTTAAACACCAATATCTCCTACACCAGCAGGCCAATCTTGATCAAATTTTATGTGTAGCATTGTTGGGGTGGGGGATTGACTGCATAAGGTTTTAGGGCAGATTGGGTTGGAACTCTGGTTGCCATGGCAACATATAGCTCCCATAGACTTATAATGGGAAAAACTTCAAAAATCTTCTTCTCTGAAACCATGAGGCCCAGAGCTTACATATTAAGTATGTACCAATGTCTAGTGGTCCCCTACTTAAATCCTGCCAACCATGCCCCTGGGGCCCAAATTGGCCACGCCCCAGGGGTCGTTAGCTCCCATAGACTTACAATGGGAAAATCTTAAAAAATCTTCTTCTCTGAAACCATGGGGCCCAGAGCTTACATATTTAGTATGTAGCAATGTCTAGTGGTGCCCTACATAAATCCTGCCAACCATGCTCCTTGGGCCCAAATTGGCCACGCCCCGGGGGGTATTAGCTCCCATAGACCTACAATTGGAAAATCTTAAAAAATCTTCTTCTCTGAAATCATGAGGCCCAGAGCTTACATATTTAGTGTGTACCAATGTCTAGTGGTCCCCTACATAAATCCTGCCAACCATGCCCCTGGGGCCCAAATTGGCCACGCCCCGGGAGTCATTAGCCCCATAGACTTACAATGGGAAAATCATAAAAAATCTTCTTCTCTGAAACCATGGGGCCCAGAGCTTACATATTTAGTATGTACCAATGTCTAGTGGTCCCCTACATAAATCCTGCCAACCATGCCCCTGGGGCCCAAATTGGCCACGCCCCGGGGGTCATTAGCTCCCATAGACTTACAATGGGAAAATCTTAAAAAATCTTCTTCTCTGAAACAATGAGGCCCAGAACTTACATATTTAGTATGTACCAATGTCTAGTGGTCCCCTACATAAATCCTGCCAACCATGCCCCTGGGGCCCAAATTGGCAACGCCCAGGGGGTCATTAGCTCCCATAGACTTACAATGGGGCCAAGAGCTTATGTATTTAGTATGTTGCAGTGTATGGTGTCCTCTACATAAATCCTGCCAATCAAAACCCTGGGGTCCAAACTTGCCACACCCTATGGGGTCATCGAATCCTATAGAATTGCAGCCTGTTTATTAGCTTACCTGAGCTGGAAGCTTACATTTTATAACACAGGTGAGCGGTCGTTGCCCTTGGGCTACTTGTATTGATTTTTCAAACAGAATATGCCGATATCATTAAACACCATAATACCTAATCTGACAACTCGTTTGAATTTAAATGTTGTGTTTGTTACCTTTTTATCATCACTACAAATGAAAAAGTAAGTGAATTGTCATTGACTCGATTAATATAAGATCATTTTGATAATGTCATAATCATATCATCCTTGCCCAGACAATATTGTGTGCACTTGCCAGGAATCTGCCATGTTCTTTCTCACGCATGCTCCTTATTAGCTCACCTGTCAAGGTGAGCTTATAGTATAGACTCGGTCCGTCGTCGGTGTCGGCGTCCACAATTTTAAACATCTTCTTCTCAGAAACCACTGGGTGGATTGAAGCCAAATTTCATATGGAGCCTTAACAGGATGGGGGAACGAAAGTTTATATATATGGTCCAGGTCACATGACCAAGATGGCCGCCACGCCCATATATGGTAAAAACCCTTCAAAAATCTTCTTCTCCAGGACCAAAAGGCCTATGACCGTGAAATTTGATATGTAGCATTGGGCATGCGGGCCCATCATAATCTATATAAATCATGACCTTGTGATGACCTTGACCTAATTTATGACATGGTCAACTTTGGTACGTTAGGCTTTTATATGGGAAAACGCTTAAACGGTGGATTTCTCAGAAACTATTTAAGTCTAAGGTACAATACTTGGTATACATGGTTGACTAAATGACCAGATGAAGATATTATGTCACTAAAGGTCAAGGTCATTCCGTCGGACCATCCGTTGTCAAGATTTTCAAACATCTTCTCCTCTGAAACCACTGGGCCGATTGAAGCCAAATTTCATATGGAGTCTCAGTGGGATGGGGGAATGAAAGTTTATATATTTGGTCCAGGTCACATGACCAAGATGGCTGCCATGCCCATATTTGGTAAAAACCCTTCAAAAATCTTCTCCAGAACCAAAAGGCCTATGACCTTGAAACTTGGTGTGTAGTTTTGGGCATGCGGGCTTATCATATTTTATACAAATCATGATCTTGGGTTGACCTTGACCTAATTTACGGCATGGTCAACTTTGGTACGTTAGGCTTTTATATGGGAAAACGCTTAAACAGTGGATTTCTCAGAAACTATTTAAGTATTAGGTACAATACTTGGTATACATGGTCGACTAAATGACCAGATGAAGATATTATGTCACTAAAGGTCAAGGTCATTCCGTCGGACCATCCGTCTTCAAGATTTTCAAACATCTTCTCCTCTGAAACCACTGGGCCGATTGAAGCCAAATTTCATATGGAGTCTCAGTGGGATGTGGGAACGAAAGTTTATATATTTGGTCCAGGTCACATGACCAAGATGGCCGCCACGCCCATATATGGTAAAAACCCTTCAAAAATCTTCTTCTCCAGAACCAAAAGGCCTATGACCTTGAAACTTGGTATGTAGCATCGGGTATGCGGGCTTATCATATTTTATACAAATCATGATCTTGGGTTGACCTTGACCTAATTTACGGGATGGTCAACTTTGGTATGTTAGGCTTTTATATGGGAAAACGCTTAAACAGTGGATTTCTCAGAAACTATTTAAGTATTAGGTACAATACTTGGTATACATGGTCGACTAAATGACCAGATGAAGATATTATGTCACTAAAGGTCAAGGTCATTCCGTCGGACCATCCGTCGTCAAGATTTTCAAACATCTTCTCCTCTGAAACCACTGGGCCGATTGAAGCCAAACTTCATATGGAGTCTCAGTGGGATTGGAGAACGAAAGTTTATACCCGGGGTCTGGGTCACATGACCAAGATGGCCACCATGCCCATATATGGTAAAAACCCTTCGAAAATCTTCTTTCCTAGAACCAAAAGGCCTATGACCTTGAAACTTGGGATGTAGCATCGGGCATGCTGGCCCATCATAGTTTATACAAATGATGACCATGTGTTGACCTTGAATTAATTGACGACATGGTCAACTTTGGTATGTTAGGCTTTTATATGGGAAAACACTTATACAGTGGATTTCTCAGAAACTATTTAAGTCTTAGGTACAATACATGGTATATATGGTCAACTAAATGACCAGATGAAGATATTATGTCACTGAAAGGTCAAGGTCATTTTGTCGGTCTGTCCGTCATCAAGATTTTCTAAACATCTACTCCTCTGAAACCACTGGTCTGATTGAAGCCAAATTTCATATGGAGTCTAAGTGTGATCAGGGAATAAAAGTTTGTTCTCAGGGTCTTGACCAAGATGGCCGCCATGCCGTCTATGGTAAAAACCCTTCAAAATCTTCTTCTCCAGAACCAAAAGGTGTATGACCTTGAAACTTGGTATGTAGCTTTGGACACTCAAGCCAATCATAGTTTATACAAATGATCGTGCATTGACCTTGACCTAATTTATGACACTGTCAACTTTGGTACATTATGTAGGCTTTTATATGGGAAAATGCTTAAACAATGGATTTTTCAGAAACTATTTAAGTCTAAGGTGCAATATTTGGCATATATGGTTGACTAAATGACCAGATGAAGATATTGTGTCGTTAAAGGTCAAGGTCATTCTTTGACTTTTGTACAAGGTCATTGAGATTCTGTCACCCGTCAACATTTTCAAACATCTTCTCAGTGGCCACTAGGGTCAATTGAAGCCATATTTCATATGGAGCTTCGCCGGCTTAAAGGAACCATAGTTTGTTCAGATGATCTTGGTCACTTGACCAAGATGGCCACCATGCCCATATATGGTAAAAACTCTTCAAACGTCTTTTTCTCAAGAACCGAAAGGCCTATAACCTTGAAACTTGGTACCGGTATGTAGCATTGGGCACTCAGGCCCATCATAGTTTATACAAATGATTACTGTGTTTCATATATTATGAAGCTTTAATACTGGGTCAAAGGAATCAAAGTTTGTTCAGATGGTCATGGTCGTATGAACATGGTGGCCGCCACACCCATTTATGATAAAAACCCTTCAGAAATCTTTGTCCAGAAACAAAGGCCTAGTGACCTTGTGGCTTGGTATATAGAATTGGGATTCAACATTAATCCCCAAGGGAGGGGGGTTATCTGCCCCTGCATTGGTGCTATATACATGTATAAAAGCATTAAAATATATATCAGGACCAAGTGTCAGGTGACCTACAGGACCATTGGTCCTCTTGTTAGTCATTTCTCATTCACTCCATATCCCATGAAGAATTAGAAACTTTGTAGAAATGTGTATAATAATGGCGCAATGTATTCTGAGCAAGAACCACAACTCTAGCTTACTTACTGAATTATCTGCCCTTGCATAAATTTCCAGTTTACTCTAACTCCTTAACTGTTTAAAATATTCCAACACAACTTAATGGTGATGTGTATATGGTCAAGGGAATGTATTAGAACCAAGAATGGTATATCTAGTATCTTTAGTTTATGAATTATCTCCCTTGTTTGAATTTGGCATTACTCAACTTCTGAGCCACTTGACCTTAGAAGCTGATTTTTGGTATTTTTATAGTATTTGATGTGTTAAATATTTAAATAATGTTGTCGTTGTTAACTATAGAGTGGTTGCCCCTGTTTTTCTGACTGTCTATCCTTTTGTAAACAATCTTGTTAATTCTGTAACTCATTTATGACATTAAAACGAGCGTATTATGCGCCGCTTGCGAAGCCCTTGTTGGTTTTGTTGTGCCGCGGCTTAATCATTTCTGTTGCCCAGAAAAGCATGAAAAGTTTCATTACCCACTGTGTCCACTCGTGTACGCCTATAATTGCGAGTTGGAGCAGTGTACGCCGAGTTAGAAGAAAACAAGTCTCGTAAATGTCATCATCGCTTTGAAGTACGTTAATTTATCAGGGCTTTTCATCATCTAAATGTAATAAACTAGTATGAGTGTATTTGCAACCGAATAAGCTTTCAGACTGATGTCGTTTTACGTGAATGCAATGTTGGATTTACAGAATTTTAGCCATATCAGTACATCCTTTCAAGTGAGAGTGCCTTTACTGAAAATAATTCAGCATTTCTTTACAAATACGCGTATCTTTTGATTAATAAGTCCCTTATTAGTTAGGCACATGTATATTAAAGCTATTGTAATAGATGAATCGGTCAAAACCTGTCCGCTTTGAATATAGAAATCATTTGTAGGCAGCCTGTAATGGTTTGAAGTGCACGCCGAGTTGCAAATACATAATTAACGAAAATACGGCGAGTTGGTGAACCCATGTACGCCGAGTTTAAGTTTTTTTGTCAAAAAAGGTGTACGCCTAGTTGGAGTAAAGTACTGCTCGTTGTGATTTTTAATAAAAAAAAGACACTAAATTTAGTTGTAGCTGTCTAGCTGAGCATTTATTGACATTGCTTTGTACTGATAGTGTCTAAAATACCAAAGTCAGTTAGTTGTTGTTGGCTGTCCGATTGCTTGTATGATTTAGATGGTTGTTGTCGAACCCGCTGTTTGCTTTAGTGACCTATAAGTATGTCAAAACTGACTGCTTCACTCTAATATTAGAAAGAAGCCAAACAATATCATGCTTATACAGCATATTTCTTTTTTAAATTTTTCATGAAGGAAAACAAGTAGAAATAATGGCCATGGCAAAGTCAATTTGTGACAATTTTATCATTTGACACGCAAGTGTGACCTTGACCTTAGACCAACCTAAACAAACATTTCTACTCATCAAGGAGAACAAGTGTGCCAAATTATTTTGAAATCCATGCATAAACGTAGGACAAGCTCTGCTTATGACAGTTTTATCATTTGACCTTCAAGTGTGACCTTGACCTTAGACCAACCTGAATAAATGTTTTACATGACACTTTTACTCATCAAGGAGAACAATGACGCCTAATTATTTTGAAATCCATGCATATATAATGATGAGGATTTACGTGTCTTTGAACTATAAGCTAAAGTAAGAAGGAAGAAACAAGGTTGATGTCCAGTTTTAATTTGCAGTTCTAAATTTCACAGTTAGTTACAGTTTTCATAAAAGAAAATACTGGTATTCCAGTTTCCTTGAGAACTTGGTATTCAAGTTCTAAAACAATTATAATCACAAAGTCTGTATTTGGAAGTTTCCAAATATAACAATGTTTAGTAGATAACAGTTGGTAAGTCCAAACTATGATGTCTTTACTTTACATTTGGTAAATCCTAACTAAATATAAAATTCTTCAAAATAATCTAAACCTGTAAAACGAACATTAGGCACGCCCCCTAATCAACAAAATATGAATTATGCTAGCCAATCAAACATCAGAGTTTTTACTTATAATAACAATGCATGTATGCTGCCCCAATCACACCTTGAGTAGCAGGTTAATCTCGATATTCATCAACGTGTTTGTTTATCAGATTGAGAACTTTTAACAGGTCTATTGTTTGACATAAGTTTTAGCTCCTTCTGAGACGCGGAAATGTGCCTACCAATGCCATATCAAAACATAAAAGAAGCGTCAAGTAAATTTAGAATTTGGCACATTCTTCGTTTGCAAAATTTGAAAATTATTATCAAAGTTAACTTTATTGGTTAAAATGTTAAATAACTAAAACATAAATTGCAATTTTAGTATCTATATTGCATTACGAACAATCTGATACCAAACACATATGAATATTCACCTGAACTTTAAAACGTAGTTCAATCTTTTTTCTACAAATTAATGTTTAAGAAATGAATAAACTACAAAACAACAAAACAAGCAAAATTACCGAATATTTACATCATAATAACTCCTCCCTGGTTCAAAAAAACTTTGGTCCCCAAAGTTAATTATTAGTTTATAATTTTACATAGCACCCAGTTTGATTGTAGATGACATGTGCATTTCAAACCTCAAGCGACCGTTTTAATACTTAACCTACCAGCGACATTTTCCATGTGCGGTGGCTCACTTGTCATCAGTGTAGCTCTGATCGGACCGGGGCATTAATAAATTTAACATCAGCGACAGAGCCTATAGGGGCCTTAAATATCCGAAATGACTAGCATTTCTCGTGAGATTTTGCACCGTAATCATTCACAAATCATTTCTAACTCCCTTTTGAAAGAACATGATTTGCTTATGGAAACAGGAGCTGGCATTACCTTCGGCGTTCATATGGCATTCGGATCAAGGCCAGGGGGAGAGTCTATAATTTCATTGGACCGGCGCTCTTCGGCGCATGCGCAAGGGCTGAACCGGAAATAACATATCCGTTGCCATGAGGAAAACCGAAACCGGAAATGCCGAAAAAGTTATTAGGCTACATTTATGACTTTGGTACTTTGAACTTTTGGACAGAGCTACAACTGACACAATGAAGAATACGACATGAAAAATGACATGTCATGAAGTTTGAAATGCAATAATAGAAACAAATGCTCGTTCAGACCAAATTTGAGAACTTCGCCTCCTTAATAACATACAACGGTAGTTTTTCACTCACGCGCTCAATTACAAAACTGCGTCCAGTATTTATATCACAAGTGTGTGTGTCTCGGATGGCAAAGTTAAAAGTTTTACTCGTAGCGTTAGATTTAGTGGCCGATGCAAGTAATTCGCACAGGTGGAAGTAACTCAAACATAGGGTTACTTGCACACGGGGAAGTACATGTAACTCGCAACTGCAAAACGAGAGGTATCATGCCACATAAGCTTATCATCATAGAGAAACACACCCTTAATTAAATGCTACTTTAAATACGCTCTACGTAATTCATCTACATGTTCAACTGAGGAACCAACATTTACAGTACATACTGGTAAAGAACCTTATTACAGTTTAAACGGTATACTCAGATGGACTTTAAGCAATAATTACTCAGAAAACTTCAATAACTGGTAATGAATCTGCGATAATTTTAAGCAATTTACCCTTTTAAAGCTTACAGCCACAATTTAACAATCATCCAAACACTGGAAATGAATGTTATTTTTATGTGTGTGTGTGTGTGTGTGTGTTTTTTTTACCGTATACTTAATAAGCTAGAAAACATACTGGAAATGAGCCTTATTGTGTTGAGAAGACTGTTAGGTTAACATGATCGAATGACAAATGTGGCTAAAGAAGACGACCTTGTCGCCGCCTAGCATTCGGTCTACTGTTTCTATGGCCCGATCTAATTTCAGCTAGATTTCCACGAACCATAGAATACCCATTAGGTCGAATGCAACTGTTTAGTGGGTGATATTCCACTTCGCCACATGTGTCACAAATAAAACCACAATATTTAGTAAAATGACCTTGTGTTTGACAATTCTTGCAAATGTTAAAGTAAGCTGCACAGTTATTTGGATGGCCACAATCATTACGTCCACAGTTTTTACATTTTGATTCCGATAATTTCTTAGTAGCCAATTTAGTTTGTAATTCTTTGATCTGTATATTGAGTTTTGAAACTGTCTCTTCATGGGCATCCCTATTACTGTCTGAAACTTGTCTAAGAGCTAAATACTCGCGATCCTTCGCTGATAATGTTTGTCTGAGTGACTGTATAATAGAAAGTCTTTCATCGCACGCTTCTTGGAACATCTCGCGCCGATCCCTCTCTTCATCCAACTCCTTTGTTAATGCTTTAGTCTGTTCCTTCTCATCACTCAGTGCCTTGCGCATCTTTTCAGTCTCTTCAGCAGAGAGTAGCGACTGGCGTTCTTCTTTAGGAAGTCGACTTTGTTCTGCTGATATGTGACGCTGAAGTGATGAAATAGACTCCTTCAGCTCTTTGTTCTCTTCTTGAACCACATTTAATTCTTTCATTGCGCCATTTAAAACCAATTCTATCAAGAGCAGTTGAGTTGGGTCACATGTCATGTGGCACAACGATTTTGGCATGAGTTTAGAGAGTTCCTCGTTTGAAATGTCATAAAATGGCATGACTGCGCAAATGGACTTACGTTCAAGGAAATGTTGTCTTCGCTGTTGATCACGGAGTTTTTGTGCTCTGCTATTCTGTTTCGCAGAAGGATTGAAGTGTGGAGAAATGGCGACAGGCATAACGTAAGCCACCACAGGTGCTCCATACTGATTACTTTGATGTCCATCAAACGATCCTAAATGTCCAAAGCATCGAGAATTCCTTGTTCGTCTCCAGTATGAATAATCCATTTTATCTTTACAAAAGTTATCTCCGTAAACAAGTTCCTTTTCACTTTGAGGAAATACTCGCTTGTTGCTCGAGGTACCAAGATCTTTAAACGAGCTAAAAAGTCGTTTACCCGGATTGTACTCCACCAATTATAATGATGAGGATTTACGTGTCTTTGAACTATAAGCTAAAGTAAGAAGGAAGAAACAAGGTTGATGTCCAGTTTTAATTTGCAGTTCTAAATTTCACAGTTAGTTACAGTTTTCATAAAAGAAAATACTGGTATTCCAGTTTCCTTGAGAACTTGGTATTCAAGTTCTAAAAACAATTATAATCACAAAGTCTGTATTTGGAAGTTTCCAAATATAACAATGTTTAGTAGATAACAGTTGGTAAGTCCAAACTATGATGTCTTTACTTTACATTTGGTAAATCCTAACTAAATATAAAATTCTTCAAAATAATCTAAACCTGTAAAACGAACATTAGGCAGGCCCCCTAATCAAAAAAATATGAATTATGCTAGCACATCAAACATCAGAGTTTTTACTTATAATAACAATGCATGTATGCTGCCCCAATCACACCTTGAGTAGCAGGTTAATCTCGATATTCATCAACGTGTTTGTTTATCAGATTGAGAACTTTTAACAGGTCTATTGTTTGACATAAGTTTTAGCTCCTTCTGAGACGCGGAAATGTGCCTACCAATGCCATATCAAAACATAAAAGAAGCGTCGAGTAAATTTAGAATTTGGCACATTCTTCGTTTGCAAAATTTGAAAATTATTATCAAAGTTAACTTTATTGGTTAAAATGTTAAATAACTAAAACATAAATTACAATTTTAGTATCTATATTGCATTACGAACAATCTGATACCAAACACATATGAATATTCACCTGAACTTTAAAACGTAGTTCAATCTTTTTTCTACAAATTAATGTTTAAGAAATGAATAAACTACAAAACAACAAAACAAGCAAAATTACCGAATATTTACATCATAATACATAAATGTAGTTGTAATTGCCCGGACAAGCTCAAATTATGAGAATTTTATCATTTGACCTTCAAGTGTGAATTTGACCTTGGACCTACCTCATCAAATGTTTCAGATGGCACTTCTAATCATCAAGAAGAAAAATTGTGCCAAAATATTTTAAATCCATTCATAAATGTGGAAGAAGTGGCTTGCACAAGCTCAATTTATGACCATTTTATCATTTGTGCTTCAAGTGTGACCTTGACCTTGGACCTACCTGAACGAATATTTCAAGTGGCACTTCTACTTATCAAGGAGAACAACTATGCCAGGTTATTTTGAAATCCATCCATAAATGTAGAAATTATGGCCCAGACAAATTCGGACGGACAGACGCACACACCCATCCACCAAATTACATACGTACGTACGTACATACACCGAACTGAAGTTGTGACAACTATGTCTGGCTCACCGCAAACGGGCTCGACAAAAATCATTCTATTTGTAAATGCAACAGAATGATTGAGAATATTTTAGAAAATTAAGAATCCACATTTCGTTTGTCTTTCAGATATGATGAGCATGCCTGCCAGTGTTATTACTGTTCATTCAGAAAAAGAAAAAAAACCACATGCTTCGAGCGGAGCATATAATCTTCCTTTTAACAGTTGACCCATGTTGGAAAGGGAGACAGAGTTTCTTCCCCTGAAAGGGTACCTTAAGATGATTGTTTTTATCTTTGTACAGGGAAACATCTGTTGCGACTTCCTCATAAAAAAACTTTCGGAATGAGACTCTTCTCTTAAAGAAAGGAATTTGCATCTTGGGCAGTAATGCTTCTCTCCTTATGTATGTTATTATTTTTGGTTCGGTTTGGGTTGCTGAGTGGCCACCTTTTGGAAACAAGCTGCTCACTCGGTTGGCAATATGTTCTCTGTATCTTGATTATTTGTAATCTTAGTTGTTTCCAACTATGGTTTGAGGGCTGGATTTGGATTTTGATTGTTTCAGTTCCTGGTCTTTGCATACTTTTTACTTTTAGAAGGACAAAAAGAATGAAAATGACAGAGTTGCTTCCCCTGAAAGTGTATTCATTTACCAAAGCAAAGTATCATAAAGAAAATGAAACTTACTGTTATGCTAAAGAAAACGACTAATTTATAAACTCTTTTGTGAGACTCTTTTCTGATTGAAATAGCTTTGAACGCTCTCTCAGTCGCTCTCTATTGGCAGACATATTAATCTGTTCGCTTCTCTAAATCAAATGGGTGGATACGCGAATAGTTCCTCGCTTACTTTGCTTTACTCTAGGAGTGGTCGGGCCACTCTGATTCCTCAATTCTTCAGAAGCAACCTTAGAAAAATTCTAGTTGCCTTTTCCTGTTTTTTTTTTTTTTCATATCCATCCCAATTTTCGTCTCTCCGCGTATTTTCGTAGTACGTCTGCACAGGAGATGAATATGTTAACTGGGAGACTTTGATTGATTGATTGATTTGTTGCTTATTTATGTCAGGTTTGTATAAGACTCATAATTACAGACTTTGGTACATGTTTGGTCATTAGTCTTTGAGCTTGACGTTTATGTACTCCAACTCGCGGTACACCTTTATTTCAATAATGATCAAACTCGGCGTGCACAGGTCCTGCAACTCGGCGTGCACTTTTGCAACACCCCTGGTGCAAACAAATACAAACAGCTCTTTCAATTTTACGATCAGCATTTTGTGACTTCGCTCTGGTGTTCACAATTGGATCATTTCATATTACATTTTATAATTTTGGTAAATGAAGACAGTGTTTGCGTTTATTTAGTACAAATTAAGACCGGTAGTAAATATTTTGACATGTTTTGCATGGATTTGCGATGTTTCTTGTGTTATTACAAGAGGTGGTGCGTTGAAAATTTACCTGCGGTTGTAGATGATGTCTAAGACGAAAACTGTCAAGAAGAGAGGGACATAAACCTTAGTTAGCTGGTAAAACACATGACAAACACTTACCTCTCGTCCGCGAGCATTCTCTGAATGTTTTCTAACTCGGCGTACACTGCTCCAACTCGCATTTATAGGCGTACACGAATGGACACAGTGTTACCCTGTTTTAAGAAATCATCCAGATGCTTCACTGATCAAGATCTAAACGACACCACTGTTTACATGGTTTGTCAGAATATCACATGACAGGGCAACTAGTACTGCCTGATAGCTGAGTATAATTAGAATAGATGTTCAAAAAATCTGAATTACTTTCTATATAGTAGGTTAGGTAATAACAACAGACATTTCAAGGTAGTGTGGCAGTGAATAGATGGATGATTTAGGACTTTACCGCCCTGTCAGTAGTATTTCAGTCATTTCAGGATGTTGAAAACTGTAAGTCAGTATAACTGAAGTTCTTATGAATCATTCACTTGCATACTGATTAAGTCATGGTCCACCAGCTACATGTAAATGATGGACTTACACAGTTAGATAATGGAATGATTAATTTATGAAAGGTGGTAAATTTGCTATTGACTCCATGCCTCAAAGTCTATGATTACTGGTTTCATTCTTTGTACAATGTAATCTATGGTGGCTTACAGTAAATGACTGTTCTGAGAGCCCTACATAATTGAGAGACACTTTGATTGGTATAGGCTTTATGTACAGTTACAAGTAATGCATTGGCTCAGAGCTCCAGAGAAGGTGGTGTTTTTTGGGATAATAATGGGAAATTTTTCTTATTTCTCAATAAAAACCAATTTTGTGACCAATCATTAGAACTCTCTCTCCAAGACGGTTCTAATGAGCTGTCACAACATACGTTTTTATGGAGAAACATAGAAAATTATCTTTAAATTTTCTCTGTTGCCTCTTCTTATCTGGGGCACTGATGGCTGGTCGTAAATTCTCACCATATTTGTTTCAGAGAATTACTCTAGTTCTCAAGGGGATGTAACTCTCAGTTTGGAGGCAGTTGAGGCCCTGGGATATTTAGTAGCTGGCTCAGTGGATCGTTGCAAGTAAGATATGCTGGCACGTTATCAAGGTGCAAAGTGCTGCTTGAAAACACTGTTTTTGTCAAGCCCACTTGCGGTGAGCAAGACATAGTTGTTACAACTTCAGTTCGGTGTTAGTGTGTGCGTCTGTGCGTTAGTGCGTCCGTCCGGATTGGATTTGTCCAGGCCATTACTTCTGCATTTGCAGATGGATTTAAAAATAATTTGGCACAATTGTTCTCCTTGATGAGTAGAAGTGCCATTTGAAACATTTATTCAGGTAGGTCCAAGGTCAAGGTCACACTTGAAGGTCAAATGATAAAATGGCCATGTGCCTCCATCCAGATTGGATTTGTCCGGGCCATAATTTCTGCATTAAATTTTGCAGATGGATTTCAAAATAATTTGGCACAATTGCTTTCCTTGATGAGTAGAAGTGCCATTTGAAACATTTATTCAGGTAGGTCTTAGGTCAAAGTCACACTTGAAGGTCAAATGATAAAATGGCCATAAATTGATCTTGTCTAAGCCATTACTTCTACATTTATTCTTGGATTTCAAAATAATTAGGCACAATTATTCTCCTTGATGAGTGGAAGTGCCATTTGAAACATTTATTCAGGTAGGTCCAAGGTCAAGGTCACACTTGAAGGTCAAATGAGAAAATGGCCATAAATTGAGCTTGTCCAAGCCAATACTTCTACATTTATGCATGGATTTCAAAATAATTTAGCACAATTGTTCCCCTTGATGAGTTGATATTTGTTCAGGTAGGTCCAAGGTCAAGGTCACACTTGAAGGGCAAATGATAGAATGGCCATAAATTGAGCTTGTCCGAGCCATTACTTCTTCATTTATGCATGGATTTCAAAATAATTTTACAGAATTGTTCTCCTTGATGAGTCAAAGTGCCATTTGAAACGTTTGTTTTGGTAGGTCCCAGGTCAAGGTCATACTTGAAGGTCAAATGATAAACTGGTCATAAATTGAGCTAGTCTGAGCCATTACCTCTACATTTATGCATGGATTTCAAAATAGTTTTGTACAATTGTTCTCTTTGATGAGTAGAAGTGCATTTGAAACATTTGTTCAGGAAGGTCAAGGTCGCACTTGAAGGTCAAATTATAAAATTGTCATAAGTTGAGCTTGTCTCAGCCATTATTCTACAATTACGCATGGATTTCAAAATAATTTTGCACAATTGTTCTTCAAGTGAAGTATTTGTTATGCTATGTCCAAGGTCAAGGTCACACTTGAAGGTCAGATAATATAATTTTCATAAATAGAGCTTGTCTAGGTCATCACTTCTACCTATTTTCCTTTGTGAAAATGTAAAAAAGAAGAAATATGCTGTCTAAACATTATGTTGTTTGGTTTCTTTCTAGAGTGAAATAGTAACTTAGTTTTGACATAATTATAGATCACTATCGCAAACAGCGGGCTCGCCAAGTTGTCCCTGGACAACCTTCTAGTCAGTTACTTATGGGCACACAAAACAGGTTAAGGTTTCTCGATTAAACCAATTTTACCTGCAAATTTTCTTACATATACTGTAAAATTTCAAATTATTGGGACAGATAGGTCTAAGCTATAGTGTAAACCCAGATCATATTTTAAGGGCAGTCTATCAGACCCTAAAATGTTAGCAATTATTTTAGGAAGGTAATTATTTTAGGTGTCCCAGTTTTTAGAATTTTGATGGTAAACTTTAAAGGGAATATAAGGCAAATGAGATTGAATTCTCATTTCCTTTGTAATTTAAGGGAAGCAACAATGATAGCTTTATATCCAGTATTGAGTTATGATGTGTAGCATTATATTGAGGCTGTTTCAGTGCTCCAGATAAAATGGGGTAACAGGGATAATTTAGGGATAATTTTCCAATATTTCTCCATAAAAAACATGTGACCTCTCATTAACACCGTCTCGATGAGACAGTTCTTATGAGGGGTCACAACATAACATTTTGTTGAAAAATAAGAAAAATTATCTTTGAATAATCCTCAATAACCGCTCTTATCTGGAGCACTGCTGTTTATGTCAGGAGCCATATTTTTGTATATCAGTCATCTTACCATTTTGTTATTCCAGGACACTGTTGCCTCTACAGGACATTGCTATTCTACAGACAGTTCAACACAGAAGTGGTTACTCTAAGGTAATACCAGATTTATCCTACTCGTCCCCTGGGGCGTTGTATTTTTTTAAATGGGACGTTGTATTTTACGAAAGGGGAGGAGGGAGTGTTTAAAGCCTTAAGAGTAGTAAATCAGCCACTGCCAAAATACTTGCAATAAACTCTATAAGATTAATCGCTACTTTCAGATGAAGCAATAGTACTATTTTCCCTCTTTTTACCACCCTTCTAAATAGACGTCAACTCCTACATGACTGAGCCACAACATGACACAACCAGCAAAGTGGTATGTGCACCCAGCAAAGACTCAGATCAGCTGTAGACACTTAGGTACCCAGTAAGGACACAGTGAAGACTCTGATCAGACTTGGTGGATGCCCACTGAGTGGATGCCCAAGCTGATCTGAGTATTTGCTGCAGCACATGCCACTTTGCTGGTTTGGTCATATCACAGCTGATGTGTTCTTATCTCTTTCAGTTAATGAAGAGCTTTTCATTGAGATTATTACAGTCATGGATCAAAGATTCCTTGGTACAAAATCCATTTGGAATATCAGCATGCATTGCAAGTGGGCGGAGGCTGTCTTGGCCAATGGCAGGTAGGGATTACTGCATAATTATGTTGTGTAAGTTGACCGCAACTTATATTTCACAGACCCTTGAAAAATTTAAAAGTTTTTTTATCTTTTCAGTTGTTGCTTATTATACTCCCGGCATACGAAGTACGCCAAGGGGTACATGTATATAGCTTTCGTCCGATGTCCGTTTGTCCATCTGTCCGTCCGTCCGTCCATAAGTTAACATTTGCGTTAAAGTTTTGCGTTAAAGTTTTTAAGATCTTGTATAATTCAAACCCTTTAATGGATTAGGTTTATATTTGGCATGGTGATAGATAATGGTCCAAAGTTTTATTCTGTACCACCCCTACCCATGCCTGTGACCTAGAGGTCAAGGTCACGGACTTTGACTTTTCATGTTAAAGTTTTGCGTTAAAGTTTTTAAGATCTCTGTATAATTCAAACCCTTTTTTGGGTTGTGTTTATGTTTGGCATGATGATAGATATTGGTCCAAAGTTTTATTCTGTACCATCCCCTCCCGTGCCTGTGACATAGAGGTCAAGGTCATTGACTTTGACTTTTCATGTTAAAGTTTTGCGTTAAAGTTTTTAATATCTCTGTATTATTCAAACCCTTTGTTGGGTTGGGTTTATGTTTGGCATGAAGATAGATGTTGGTACATAGTTTTATTCTGTACCATTCCCACCCATGCCTGTAACCTAGAGGTCAAGGTCACGGACTTTGACTTTTCATGTTGAAGTTTTGCGCTTAAGTTATTAAGATCTTATATTATCTAAACTCTTTGTTCAGTTTGGTTTATATGTCCAAAGTTTTATTTTGTACCATCTTTTCAAATGCCTGTGACACAGAGGTCAAGGTCACTGACTTAGACATTTTCATATATGTTTTGTTTTAAGGTTTTGAGATCTCATGTCATCCAAATCCTTTTTTGGATTTGGTTTATTTTTGGTTTGATTATAGGTATTGGTCTAAAAATGTATTCTATATCATCTCCACACATGCCTTGACTCAAGGTCAAGGTTACAGACATGCTTTTTCATGTTAAAGTTTTAAGTTTAAGTTTATATTATTTGCTTAATTTTCCCATCTTCTTTTGCAGGACCTTTTGTTATGTGACTTTGTTTACCTCTAGGTTGCAACAATTTACATTATCTGGATGCTACTGTTGACATAAGGTCAAGGTCACATACTAAACAGTTGCATCAATGTACTGCTTTATAATGTTTCAGATATCCTTCAGTGGAACTGTTTGATATATTTCTTGGTTTACTGTTAGCTTGCAGAAGATAAGTTGACATCCTCTGTATGCTGCTGCTGCTGACCAAAGGTCAAGGTCACAGATTTTAAAATTTGTATCTGATATGTGTTTAATTTTTGTGTTTAAAGTTTAATGTCATTAGGCGGTGGCGCTGGCCGGGGGTATACGTGAGCCCCTGCTCACTTTCTCTAGTTTAACCCTATTACACTCAGAACAGCCAAAACTCCTTAGGTTGTTGCTTACTTAACTCTAATACACTCAGAACAGCCAAAACTCTAAAGAGTGAAATAGGGTTAAAGGCATTATGTGGCTTCTTGGGAGTAGAGCAATGTTGAATGGTAGTCACATCATTGTTGTTTCAACACTGATATGATTGGTATGATAATAATTACTGGGCTAGAGCATAAGGATCAAACATTATTTTCTAAATCATTTACACCTGCTTGGCCTCCAGGGAGATGTTGAAAATCGGAGCCTGAAAGGTGAGGGTTTTAGCTCCTGAGGTGCTCACCAGATTTAAATGTTTCAGAAAATCATTTGTCATTCCTGTTATTGCATAGAAACATTCTATAGTTCAAGAATACTTCAAACGTTGGTGATAAAATGCTTCGAAAATGCTGTCTTTCACAAGCCATTATGCCACAGAATAGGTTTTGTAAACACTGCTTCCTGAGCAAATTGTAACATCATTTTTTATGACAGGACATACATATGTTACTGTGCATGCTACTGATCCTGTTTTCAGACTTAATGACCGCCCTGGAATGCTTAGAAGCAAAATTGCATGGCACTTTTATAACATCATGTAAATACCAAAATCATAGTTACATGAAGAGAACAACAGCTGGATGCAAATTCTTATTTAAACTTGGCTCATATTCTTAAAATTGTTATCCATTTTCTCAAACTCACGTTACATAGAGCTTTGATTCAAATGTTATCACATCTCTTGTTGCACGGTGACATTTTGTTGTCCCTGGGGGATAATCTTTTTTTCTTTTGTTGCTAGGTGATGAAAAGGAGGGTAAAACAGAGACAAAGAGGGGAAGGATAGCAACTAATGCTCATGTGGTTCCCAAAGAGCATATGAAAGGGTAACATATCAATTTGGCCCCTGTGAACATAATTGGCATTACCGTAATGTGCATAAGTATTGGGACACCTAAAATAGTTAATTTTCCATTTGTCCCAAATGGAAAATTAACTATTTTTGGTGTCCCAAAATTTAGGCATACTACGGTATTTATCAGAGCTTTGTTAAATGAGCTTACTTTCTGATATAATTCTGATGTAAATTTTCATATTTGAGAAATGGAGGACAGTATGTGTCTGGTATTCATAATGTTGGGAATAAGTCTGTGAGCAATAAATATTTGAAATAAGCCTTCAGAAATAGTTAGTTAATACACATTTCTGTTGGTAATTGAAAATGCTTGTTAATTTCTGTATCCAAAGAGTAGAATTAGAGTTGTAGATAATGTATATTTGTGATGGGAGAGGGCTATAATTTCAGAACATGTGTTTATTGTGAACATAGGTTGTGAACTCACATTAGAACCACTTCCCATGCTTGAACATTTATGAAACAGCACACATTGAGACAGTTTTCTTTTGCAGGAACAAAATCATCATAATGAGTCAAGTTGGCAAACAGACAATAGCCAGGGTAAGAAATTCTTCATAATATATTCTTATGTGGCAGATGTGAAATTGACAATTTTCTTTTAAAAAAATGATGTATGCTTGTCCTCCTTTTGTATGAGGATTTATATCTATAAGTACAACAGGAATATACAAAAATGGGGTCATGTTGATCCATTGACTTCAGACCTTGCAAGGTTAAGATTTTTGTAAGAAGTACATTATAGGGTTATCGTTATTGTAGCAATTTGAAATTTTGTATGAGGATATATGTCTGTGAATACAACAGGAATATACAAGAATCATGTCATCATGACCCATATGTCACGCCCACTGATGCTAACTGCAGTCCTGTTCACAGTTTTATGGAGGTGTGCATCTGTGTACGTTCGACACATTTCAAGTCTTTAATAATGCTTGATTCATTAATTTAAAGCTATTTATTTCAGAGTTCCAGTACAGTAGAGAACAGCAGTGTTAAGATACACAGATGTCATTCTTCCTACCTCTACCTTCTCTCTCCTTTAAGGTAAGGTAATTGAAACACTGATTTGTAACACTGAATTGACGTTAACACAACAATCAAATACTGTGTCTCCCTGCAGTAACTTATTGAATTGTATAATCAGTTTGCAGTTGACAATGGTGGAGTGTAGCTGTACATCCTTTTCAGCAGCATTTCAGTAAATCAGGACACTTTGAGAGTGATTATGAAGGGCTTAGTGTTATGAAGTGCCATTTAGGTATTCAAACAGACTCTCCTTCCAGTGAGACTGGACATGGTGATCCGAAGTTGAGGGTGCTAACCACTCAGCCATGCAGAAGCTTCTCTTTCTCAGTATAAACCAGCATCTGTGCTGCTCATGTCAATGATAAAAATTGTGATTCTTCAGCGTTATAAGTGGGATGTCACAAAGTACATATTTTGAATGAAGGAAAATATTTAATTTTACCCCCAAATTTAGCAAAATCTGGAGTCCCACACCTGTGTTTTACATTTACAGATCAGTGACAGTGGAGAAGTGTAGAAATACTACTATCATACTGGGTCCAGTAGAGACAGCTGTGTACATGAGCCACTGTGAGTCAGTCACACTGATTGCATGTGCTAGGACAGTAATGATCAGGTATTGTCCATGTTTTTTGTCAGTGGTTATCATACAGAGTATTAATCTGAATAAATGCCTCTGCTCTGATAAACTCCCCTGTCTCTTTTCTTAAAGTGATGTTATATTAACTTCCATGAATTCCTGTTTGCTTATCTAGTAGATAAGGTAGCTCTTTGTGATGCAGTCTAATCTTGAAGGAAAAAATGTGCTCCTAGAGGAGCACATTCTTTCCTTTTAGAGCTGACTCCTACTAAGAAGGGAGGCAAAAACAGTAGAGTTGCTTCCTATGCAAGTACATGTATTCCTATTCACCTTAATACTGTTTAGAAGAGGTATTGGCATTGGCCAGTTTACTACACTTTAGGCTCTAAATAATACCCCCTTTGGTAAAATGCGAGGTCTCCGAGGTGTTTAATTGGATTAATACAGTAGTCTAGCAATATAGTATCTTCCTTAATTGTTTAAATCTGCAAGGGAAGCAACTCCACCATTTTCAGTTTTGCCTTGTTAGAGTTGGAGGCAAGCCCCCATAGGAGCAAATCCTTCTCATTTAAGAGTAGACCCTCTTTAGGAAGAGCCTCATCAAAGCAAGCAGGAAGCCACATAAGTTGTTTCCCTTTGTAAAAATGGGGTAAAAACTTGGAGGTTTACCTATTCATCTTAATTTATATAGGATAAGGAAAGTTACTATTTTGAACAAATGGAAATTCTTGAAATATAAACAAATGACCAAATTATCAAGAGCTTTAGATTTTTCCTAGTACACTTGACAAATTTTGAAAAGTAGAAATGCCACTTCAGTTATTATGAAGTTTTAAGAATTTTTCAGTGGGCTTGCTGTGTTAAAACAGGGTTGATTCTTCAATGTCATATCCACATTGATACATCAAGATTGAAACATTGTTTGAACCTGTGTGGGTCCACTGGAATTATGCTATTAAATGAAGTTTGACCAATTCATAAATGCAATTTCAGTGCTCCAGATAAGAAGGGGTAACAGGACAATTAAGGGATAATTTTCTAAACCTTTTTATCAAAACATAAGTTGTGACCCCTCATTAGAACCGTCTCACAGACTGAGTCAGTTCAAATGAGGGGTCACAACATATGTTTTTGTACAGAAATAAGAAAAATCATCTCAAAATTATCTTCAGTACCCATCCTTACCTGGAGCTCTGCAATATTTCTGTTTTTGGCAGGTATATTTCCAACTATATTTTTCGTTTCAGCTGTTGCACACTTTGCACTTGTCATCTGCTAACTCCAAACCCACCAGTCATATTAAGTGGCAATGACTCAATCATGCTGGCCCCTTATCACACTTACTACCCTAAACTGGAGGACCATATGTCAGAAGTGGGTGTTGGGGCTGATCGGAACATGTGGGACCAACCATTATGTATCGGCCCTGATCATCGTGCAGAGAGTCCCGTCTGGGAGATAATGCCACCACTGGATATTTTCACTTTCAATATACCATTTGAAATGGAGGGCACAACCCAGGCCATCCCTGGTGGTCTTCCAAGCAAGTACCAGCGTGCCGTCTCCCACCGACATCGACAGATTGATACGTGGCAGAAGACGATGAAAGAGGCTGGGTTAACGAGAGAACAGCGTAAAGAGTTTCAGACAATGGTGGAAAGTAGATTTCATACATGGCTTGCTGAGTCCGGTCAGAAACGAGAATTAGATAGCTTGGTAGTACCGCATGTGACTAAGAAATGACACTGGATAAATACAACTGTGAAAAGTATTGAATTATTGAATTATAGGGACAGTTAGGTCTGAGCAAACAGGAGACCCAGATCAGACTGCTCCTGCAGGAGCAGTCTGATCAGGGTCTGCGATGTTTGCCCTTCCATCTGCTTCTTTTGTACGCATTACTGCATTGTAAAACCAAACAGTCCCATTTTTAGAACAATCATGGTGATTATTTTAGTTGTCCCAGTTTTTTTACAGTACATGTGTGATATGTCTCAATAATGTTTATGTGCCATGGAACATAGAGGAGCACATTCTTTTCTTGAAGAGTAGACCTTTTTTTGAAGGATTCTGTTGCCTTGGTAAACAAACAAGAAGTTACAAAAGTTATCTCTCTTTGTAAAATGGCTGAAAAATAGAGGTGTTCCCAAACACATTAAAGGTTGTACTGAAAAGATGGTTCTTGTTACTGTGGTTCAAAATACTTTTCTGGGTTTGATATTCTCATATACATGTTCAGTGTTTGCTTGCGCATCCTTTCTATTAAGGGCTTGAAAAAGCAGTTATTTTAAGTGATGTTTTATTCTCTGACAAGGTGAGGGGGTAGGCCATCTGTGACCTGTGGACACTTCTTTGGTTTTCCATTGAGTTTTTAGCTCGAAAGTATGAATTTTAAAGTATAGGAAAAGCTATTGTCACGCTGGCATCAGTGTCAGCTGGTTAAAGTTTTGTATGTGATGGGCAAGGTCTGCAGGTGAGCTATCCCGCATGTGGACAGGTCTTGTTTCTCATAATGTAGATATGCCCTTTTCATTAGTATCATTTGAGGAATGCATGACACAAAGTAAAATTAAAAGCATAAACATTCTAAATGCCTTTATTTCCTTATACGCCACATACTACATAATTAAAAGAGTCTGTATACAGTATTATAGTATCTATACCCTCAGCAGACAAAGAATGTCAGGGGTACATTGTATTTGTCACCCTATATGTGTGTTTGTCTGTTCAATTTTCCTTCCATTCCATCACCACCTTTTATGCAAATTGTTTTGCATTAAATATTTTTGATCGCTCATTGAGATGCCACTGGTCAGGAGTGTACATGAGCCCCTGCTCATCTTTTCCAGTGTGATGAATATAATATATTTTATGAGATGATGACATAATCCAAAATTTAGCCCGGCAAGTAAGCTAAGACCTGCAAAAAAGGCAACTCCTATTATCGAAGAGTTGTCTGTAATTGCAATTAATTAACACTTAATTTCGGCGGTTACTGAATTCTGGCCATATTGGCGGTTAAGGCAAAGAGGGCTAAATAATGATTGATTTCAATACCCACGGCCCGACACAGGCTCAAATAAAAAGGAGATCCTGATGAGTAGTTGAAATATTTTCTATACCACTCCATGAAACTGTACATTGTGGCATCCCACATACTTTTTATTAAACCATACATAGTGACATTTATTCGAATCCCCTCAATGAGGCCATTCTCATAGATGTCACAACGTATAGTGTAATAAAAAGGATAAAAAATTGTTACAAATGTACACCAAATTTTCTTTACCCTCTGAAGTCATGGTATATCATGAGCACAAAATGCCTCAATAAGTCATTTTCATAAAACCATGAAATTTTGATACCGCAAAATATTAAGAATTTTTTAACTTTCTGGGTATTTTGTGAGTGCATCAACCCTGAGGTTAGCAATCCACCCTTGCATACCGGTAGTACTCTCCCATATTCATTCATGGCATATGAGCCGTGACATGACAAAACCAACAAAGTTGTATGTGTACCCAGCGAAAACTCAGATTAGCCTGGGCATCCATCCAGTCTGATCAGAGTCTTCACTTTGCACTGAAAGGGTAGCTTAGGGTCAAAACTAGCTCTGTGGGGACACCGAGGATTCTGATGAGACTTGGTGGATGCCCGGGCTGATCTGAGTCTTCGCTGGGGGCACATGCCTTTTTGTTGGCTTTGTTGTGTTGCAGCTCAAATGAGGACCAAAAGTGAACTTCAAGAATTCCACGGACTGCTATGCCACTCCTGACATGCACTTTTATACTCTTAGAGAATCATGGTGAGAGTAAATATGCTGCAACTTTGGATAAAAGGGTATGAACAGCTTTTTGGCATGAAAAATTCACGGAGTCAGCAGAACGTAAAATTTGATCAGGGTATAAATAAGTGCAAGATCCATGGATGCCGTTCTAAGAAAATCTTTATACCAGGTTTGAATAGTTAGAGAACTAGACTTAAACACATGGGTTGGCGTACAATATTGTGAACAGATGTTCAAAGGGAATCACTGATCGTCAAATAAAAGGACACCTACATTGCACTATTCAAAAGCAGGTGCAACAGTTAGACATGACTCCCATGCTACAAGAATTTCACTTTCTCAAAAGAAACATATAATACTCAAAGCGCCAAAAACAAAAAAAAATAGTGCTTAGTAGCTGTTTGCTCTATCGTCTTTGACTTCTCAGTATGATATAGCTCGAACCATTTTGCAGACATACCTTTTGTCATTTGCTTTTTTGGTGCTTTAAGGTCTAATATCTGTTGCAGTATATAGCAGGTGTTTGGACAAAAATACACTACTGCCTCAGTAATATTGTGTTATTCTTGCCAAAACAGATGACATTTCAGCTGCTGGTAAAGTCGAACTCCATATTCTCGCGGCAATCATATTCTCGCGGTAGTAACAAATAAAATCCCAGAGACAAACAAGTCTCCTTATTTTTGTAGTGGCTTACAGACATCAGGCAAACAAAGTACCAGAACAACTTTGATTTCAGTTCTGCCTGTTTTTGAAGATGCTGTCACTTCTAAAAGCCCTAAAAGAGAAAATGCACTAAACCTGGTAACAAGAAACACCCCAGGATGATAAAAGCGGCTATAAGATAGAAAATAATTGTCCAATCATGCCGTTTCTTTCTTTATTAAATTGAAGTATGGTTATATTAAATACTTTGAATAAGGAAACATTTTTGCGTGCATTTAATTTGTTAATTTGGAGGAAAATATTCATATACCGTGAGAATATGGAGTTCGTATTTCTGCCTTAACACACATGGGTAGTAATATAAACTGATAAAATTTTAACACTGACAAGCAGAAACCCCAAATAGATATGCCTTGGGATTAAGATGAGATACTATAGAGCTCAACTACATATAGTATGTTGGACTGTTGGTCCTCCGTTTCTGGTCAGACTTGCTTGTATCTTAAGTACCGTGAGAATAGGGAGTGCCAGTCTATATGGTGCTGCAGTAAGCTATTCCAATCCCTTTGTACAACCAGAATGTCCTGTACTGACTCCCATACTGGCTGTACTGTTCCAGTCTCTGAGCTTCCAATTTGACAATGACAATTAATATTATTGTGCTAATTAACACATCTACGTTAAATGGTCAAGGCAAACAAATAAACATAATTATGATACATAATTCAATATGAAGCAATGACAACTGAGGTATTGGTGCAATGGTAATCATTTAGATTTGCATTGATATTGTACTTTTGCATGGTGGCATATCAAATGCTTTTCATTGGGTCTGTCCTCCATGGTGTTTCAAGGGGCACTGTGTATTTAATGGAGCGGAGTTATGGAGTGGAGTGGAGTGGAGTGAAATTTAGGAGTGGAAAATATTGTTTTTTCATCATAAAATGTTGCACAGCTAGTAGATATTAAGAAATCAAACATCTTTAGAGTGATTAACTCAAAGACCTAATATGCTGTTGTTACTGATACCAGTCCATGTATACACTTATATTGTATCATGGCTTTCTGTGTTGTCTTTTATGGCTTTAAAGGTACCGGTAGACCTTTTACGATGCATGAAAAAGCATAAACTGATGCCCAATTTTAGTTACAACAACCAGGAGCACCAAGTGTCATCATTATTCATTGACATTTACATTATTACATTATTATTTATAGCCACAATCCATATATTCAGACGACTGGTAAAATTGTCTCTCTTAAAATAATGGCATTAAGCATACTTTTTAGGGTTTGATCTTACTCTGTAGTTTAAGATAAAACTTCCCATTTTGTCTTCCTTTTCCATTACCCTGAAGTATAAATCTGTCAAGGCTGATTAGATAATTTAAAGAAATAACAGCTGCAGATACAGCAGGCTGATCTGGGCTTCCGCCGTTGGCACATGCCTGAAGTCCCGTTTTGTTGTGCACAGCTCAGTTTAATTGTTTATTAAGATAATCTGAGAATACAGAGACAATTTATCTTGTAGTGCTCAACAATCTCTACCACAGTAACCCTAAATGTTTGGCAAACAGTGTAGACCAGGTTAAGCAGCTGAATGAGCAGATGATATGCCCTTTAAGACTTTACGTCATTCTTATAAAATCAGTTTGATCAAACTCAAAATCAGCTTAAAATGCAGGCACACTTTTAGTTAGTTTCAGTTGATGCTGTGCTGGAGATTATAATTGTTTTAGGTGATGATTTATTTTACCTTCAGGTCAAGAACAAAATTATAGCTGTCTTGGATATAATTACACAGATATGCCACTATTCATTAACAACCTGATAATAGCTGTTTGGAATTTAAAATAGACAAAGGCAAATGGCTGCCATGATACAAAGCACATATTGAATGGTGTCACTCATATTTAGGGGATACCCTTCTCGGTGAGTGTGTGTGGCGGTGGGGAAGAGAGAGAAGAAGCTATGCCCCAACCCCATCGCTCCCTTGAAGATTATCTTAAGTATTAAATATTCATGACACCATTCTAAATGTATAACTTTGAAGAAGTCAGACGCAGTCTGGACCATTAAATCCTGGTGCTGCTCAATTCTTCAATATAAATCAGGCTTGACAGAATCCTGCTATAAGTTGCCCTTGCAGAATATCTGAGACCTCCGCTCAGTTAACCAGGCACACTTCAATGTAAAACGAATGCAAAGTTTAGCTCTGCCTACCTCAGAATTGTCCTACAGTGCAAGTTAATAAAGTTTATGAACAGGCTACTTCAAAAGAAAATACAGAAAGCCATGATACAATATAAGTGTGTACATGGAAATGGCATCAGAAACAACAGCATACTAGGGCTTTGATTTAATTACCCTTAAGATGTTTGATTTTTCTTAATATGTACTGGGTGCAGCATTTTATAATGAAACAGCAACAAATCTTCCACACCAAAATTTCACTCCACTCCACTCCAAAACTCCACTCCAAGACTCCACTCCGTAACTCCACTCCATAAAATACACAGTGCCGTTTCAAGGGCAAAATTCAGCCTGACCAAGCACAGTGAAAGGAAAGAGAAAGAGAGATAGACAGAAGAAGAGGTGGGAAGACAATATTAAGGAATGGACAGGGCTGGACTTTGCTAGCTCATCTAGGGCAGCTGAAGACAGGACTAGGTGGAAAGGGATTGTTGTTGAGTCATCTGTGGTGCCCCAACATCTTAAGGTTATGGGATAGACTTGACTAGATTAGACTAATCATTCTAATTAAAGTATAGTCTCTAGCGCAAAGAGCAGAGATGTATAAATATATTTAATTATCAAGTCTACAATTGTGTCATTCTTACTATTCAAACACAGAGAGGAATAGAAACATTAATACTTAGATTCTTGAGTTTCAGAAAGAAATCTTCTCGAAGAAGTCTATATGCAGTGCATTCAACAAGAAATGAGCCGCGACACGAGAAAACCAACAAAGTGGTTGTGCAGCCAGCGCATCCGCCCAGTCTGATCAGAGTCTTAGCTGTCCACATGGAGCTAGCTTACTCCCTTAGCTACCCTTGAAGCGCTAAGCGAAGAGTCTGATCAGACTGGGCGGATGCCTAGGCTGATCTGAGTCTTCACTGGGCGCACAACTACTTTATTGGTTTTCTTGTGTCATGGCTCAAATGTTGTTCATTTCCAGTTGATCCTGTATTGCAACTTCTGTCTAGAAATCCTATGTATCTACCTTTTTTGATTGTCAGATTATGCAATTAGGCACCTGCCTAACGTTGACTTATCAGCAGCAATCTCCCGTAAAGTTTCTACCTGTGTTTTGACCATAAAATAACACTGTTGCTTAGATATCATCAGCGTTTTGAACATCCGCGGCCGGCGCGCAGCCAGTTCAGGTAAGTTATATTTCTTGAGGATCATTAGAAGCTGGCTTTATTTTTAGCTCACCTGAGCCGTAGGCTCACAAGGTGAGCTTATAGTATAGGGAGGCTCTGTCGGCCGTCGTCCGTCGTCGTCCGTTCACATTTTCAAACAAGAATATCTCCATAACCACTTGGCCAATCTTGGTCAAATTTTATGTGTAGCATTGTTGGGGTGGGGGATTGCCTGCATAAGGTTTAAGGGCAGATTGGGTTGGAACTCTGGTTGCCATGGCAACATATAGCTCCCATAGACTTATAATGGGAAAAACTTCAAAAATCTTCTTCTCTGAAACCATGAGGCTCAGACCTTACATATTTAGTATGTACCAATGTCTAGTGGTCATCTACATAAATCCTGCCAACCATGCCTCTGGGGCCCAAATTGGCTACGCCCCGGGGGTCATTAGCTCCCATAGACTTACAATGGGAAAATCTTAAAAAATCTTCTTCTCTGAAACCATGAGGCCCAGAGCTTACATATTTAGTATGTACCAATGTCTAGTGGTCATCTACATAAATCCTGCCAACCATGCCCCTTGGGCCCAAATTGGCCACGCCCCGGGGGTCATTAGCTCCCATAGACTTACAATGGGAAAATCTTAAAAAATCTTCTTCTCTGAAACCATGAGGCCCAGAGCTTACATATTTAGTATGTACCAATGTCTAGTGGTCCCCTACATAAATCCTGCCAACCATGCCCCTGGGGCCCAAATTGGCCACGCCCCGGGGGTCATTAGCCCCCATAGACTTACAATGGGAAAATCTTAAAAAATCTGTTTCTCTGAAACCATGAGGCCCAGAGCTTACATATTTAGTATGGACCAATGTCTAGTGGTCCTCTACATAAATCCTGCCAACCATGCCCCTTGGGCCCAAATTGGCCACGCCCGGGGGTCATAAGCTCCCATAGACTTACAATGGGAAAATCTTAAAAAATCTTCTTCTCTGAAACCATGAGGCCCAGAGCTTACATATTTAGTATGTACCAATGTCTAGTGGTCCCCTACATAAATCCTGCCAACCATGCCCCTGGGGCCCAAATTGGCCACGCCCCGGGGGTCATTAGCTCCCATAGACTTACAATGGGTAAATCTTAAAAAATCTTCATCTCTGAAACCATGAGGCCCAGAGCTTACATATTTAGTATGTACCAATGTCTAGTGGTCCCCTACATAAATCCTGCCAACCATGCCCCTTGGGCCCAAATTGGCCACGCCCCGGGGGTCATTAGCTCCCATAGACTTTCAATGGGAAAATTTTAAAAAATCTTCTTCTCTGAAACCATGAGGCCCAGAGCTTACATATTTAGTATGTACCAATGTCTAGTAGTCCCCTACATAAATCCTGCCAACCATGCCCCTAGGGCCCAAATTGGCCACGCCCCGGGGGTCATTAGCTCCCATAGACTTACAATGGGAAAATCTTAAAAAATCTTCTCTTCTGAAACCATGAGGCCCAGCGCTTACATTTTTAGTATGTACCAATGTCTAGTGGTCCCTTACATAAATCCTGCCAACCATGCCCCAGGGGCCCAAATTGGCCACGCCCCGGGGGTCATTAGCTCCCATAGACTTACAATGGGAAAATCTTAAAAAATTTTCTTCTCTGAAACCATGAGGCCCAGAGCTTACATATTTAGTATGTACAAATGTCTAGTGGTCCCCTACATAAATCCTGCCATCCATGCCCCTGGGGCCAAAATTTGCCACACCCAGGGGGTCATTAGCTCCCATAGACTTTCAATGGGAAATCTTAAAAAATCTTCTTCTCTGAAACCATGAGGCCCATAGCTTATACATAAAGCATGTATCAATGTCTAGTGATCCCCTACTAAAATCCTGCCACCCATGCCTCTGGGGCTCAAATTGGCCATGCCCCAGGGGTTCATTTGTTTATATATAGCTATATAGCTAAAGAACCTTCAAATATCTTCTTCTTTGGAACCATGAGGCCCAGAGCTTATATATATAGTATGTAGCAATGTTTAGTGGTCCCCTACATAAATCCTCCCAACAATGCCTCGGGGGTCCAAACTGCCCAATCCCCAGGGGTCATAAGCTCCCATAGACTTATAATGGGAATAACTTCAAAAATCTTCTTCTCTGAAACCATGAGGCCCAGAGCTTACCAATTTAGTATGTACCAATGTCTAGTGGTCCCCTACATAAATCCTGCCAACCATGCCCCTGGGGTCCAAATTGGCCATGCCCCGGGAGTCATAAGCTCCCATTGACTTACAATGAGAAAATCTTGAAAAATCTTCTGCTTTGAAACCATGAGGCCCAGAGCATATATATGTAGCATGTAGCAATGTCTAGTGGTCCCCTACATAAATCCTCCCAACCATGACCCTGCGGTGCAAATTGGCCACGCCCAGGGGGTCATAAGCTCCCATAGACTTACACTGGGAAAATCTTAAAAAATCTTCTCTTTAACCATGAGGCCAAGAGTGTACATATGTAGCAAGTAGCGATGTCTAGTGGGCCCCTACATAAATCCTGCCAACCATGCCCCTGGGGTCCAAACTAGGCACGCGCCGGGGGTCATTAGTTCCCATAGACTAACAATGGGAAAATCTTAAAAAATCTTCTTCTCTTAAACCATGTGGCCCAGAGCTAACTTCTTTAGTACATATGTAGCAACGTTTAGTGGTCTCCAGCTTAAATCCTGCCCACGATGCCCCCTGGGGTCCAAATTGGCCATGCTGCTCCCATAGACCTATAATGGGAAAGACTTCAAAAATCTTTTTCTCTGAAACCATGTGGCCCAGAGCTTACATATTTAGTATGCAGCAATGTCTAGTGATCCCCTTCATAAATTCTGCCAATCAAGCACCTGAGGTCCAAACTGGCCACACCCTAGGGGCTTGTTTGTTTTTATTGAGCTATATAGCTAAAGAACCTTCAAAAAAACTTCTTCTATGAAACCATAAGGCCAAGATCTTATGCATTTAGTATGTTGCAGTGTATAGTGGTCCTCTACATAAATCCTGCCAATCAAAACCCTGGGGTCCAAACTTGCCACACCCCATGGGGTCATCGATTCCTATAGATTAGCCTGTTTATTAGCTTACCTGAGCTGGAAGCTTACATTTTATAACTCAGGTGAGCGGTCGTTGCCCTTGGGCTACTTGTTAATGATGCATGCCTTTTCCTTTAGCTCTTGCAGGGTAGAATTAACACTTCAAGAAACTGACTATATTACGGATTTGTTTGTCTTTTCTTCCATCTTGGCCTCTAAGAATGTTGAGTTAGCAGTCTGTGTGGTAATGACTATAAATTCTTCAAGTATCCAGGTAAGAACGTAGTAAGCATTCCGAGCCTTCTCTGACCATTCACTTTTTAAATTGTGTGAATGGTCAGAGTACTATCCCCAAATCTGCTGTAACCGTACGTTGCAGCATTTAATGTCACTGAAAAAAATGTGTTCTATAAAAACAGCATTTTTCTTTTCTGCAGCACTTTTGAACGTATCTATTTGCCATTATTTACCAAAATAACAGTAGATAAGTATTCAGGATATGTTTATGATGGGTCAGTGTAAGTCATGTCCCCAAAATATACTCAGAGGCAAAAGAAAGTATACAGGTATTGCAGTCTCGACGTTTCTACAGTTGTCTGCATATCTGCATAATACCTTGGCACTCTAGATAAAATAACCATTTTGGCACAATTTAAGACACTTTTCAGTAAAATCGGTCAAAGGATAAGGAAATGACATGGTTTTAAACAAGCCAGGGGTCTGAATCAACATTGTGGCTGGAGTAGCTCCCCTTTAAACATTTACTTTGGACAATGGAGATTGATTTTATGCATTTTTACGCATTACATTAAAAAAGGATGAAAGATTTGTAAGGACATGTCGCACACGCGTATAAAAAATCGGGCTAAAGTATCAAATTTTTGTACCAAGAAATAATGTTTTTGGCGTCTTCTGGTAACATGTATTGAATAGTCATTGGGTTCCTATGGGAAATTTATTTGCAATTTTCTTTCAAATAAACAAGTCTATGAAGTTCTTTTCAAGTGTGCACAAAGACAAGAAGCCAAACAACAATTTTTCGAAAATTTCAAGTGGAAACTTCTAACTCAAGGTAAGATAGAGAAACATTTGATTCCCTATAATTTTAATTCAAAGGGAGATAATTTGATACATATAGCGTTTCTTTCTATGGTGGAAGGTGTTTGGTGGGAGTTTCAGATTAAATGATGATGTGGTTTTACTCACAGACATTAGTGCTAGATGTTCATGAAGTGAAAAATGCCATCTGCCATGTGCAAAGCGAGTTTTGATTGGGACTACTGAATTTGAATTAAGGGCCATTACTCAATTATTAATGACTGCAAAACAATTTATGTTTGTGTTTTGCAGAGCTAGGCGTTTGCCAAAATTGCATTATTAATTTGTCTACGCAGCTATTTACACGAAGCCCAGTATTTAGAATCAAAAACTGTATACTTATTATTGCCTCTGAGTATATATTGCTGTAAGAAGTTTTGCTTACTGTCAGAACATCTTCAGTTGAAGGTTAGTTCATAACAGTTTACTGTGGGGTGCCATTAAGTAAAATTATTATGCTCCTGTTGAAATGAGATTATTATAGAAGAAAACACTATAGAGTATGCCAACAGAGCCTGGAATACGAGCATTTATAATCTGGAATTTTTCAGTGCATTTGTGCTCTGACGCTTTAAAGCTGCCCAATCAAAAATTTCAGATTTGACTGCTTATGTTAGAGAAGACTCAAATTAAACTAAGTTGTCTATATTGTTGACTGGTAATACTTCAGGACCATAGAACAATCAAATGTTGCAGTACACACACTTCTACTTGATTGAATAAGACACAAGAATCTACTTACTACGTTTCTCACCTGTACCTGGTTTGGTTTGGTTTGTTTCAAGGCCATAATTAGCCGCGCTGTCTCACTTGTATAAACTACTATAAGCAAAGTCAAATTAATGACTCACAGTATAATCCTGTAATAGAACGCATACATATTAATTTAGTCACAGATAATAAAACATGCATAAGCATGCATATAAATCCTGTAAAGAATAGCCCGCAGTTAGTATTTTTTTTATCAATATTTTCAATTTTTATACACATTTATATGAAATTTGCTGTATGGGCCCATTTATTCGTCTGGAGTACTCAGTTTTCCCTTAACAACATGAAATCATCCATATCAAAATGCTAAGTGTGGCCGGTTCGACCATTACTCAGCACATTGCATTAAGATTGGCAAAACATCACAAAATAAAAAAATAATCATAACATGGCACACTCATACAATGTCAAAAAAGATGGATTTTGCAACATGGAAACTTGTACATCATACCAATATATCAAGTGTAGCCGAAACAGCCACTTCTAATATATTTCATGAAAATCAACAAGCTTTTATTCAACATGGAGCAAACATGATACGCATTCATATTTCTCAATCAGATGAATTTGCTCTTCCTATAAGTGAGAGTAAAGTCTGTGATACCCATGAATGATGAGAACCAAAAAGCTCTTCGCATGCCCACCTTACGTTGACAGCATTGAATCGCAATTTGTTTCATGCCTATAATCATTGGTTATGGCCAACCACAGACCTTACATTCTTAGAATTTAAATGTTGCAAGCAACCTTGGTTGGAATAACACAACCTCATGCTCCAGCAACAACGCTGCCGCCCTTCCCGCTGTACGGACAGTCCACACTCGCAAGGAAGAGCAACAACGTCATGGTGAACTGTCTATTCTGTTACAGTTAGGCTATCATGTCCTAACTGACTGTAAAATAATCATCCTACGATTGTTGCTTCATTCCTCGGTTAGATGCGTTTGTGCCTCCCACCAGCCAGAATAAAGTCAACAATACATGTAATCTAACAAGATTAATGACATGAGTATGAAGTATTTTCTCCATTCAATACAGCCCAATTCTGCACTAAAACCTCTTTGTTTGGGAAATGTGTATGTCCCGCTGATCCCGTATCAGTGGACGTATGTCTTTTAAATCTTCATCGTCTGTTACCGATAGAAGCTGCAGTACAACTCTCTGATTCTTGAGCTTGTCAAATTCAATTCTGTTGAGCTTTACAGCAGGTCTGTTTGTAAACAGTTGCCTTCCTTTTTCTGACACTTCCCACCTTCGTTGCCATTTGATGTTAACTGACTCTCTTGCTGCTGATTTGACATCAGACTGACTTGCAACCCCTATGTCACCCGTCATTTCTTCTGCCTCTTTTGCAGCCTCCTTGGCAAGCCTATCTGCGATCTCATTACCTCTTATGTATGCGTGACCAGGACTCCACTGAATTTTACCTGTGTACCATCCTTTTCAAGTATATTAAGAGACTGTTGAATGTCCATAGCAGTTTCCTTATAACTTTTATTATCCCAACCAAGCTGTAGGATACCAACTGCAGACTGGCTGTCACAAAATATAAGGACAGTACCAATGTCACGCATCTTCTTTTCCTCAATGAGGAAATTGAGGGTTATTTGGATAGCAACAAGCTCACCAAGGAGAATAGAAGCCAATTTTTAAACAGGCTGTTTCAATTCTATTTCATCAATGTTGGGAAGAAAGACGCATGCACCTGCACCACATGGGCCTGGGTTGCCTCTACAAGACCCATCTGTAAAGGCTATCACTGTTTGTACTGTTGTGTTATCTTTTATCAGGTTTTCTACAACATTCCTTGATTCTGCCTCCTGAGCACTTGTTCTGTTTTTTTTGAAGATCCTAGATTAGACCAATACTCTGGTCTTCTCAAGGAAGGCTGCAAGTATTCAAGGTAGCTCATTTCCGGCTCAATAGCATTTAGATTCAGGATTGTTGATGAAGTCATGTCCGAGATTTGTTGCAACATTTTACCCATTGGAGTTAGAACTTTTCCTCTAGGCTGCTCCTCCACTGATACTTGACAAGAAAGGAGACACTGTTTAATTGGCTCTGTGTTTGCTTTGGCCATAATTTTGGTGCATTCTCTTATGGCAAGTTCCTCTCTCCTCAAGTCCAGCGGTAGAACGCCTGCCTGCACTTCTAGTGCTTCACAGCTTGCAGTGCTTGGACAGCCAAGGCATAGTGCTAGGCCCTTTCTTTGAATCTTTTCAAGCTTGTCACACACTCCTTCTTGCCAGACTGAAGCAGCATACTCCAAATGGGGTACAACCAAACTTTTATATAGTTTGATCATGTTTGCCGGGTTAATTTTTTCTGTTTTTCCAACCATCATTAACGCTCCAAGAGCTTTTGATGCTCTTTTTTCTACAGCCTCAATATGAGACTTGAACGTTAGTTTCTTATCCAGGATAACTCCAAGAAGCTTTACCTCATCTGCACATTTCAGAGCTTTACCTTGCAGTTCAACTATAGGAACAGTATGATTTTGGTCTCTTGTAAACAGAAGATACTCAGTCTTTCCTGTATTCAACTTCATTCTCCATTTGTACATCCAGGCAGAGATATTTTGTAGGTCCTTTTTCACTCAGTCTTTCCTGTATTCAGCTTCATTCTCCATTTGTACATCCAGGCAGAGATATTTTGTAGGTCCTTTTTCATGCTAAGTGCTAACTCAGGTGGGTTATCTCCACTTATCCAGCCTGTGCCATCATCAGCAAACTTTACCTTCTCACAATCCACACCGTTACACATATCATTCAAGAAAATTGAGAACAGGAGAGGGGACAGCATACTTCCTTGTGGCAGTCCTAAGTCAGTCCTGAAAGAATCTCCAGGTTTGTTCTTGAGAATACATGTAGCACTCCTATTATGGAGGAAGTCTGCAATCCAATTCCATACTATTCCAGTCACACCTTTCTCATGCAGCTTAACAAGTAGACCATCTCTCCAGACCGAGTCAAATGCTTTTTCCATATCAATAAATGTGGCTAATGTAGCCTTTTGCTCACTGAGTCCTGACAAAACATTCTGTGAGAACCTTAGCAAAGAATGAGTTGTTCCACGAAATTTTCTAAACCCATCTTGCTCTGAATCCAGTATTTCGTGATGTTCTGCAAAGACATATAATCCGGCATGAATAATACGTTCCATGCATTTTCCTAACACACTTGTAAGGCTTATCGGACGGTATGAGCTTCCAGTATAGTACGAGTCTTTACCTGGTTTGGTTAAAAATTTCACATTCGCACTTTTCCATATGTCTGGCAGTTTTCCATCATTCCATGATTTTTGGAATAAAACTGTCACAGCCTTGAGAAGTGCATCATTTGATTTAAAATGCATGTCTGTGAATATCAAGTCTGGTCCAGGTGCTTTATCTCGTTTCAATCTTTGTATGGAAGCCTCAACTTCTTCATACATAATGTGCCTATTTAGAAATTCATCACCATCATTGGAATTCATTTCTTTGAGGTCATGCACTTTTGTTCCACTTCTCTCCTAAAACTTTCATGAAAGCTCTCCCCTTCGACCTTGCACCTCCAAAGAATGTTTTCCGCAGAATTTCGCACTTACCGTTGTGGTCAAACACCACATCACCATTCTCTTTGAACAATGGAAGTACATCCATGTCATCTTTCTTTCTGTATGATGTTAACTTTTTAAATTCTTGCCACTTTTCTTTAGGATCTGTACATGTTTCAATTTTTTCACAGGTTAAACTTACCCATTCTGTTTTTGCTTTTTCACAAACTAGTTCAAACTCTACTTAACTTTCTTTAAACCGTTGTAAATTCCTTGGTGTTTTATTATTTCTGAATAGTTTTTTTGCTCTATTTAACACTGATTTCTTAATTTTCACATCTTCATTATACCATGGAGCCACAGTTCTCTTATTTGCACTTTTTGATTTTCCTTTAGGAACACTTTCATCCATGCACTCTTGGAATACTCCTAAAAATGATTCACAATATTCTTCAATGCCTGAATTTCTATCTCTGTTGACATCCTCCATCCACTTATTGAATTTTTCACATGTCACTTTATCCCACTTTTCCCAGTCTGTCATATGAATGTGGTACCGCTCAACTGTATCAGAGTCCTCATTTTCTCCATTCTCAATTTCCATCAAAATCCCAATGTGATCTGAGCGTACCAATTCATGAGTAAGTGTAATACATTTTGAAACACTTCTGTTCAAGTGCGGCTTAACAATAAATAAAGTCTATAACACTTTCAAAGTTTCTCCTAGTTTGAAGACCGTCATTAACACACACAAAATTGTCACTTATTATACACTTTTCTAATAATTCACCAGCACAATTTTCATTTTTATTTCCCCACAGTTTGCTTTTTGCGTTGAGATCACCTGTTACAATGATATTTTTATATTGTGTGTTGCAGTTTTTGATAATTTCAATCAAGCCTTTCATTTGTTCATTTTTTTCTGGAGGGACGTAGGCTGTGACTAAGAGAATTTCTTCTTGATCCTGCTATTTTACTATTGCACAAATTGCCTCAACATCATCTTTTTCAAATTCAGTTTTTCTCAAAACGACAAATTTGTCAGATCCTCTATTCAAAATCGCTACCCCTCCGTGCGCGTTTTGTTTTCTAGGTCTTGATAAAATTTGCCAATTTTTGAAATGAACTTTTTCTGAATCTGATTCCCAAGTTTCAGTTAAGCATAAAATATTTAAATTATAATTATCTACCAAATTTGAAATATCCTTTTTTGCAGTTTTGAATGATTGACAATTTAAGGATAAAATTTTCATTTTTTTTTTCCTACAATAAATTATTGACCACCAGTTTTGTATATATATCCCTATACACTGGACACGCTGATGAAGAAGCTAAATGTTCCCCACCACAATTGCAACACTTTATACGCTTTCCACACTCTGACCAAACCTTTCACACCTTGTATTTGATCTACAATTTTTGTGTGTATGCCCAAACCTCATGCAGTTGAAGCATCTAACAACCTTCTTACACTTCTCTCTCTCTGTAAATACCCTTCTGTTGTTAAATGTAGGAGAAAATTGCTTCTCAATAGCAGTCTCAAGCTGTTCAGCTGATTCAAACCTAACTTTTGCAATGGGCATTGGCTTTCCAGACTCTCTGTGATACTGCCTCTGTACTGAAACAGTATTCAAGCCCTCCTTATCTAAGAAGTTAGTTAAATTTTTCTCAGAAAGACGCGGGTCTATTTTCTGAGGTACCCAACTGCCTTTTTTTTCTCCTCCCAGTGGGCCTATGCACCGATTCGTTGGCACTGAAAAGCTCTTCATGCCAATTTTCCTCTGCTTTGACTCTAGACTGAATGTCTTTAAATTGCAGTACAACGCCTCCTTGAGGCAATTTGTATGCAAAGTCTACTCCTTTCAGTTCTTTCTCCTTGATTTTTTCTTCAATTTTCTTGGATGCGCTTACAGAGTTATTGTCGTCAATATTATCAATGACTAAAATCCTTTCTTTGTTTAATGAATCTTCAATTATTCTTGAAGATTCTGTACTATCCTGTCTTTGACAAACATTGCTGCTGACTCGGCTTATCACTTGTAATTTATTGTTTGTTGGGATGTCTTTGTCAATCTTTCCCTTTGATGTTGGGGATAGGGTTTGGGATCTTATTCAGTCAGTTCCTGAAGTGTAGTTACTCTTTAAATTCAAATTACTACACAGAGATACACTATTATCTAGCTTGATCCATGGAGAGTTTTTCAATACACAGATTGCACAAGGGAAATAAATTTTGTGTTTTTCAAAACCTTGCGCTACCTTGCTGCACCCTTTGCCTTGCGGTACCTTGTGTTACCATGCGGTATTTAGCATGACCGGAATTGTACCGGACATCGAGGCCCATAGAAGACCATAAATTTCGACAAAGGTACAAATTTGAAGTATAATATTGCAATATCAATACATTAAGTTTGTAACATACTCGCTTTGGCTACCTTATGAGCACTTTTCATTATGTGACACTTTGTCAGAAGTAATTTAATTGAATATTAGTATGGGGACTCATTTGAAACAAAGCATATTCAAACAGTACCAGTAGTCGGCGACTCCATATCTGTATCTGTATCTGTATAAGTTTAGCGGTAGAATCCAATTCTGGCATCTACAACCGCGGGTGTGTGCGCTGTGAGAAGTTAGTAACTTTTTTGGACAGCTTTTCTGAAGCTGTTCACTGTCTCTGCGCGAATCTGACACTCTTCCAGTTGGTTCCACTCACTTATGGTTCTGACAAAGAAGGAGTTTTTGAATTGGTCTGTTTGAGCGTCTGGTATCTTAAAGCACTCTGTATGGTTTACTGAATATCTTTGCACAAAATTTGAGGTTTGAAAGTCAGAATGTAGACGCGGTTTTATATTTCTTTTGTTCCTAAGAGGAATGAGGAATTCGTCAGCATTGATTGCTGGTACCGCACCCCGCACGACTTTGTATAACATAACCAGCCTTGATTCAAGGCGTCTTTGTTGTAAGGTTGGTAACTTAAGGTCCTCTAACATTGACGTTACGCATCCTTCAAATCTTGATTTATAATCATTCTTTATAAACCGAGCGGCTTGTCTTTGTACTTTCTCAACGGCTATGATGTCACGACTTTGATATGGATCCCATACAACAGCTCCATATTCCAACGTCGAACGGATTAGGGCTATATATGCAAGTCTTTTACAGTCCTCAGAACAGTATTTCAAATTTCGTCGTAAGAAACCGAGTGTTGAGTTTGCCTTTTTGGTTATATTTGTTATATGTGTTTTCCATTGCAAGTCCTCAGATATTGTGAGTCCTAAATATGGATTAGAGTTCACTTGCTGTAAAATTTCTCCATCAAGCTGATAAAAGTGAGAAGATTTCTGTCGTATACTGAGGATATAACACTTTTTTGCATTAAATCTCATGCCCCATTTGGCCGCCCACTTTTCAAGTTCTTTAAGATCATTTTGAAGTATTTGATGGTCTCTTTGAGTTTTAATTTGTCGGTAAATGAGACAGTCGTCGGCGAATAGACGTACTTGAGATTTAACACTATCAGGTAAATCGTTTATGTGGCACAGGAACATCAAAGGCCCTAACACGGTCCCCTGTGGCACTCCGGATTCTACATATGCTGACTCTGAATGTTCCCCCTCTACGACTACATTCATTTGTCTGTCTTTCAGGAACGAAGATAGCCACTTATGTAGATTACCGCGTATGCCGTAAGCTTCTAATTTTTGAAGTAATCTGTCATGTGGAACCGTGTCAAACGCTTTTGAAAAATCCAGAATTGCTATGTCCATTTGAATATTCCTGTCATTGGTTTGTAAAAGATCATGCATAGTAACCAGCAACTGAGTTTCTGTAGAATATCCTGACCTAAATCCATGATTCAGTGATGTCAAAATGTTATGTTTATCAAAATGTTTCAACATGTGGCTACATATGATATGTTCCATTATTTTACATGATACTGATGTTAAGGACACTGGCCTATAATTTTCAGCTAGATGTCTATCGCCTTTTTTGAAAACTGGAGTAACATTTGCATTGCGCCAATCAAGTGGGAGAGTTCCTGTGTCTAGAGAATGTTGGAATATGGCACTTAATCCATAGGAGATCTCTTCCGCGCAGGTTTTCAAGAGAATGTTCGGTATTCCGTCTGGACCCATTGCTTTATGAATGTTAATGTTTTTAAGTATTTTCAGGACTCCATTTCTGTCTATGTTTAACTGTGGTGCAGACTGTGTATTTCGATGTTTACCAATTTCAGGAGTACTATTCCCAGAGTCTTTTGTGAATACTGACACAAATTGTTTTATTAAAATGTTTGCTTTACTTTTGGCATCAGTTAACAAATTTCCTTTGAATTTCATTGGGGCAATTCCAATATTGTCCTGTCTTTTAGATTTACAGTAACTAAATAGTGGTTTGGTATTATTATTCTCCAAATTGTCTTTGATGACATTGTTTACATGGTTCCATTCAGCTTTGCGAATATTTCTCTTTACCTCCTTCGCGAAGTGTCTGTATTTTTCCCATTTACCGCTTGATTTTGCTTTTTTGTAGAGACGACTCTTCTTTTTCAGTTGTTTTCTCATATTACTGTCGATATGGTGATTGTTACGACATAGTTTTAGCTTACCTTGCATGTCCGGTCCATATTCTTATTTAACTTTAATAGCAGGTGACATAAAATTTCAATATCCGTCAGAAATCAAAATATGAATTGGATTTGCCACGACATGGGTACTCCCATAATATGAGATATCGGGTATTCCAAGGCCGTCGCCGACGGTCCGGCTATAGCCGGACCACTTTTTTGAGCGAGCGTATAACTGGCGTGACATTACTTTCATTTAAATATTTTTTACCGCGATCATTAAATGTGCCGTTGCACTCGCTCAACGCACGCAAAAAAAAAAAAAATAATAATAAAAAAATAAAACTTTTTATAAAGGCCTAATGAACAATACAAGGCAGAAGTAGGTAGTTTATCTCAGTAATGAACAGACTCGCTGTTAGGAAATGCAGACATGGATTCATTCCGCTGGGCCTCTTGGAGACCATTTTTATGAGAATCGAAACATCTCATCTCAGCATTTCTCTGGGCACCAAACAGTAAGCATCTCCAGCAAGTCATGAAAGTTCAATTACTGATCTGATTTTTGGTTGTTGCTTCTGTGGAGGTAATTACCAAAAGCCTGGAACCTTGGGATGAATTGTTATCAGTAAAACAATAATTGAACAATAGCGCCGCCCACTTACGGTCTCAAACCGGGTAGTATCCGAGTAGGATCTAGGTCTTTAAGAATTTATATTCATTACATGAATATCCTAAAAGAACTAGACATCAAAGATGAAGCAGCGTGAGATATAAACATGTTTATTGGGTGCCTTTATCCTATATGCAACAGTTCAGTTAATTTGTTGGTTCATCAAATCTCACATAGGTAGTTATATCACATGGTTATAAAACGGCGGGCAATCTATGTTGTATAGAATAAAATTTAATATCAATGTGTTTAATGCTGTATGAAATAAATAGCTAATGGGAAACTAATATGCATACAGACTCTTTTGAACACTACAGACGTATTCAAATTCTGAAAACGTATTTGCATAATTCATGAATACTCCATCAAGCATCAGTTCCAAATCAGCAAAAGACGTTCAAATTCCAAAATGGGCCTTTGTTCAGCAAGTTTTCAGTATTCATGGTTCGCAATTCGACTGAAGTAGTGTCGTCGGAATATTTTATCAATCCTAACCGTCGCATAAAGTTGGTGGTTGCCACCGCCTGACGAGACTTGCCGACGGATCGAAATAATTAATATTTGTTTGTTTTAATGTTTTGGCTATCAGAACTTAACCAGTCTGTATTAACAGAAAGTCAGCTCTAATTCCTCGATGATCTTTACGGATTTATTTATAAAATAATAATGATAATAATAATAATAATAAATTAAACGAGATGCAACATAAACGCACCTACAAACTTTCAGAATGTAGTAATTTCTCGGGAGAGATCTCCTGAAATCCACCCGGAACCCCCATCACCCCCTCCCTCCGCCCCCCCCCCCCCCCCCCCCCCCCCCCCCCTCCAAAAAAAAAAAAAAAAAAGGGATTTTTCGCTCTCGTGCGTTCCTCTCTCGTGCCTTCGGTACACGCAAATACATGGCCGGACCACTTTTCACGAGCCGGCGACGGCGCTGTATTCTGACGTCCATATTTTATGTATGTATTTATACTGCATCACCCCCTCGCGGGGATTACGTGCAGGTGCGCGTCTGTGCGTTGTTAGTAGAAGAAATGTTATAAAAATAAACAGTTCCGGTAATATTTGTTAGTAGAGGTGGAGTAAAAGATGATAGGGTTTAAAATGTTAAAAGTCAGAAACAAGCTGACAGTGATAGGTAAAATGTTAAAAACAGCGCGCTGACATTTATGGCACTGGATGATTGACTGCACACACTGCCCTCTTAAAGGAGTCAACAGTGGGCAGCAGTGCTATGTGTGATGGCAGCCGATTCCATTGCACGATTGTAGGGGGTAGAACGAGTATTTGTAGTAATTCGCAGAGGTCTGAATTTGACGGAAGCAAAGGGGGTGTGAATATCTGAGGATTCTTGATGGATGCACAACATACGGAGGCAGGTCAATGGCTACAACGCTGTGTACAATTTTATAAAATAGGCAAAGCCGGGAGTCGGACCTTCTCTGCTCAAGAGATCGCCAGCCTAAAGATTGAAGCATCTCTGTCACGCTTGCATATGTGGAATAATTATTTAGAGTCCAGCGGGCCGCTCTATGTTGGATCATTTCAAGTTTGTTAATATTTTGATCAGTGTAGGGGCTCCATACGGTTGATGAGTATTCCACCAAGGGGCGAACAAGAGTTTTATATGCCATCTCTCTTAATGCTTGGTTTTGTGTCCTGATGTTTCTCCTGAGGAAGCCAAGTGACCGACTTGCTGAAGTGGTTACGTTCTGGATGTGGTTGTTGAATGATAGGTTGCTGCTGATTTCCACGCCCAGATACTTGGAGCCTGCAACTGATTCCAAGACTTGGCCATGCAGCAGGTAATGGCTTGGGATTGGGGTTCTAGACCTGGTAACGTGTATAACAACACACTTACCAGGATTGAACTCCATGTCCCGTTCCAGCTCCCATTTGTGGAGATGATCGAGATCCTGCTGCAAAATTTGAGCATCTTCCAGGCTGGAGACCGCCAAGTATATGGCCGTGTCATCAGCAAACAACCGTACCTTACACTTTGTTGAATCAGGGAGGTCATTTATATATATGAGAAATAAGATGGGGCCCAGGACAGAGCCTTGAGGAACCCCAGATGTGACAGGTACAGTGTTTGATTTTTCATTTTCTAAGACAACAGTCTGAGTCCGATCAGATAAGAATGCTTGAATCCATTTCAGGGTGGGGCCTCTTATTCCATATCTGTTTTTTGTTTTTATACTGATATTTACATTTTTACTTTCATTGAATACCCGATCTCTCATCTACCATTGAGGTTTTGCATTTGCATCTTTAACCATCAGTTGATGTCGTGGAAAGAAATCGCCTTTAACAAGCCAAACAGACCTGCTTGTGTTTAGTACATGTTAAACCTGTTTAGAGACATACCAGTTATCAACTTACCATGAACTGTTAACTTGAAAATTGTGAGAAAGAACGATTAAAATCATCAGAAATGAGAGTTCCTGTAACTGGCAATGGCCTGTAATCCAAACAAATCCCACAATGCAACAGATTCCTAAAGCAAGAATTTTTAGCTCACCTGAGCCAGAGGCTCCGGGGGAGCTTATAGGATGGTAAGGCTCCGTCGTCCGTCCGTCGTCCGTCCGTCCACAATTTCAAACGACTTCTCCTCTGAAACCGCTGGGCCGATTGTAACCAAATTTCATATAGAGCCTCATGGGACCTTAGGAACGAAAAGTTGTTCAAACGGTCCTGGTCACATGACCAACATGGCCGCCATGCCCATATATGGTAAAAACCTGAAAAAATCTTCTTCTCCAGAACCAATAGGTCGATGGTCTTGAAACTTGGTATGTGGCATCTGGTACACGAGTACTACCAAGATTGTTCAAATTATGACCTTGGGTTGACCTTGACCTTTTTTACGGTAAGGTCAAATTTGCTTACTCATGCTTTTATATGGCAAAATGCTGCAACATAAGATATCTTGGAAACTGTTGAAGATTTTGGTCTAAAAATTGGTACCTACAGTCATCTTAATGACTACATGAAGATTTATGAGTACAAGAGGTCAAGGTCATTCTTTGACCTTTGACCCAGAACTCTCATATTTTGACAATATCAAACAATCTCCTCAAAAACCACTAGGCCAATTGTAACCAAATTTCATACAGATCTTCCAGGGGTTGAGGGAATGAAAATTTGTGCATACAGTCGAGGTCACATGACCAACATGGCCACCACGCCCATATATGGTAAAAACCTTTAAAAATCTTCTTCTCCAGAACCAGTGGACCGATGGCCTTGAAACTCGGTATGTAGCATTGGGTACTCAAGTACTATCAAGATTGTTCAAATTATGACCCTGGGTTGACCTTGACCTTTTTTACGGCAAGGTCAAATATGGGAAAATGCTAGAACATGAGATTTCATGGTAAGTTTTGAAGATTTTGGCCTAAAAATTGGTACATAGAATCATCTTAATGAGTACATGAAGGTTTTTGAGTACAAGAGGTCAAGGTCATTCTTTGACCTTTGACCCAGAAATCTCAAATTTTGACAATTTCAAACAATCTGCTCTAAAACCACTGGGCCAATTGAAACCAAATTTAATATAGAGCCTCGAGGGGTTGATGGAAATAAAATATTATCTAACGGTCCTGGACACATGACCAACATGGCCGCCACGCCCATATATGGTAAAAACCTTTAAAAATCTTCTTCTCCAGAACCAATTGAACGATGGCCTTGAGACTTTGTAAGTAGCATTGGGTACTTGAGTACCATCAAGATTGTTCAAACTATGACCTTGTGTTGACCTTGACCTTTTGCAGCAAGGTCAAATATGGGAAATGGTAGAACATAAGATTTCATGGAAAGTTATGAAGATTTTGACCTAAAAAATTGGTAAAAACAGTTGTCTTAATGAGTTCATGAAGAATTATGAGTACAAGAGGTCAAGGTCATTTTTTTACCTTTGATCCAGATTGCTCATATTTTGACCTTTTCAACCATTTCCTCAAAAGCCAAAGGGCCAATTGTGAACACATTTCATATAGAGCCTCCAGGGGTTGATTGAATGAAAATTTGTTCAAACGGTCCAGGTCACATGACCAACTTGGCCGCCATTACCACTTACGGGATAAATCTTTAATATTTTTCTTCCCCAGAACCAATACACCTATGGCCCTGAAACTTGGTAAATAGCATGGAGTACTAGAGTACCACCAAGACTGTTCAAATGGTGACCTTGGGTTTACCTTGACCTTTTTTGCGGCATGATCAAATATGGGAAAATATTAGAACATAAGAAATTATGGGAAGTTTTGGAGATTTTGGCCTAAAAATGGTATATATGGTTGTCTAATGAGTACATGAAGATTTATGGGTACAAGTGGTCATGGTCATTCTTTGACTTTTGACCCAAAACTCATATTTTGACAATTTCGGACATGATAAGTATAAGCCACCTTGCCAATTGTTCAGGTGAGCGATTCAGGGCCTCATGGCCCTCTTGTTTTCTTTGGCGAAATAAAATTAATATAGATTTGATTAGAATATTTCATCCCATTGAATATATGTGTGTAAAAACAACTACATCTCACATATGTAATGTTTCTTTCCGCAAAAATACATATTTGTACAACATATTACATTGTTAGGTGTTTCTACAGACTGTTTTTATTGTATTTGTTAATTTCGTTCAAAATTATCATTTTTGTATTTACCGACTTTTCTCAAACAAAATGGATGCCAGTGGAAAGTGAAATACCCTAACAAAAGAATCCAGATCAATCTGACAAAGTGGAGCGATCAAATCGTTGAAGTTTAATGATACCGGTAATTAACAGCTTATAAATTGATCTTTATTATTCAGCTGTTATTTTCTCCAGACTTGATCAAAAGTGTTTGCTCTGGTTTCAAGTAGATGGTAGCTAAAACGTCACTCTCCAAGAAATGAAAATGAAAGTAGAAATGAAAATGTCAGAATAAAACTAGGAATAATAAAATGAAATATTAAATAAGAGAGTGGCAAGTTTTATGTTATAGAACTACGACATGGGTAGAGTGGTAGAAATTAGCCTCCCTACTAAGCTACTAGGGCTGGGACAGGTAGAGATTTAGTACCCGGGTAGTCTAGTCCCTAATACCTGCGGGTACATGTTACCATAGTATTATAAGCCTGTCCACAGTAAGGAAATATACCTTTAGCACCAATAATAATAAGGTATATGTCATTTGCTTATGAATGGGAAGAATTTTGAAGAAAATATAGAAATCTCCCTGTTAAAATATACAAAAACAGTTTGGCAATTATGGGAAGAGCAAGTAAATGTACAAATCTTCCTGTTAAAATAAACAAAAACAGTTTGGCAATTATGATGGCAATTTATACAAGACAGTCACACAAAACTTTGCTATGGAAATCTACTGAATTAGAACACTTACAAAATTACATAATAATAAGCATTCGGGTAATGGGTAGTAAATATGTACCCATGTAATTGGTAGTGGTGGGCAATCGGTTTGAAATCACAATCGATCATCGGTTCATAATCGGAAGACTAAACCAACTAGCTATTGATTGTATGATCGGTTTCTCACGTTTGTCTATATTATAAAAAGTGAACATGTGCATTTAACTAAAATGATTCTGTCAATTCGTCTGCTGAGCGCAAAACTGTTGTAACTACATTTTTGCAAATTGTTCAGGAGAAGGAAAAAACTGTTTCTTTTTTATCTTACTAAGGCAGTTTGAAAAACATTTGTGTAGATTACAACTTTTAGCTTACTACAGAGAACAAGAAAAGAAATACCTCATTTATTTTATGTAAAACTGAGAAAAATGGAAAAATGTGTACTTACAACAATAATGCACTGAAAACTGTGAGCGCAAAACTATGGTAAGTGCACTTACCATAGTTTTGCACTCACTATGATTGCACTTACAATATCTTTGCACTCAGTTGATTGTAACATGATAGAGAAATGCAGCAGTTTTGTGTCAAGTTATTGTTCAAGATTAATTTATATTACTTATTTTAGGCAATATATTAAGTGAGATGTTTTAGTTAATAGTATTCTAACAATTTTACCATATTTTCCATAATAAAACAGCTGGGTGGGGTAACTGGGATAGAGATCCACCGTTAATTGGATAAGTTTTGACCAAATTATGTGTTATTTGAATGCCCTAGTTTCACTGAAGATATCTCCAGTAACAGGTCAGTTGTACAGCTAATTGGGGCCATGATATATACATTTTATGTTGTATTTCTTGCCAAAACAATGACAATATTAAAGTTATCCTCACAGTGTGCACTTAAAAATACCAAAAATGCAAAACCTTGATCTGCTCTTCAGGGTTTTTGTTAATCTAATAATCATTTGGGTCTAATATCATTACCCTCAGTGTCAGACAGAGAAAATATATGTGTGAAGGGTTTGGGCAACAAATACCACATAAAAAGTGTTACAAATGGAGACGAAGTTCAATACTGAAAGGATATGGAAACCCAGGGTAACTAAATATGGATTTTTTAATTTTAACATCATGAAAATTAGTAAGATAATAAACAATTCTGAGCCATGCCAAGAATGTCACTCAAAGTCACCTGATATTGTATAACTGTCCAATGCAAGGACAAGTTAGCATGTGATACAATCTCACAAACAAAATCCCACGTGTTTAATGTCTCACATAAGTCAATGATTTTACCTTACAGTTAAAGGAAGGATGTTTACCTATTTAAAGCAGGCATGCTTTCTGAACTCTATTATCTGGATCACTATGCAGTAAACCAGGTGCCAAAAGTTACTCAAGCATGTAACATACCATGGCAGGTAAGGCAAGGGGTGAAAAGCCAAAAACCCTGTCAGAATAATACTGAGAAGTTCGTCAAGACATCTTGTCATACCATTTGATACTCTAAAGGTTTACACACTAAACTTTGCTTGCATCTCCTGCACTCGTGGATCAGTTGAAAGAAGTTCGGGGTATTTCATTGCTAATTAATGCAAGTTCAAAGGCAACAGTAGGTCGTAATAAATTCTAGACTTGTCAATGTTTATATCACTTACATGTTTGGACTTATGATTTTGGTACTTCGACCATTTTCATTTTCGATTGAACGTTTCCATCATAGTCTGTCTTGTCCATCATCTTAGAGAAACTGAAATGCTTACTGACCAACCGTGATCGGGACATGCATGTGTAACAACACAACATCAGGACAGGGCTATTCGTCTTGCTCATCTGTATAATCACCACCTTACTGCCACTGAAATGGCTATCAATTCGGAAAGCGCTCATAATCATTGCATTGACCCGCAAACTTTAAGGAACCTACTGCGCGAGGTGAGTCTGTGAAAAGTAGATATCCCTACATTGGCATACCCGATACAACAGATCCATTTCACTTGAAAGTTGAGCCACTTTTTACAGTGATTTGAGTTTAGATGTTTTTACCACTGATAGGACTATGGAGAATAACAGTCAAAATCCAGTGAAATTGTCTGAAATACTTGATAACAGAAGCGGGTCTGCGGAGCTGAATTCCTACATTGACATAGCCGATACTGAACAGTGCATGAACTGATCCATTTCACTTAGGATACTGGGGGTGCCATCAAATTGTTTTCAGTAACTCGAGAAATATTTGTTAAAATCCAGTGACATTTTCAGATACTTGATAAAATATAGCCTTTGACAGATTTATAAAAAAAAATATAACATCCAAATCACCCCTAATCAAATATTATATAATGTTTTATGCGCTCTTTTTAAAATGCCAGCTGTAAGACAGATACAGGATATTAGTGACTTTAAGACAATATAGCATATCCAGTTATTTAAGATGTCATTTCATGAATTCATTTTTAATTTCCTGAGATGGTACAATGAACAGTATGTCAGTGATAAAACAATATGTATACACCCAACATTCTGTTCTTATTCCAATTGTGCATAAAGGAATTAATCTCTTAAAACAAAAAAATGAAATATCTTGCATAAACAGCAGGGCCGCTACGAATTATTTATCAAAGCCATGGACAATCATAGTATTTCCCACCTCGAAAAGATGTATGTCATCTGACCCGAATGGAATCTCCTCGATGAAGAGATCCTACAACAAAGTGCTCCAGTGGTTTTAAAATCTCAACCCAAAAATTAAAAAGGACCATGGACCATGCATTACTGGAGGTTGAAATGTAACACAAACTACAGCCTATAGTTCAGTTTCATATACCCTATTACCAAAAACAGAAAATACATGTATTGCAGAACCTAGCTAGAAGAAAAAAATAATGGATAAAGCATAACCATAAACTTAACACTAAAAATGGGCCCTCTATGAAGTTGAAATACTTAAGTTTATAAAGGGGCATAACTCTGTCTTCAATACAACACCTTTTCTCTCTATAATTTATAACATGCTTTTAGGCATAACAAGGAGCTGTAAAGTTGCAAAAGATGCACATTCCTGGGACATGATTAGCATCATTTCCTAGTGAGACACATTTTTGTGAGAATGGTTTGGTAACAAACAATAAGATCAGTATAGGTATACAGATACGCGTTGAATACCACACAACTAGAAATGGGCATTTTCCGAAAACAGTCAAAGAATGTAATTATATGCTGTCTGTGATATATCAATCTTCATTTTAGCAGGGACAGTATGTTTCAATGTCAGATTTGAGATTAATTTTAGGTACAATGTTAGATTAAAGCAAAGAGGGGTTTACAAGCAGGTGATTGGGCCTATCCGTTCATCATTTGATAATTGGTCATTGGTAAACAAGTGGTAGCAAGGCAGAAATCTCATCCCAGCACAAAAATTATAGTCTACTGCAGTTTGAAAGAGTTGTTCAAGTAATATTCTGATATAAGAACATTCTAAAACTTGCAAAATTAACATTTTTCCTCAAAGTAAAAATCACTTACCATAGTTTTGCGCTAAGTGATTTTAAGCAATGTAGAAATTTTGTGAGCGCAAAACTATTGTAACTGCAGAGAAACTGCAGTTACAATAGTTTTGCGCTCAGCCCTAAAATGGTGAAATTTTTTTGTCGTCAAATAGCTTGATAACTATTTAGTCTTATATGCCGATTTTTTGTACACAGATGTAAATGGTAAAAAGGAACACTTTTATGAAAAAAAAGTATTTTTGACAAAAATGTTGTTACCATAGTTTTGCGCTCAGTAGACGAATTGCTGTTTATGTGTATTTCATGTTTGCTTTATGTACCTGTGTCCTTCTTGTACATTATGATTGTATTTCTTTGTAATAAAAAAGCAGAAAATAAAGGAAATTAGAAGAATGATGAGATTACTTTATTATTAAAAAATACCTGACCTGTAGACTGACTTGACTAATTTAGCCCAATGACTAGTAGTAAGAACTAAAACCATACCTGATAAACAGAAGTGACAAGAAAGAACTTCAAATACACAAACAATATTTGCAGCACAACAATAAGTAAGCAACAACAAATGACATGTGTGAACAGCAAAAACTCAGTCTTCAAAACTAATCCAGGGTGCTCAGTTATTCTTTATATGGTGTTCATGTGCACAGCACCTCATGCACAGTCTGAGTCATGTGTTATTTTTAAATCTGACACTTGAAGCTTTGTAAAAAGTTGCAACTTGTTACACACAAAAGCTGCAATTCGTTTAAATTATGTCATATATTTCATTTTTTTTGCCAAAATGATCATACAAGTCATACAAAATTGTCATTCAGTAACATGTTCTCTTACATACTGGGTTGAATGAATTACGGTTCTACCTATATATCGAATATTACCGTAATCGCCCCATTTACCGCACATGCCCCTATAACCGCACACCAAGGCCATTTCCGAAAAAAATGCACAAGCGCACACTGTTTTTTCCTTTTGAAACTCACAAAACACATCAAGTTCAACTTACCATTACTGTTTCAACAGCGACAGAGTTTTCAGTTTTGTTTTCCCGACGCAATGTGCGAAGAGAGCAACTCTATCGGTCTAAAAGTCAATCGGGCATCCTCGCCGATATTTACGAAGTTGGCTGAAGTGTTATGATGTGTCCGAGTGCGAACAGCGGACTCGGATCAGCTTACACATCTGCGCCGTCTGATTAGCGTATTCTCTGTCTGCATCAACAATGGGAATGTACGTGTTGATCCGAGAAGGATCGAGCTTACAAAGTTATGAGGTTCCAGGGGTGCGCAGGCTGAACTGAGTCTTTGCCTTTCGTGCATGCTAAAAGGCGCCATTTCTCAAGAGCAGTTCTTGTAATATATAGCGATAATGTGCACGTGTGCCAAAGTGCATTTGGGAAAGATACATGAACGACAGATGAGAAACCCGGGTTGCAAAAGAAATAAATTGTCATAACGACAAACTCTTGTTTCCTGACAAAATCAGTCTGAATACACCCGGGAACTGAACGAAGCGACCAGCCTGCGCATATGCATGGTCTGTGCATTTAAACAAAGTTCGCGGTGGTCATAGGATACTTTTATCATTGGCATAGGCCCGTGGGCCTCAAAAGGGCCTTAGGACACATCCAATCAGCAAACACCCGCATCATACAGTGCATTTGCGAACATTGACCAGTCTAACAAATCTCCAGGATTCGCCGACAGTTTGCAAAATAATTGTTTTTAAGATGTGCAGACTGGTCTAAGGCTTTGCTGTTTGCACATGTAATACGGTACCTTTCTCATGACACATTGCCAATATTTCTGCACCCTTCGACGTAATATTAAATATAGGACAGACAGAAATAGGAAGATCAAATTGACCGCTTCTTCCAGAATAAGAATGTGTTTGTTATTAATAGAAGCCCGTGAATTTAAAGCAGACCGCTAGCCAGAGCACTGACAAACTTACCTGACGTGTTTAAACAATCACATATTAGGTCATCGTAAGTGTGTTGAAATACTTTCCTTTCTTTCGGAATATTTATTTGGAATATTGAAAAAGGATGAAGAGAATGAAATACATGCATAATGAGGACATATTTAATACTGAGAGGTATGAGATATAATATGCGACTTGACATGATATCGTTTTTCTCCCGTAAATTGGCAATTCAAATAGTTCAAACACTAAATATTTTCATGACACTTCGAACACCCCGATCAGTATTGCCGACTATTTTGACTGTTCGTTTGTTGTTGTTTTTTGTTCCGAGTGTGCGGTTATTAGAAACGTTTTTAACCACACCTTTTCGTTGCAATTTTGAAAAAGTTAAGCGCACTGTGCGGTAAATGGGGCAATGACGGTAGATACTACCGAACCTACGTAGTACCATTGTTTATGTTGGATTTTCAACAAGTCCATAAATAGCGTGTGTCATGTCCAAATTTTCTCTCGGGCGGTAGACCCCCTTTGTTCTTGTAGAAACCATAGTTATTCCACACTTTTGATCTCGTTTTACTGCCGGAAAATGGATAGATTTCTTGCCTACTGTAACCGATGGCGTCCGCCATTGTTCTTTTGCGAGTTGCGCTCCTTGAAAAGGTGAAAACCCCGAGTCCCGGAACCGAACCGACTACAATCGATTGCCGTATTTCTCAATCGATTATCGCAATCGGTAAGCAAAACCAACTGACTTTCGACTATAGTCGATCATCGGCCCACCACTAGTAATTGGTCTACCTGACCCAGACTCGGGGTACCCGAGTACTCATCCCAGCCCTACTCCCTACCATAGTCATGGTAGTGAATGGAAAAGATCTTCTCTGTGTAGCAGCAAATACAGTCAAACCTGTCTTAAGGGGTTACCCCAGGGGACCCACAAAAACTGGCTGCTTAAGACAGATGACCCCTTAATACAGGTTCATTTGCATTGTATTTTGGGTTAAGGGACCCCCAAAAAGTGGCTGCTAAAGACAGGTGACCCCTTAATAAAGTGACCCCTTAAGACAGGTTTGACTATGCTTGATTCAGATATATCCCTTTTGTGATGGCCACTGGTATTTTCCTACAGAAACACTATCATAGAAAATTGAACTGATATGTTTTCTTCAAAATATAACCATTTCTTACTCCAGAATTTACCTTTAAGCATCCAAAAACCATTCTGAAATTTATGTCAAATGATTATGTAACATGTGTTACCAAGTCGGCTTAAAATCCAACAGGGCTGTCAAAAAGTAAGTTTATGATTCGAAAAATGCAGAAGGCTGTGAAGCTTTGTTGCTTCTTTGGACAACTTGTTGAAATTCTCATGAGCAAATAGTTAGGATTTAAGCAGAAGACAGATACATTTCTGAAAATCATTTAGAAAAATTTGCTACACTGTTGTAGAATGGATCCCTTTGTTACATAAAATGGCCATATTACGTCACAACATAGTTTCTAAGTGAGTGGTTGCAGATTCATACAGTTTTACATGAATTTTTACTGTATTTTTTTTACACGAGAGAGTTACTGATTTGGCTTTTGCAATGCCAAAGCTTCTCACATTTTTTCAACAAAAAATATTGGCGTATTTGAGATATTAACGTTTTAACTTTAAGTGTCTCGTTTACTAACAATGTGATTAGTTTTGAACAACTGGGCCTTGGCAAATGTACAAATCTGCAACCTGTATGAATCTACAAATAACTTCATCAGTTTTTGAAGCTCTTGATCCAACTCTGGTCTACGGGTTACAGGTTAGAGTGAATTGTTAAACTATGAGTGTTGATTGAAACAAACTTACATTGAACACTTGCAAGAATATATTATTAGGGCAAGCTCAGGTGATGACACATTAGGTTTCATGACTACTTTTCAAGGTTTATTGCACCAGATAAGAAGGTGTAATGGATAATTTAGGGATAATTTTGCATATTTCTTGCCAAGATGGTTCAAATGAGGGGTCACAACATATGTTTTGGTTGAGAAATAAGAAAAATTAGCTTGAAATTATCATCATTACCCCCTCTTGTTAGAAGCTCTGAGGTTTGTTTGTTTGGAGTCAAAGTAAAACTCTAGAAGTAAATTTTTGAGCAAAATAACTGTTTTACAGCCTACCTTAACTTTTTTGAGTGATTCCAGGCCTTGTGGTCCTCCGCTTTTTTTTTTTTTGCAGACATACTCCCTGTTTGGAAGTAATTACCTTTTTGGACAGTTTCATATTGTTGAACTCCTAAGGCTCTTAAAAGGCAGATGACAAGATTTACATCTACAAAATTTCAGAAAATGTTTTTTTTAAAAATTTTATCATATTGAGAATTCAAAGACTAGAGGGCAAATAGTGTAGTTCTAGATGAGGCAGCTCATTATGAGCTGCCTCATCTGGATCTACATTGTTTGCAAATTTAACTAATTTCAATTTTGGCACTTCCAGTGTTGATGGTTACAGATTGTTGATGGTTACAGATTTATAATTGACATTGGTGTTCATTTTAGGCAAAGTAGCGGCTATCTCCTGTATTTTCTTCCATTGAATGGCACTATTTTCTGTTACCAAGAGCTTCCCAAGACTTGCTAACAAGACAAAAGCCTTCCTTTCAAGTTATCAGATATTAAGCAGTTATACTAATACTGTGAAAAGCTCATCTTCATCATTGATTAACCTGAAAGGTATGTATGCATGGATGGATGGCTTGCAGTTTTACGTTTTTATGATTTATCAACAGCATTTTAATCATATCAGGGCAATAGGAGAGTAATGATGAAAGGCTGTGTGCAATAGAACCCCATTTATGGTTGAGAAGATGTCTGTCTACAGCGACATTTGAACCAGGGCCACTTGCTTAGCAGGCCAATGGTTAACCCACTGAGCTTCCTGGGCTCCTCTCGAAATGTATGTAAAGTCCTGTAATTCAAAAGTTTTGGACCCATGGATAGATGATTTGGAGTTAATTGCCTTTTTCACAGTATTTCATTAGTTTTGGTCTGGCCTAGCTGAAGCGAGACATATGGTCATTTGGCTTTAGTGTTTGGGGCATAAATTTGGCAAATTATCTTGTTTAGCTCTGTTTTTTTTTAACAGTGCACAGACAGGCAAGACAAGGCTTTCTGCAGAATTCTTGTGAACTGGTAGGGGAATGATTTAGATCAATCCAGTGGTTGGAGAAAAACATTATCTTGACCTGACTTGAACTGGAGACCTCTCAATTATGAATCCTTTGCATTAACTCCTCATCCAGCGTGACAGACTGTTAGAGCAAACTTTATATCTTTCTTTCTTTCTATCTATACTGTCTCGGTCAACTTTGACCATGATGACAGGTTTCTGGTGTGGCGCATAAGCTGTCACCAAAAAAATAAAAATAAAAAAATGAATTTGTGACAAAGCCACCAGCAGATTAAAACTATTTACAAGAAGTCCTCAGGGGCTGGCATTCCATGCCTAACCCCTGCTCTACCCTAGGATATTATATTTTGGCCTTAAACCCATCAACTGTCTCCGAAGAGACAGCTTCGGTTGTAAGGCCATTCCAAGTTGCAATTGTCCTGGGGAAAAAGGAATTCTTAAAACCGTCCGTGTAAGCAATTGGACGGTGGTACTGGAATGGGTGGGACCTAGTTCTCTTGCTCCCTTCACCGACCTCAGATAGGTACTTATTCTTATCTACAATGGCAAGATTATTGTGAATTTTGTAGAATAGAGACAGAGAAGCCTGCTGTCGTCTTTCCTGCAGGTCTGGCCATTGGAGTTCTTCTAACATTTCTCCCACATGGCTTTGGTTGCGCCAGCGCCTACAGGTCCAACGGGCAGCAGTCCTCTGTACTTTTTCTATTCTGTTAATATCTACTTGGTGATGGGGCATCCAAACTGGCGCTGCATATTCTAATTTGGGCCGGACCAGAGTTTTATATGGAGCAGCCTTGATTTCCTTCGATGCAAAAGTCAAGTTTCTACGAAGGAAAGCCAAAGTCTTAGTAGCCTTACTGGTAATTTCATTGATGTGCTGACCCCACTCGAGGTCATCCGTAATTTCAACTCCTAAATATTTGGCTGACGATACATTCTCTAGGACTTGGTTATGCAATGTATAACCATGGATTATTTTCTTTGGAGGGGGGTGTCTAGTCACCCTCATAGAGTGACATTTGGCAACATTAAATTTCATGAGCCATGCCTCTTCCCAAAGTGCCAATTTATCCAAATCATCTTGGAGTATCTGTTGGTCTTCGGACCGTCTAATATTTCTATAGAGTACACAGTCATCAGCAAAAAGGCGGACTGTTGAGCTTATGTTGTCTGGCAGGTCATTAATAAAGATTAAGAAAAAAATGGGCCCTAAAACAGAACCCTGGGGGACACCAGACAACACGGGGAGAGGGTCTGAACAGACACCATCTAGAACAACTTTTTTTGTCCTTCCGGATAGCCAGGCAGAGATCCACTGGAGGATATCATTTCGGATACCATAATACTCCAGTTTATAAATCAATCGTCTATGGGGGACCTTATCAAAAGCCTTGGCAAAGTCCATAATAATGAGGTCCATCTGTTTGTGACCTTTATTATTGGCTCTGTCTAGGTTTGCTTGCAAATCATGAATGAACTGGACCAGTTGAGGGCCTCAAGGAAGAGTAGCTTGTAGCTAATTGTGTCACCCACTGAAAATAAAGTCTTTATTATTATTATAGTTGGGTCTCGCATGACCTACCACTTCTGAAGCCATGCTGAGACTCAACTAAAATCTTATGGTCCGATAGGTGTTGCATGATTTTGCTCACGAGAATGTGCTCCAGAGACTTACAACAAATACAAGTCAAAGAGACCGGCCTGTAATTGGCAGGGTCATACTTTTCTCCCTTTTTGTAAATGGGAGCCACATTAGCTTGCAGCCAGTCATCTGGTACTCTAGACTGGGCCAAGGACTGGTTGAAAATGCAGGCAAGGACCGGTGCAATTTCAGCACTGCATTCTTCTAACACACGTGCACTTAGGTCGTCTGGACCTGAAGATTTATGGGGGTTAAGACGGTCTAATAGGTTTTTGACCCCATTACGGTCAATGTATAAATCTCCAATATCTGGGTAGGGGGTTGGTCCTTTTGATGGGGGGTCACCTACTTGTTCCCGGGTGTATACAGACTCAAACTGTCTGTTAAATATGTCTGCTTTGTCCTTATTAGCAGTTTTCAACATGCTGTTTTCCCTTAAACAGGCCACACCCGTGTCACACATGTATACAAATACAAATGACAGGCACAAACTACGGTACTTGATAGAAAAAATGTTCAAATTGGGACACCTAAATTAAATATACTTATGTAATTGTCATAAAAATGGACACTGATGCATCCAAAATATGCAGATTGAATGGCAAATGGTGTATACATACCCAGAACAGACTGATGTGAGTCTACACTGATTGCTCAGCCCTATCTGTCCCGATATTGAGAATTTTTATGGTATAGCTCGCAGATGAATGGTACAGGCCCACTTTGGGCTATGTTTTCTATATTTGATTTAGTGCTCAAAAGCTCTACTTTGTACCCCAAAAATGTTTCTTTCTCATATAGTTTGTGACTTAATAGATTCACCGGAGTGGTTTGTTTATCTCTGTCATTGTAAAGATATAAATTGATCAAAACTCCTGAAATTACCATACCCACAACTCAGTTTTACTGATAATGTCGGCTGAATTTGACCACTCAAGTGTAAGGTTATCTGGGGTAGTTTCATGTCCTGAATTTTATTTACTGGTGGTGTTTTGGTAAGTGAATTTTTAAATTTTTGTGTTTTAATAACATTAGACATCTTGCAGATTGCAAAAACAGACGAAAAACGCAAATCTAAATCTCAGTTGATCAAATGTATCAGTCAGATGAGACTGTTTATATTAAATTGGTGTCACATGAAAAGGGACATTATGTCATGTACATATGGTCAGTACTGTAACCAGTACGTGCATCTTGAGAAGTTTGATCAGAGCCTTGCTGTTAGCACACATCAGGTATGGGCCCTAAAAAATCTGCAGACATTAACCCATTAATGCCCAGTGGAATCTTCTATCCTCATAAATTGGATTAGTCCATTCATCATTTTAGGGGTGTCTGGTAAAATTATTATATTCCTTTCTGTAGAAATTGCTGTTATTAAACTATAAGCAAAAAGTGTAGACCCTGATCAGAGCCTGCTTTTTGCGATGTCTGATCTGGGTATGCACTATTTGCCTGTGTCCCATTTATACCTGTGTCCCATTTATGCCTGTGTCCCATTTATGGGACGCTAGACATAAATGGGTTAAAACGAGGCTGTAGCTAGACTTCACGAGATCCCTAGTGGTTGGTCATGACTGTTCGCTGACACGTTAAGCCCCTTTTAGCATCATTGGGCTCATTATACTCTCTTTATATTGAGATTTTTTATTCATGCAGGTATGTTCTAAATATTGTTGAGTATCTTTTACAATGAAATTGATACAGAACACGATTATGTACCCAGAGCTCCAGATAAGAAGGGGTAAAAGGGATAATTTTGCTTATCATCATATAAAAACATATGTTGTGACCCCTCATTAGAACTGTTCTAATGAGGGGTCACAACATATGTTTTCATTGAGGAATAGGAATAATAATCTCTGAGTTATCCCTGATATTCCATATTATTTGGAGCACTATACAGTAATAGTTCTACAATGCCGAACGTAATTGGCCCTATTTACATTTCTCGTTTATATCGGACATTTTCTATTTTTATTTTTAGTTGGCCTTATTAGTTGGTCTAGGTGCCAGCCAATATTACCGGTAAAAACACCTCAACGTCGGTTTTAAGGGACTATATACAGTAACTGAGCATGATTTAAAGTACCCTAATATAGCTCCTGTCATGTATAAAAATAGTACAGGTATATTACTGCACATGAACAGACTCAATGATACTGTATTCTTGTATTCTTGTAGGTATAAATATGATATATTTAATGACAGACATTGACAAAACTGCATGATATAACATCACGTCTTAGAGCCTTGAAACACAAATTTAAAACTCTAGCGCAAACAGTGATTATAGATCTATCAGTGCATTTACTGTTAAGTGCAACAGTTGGGAAATCTGCATGAAGTTGTGGCAGATAATATACTTTGCTTGTATAGCAGCCTATAATAGGAATTTTTGTGTGAGTATATTTGGGCAATTTTTATATGCCCGTTTTGAAAAAACGGACGTATTATGTTGTGGCGCTGTCCGTCCGTCCGTCCGTCAACATTCTTGTACACGCCATAACTCAGTAACCATTTGGGATATCTTCATGAAATTTGGTAGACATATGTATCAGGGTGGAGGAACGTGTCGCGTACAAGAATGGTTGCTCCCCCTTTCTTACTTTTGAAGTTATGCCCCTTTGATTAATTTTTCCCTGTAAGTCTTGTACGCGCCATAACTAGATAACCGTTTGGGATATCTTTATATAAAACTTCATAGCAATGTGAATGAAGTCCTAACGATGTGTCGCGTACAAAAATGGCTGCTTTCCCTTTCTTCGTTTTAGAGTTAATCCCTTTCATTAGTTCAAAAAGGCTATTTTTGTGTTTTCTTGTACAATATATTGTCAAGGGAAAAAACTAGAACTAAAAATGTTGTTACTTATGTATTTAGGTTATCTCCCTTGTCCAATTACCTTGGAATACTAACAGTATATCATGTGTTTAATATTTAGATGATGTTGCAGTCATTATACCCCCACTTTGAAAAAGTTGGGGGTATACTGGTTTACATCTGTCTGTCTGTCCATCCGTCCATCTGTCCGTCCTTCCATCTGTCCTTCCGTCCCCATTTGATCAAATTTTTCATCGAAGATTTCTTCACAACCATACAAGCTAGACTGGTCATATTTGGCATACAGGTTGATGACGACATGTTGTATTGTGGGATTGAGAACCAGCCTTCTCCTGCTTATTCTTCCCTGTATTTGTCCGATTTTCTTTCTTTCCATACTTTGAATAATGAAATTTTTCGTCAAAGATTTCTGCACAACCACGCAAGCTAGAGTAGTCATATTTGTTATGCAGGTTGATGACGACATGTTGTATCGTGGGATCGAGAACCAGCTTTCTCCTGCTTATTCTTCCCTGTATTTGTCCGATTTTCTTTCTTTCCCTACTTTGAATAATGAAATTTTTCGTCAAAGATTTCTGCACAACCATGCAAGCTAGAGTAGTCATATTTGGTATGCAGGTTGGTGACGATATGTTGTATCTTTGGATTGAGAACCAGCCTTTTTCTGCTTATTATTCCCTGTATTTGTCCAATATTCGTTCTTTCCATACTTTGAATAATAAAATTATTCGTCAAAGATTTCTCCACAAGCAAGCAAGCTAGAGTACTCTTATTTGGTATGCAGGTTGATGATGATATGTCGTATCGCGGGATTGAGAACCAGCCTTTTTCTGCTTATTCTTCCCTGTATTTGTCCAATATTCTTTCTTTCCATACTTTGAATAATGAACTTTTTCATCAAAGATTTCTCCACAACCATGCAAGCTAGATTAGTCATATTTGGTAGGGTAGGGATTTTTGTATGCATGTTGATGATAACTTGTTGTATTGTTGGATTGATAACCAGTCTTCTCCTGCTTATTCTTCCCTATATTTTTCCAATTTTCTTTCTCTCCTGACTTTATATAAAGTAATTTTTTGTAACAGATTTCACAGCAACCATTCATTTTTAGCTCGCCTGAGCACGAAGTGCTCAGGGTGAGCTTTTGGGATACCCTGATGTCCGTCGTCTGTTGTACGTCCAGACGTCCGGACGTCCGTCCGTCCGTCAACTTTTGCTTGTGTACACTCTAGCGGCCACAGTTTTGATCCAATCTTTATGAAACTTTGTCAGAATGTTAGTCTTTATAAAATCTAGGCCAAGTTCGAAACTGGGTCATGTCGGGTCAAAAACTAGGTCACTAGGTCAAATCTTAGAAAAACCTTGTGTACACTCTAGAAGGCACAGTTTTCATCCAAAGTTCATGAAACTTTGTCAGAATGTTTATCTTAATAATATCTAGGACAAGTTTGAAACTGGGTCACGTCGGGTCAAAAACTAGGTCACTAGGTCAAATCTTAGAAAAACCTTGTGTACGCTCTAGAGGACACAGTTTTCATCCAAAGTTCATGAAACTTAGTCAGAATGTTAATCCTCATAATATCTAGGACAAGTTTGAAACTGGGTCACGTCGGGTCAAAAACTAGGTCACTAGGTCAAATCATAGAAAAACCTTGTGTACGCTCTAGAGGACACAGTTTTGATCCAATCTATATGAAACATTGTCAGAATATATATCTCCATAAACTCTAGGCCAAGTTTGAAACTGGGTCATGTCGGGTCAAAAACTAGGTCACTAGGTCAAATCTTAGAAAAACCTTGTGTACACTCTAGAAGGCACAGTTTTTATACAAAGTTCATGAAACTTTGTCAGAATGTTTATCTTTATAATATCTAGGACAAGTTTGAAACTGGGTCACGTCAGGTCAAAAACTAGGTCACTAGGTCAAATCTTAGAAAACCTTGTGTACGCTCTAGAAGGCACAGTTTTCATCCAAAGTTCATGAAACTTAGTCAGAATGTTTATCCTCATAATATCTAGGACAAGTTCGAAACTGGGTCACGTCGGGTCAAAAACTAGGTCACTAGGTCAAATCATAGAAAAACCTTGTGTATGCTCTAGAGGACACAGTTTTGATCCAATCTATATGAAACATTGTCAGAATATATATCTTCATAAACTCTAGGCCAAGTTTGAAACTGGGTCATGTCGGGTCAAAAACTAGGTCACTAGGTCAAATCTTAGAAAAACCTTGTGTACACTCTAGAAGGCACAGTTTTCATCCAAAGTTCATGAAACTTTGTCAGAATGTTTATCTTTATAATATCTAGGACAAGTACGAAGCTGGGTCATGTTGGGTCAAAAACTAGGTCACTAGGTCAAATCATAGAAAAACATTGTGTACGCTCTAGAGGACACAGTTTTGATCCAATCTTTATAAAACATTGTCAGAATGTTTATCTCCATAAACTCTAGGCCAAGTTGAAAATTGGGTCATGTCGGGTCAAAAACTAGGTCACTAGGTCAAATCTTAGAAAAACCTAGTGTACGCTGTAGAAGGCACAGTTTCGATCCAAAGTTCATGAAACTTTATCAGAATGTTTATCCTCATAATATGAAGGACAAATTTGAAACTGGGTCATGTAGGGTCAAAAACTAGGTCACTTGGTCAAATCATAGAAAAACCGTTTGTATGCTCTAGAGGACACAGTTTTGATCCAATCTTTATGAAACTTTGTCAGAATGTTTATCTCCATAAACTCTAGGCCAAGTTTGAAAGTAGGTCATGTCAGGTCAAAAACTAGGTCAATAGGTCAAATCTTAGAAAAACCTCGTGTACGCACTAGAAGGAACAGTTTTGATCCAATCTTCATGAAACTATGTCAAAATGTTTATTGTCCATATATATATGCCCCTTATGAAACTGAGTCACGTCAGATCAGAAACTAGGTCACTAGGTCAAATCTAAGAAAAACTTTGTGTACACCCTAGAGGGCACAGTTTTGATCCAATCTTCATGAAACTCTGTCAGAATGTTTACCTTTATGAAATCTAGGTAAGTTTGAAACTGGTTTGTGTCGGATCAAAAACTAGGTCACTAGGTCAAATATAAGAACGACCTTGTATACGCTCCAGAGGGCACAGTTTTGATCCAATCTCAATGAAACTTTGTCAGAATGTTGATTTCTTACAATATCCGGTTTGAAACTGGGTCATGTTGGGTCAAAAGCTAGGTCACTAGGTCAAAATTAAATTAAGTTATGTTGCAAGAATCAGAACTAACATTGCAATGATGCCAGCCACAAACTCCTTGGAATACATTAGTTTCACCACAGTGAGATAATGATGCTACCATTTTATCATCTGTGTTTGCCTAGTTAAGTCTAGTTGAAATCCATCAAAGGAACTCAACATGAACGGGAACTTTTCGGAGAAGCGACTCTGCCATTTTCAGCTCACCTGATCGAGCCTTACAGTATTGGTGTTAGCCGCCTCTTTCATCCATCCATAAACATTTTCAAACATCTCTGAAACCACTGGGCAGATCAAATTTTATATGGAGCCTGCACATGGGTCAAAGGATTGAAAGTTCTTCAAATGATCTTGGTCACATGACCAAGGTGGCCGCCATTCCCATGTATGGTAAAAACTCTTATAAATCTTCACCAGAGCCAGTGAACTGATTAATGCTCAGGTGAGCGATTCAGGGCCACCATGGCCCTCTTGTTGGTATACATGGTAACAATGATTTCTCTCCCTCTTTATGCTTTTTGTTATGAAAATAACATCATTTGATTTAAGCAGTTATTAAAGCGGGGTATAGTCGGATTCGCTGACAGTTCTAGTTAATTATTATAGAGTGGTTGCCCCTGTTTGTCTGCCTGTCTATCCTTTTGCAATCTTGCTCATTCTGTAACTCCTTTAGGAAATTGAAACGGGCGTATTATGCGCCGCTTGCGAAGCCCTTGTTTCTTCTTTGCTTCTGCTGATTTAAAACAGTATCCATATAGCGTAAAAAAACAAAACTGTTGAGGATGATGCATTTTTAAAAATTTGAGCCATTCTAGGAGAAATTGTAAATTTTTGCAAGTCAACAGCCAGTAAATCAGAATTTGTCTCACGTCATGAAAATCCCACAGTAAAGTAAAAATTCTAAAAACTAGGACACCTGAAATTGTAGTTATAATTATCCTAAAAATGAAACAGTTTTACCCTATTGCACTTAGAACAACCAAAACTCCATAGAGTTTTGGCCATTCTGAGTGCAAAAGGCTTAATTCAGCAAAGCAGTATTGCATCCAGAAGATGCAGATGGAATGGCAAACAGTATATAGACCCTGATCAGACTGCTCATTTTTATGAGCAGTCTGATCTGGGTTTGCACTGTTTCCTCAGACCTTTCTGTCCCAGTACTTGTAAGGCTAAAGGTTTCCCATAGCCTAGTAGCCATAGGGGCAGCTGGGATTAGAGTCCCACTGTGTCTTGGGCACAGCATATGAAAGGTGGAGCCCATCCCTCTCTTTTGCTCCCAGTACTTAGAATAGATATTTGGTGGTTTTCCCAGGTAAAATATTTGGTTACCATGTTATTTTCTTGTGTGATTAAACATGTTAAAGCATAGTTCTCTCTTGTCTATAGGTAGCACAGTCTGTTCAGAAGATAAAAGACCAGCCAATCAGGTACAAATTTATCGTCAGCTGACTACATCAGCAGAAGATATGTCAGCCAATCAGGTGGAAGCTATTGTTTGTGACATAGATGATTTGAAGAGTGGAGAGTAAGTTTGAATAATTGTTTATCTAAGTTTCATGTCAGTTCTTGAAACAAGATTGTACATGTATATAAATATTGGCACTTAAAGGTGACTTTTTTTTGACAAAAGGGTAAAAATTGTTAAGTCTGTCATCATTCAATTTTCCATAAATACTACATTTACAGATGATCTGAGGTATCATGAAAGCACCAAAATTTGATCTGTCATTGTATGATATTTTCATCTGAAATGTCTCATTTACAGCCCATAAATTATCTTACAGAAGAAAAAGTATTGTAAGCTACAGTATTTACTCAGCTATAAGATGGGAGGGGGTCTGAAAAGATATATTCTCTACTTTGGTGCAGTTTTGGGGTTTTTTTTTACGGCTGCCACAAGGCACTTAATATTAGCTTCAGTGATAACAGCTAAATCAAAACTTTTGGGGTTGTTTTGAAGAGGGAAAAAATCCTGTCTTATAAAGTTCTAAGTAAATGCAGTATTTAATATCTGAATAATACATATATGAATGGGGTAAACAGACCAAAAAAAACATCCAAGAGCAGCATATCAGTTCATGTTCGCTGCCTTCTCATCTACCTTGGCCACTTTCTAAATAAAACAGTGTATTTCAGTGTACAGTCAACTCTTGGTATCTCAAAGTTGAAGCTGATCTCAAACTACTGGTATCTCAAAGTAAATTTTCTGGTCCCAGAAAATTTACTTTGAGATACCTGTAGTTTGAGATGACAGTTGAAATGTAAAAAAAAAAATAAATAAAATAAATAAATAAGGAAATGTGTCCAAATTATAATCTTTAATATATGAGGGTATTTTGAGATATCAGTGCTTGAGTTAGCATGAGATTACAAGATTCAACTTCTATATGTTATGGAATTTATTTACAGGAGATCCATATCCTTCTTTAAAAATAAAACATTTTTTTCTAGGATGAAGGAGGTGGATGTGGGTGGGGTAGGAAAAGCTCTGCTTGTGAGAGATGGCTCCAATTTTTATGCTATCGGAGCTAAATGTACACACTATGGGGCTCCACTGGAGAAAGGTAGTTGAAATTCTGTTGTATTATAAGAAAGGAAAAAACAGAGGGTGTTGATGATATATCTGAGTTCATTTTATTTCTAAGTAAAAAAATCAGTGTGACCCCTCATTAGAACCACCTTATTGAGACAGTTTTAGGTGTGTTGTATACCACCATGCTTTTTCTGCCATTCTTATAAAGGGAGATCACTTTTATGACTCCCTGTTTGCTTTCCCCTTGCAATGGAATCCTTGCAAACTGAGGTGTACTCTTAAACTTACTATTCCACACTTGCAAAAGACCTTTCTTGACAATGAAGATAACAAAATGATTACTTATATGCAATGTCATTGTGACAGTTGCTTAACCCTTTTAGCCCCAAGTATGAAAATAGTTGAATTTGCAAACAGTGTAGATCCAGATGAGATGGCTCATTATGAGCCATCTCATCTGGATCTAAACTGTTTGCCCTCAAGTCTTTGAATTCTCAGTTGGATAAAGCATGGAAGAAACTTTTTTTGAAAATTTTGCCGATGTAAATGTTGTCTTCAGTTGTTAGATGCAGAACCATGTCACTGATTTGTTAAATTCTGGAAATTTGCACACACAAAACAGAGTTTCTTTTTTATTTAATGGGAAAATGTAAGCATTGTGTTAGAATATAGAACCCAAAAACATGGTGAACGGTAATAGCCTGTTTGAGTGCATAACATGAAAATGTTCTCTATATCAGGAGTGTATTGTAATGGAAGAGTTCGCTGCCCTTGGCATGGTGCCTGCTTCAACATCAAGACTGGAGATATTGAAGACTTTCCAGGACTAGACAGCATACATGCTTTTAAGGTACTGGAAAATCACAACAGTTTTAGCATTACTATACATGGGCATAGATAAACTGTGTAGACCCGGATCAGGCTGCTCTGAATTGTGTTTCAGCCAACGGTTTTGAAATGGACAGCAAGAGAAATGAAAATGTTAATGGCACCTTCCGCTTGGCTTTGATAATAGACCAGCACAATGTAGTTTTGTAATATTTTATGACAGATTCTGTGCTGTACAAGCTGTGAACCTCATATCAGATAACTTGCATTTGTATTAGCATATTCTGAAACATGTGGTGCTTCTACAATGACTCAACAATTTTAGCATTAAAGTGACTGGGTAGACATACATTAAATATCTTGTTGTATTGCAAGGTATCATTTTGATAAAATGCTTCTGATATGCATATAATCATTAGACTATACAGTCAACTCCCGATATCTTGAATTACAGATATCTCAAAGTACCGTCTTATATCAAAGAATATATATTCTGGAGACTTGCACTATTTTTATTTACATTTCAGCTCCTCTTATCTCAAACTATTGATATCTCAAAGTAAATTTTCTGGGACCAGAAAATTTACTTTGAAATATCAGAAGTTTGGGGCAAACTTTGACTGAGATATCCAGAGTAGGCTGTTTTTTTTTTTTTAATCATTCTCCTTTTCTATTGTGTTCAAATTTAAAATGACCTTAGGATATAAAATTTCAGTCCATAGCTTTTGTCTTTGCATCAAGGTTGAGGTCAAAGATGGTAAGGTCAAGGTTATTGCTGATAAGGCAGCCCTTGAAAACAAGAAAAGACAGAAGGAGATGTGTAACAAGGCTGCAGACAAGAGAAAGGTCCTTATTATAGGTGGAGGTCCCGCCTCTGTAGCATGTTCTGAGACCTTGAGACAGGAAGGTTTCCAAGGTGATGTTACCATAGTTACCAAGGACAAATATATACCTTATGACAGAATCAAACTTAGCAAGGTAATGCTTACTTTATAATTGAACTGCGACACGAGAAAACCAACAATGTGGTTGTGCACCCAGCGCAGACTCAGATCAGCCTGGGCATCTGCCCAGTCTGACCAGAGTCTTCCCTAAGTGCTTAAAGGGTAGCTAAGGGTCTAAGCTACCTTCATGCGGACAGCGAAGACTCTGATCAGCTGGGCGGATGCCCAGGCTGATCTGAGTCTGCGCTGGGTGCACAACCACTTTGTTGGTTTTCTGGTGTCACAGCTCATATAATGTTATATTGTCAAAGCATCAAGAGGGATACCTATTCGTATGTGGTGGGAGGTGATAATTGTACTTCAGAATTCGATGTCACCTGATATAAGTATCCGTGATGCAGTGGTATTCACAACTCTTATGCTTAGAAAAGCTTTATGTAATCTTGAAATTCTTGTTGATAAATCAAGGCATTTTCTTCAAAGGATTGTAAAATAGAAATTTAAAAAGCACTAAATTATTCCACATTGTTGCCCAAAAGCGTTGCATTTCAATCTTGTCTAAATCATAAATGGTAATATAGCGCCATCATCAGTTTAAGGTGAATGGACACATTTTCCGGGGAAGCAATTCTGCCTTTGCCATTTTAGCTTGCCTTCTCAATGGGAGTCAACTCTTTAAGGAATGAATTTGCTCCTCTAGGAGCTCCTCTAGGAGCAAAGTCTTTCCTTTCAGAGTTGACCTCATTGAGAAGGGAGACAAACATGAAAATGGCAGAGTTGCTTCCCCTGAAAGTATACCCATTTACCTTAAGGAAAGGGAAGGAGTAAATGGGAGAGAGACAGTTTATACTGAAGTTGCAGTAATTCTCAAATGTTACTTTACAGGCTATGGACATAAAGCCAGACGCCATAGCATTACGACCTGCAGAGTTCTACAAATCACATGACATCACAGTCAACACTGAGAAAGAGGTTAGTTTTACTTTCAATAGATTGGATAAAGATAAGTTTTTGATTGTGAGAAACAACCATGACTGTTGATTGGAAAATATATCAGATATCTTAGAGGATGATTTAAACTATATTGGAATCTACCAGTGGATAAGCATAGTCAGTATGATGCTTATCTCTCACAAGAAAGAATTTGCTGTATCAGAGCCAAATTTTTCTTGCTCTCATCTATCCTACCTTCTCTTTCTCGATTTCTTTAGGAGACAGCTCAATATAGACTGAAATGCAGTCTCAGGCAACCATTAATCTCACAACAGCCAACCAACCAAACAACCTCTCTCAGAGAAAATTGTTCCCACCAAAAATAACCCTTAGTCAGATGGGATACAAAGCGTATTCAGTTTTGAGTGTTTAGCCTTTGAGTTTCATTTATACACCTAAAGGTGTCACTAGATACCTATATGTTTTTCTGTCATTTTTGCAAAAGGGGAGCAACTTTTTTGACTTCCTGTATGATTCCCTTGATTAACAAGCCCTTCAAAAATGAGGTCAGCTCTTAAAGAAAAGAATTTGCTCCTGAGGAGCAAATTCTTTTCTTTAAGAATTGACCCCTATTGAAAAGGGAGGCAAAAATTAAAATGGCAGAGTTGCCTCCCCTGAAAATGTACCCATTCTCCTTGATAGAAGTTACTAATGCATCTTTACTTCTTCTCCACACAATTAGGTGAAGTCTGTTGATACAAAGGGCAAAACGGTGACATTTATTGATGGGAGTACAACATCGTATGATACCCTCATGATTGCTACAGGTGGGAAGTAAGTACTTACAATTGCTGAAGGTGGGAAGTAATTACTTATGATTGCTGCAGGTGGGAAGTAAGTACTTATGGTTGCTATGGGTGGGAATAGGTACTTACGATTGCTGCAGGTGGGAAGTAAGTACTTATGATTGCTATAGGTGGGAAATAAGTACTTATGATTGCTGCAGGTGGGAAGTAAGTACTTATGATTGCTGCAGGTGGGAAGTAAGTACTTATGATTGCTATAGGTGGGAAATAAGTACTTATGATTGCTGCAGGTGGTAAGTACATACTTACAATTGCTACAGGAGGGAAGTAAGTACTTATGATTGCTACATGTGGGAAGTAATTACTCATGATTAGTTAAAGTACTCAAGATTGCTACAGGTGGGAAGTAAGTACTTATGATTGCTACAGGTGGAAAGCATGTACTTATTGGCCTTGATTTGTTCTGTGATTGACCTTTATACCTTTGTCTTATTCTGTATGCTTGTGTGGTATTGTAATTCTTAATTCTTGTCTTTGTTCTGTGGACTTTTCTCTGACATAAATCACTGGGTGGGAGCGTACAGTACATGTGCACCGTTGTCCGATGTGTATAGTGGGCAAATCTTTGTCCGTTGTTATGACCTTCAGGGTGTGTTTGTGTGAAATGTGTTTTCTTTTATTGTTTGGATGTAAACCACTTGGTAAGAGTGTTTTCTCTATGTATGTTTTACATTGTGGTCATCTTTGGAGATGGCTAGATGTTGCTTTCTTTGCTCTAAATTCGTATTTTCATCTGCAAATCACTGGTGTTTGTAATCAGATCACGTCACGTGTAACCAGAAAATCGGCCGAGTTAGCGTTTTAATTCGAAAAAAAAGTTAGTTAGTCCCTTTTTAAGATTGATTAATGATCTATTAAGAGATTTACCCATAATAAGTATCCTTTAAGTACGGGACGAATCCACAAGACAAGCAAAGCTGAGCATCCCCAAATTTTTCTGACTGTATGGGATGTCTCACTGACAATCGGTTTTACGACCCACGATACAGAGTAGTGTTTGACCCCTCTTTTGTTTTCTTTGAAAATAATTGCTCTTACCTAGCATGATATCTAACAAGATTAATTAATCCTGAACCTAAATACACCATAAAATATTTCTAAAGAAAACACGGTTGTTTCATATACAATTGATGGCCAATTTTGAAGAAATGGTACCGGTGCAGATTTCGAAATCGAAAGTAGAGTAGTGATTTTCTCAAATTAAATGTGAAAATAAAGCATATCATAACAATTTACAGAAAATTAAGGTGACATGTCGAAAAGATCTGTATTAAGGCTTACCGAGCAAGCTGTTCTACCTACACTCAATGATTTTAAAACACAAAAATAAACAATTTTGAAACTTACCCGACATATTGGGACAAAGATGCGTCCACTATACAGATCGGGACAACCGGTCACTTGTACTGTACGCTCCCACCCAGTGTAAATTATAGTTTAAAAATAATTTTAATGATAATAATAACAATAACAATGTTTATTTGCGAAAAAACATACAACAAGTATCATCACATATTTTGATACAGTTCAAAAGATATCTTCATTAAAACAAGTTTATGACATTAAAAGTATTAAATCATGTCTTTAAAAAGTTCCTCAATGAGTGTTAAAGTTTATCCATGTTGTTAATTGACTGCAGTTCATCAAATATGCATAAACTTAGTTTTGCTTGTTCATAATTCTTTTACTCTTGTTTGCTGCAAACTATCTTTGCATGTTATGTTATATATTAAGTGGTGAAAATACATCTTTGTATGATTGCTGCAGGTGGGAAGTAAGTACTTATGATTGCTATAGGTGGGAAATAAGTACTTATGATTGCTGCAGGTGGTAAGTACATACTTACAATTGCTACAGGAGGGAAGTAAGTACTTATGATTGCTACATGTGGGAAGTAATTACTCATGATTAGTTAAAGTACTCACGATTGCTACAGGTGGGAAGTAAGTACTTATGATTGCTACAGGTGGAAAGCATGTACTTATTGGCCTTGATTTGTTCTGTGATTGACCTTTATACCTTTGTCTTATTCTGTATGCTTGTGTGGTATTGTAATTCTTAATTCTTGTCTTTGTTCTGTGGACTTTTCTCTGACATAAATTATAGTTTAAAAATAATTTTAATGATAATAATAACAATAACAATGTTTATTTGCGAAAAAACATACAACAAGTATCATCACATATTTTGATACAGTTCAAAAGATATCTTCATTAAAACAAGTTTATGACATTAAAAGTATTAAATCATGTCTTTAAAAAGTTCCTCAATGAGTGTTAAAGTTTATCCATGTTGTTAATTGACTGCAGTTCATCAAATATGCATAAACTTAGTTTTGCTTGTTCGTAATTCTTTTACTCTTGTTTGCTGCAAACTATCTTTGCATGTTATGTTATATATTAAGTGGTGAAAATACATCTTTGTTAGCCATTCACTTGTAAACCCATTATAAGAGAAACTTTAAACCTCTAAAACAAAACTACAAGTGAATAGAAAATTAGACATTGAAGTAAGAAATACAATACCTGGGTTCGACGTTATAAAATTCGAGTATAATCTCAAACTCAAAATAAAGCACACTGATTGGCTGCTTACGAGCATGTGCTCAGAAGCAGCCAATCAGTGTGCTTTGTTTTGAGTTTGAGAATGTACTCAAGTTTTATAACCTGGACCTTCTTAACCAGACCAAGAGTGCTACCAATCCCAGGAGTTGAGCTGGAGAATGTGTTTACCCTGAGAACCCCAGATGATGCCAACAAGATAGCAGAGAATATTCCTGGCAAAAATGTTGTCATCATTGGCTCATCTTTTATTGGTCAGTATAAACGAACATGTACTTATACAAGCTTATGTATCTGCATACAGCCATTAAATAAGAATTGAATAAACATGTTTATGTATTCAGCAGAAATTGCAATTTATGTTTTGCAGAAAACTAGTATGTTGCAGATTATAGAATTTATATTTTGAAATACTCAGCACGAGTTGTTATGGCAAAGGACGCACAAGCTTATGAGTGCATCTCCTATATATGAACTTGTGCAGAATATTTCACAATATAGATTCAATAACTTTTTTATTATATTGAAATTAATCATGCTTTCTCAAAACCACACCCGACAGTGTGAAAATGATGATTGTATTAATTTTTCAGTTGCTGTCCAAAACAAAATGGCTGCAAAATTTTCTCCTCTCAAGACAAAAGTAGTTCTTTTGAATGTGACTTCTTAACTCAGTGCAGTATGCACTTGACTCTGTGCAATACGTAGAAAATATGGCATGGTTGCTCATTTACTGCTGGGTTAACAGAGCTAGTTTTTCAGTCACTGGCTGGCCCATACGGATTCAACCTGCAACTTTCTGCACCATATCCAAGTGCCTCTGACCACTTGACCACGGTGCCTTTCTGATAGTTGAATTTAATAGTATAATAAACTTGAAAAATTTTAATAGTCACCCCAGTGACATTACTGAATGAAACAGAGCATTGGTATATGTTAAAGTACACTGAATAAAACTGTTTTTCAAAGCAGTAATTTTCACAGTATATAAAGATGCACATTTTATGGCAAATACATGTACAGTAGATGCTTTTCTAACAATGTTTATTAGAGCCGAGACATGACAAAACCAACGTGCACCCAGCTAAGATGCAGATCATCTTGCACATCACCCAAGTTTGATCAAAATCTTTGCTATGCACTTTTAGGGTAGCTAAGGGTCTAAGTAGCCTCCATGCAGACTTCAAAGACTCTGATCACACTGGTCAGATGCCCAGGCTGATCTGAGTCTTTGCTGGGTGCACATGCCACTCTGTTGGTTTTGTTGTGTCGCAGTTCATTTTATCTGCATGTTCAATGCCAGTAGTAAATCTGTCTTGATATGTGTTTCCCTTTCCTTGTTTCTTCATTATCCTTTTGAGTTTCTTTAAGGTGAAAAGTTACACTTTTAGAGGAGGCAGCTCTGCCAAATTCCTTTTCACCTCCCTTCTCTATTGGAGTCAACTCTTTAAGAAAAGAATGTTCTCCCTTTGGAGCAAATTCTTTTCTTTAAGAGTAGACCCCAATTTGGAAGAGCTTGGTCCCCTAGGAAAGCAAACAGGAAGTCACTAAGGTTGTTTCCCTTGGTAAAAAAGGTGGAAAAACATGAATGTGTACCCATTCACCTTAAATTGCTATGATATTATTATACACCATCTTTCCTCGGCTATAAGACAAGGGTTTCCCCTTCCCAAAATGCACCAGATCTGTATCAGTTTGTTGTGGAATTCAGCTAGTATAAGATTGTATTTTCTGTTCCAAAATTGTCTCAAAATCCAAGATCTGTCTTAAAAGATGGATCTAGATTTGTGGGATTGTTTTGTAAGGGAAAACTCCTGTCTTATAGCTGAAGAAATACAGTATCTTTGGCATACAGTATGTGCTAAGTATATCATAGATTTCTTCTTTCCATCCACTCCTTCATCCATTAGTTACTAGTAACATTTATGTTGAAGTTGTGAGTAAAAGTTTAACTTTTGCTTCTGGTTTTATGGAAGTCTTTAAGGTGCATGGGAACAACTCTATATTTTTCCACTATTATCACAAAGGGGAACAAATTTGGTGACTTCCTGTATGCTTCCCTGGAAGGCAAAGCCCTGCCAAAAGGTGGTTTACTCTTAAGTTGTAGTCTTTTTCGTAATATTCCAACAGTCTTGCAGGGAATCTTTTGATATGCAGTTAGGTTTGCTTCAGGTTGATACAGAGTCGTGGTCATCTAGATGCAGCTGTGATCCTGGGTCAAGGTCACCGGTTTTGAAACTTGTTTAACACTTGTGGTGAAGTTTTGCATTAAGTTTATATTCTTTTATGTTTAGCAAAATCCTTTAATGGAACTTTTTGATGTTCGACAAGGTATACTTCTAGGATGATACAGTCTGGTTCAAATCATAATGATGCTGCTAAGGTCAAAGTCACAGTCTTGAAATTACCGTAATGACCCTAAACTTTTGGACAAAAAGTCAGACAATTATTGCTTGAAAATACTTCGAAAGTGGATTTCCACATGTAAATGCAGCCAAATGATGCTTGGAGAATGCTTAGGAGCTGTTTGATCTGGGTCCACAATGTTTGCTCAGGCCTCTCTGTCCGAATATTTAGGGTCATTATGGTAGTCTTTGTTAGTTTTGTTCAAAGCTTGTTTTCATACTTGTATATTTCTGAAATCCTTGAATGGACCTTTCATACATGGATGGGTCTATGTAGATTGGGTTTCTGTTAACATTTGCTTTAAAGTTTTGTGTTAAGTGTGGTTTCTTTAGTGCATGTGGTGGCATTGGCTGGGGTTTGTGTTAACCCCTGCTCACTTGCTTATGGTTTTTGTCTTTCCATCCGTTTGTCCGTCTGTCGGTCGGTCCATCCGTCCGTCCGTCCATCCATGCATCCGTCCGTTAACATTTGCATTAAGTTTTTAATGTTTGCTTATGTTACCAATATCCTTTGATGAAGCCTGTTGGTATGTGTCTAGGTTTACTAACAGGTTCAAGCAGAATACTTATCATCATCTGGATGCTGCTGCTGACCTAAAGTCAAGGCCACAGACTTAAACATTTGCATTAAAGTTTTGTGTTAAGTTTTTAATTTTGCTTATGTTTTCAATATCCTTTGATGAAGCCTGTTGGTATGTGTCTATGATTACTTACAGGTTCAAGCAGAATACTTAACATCATCTGGGAGCTGCTGCTGACCTAAGGTCAAGGCCACAGACTTAAACAATTGCGTTAAAGTTTTGTGTTAAGTTTATAGTCTTTTTTAGCTCGCCTGAGCACGAAGTGCTCAGGGTGAGCTTTTGGGATACCCTGATGTCCGTCGTACGTCCGGATGTCCGGACGTCCGGACGTCCGTCCGTCCGTCAACTTTTGCTTGTGTACACTCTAGCGGGCACAGTTTCGATCCAATCTTTATGAAACTTTGTCAGAATGTTAGTCTTTATAAAATCTAGGCAAAGTTCGAAACTGGGTCATGTCGGGTCAAAAACTAGGTCACTAGGTCAAATCTTAGAAAAACCTTGTGTACACTCTAGAAGGCACAGTTTTCATCCAAAAATCATGAAACTTTGTCAGAATGTTTATCTTTATAATATCTAGGACAAGTTCGAAACTGGGTCACGTTGGGTCAAAAACTAGGTCACTAGGTCAAATCTTAGAAAAACCTTGTGTACGCTCTAGAAGGCACAGTTTTCATCCAAAGTTCATGAAACTTAGTCAGAATGTTTATCCTCATAATATCTAGGACAAGTTTGAAATTGGGTCACGTCGGGTCAAAAACTAGGTCACTAGGTCAAATCATAGAAAAACCTTGTGTACGCTCTAGAGGACACAGTTTTGATCCAATCTATATGAAACGTTGTCAGAATATATATCTCCATAAACTCTAGGCCAAGTTCGAAACTGGGTCATGTCGGGTCAAAAACTAGGTCACTAGGTCAAATCTTAGAAAAACCTTGTGTACACTCTAGAAGGCACAGTTTTCATCCAAAGTTCATGAAACTTTGTCAGAATGTTTATCTTTAAAATATCTAGGACAAGTTCGAAACCGGGTAACGTCGGGTCAAAAACAAGGTCACTAGGTCAAATCTTAGAAAAACCTTGTGTACACTCTAGAAGGCACAGTTTTCATCCAAAGTTCATGAAACTTAGTCAGAATGTTTATCCTCATAATATCTAGGACAAGTTTGAAACTGGGTCACGTCGGGTCAAAAACTAGGTCACTAGGTCAAATCATAGAAAAACCTTGTGTACGCTCTAGAGGACACAGTTTTGATCCAATCTATATGAAACGTTGTCAGAATATATATCTCCATAAACTCTAGGCCAAGTTTGAAACTGGGTCATGGAGGGTCAAAACTAGGTCACTAGGTCAAATCTTAGAAAAACCTTGTGTACACTCTAGAAGGCACAGTTATCATCCAAAGCTCATGAAACTTTGTCAGAATGTTTATCTTTATAATATCTAGGATAAGTTTGAAACTGGGTCATGTTGGGTCAAAAACTAGGTCACTAGGTCAAATCATAGAAAAACATTGTGTACGCTCTAGAGGACACAGTTTTGATCTAATCTTTATGAAACTTTGTCAGAATGTTTACTTCCATAAACTCTCGGCCAAGTTTGAAAGTAGGTCACGTCGGGTCAAAAACAAGGTCACAAGGTCAAACCATAGAAAAACCTTGTGTACGCTCTAGAAGGCACAGTTTTCATCCAAAGTTCATGAAACTTTGTCAGAATGTTTATCCTGCTAATATGTAGGACAAGTTTGAAACTGGGTCATGTCGGGTCGAAAACTAGGTCACTAGGTCAAATCATAGAAAAACCTTGTGTACGCTCTAGAGGACACAGTTTTGATCTAATCTTTATGAAACTTTGTCAGAATGTTTATCTTCATAAACTCTCGGCCAAGTTTGAAAGTAGGTCATGTCGGGTCAAAAACTAGGTCACTAGGTCAAATCATAGAAAAACCTTGTGTACGCTCTAGAGGACACAGTTTTGATCCAATCTATATAAAACGTTGTCAGAATATATATCTCCATAAACTCTAGGCCAAGTTCGAAACTGGGTCATGTCGGGTCAAGGTCAGATCTTAGAAAAACTTTGTGTACACCCTAGAGGGCACACTTTTGATCCAATCTTCATGAAACTCTGTCAGAATGTTTATCTTAATGAAATCTAGGTAAAGTTTGAAACTGGGTCGTGTCGGGTCAAAAACTTGGTCACTAGGTCAAATATAAGAACGACCTTGTATACGCTCCAGAGGGCACAGTTTTGATCCAATCTCAATGAAACTGTGTCAGAATGTTTATTCTTACAATATCCAGGCCAAGTTTGAAACTGGGTCATGTAGAGTCAAAAACTAGGTCAAATGTTAGTATGGTAAAAACTCTTATAAATCTTCACCAGAGCCAGTGAACTGATTAATGCTCAGGTGAGCGATTCAGGGCCACCATGGCCCTCTTGTTATTTATATTTCTTACATCCTTTGATGGAACCTTTTGATATTTGACTAGGGTTACTTTTAGGTTCATACACAGTAGTTTTCATCATCTGGATGCTGCTGCTTACCAAAGGTCAAGGTCACAGACTTGTGTATTTGCATTAAAGTTTTGTGTTTAGTTTATATTCTTAGCTTTTATTTCCAACATCCTTTGATGAAACCTTTTGATAAATGACTAGGTTTACTTAAATGTTCATGCAGAATACTTGACATTATTTTTATGCTGCTGCTGACCTAAGGTCAAGGTCACAGACTTAAACATTTGTGTTAAAGTTTTGCGTTAAGTTTATATTCTTCCTTTATATTTCCAATATCCTTTGATGGAACCTTTTGCTATTTGATTAGGTTTACTTTTGGGTTCATGGCTGCTTACCAAAAGTTAAGGTCACAGATGAAACCTTTTTGATATATGACTAAGTTTAATTCTATGTTCATGCAGATTAGTTGACATCATCTGGGTGCTGCTGCTGACCAAGGTCATGGGCACAGGCTTATATGTTTAAGTTTAAGTTTTGTGTTAAGTTGGTACTGTTTGCTGATATTTGTAATATACCTTTATGGAACAATTTGATAGGTGACTAAGTTTACTTCTAGGTTCAAACCATGTATAAGATTGGTTTCAATAGGCAGTAGTTTCATAAAGCGGTGGTTTCATTAGGCGGTGGCGCTGGTCGGGGGTATACTTGAGCCCCTGCTCAATTGCTCTAGTTGTTTCTTTTTTTAATTATTTAAAATTTAAGGTGATCTCATGTTATTAGCTGTACTGACCAATTTTTGTCTCACCTGTGACTAGCAGAAGTGAGGCATAGGTGTTACTTTGCCAGTGTCATCCTCGTTGGTGCCGTAAACATTGCATCAAGTTTTCACGTTAAGTTCTACTTTATGACAATGCACAGACAGTGAGACACTGTAAAATTTCTGGGGAATTCTTGTTATCCCCAAAATTTTAGACTTATGTGGGGTTCCATGTGTTTTAGGTATGGAAGTGGCTTCATTTCTGGCTGAAAAGGCCAAGTCTGTGTCTGTGGTAGATATTATCAAGGTTCCATTTGAACTTGTCCTGGGGCCAAAAGTAGGGAATGTTCTTCAGAAGGTACACTTTCAGTGATGTCCCTTTGCATGATAGCTTGGCATGGTTATAGCTTGCTTTAGTTAAACTGCTAGTGTTTCTAATACCTAATTTTAACAGAGCTCCAAATAAGAAGGGGTAACTTGGATAATTTAGCGGTAACTTCCTTATTTCTAAATAAAAACATATGTTGAGACCCCTTGTTAGAACCGTCCCAACGAGACGGATCTAATGAGGGGTCACAACATACATTTTCGTTGAGAAATAAGAAAAGTTATTTTTGAATTATCCTCAATAACCCTCTTATCTGGGGGCTCTGTCATTTACCTTGTGCTTGACAAATTATTGCACTGCATTTGTGTGAGATGCATTGCTCAAAATATTTAAAGGAGCACTATATATAATTTTAATAAAAAAGGTAGGTAAATGTAGGGGCAGTTGGGTTAGAAACCCACTGTATTTTGGGCACAGGCCATCCCTCTCCTTTCGCTGACTTATCCGTCTCTGATTCAAGAAAGGTAGCCATTCACTGCTGGGTTGGTAGAGAGTTTTCCAGTCACTGGCTGGCTGAACCTGGATTCGAACCCATGACTTCCTGCACCATAATCAACCGTGTATAACCACTTGACTATGGTTGTTTTCTTATTTCCATAAGTCCCTATACAAAACTCTTCATAAGAAAACTAATATTAGGAAGTTAGACATCAATAAGTAGATGAGGCATAAATGAGCCCCGACACAACAAAACCAACAATGTGGTTGTGCGCCCAGCCCCGACTCAGATCGGCCTAGGCATCCGCCCAGTCTGATCAGAATCTTTGCTTTGCGCTTAAGGGTAGCTAAGGGTCTAAGCTACCTCCATGTGGACAGGGAAGACTGATCAGACTGGGCAAATGCCCAGGCTGATCTGAGTCTGCCCTGGGCAAAAAACCACTTTGTTGGTTTTCTCATGTCGTGGCTCAAATGTCTATTTGTAGACATTTATGCTTAACATTTCTTACTTTAGCTGTTGCAGAGTTTTATAATAAGATTTATGGAAATTATATCCATCACTCCTTTAAATATATTGAGCATTGTATTTTATGAGGGGAGATGAGGGCATAATGCAGACTGGCAAAAGTGTTAAGGATTTGTACAGTTAATTGCAGTAGTTTATTAGCTTCTAATTCTTGTTGGCCACTGAAGCTAGTTTCAGTACACTTTCAGGAGATGTAACTCTGTCTTTTTCTTTTTTGTCTTCCCTCAAATTACATAATACAGAATACTTAATTTAGCATTAAACACTATACAATGTTTATAACCTATCTATAATATATATAGCCTAAATGTAATTGGGGTCAACTCTTATAGGAAAGAACTTGCCCCCCATCTTTAAGAGTATACCCCATTTTGGAAGGGTTTCGTTACTCAAGGAAGCACACAGGAAGTTATAAAAATGTGTTCTCCTTGGTAAAAATGGCAGAAAAAAATGACAGTATAGAATGCACACTAAATAATTAGGATTCTGCCTAGTTACTCTAAATATTGGGAGAGAAGTTCTTCTGCAAAACAAGTGCAATCTTCTGCCTGTAATTATTGACACTTCTTCACATATTAGGATAACTTCAACGAATGGTTATTAAGCACCATGCATTTCCACCGTTTTTATGAAGAACAACTGTTTTGGCTTCCCATTGGCTTCCCTGGACCTTGAAACCCTTCCAAACAAGTTCTATTTGTAATAGAAAGAATTTCTTCTAGGATGAAATTTTTTAGCTCACCAGAGCCAAAGGCTCCGGGGGAGCTTATAGGATGGGCAGTGGTCCATCGTCGTCGTATATCGTCGTCGTCTGTCGTCCGTCAACACTTTTAAACGACATCTCCTCTGAAGCCACCAGGCTGATTGCGCCCAAATTTCATCTGTGGCAATCTTGGGCTGGGGGATTGAAAGTTTGTTTTTTTATGAAAATTGGCCTTTAAGTTTGGTTGCTATGGCAACTTAGAGTTCCCATTGACTTATAATGGGGAAAATTGAAAAATGGCAATTTCTGCCAAGCCATTGCAGATATATTGAAAAGGCTTTTATAGAAATGTTCCTTGAGATGTCTTCTATCAGCTACATATTTTTTGGCCCACTGCTCCTTTTATTGGTTGCCATGCAAACCGAAATGCAAAAGAAAAAGAAGAAAAAATACTTAAAAAATTATCTCCTCTGAAGCCACTGGGCCACTAAGGCCCAGATTTCATCTGTGGCATCTTTGGACTGGGAAATTGTAAGTTTGTGTCTTTTATAATCATCGGCTCTTCAGTTGGTTGCTATGGCAACTTAGAGTTCCTATTGAATTATAATTGGGAAAATTGAAAAATGGCATTTTCTGCCAAACCATTGCAGATATGTTGATAAAACTTTTATAGAAATGTTCCTTGAGATGTCTACTATCAGCTATATGTTTTTTGCCCACTGCTCTTTTAATTGGTTGCCATGGAAACCGAAATGTAAAAAAAAGAAAAAAATACTGAAAAAAATTATCTCCTCTGAAGCCACTGGGCCGATAAGGCCCAGATTTCATCTGTGGCATCCTTGGGCTGGGGGATTGAAAGTTTGTATTTTTTTTTAAAATCGGCCCTTTAGTTTGGTTGCTATGGCAACTTAGAGTTGCATTGACTTATAATGGGGAAAATTGAAAAATGGCATTTACTACCCAGCCATTGCAGATATGATGACAAAACTTTTAAAGATTTTTCCTTGAGAAGTCTCTTATTAGCTATGTTTTTTTTTTTTGCCCACTGCTCCTTTTATTGGTTGCCATGGAAACCAAAATGCAAAAAAAATGGGGAAAAAAATAATTTAAAAAAATTATCTACTCAGAATTCATTGGGCCGATAAGGCCCAGATTTCATCTGTAGTATCCTTAGGCTGGAAGATTGAAAATTTATGTTGTTTTTAGCTCACCAGAGCCGAAGGCTCCGGGGGAGCTTATAGGATAGGCAGTGGTCTGTCGTCGTCGTCGTCGTCGTATGTCGTCTGTCGTCTGTCATCCGTCAACACTTTTAAACGACATCTCCTCTGAAGCCACTAGGCCGATTCGGCCCAAATTTCATCTGTGGCATTCTTGTGATGGGGGATTGAAAGTTTGTGTTTTTTATGAAAATTTGCCTTTTAGTTTGGTTGCTATGGCAACTTAGAGTTCCCATTGACTTATAATGGGGAAAATTGAAAAATGGCATTTTCTGCCAAGCCATTGCAGATATGTTGATAAAACTTTTATAGAAATGTTCCTTGAGATGTCTTCTATCAGCTATATGTTTTTTGGCCGACTGCTCCTGTTATTGGTTGCCATGGAAACCGAAATGCAAAAAAATGAAAAAAATACTTAAAAAATTATCTCCTCTGAAGCCACTGGGGCGATAAGGCCTATATTTCATCTGTGGCATCCTTGGGATGGGGGATTGAAAGTTTGTGTTTTTTATGATCATGGGCCCTTTAGTTTGGTTGCTATGGCAACTTAGAGTTCCCATTGACTTATAATGGGGAAAATTGAAAAATGGCATTTTCTGCCAAGCCATTGCAGATATGTTGATAAAACTTTTATAGAAATGTTCCTTGAGATGTCTTCTATCAACTATATGTTTTTTGGCCCACTGCTCCTTTTATTGGTTGCCATGGAAACTGAAATGTAAAAAAAAATGGGAAAAAAAATATTTCAAAAATTATCTTCTCTTAAGCCACAGGGCCAGTAAGGCCCAGATTTCATCTGTGGCATCCTTGGGCTAGGGGGTTGAAAGTTTATGTTTTTTATGAAAATCCACTCTTTAGTTTGGTTGCTATAGCAACTTAGAGCTGGATTGACTTAGAATGGGGAAAATTGAAAAATGGCATTTAATGCCAAGCCATTGCATATCTGTTGACAAAACTTTTATAGATTGTTCCTTGAGAAGTCTCTTATTAGCTATGTGTTTTTTTTTTTTTTTTTGCCCACTGCTCCTTTTATTGGTTGCCATGGAAACCAAATTAAAAAAAAAAAACGGAAAAAAAAAATGCTTAAAATTTTTATCTCCTCAGAAGCCACTGGGCCGATAAGGCCCAGATTTCATCTGTAGTATCCTTAGGCAGGATGATTGACAATTTATGTTTGTTTTTTTTTTAAATCGGCTCTTTAGTTTGGTTGCTATGGCAACTTAGGGTTGCATTGACTTGCAATATGGAAATTAGTTATATATTTTGTTATCAACTCAACAGACTGTCAGACTGAGACTTTGTAGTTGTATATTTTGTATTAGCCTTTATGAAGTGACAGCAATTTTGAACCTATAGCAATTTTGAGCTAGAGATCTGGTGAGCTTTGTGGCCCGTGGGCCTCTTGTTTTTTTTTACTATAAAATCGGCTCTTTAGTTTGGTTGCTATGGCAACTTAGAGTTGCATTGACTTGTAATGGGGAAAATTCAAAAATGGCATTTACTGCAATCAATATATGGAAAATAGTTATATATTTTGTTATCAACTCAAGAGACTGAGACTGTGTAGCTGTATATTTTGTATTAGCCACTACAAATGTGACAGCAATTTTGAGCCTATACAAATTTGATAGCAATTTTGAGTTAGAGATCTGTTGAGCTTTGTGGCCTGTGGGCCTCTTGTTTCGTTGAGTGTTGACCACCATTGTAAAGGGAAGAAAAAATTAGAATGATAGAGTTACTTCCCCTGAAAGTGTACAAATTCACCTGAAGTTGTCCCATTATTTAGAATAATTACAGTATAGGGTAGAGGCGGGTAAATTTGGACAGGGGGTAAATTCGGACAGTGACATTGTTTCCTTTATATGTCAGTTGTTTGGAATTAAAACAAATTTAACTCTGCAAACAGTGAAAATCCTGATGAGACGGCTCTTTATGAGCTGTCCCATCTGGATTGTCACTGTTTGCAATGGTATGTCCGCATTTATCTGCTGTCAGAAGTTACCCGACATGACCCTAGTTGAGATTGCTAGATTTTGCAGCTTTAATACATTTTGTAGCTGTTTCCCATGGCCTTTTCAGCTGGGGTACAGAATAGATCATTTTTAGCTCGCCTGTAAGAATGTACAGGAAGAGCTATTGCATTTCCATTGGAATTGGCATTGGTGGCGGCATGTTGTGGACTTTTCCTAGAAATTCCTTACAGAAGCATCCCTAAAGTAGCAGTGAAGTTACACCATTTTTTATTGCAAATAAAGATTACATTAGAAATGAAAAGATCTTTCCTCCCCCGTCCCCCTGAAACACATGTACTGGGGGTGTTTTTAGCTCACCTGAGCCAGAGGCTCCGGGGGAGCTTATAGGATGGTAAGGCTCTGTCGTCCGTCGTCGTCCGTCCGTCCGTCCGTCCGTCCGTCGTCCGTCCACAATTTCAAACGACTTCTCCTCTGAAACGGCTGGGCCAATTATAACCAAATTTCATATGTAGCCTCTAGGGGACTTAGGAACGAAAAGTTGTTCTAACGGTCTTGGTCACATGACCAACATGGCCGCCACGCCCATATATGGTAAAAACCTAAAAAAAATGTTCTTCTCCAGAACCGATAGGCCGCTGGCCTTGAGACTTGGTATGTAGCATCGGGCACACGAGTACTACCAAGATTGTTCAAATTATGACCTTGGGTTGACCTTGACCTTTTTTACGGTAAGGTCAAATTTGCTTTCTGTAGCTTTTATATGGGAAAAAGCTAGAACCTAAGATTTCTTGGAAACAGTTGAAGATTTTGACCTGAAAATTGGTATATACAGTCATCTTAATGAGTACATGAAAATTTATGCGTACAAGAGGTCAAGGTCATTCGTTGACCTTTGACCCTGGTCTCTCATATTTTGACGATTTCACACATCTCCTCAAAAGCCACTGGGCCAATTGTAACCAAATTTCATATAGAGCCTCTAGGGGCTGAGGGAACGAAAAAATTTTAAACGGTCTGGGTCACATGACCAAAATGGCCGCCACACCCATATATGGTAAAAACCTGTAAAAATCTTCTTCTCCAGAACCAATAGGCCGATGGCCTTGAAACTTGGTATGTAGCATCAGGTATACAAGTACTACCAAGATTGTTCAAATTATGACCTTGGGTTGACCTTGACCTTTTTTAAGGCAAGGTCAAATTTGCTTTCTATGGCTTTTATATGGGAAAATGCTAGACCATAAGATTTCTAAGAAACTGGGGAAGGTTTTGACCAGAAAATTGGTATGTACAGTCATCTCAATGAGTACATGAAAATTTATGCATACAAGAGGTCAAGGCCATTCGTTGACCTTCGACCCTGGTCTCTCATATTTTGACAATTTCACACATTCTCTCAACAGCCACTGGGCCAATTGTAATCAAATTTCATATAGAGCCTCTAGGGGTTGAGGGAATGAAAAGTTGTTCAAACGGTCCAAGTCACATGACCAACATGGCAGCCGAGCCCATATATGGTAAAAATCTAGAAAAATCTTCTTCTCCAGAACCAATAGGCTGATAGCCTTGAAACTTAGTATGTAGCATAGGGTATGTGAGCACTACCAAGATTGTTCAAATTATGACCTTCGGTTGACCTTGACCTTTTTTGCGGTAAGGTCAAATTTGCTTTCTGTAGCTTTTATATGGGAAAATGCTAGAACATTAGATTTCTAAGAAACTGTTGAAGATTTTGACCTGAAAATTGGTATGTATAGTCATCTCAATGAGTACATGAAAATTTATGCATACAAGAGTTCAAGGCCATTTGTTGACCTTTGACCCTGGTCTCTCATATTTTGACAATTTCACACATCTCCTCAAAAGCCACTGGGTCAATTGTAACCAAATTTTATATAGAGCTTTTAGTGGTTGGGGGGAATGAAAATTTGTTCAAAGGGTCCTAGTCACATGACCAACATGGCCACCATGCCCATATATGGTAAAAAGGTTTAAAAAGCTTCTCCTCAAGAATCAATAAGCCAATGGCATTGAAACTTAGTATGTAGCATCAGGTACATGAGTACTATCAATATTGTTCAAATTATGAGCTTTGGTTGACCTCGACCTTTTTTACCGTCATGTCAAATTTGCTTTCGGTAGCTTTTATTTTGGAAAATGCTAAAACATAAGATTTCTTGGAGACTGTAGAAGATTTTGACCTGAAAATTGGTATTTATAGTCATCTTTATGAGTACATGAAAATTAATATGTACAAGAGGTCAAGATCATTCTTTGACCTTTGACCCTGGTCTCTCATATTGTGACAGTTTCATGCATCTCAAAAGCCACTGGGCTAAATGTAATTGTAATTTCAAATAGAGCCTTTAGGGGCTTAGGGAACGAAAATTGTTCAAATGGTCTGAGTCAAATGACCAACATGGCCACCATGCCCATATATGGCAAAAACCTTTACAAATCATCTTCTCAAGAACCAGTTGATTGAAGGCCTTGAAACTTGGTATATACCATTGGCTACTTGAGTACTATCAAGATTGTTCAAATGATGACCTTGGGCTGACCTTGACCTTTTTTAAGGCAAGGTCAAGTATTGGAAAATGCTAGAACATAAGATTTCATAGCAAAATTAGAACATTTTGTCCCAAAAATTCATATATACAGTTGTCTTAGTACATGGAAGATTTGCGGGCACAAGAGGTCAAGGTCTTTCTTTGACCTCTGACCCATGTCTCTCATATTTCGACAATTTAAGACAACTCCTCAAAAGTTACTGGGCTAATTGTAACCAAATTTCATACACAGCCTCCAGGGGCTAAGGGAACGAAAATTTATTCAAGCTGTCTAGGTCACATGACCTACATAGCCACCATACTCAGGTGAGCAATTCAGGGCCTCATGGCCCTCTTGTTTTTAATTGTTGGCTATACATTATTTAGCTCTGTGTTTTAACTTCATGAAGTGTTGTCCACAGGATGATTTTGTTTTTAGAATTATGGGTATGTTTTCAAAACTGGCTCGAAGTATTATAACTTCACCATTTTTCACATTATCTAGGTTTAGAAGTAGCAACTTACATGGCACGCAAGAGTGTTGCAAGTATTCATGTACTTGTGAAAGGGGAATGTCCTCTAGAGAATGTTTTTGGCAAGAGAGTTGGTAGTGTGTTTAAAAAGGTAACAATGCTGGCACAGTGCTGATATTAATCATGTGTATAATACAGCATGTACATAGATATAAAGTACATATATACATAAATTTGAGCACTTCCGCATTAAGATTTGACATAAACTTTTTAGTGTGATTGTAGCACTGTTGAATTTAATGAAGTAAATACTAATTTTTCCATTGATGCTGTTGAAAGTGGTTAAATCATTTCCAATGATATTTCATTTAACTTGCTCATGTTACTGTACACATAATTTTCTTTGAAAAGCAATACAAAATAAGCTCCTTGATAATGTGTACTGAAGATGCAGTATGATAAATAGTATTTTCAGACATAATTATACCCCTGGCATACAGAGAATCTGAGGGGTATGTAGCTATTGTCTGATGTCAGTTTGTCCATCTGTTCTTAAGGTAAATAGGGAAATTATTCTTACCAAGAAGAATTTGCCATCCATTTCATTGAGACCATGATCTAAGGGGGGATATTCTTTCCTTTAAGGTGGTGATAATCACTGATTTGGGTCGAAGTATAACATCTGCATAAAATGCTGAAAATAGAACAGATCTCCCCAAAATTAGCAGATGCTTTATGTTGTTTCTCACAATTCAGAATCCAAAAATGCAGGACTTGTTGATGTTTAAAGTGGTTTCAAAGAAAATTTCAAAGGGTAATTTTGTGTGCAAAAATCTGAAAAATAACCATCATTATTAAAAATGAAATAGGGTCTGAAGGTTCTTTAATACATTATGGAGAGCATCCTAGCAATTATTTTTTCCATTTTTTTCACACATTTTCAGGCTGGGCAGAAGTATTGGGACACTAAAAATAAATACCATAACTGTCCTAAAATTGGAACAGTTTGGTTTTACAGTGCAGTAATGTGCCCAAAAAATGCAAATGGGATGGCAAATAGTGTAGACCCTGATCAGACTGCTTTTGTCTGATCCGGGTTTGCACTGTTTGCTCTGACCTAACTGTCCCAATATATAGAATTTTTATGGTATACTGTGAGTATGATAAAGGTATAACTGCTCTACCTGTATTTAATTAATGCATGCAGTGTACATGCACCATACATGGTCAGATATTTGAGAAAAAGTGACTGTTTTCATCTAGTCCACCTTACAAATTTGAGAAAGAGTTGGAACAAATTATTGCTAGGACGCTCTTTTTAATGCATTAAAGAAACTTCAGAGCTATTTTCAAGAATGAAGTAAATTTTCTAGATTAATGCGCACAAAATTACCCTTTGATTTTTCCATATAAAACACTCTTTTTTTACAGCATGTCCCTCTTTTATGTATTCTAAACTGTAGAGAACAACAAAAATAAGAGGTCAACAAACTTTCAGGGCGGTACGTTAATTTTTTATGGTTTTATGCAGATTTTTGTATTTACCACAAATTACCACCTTAATAGAATACAGTGAAGCAAACAGGAAGTCATTAAAGTTTCCTGTCATTGAAAAACGATGGAAAAACATGGAACTATATCTGTGTACCTTAAGCTAAAGCCAAACTGCAGATTCCCAAACCAGCCCATACATTTGCTGAGTTGAATCAGGGCATGTGCAGACCACACAGGCTCTAGATCATTGTCAATTTCAGAAAGTTAGGCAAGCATACTCTGACCAAATGGTAAATGGAAAAAAGTTAATGAGACAAATATCAAGATTTTCACTCAAATTATGTTTTTGTTCAGGTCTCTTATGAAAGTGGACATTCTCCTTTCATGTAATGTGGATGCCTGTTCAGGTCTCTTATGAAAGTGGACATTCTCCTTTCATGTAATGTGGATGCTTTACACAACAATATTGCATGTACTTCATTTAACAAGGGCTATGATACCTCGCACGATCCATATTAATTCAGTCTTGTGTATTTTAATATAAAATGGGCTTTTTCTGTTCCAAAACAATCCCAAAAATCTAGATCCCTCTAAGACAAGTCTTGATTTTTTGGGATAGTTTGGTGGTGGTGGTGGGTTGGGAGGGGGTGAGGGTGACAATCCCAAAAATTTTATCCCTGGAAGATGTCCGACAAGTCTCGATTTTCTTGATGTTTGGAGGGGGGGGGGGGGGAGGGGATCGTTTGGTGGGGTACGGGAAGGGGGCTGGGTGGGCATAGTTGAATAAATATAGTAGAACTGCAAGGTAGCAAGCCGAATATGTACTAATATAACCTGCACATTAACCACACATTCTCCCTCCTCAGCTGCATGAATAGTTTATATTTCAACAAAATGGTACTTTAAAATTCTAGCCATTGGGACACTTAAAACAGAACCAGACTTCTTAAAAGAATGGAGTAGTCTGGTTTTACAGTGCTTTGGTCTGTCTTAAAGATGTAGTTGGAATGGCAAACAGTGTAGACTCTAATCGTAGTTGGAATGGCAAATAGTGTAGACTCTAATCAAACTGCTCCTTAAGGAGAGTTTTTACTGTTTGCTTGGTACTTAGAATTTTTGTGGTATACCATATACGCGATAATTTTCGAGGTGTTCTATTTTTCACGGTATTTGGCAGTAACTTAGAAACCATGAATATTAAAATCGCAAAATAACTTCATGTTTCTTACAAAATATTTTCAGTTGACACAGTGCCTATATTTTGTTTCTGTTTTCTTTGGTAAATTCTGGTGCTTTTCAATTGAGCCAGTTCTTTCATTAACCTGCGGCCCAGCGGCAGGTTGATGAAAGAGCTGGCTCAAGTGAAAAAGAGGCAATTTTACTTTTTGCGCATGTTGATAACCGCGAAAATTAAAAATCGTGAAAATTAATGTTTATGTTTTTGACCTTAAACAGCGAAAATTTGAACCTGCGAAAATTACCACAAATACGGTATATAGATTGAATTGACAAAGCATTCGCTTATAGACTCCAGAAGCTTTATTCCAGTAATTTGTCTACCGGTATCTTAGAATCGGGACAGGTTTCCTAGAGGGAAATGTCCCGGTGTTACAGCTGAATAGATTTAAAATATGCACCAGATCTTATGATAGGCAGAATTCAGAAGCAAATCACATGCCCTGTCTACTGAATGCAAATTTTCATTGATTTTAGCATTTGATTTTCTTCTTTATTTAAGAAGTAGATCAGCTCTTAGACTAGCAGTGAATTGTTGAAAACTAATTCACTGTTTGGTGATCAGTTGTAATGTACAGATCATGAGAATGGAGCTTGAGTGATATATACACATTATTACAATAGTAACTTGATCTGGCGTACTGTATCACGTCGTGTTGATGAGCCCATACCATCGGATCACCCGAGACGCTTGCGTCGAGGGTGATCCGATGGTATGAGCTCATCTACGAGACGTGATACAGTACGCCAGATCAAGTTACTTTTATAATAATTTGTTTATTATATACCTTAGAGAACAGCCAACCATTCATACCTGCTAGCGCTAATGCATAAACCCAGATTCAAGCCTGCGCGGCAGAGGTAAGTAGCTAGTCGTAAGACAAACGCTACCGGCTGAGCTATCGAGGCGCGCCATTTTTGACGTGTTTGTTGACGTTACGTCACTAGTCCTGTTTCTCTGGTTCTCGTTTCTGCGATGCACTTTAAAAAATGACGCGCCTGAAGCTGGAACTCAGACATAGCCTCGTTTTAAAGGATAGTGATACGGATTCAGAAAATGTCAGTTTGATACGGCGTTCTGTATCAGATGACCAGAAAACAGGCAGTTCAGAGGGTGTATCATTGATAGGTATATAATAAAACTATTTACAACTGACCAACAGTGAAGTAATACTCACCAGTTCTGTGCTAGACCTGAACTATTTTGATTCTTACACTCAAAAACACTGAGAAAGTATTCTTTCATTCTGATTCTCCCAATCTTCCTGCCAGAGCTTTTGTGCTTCTGCCGATGCTCTTAACTGTATCACAGATAAATGTATGTTTTTATGGCAATTTTAGAAACAAAAAGAGACACTGCACATTCTAACGTCCCAGAATGTCACAAAATATGTCAGTAATTTCCAGTGACATCAATAATTAGACTCATGCGCTGCAAAAGGGTGAATTGTTGCAGAATAAAACAGAAATTTTCCATTGCTTCCATAGGCACATTATGCTAGGATATGTCATAATACTGGTTTCCTAACAACATGGCTCAGTTGATCATTTTCCTGCAGGGCCCTCAGATAAGAAGGGGTAACAGGGATAATTTAGGGATACTTTTCCATGTTTCTGCATAAAATATAAATTGTGAACCCTCATTAGAACCCTCTTGCTGATGAGGGTCACAACATACGTTTTTCGTCGAATAAATAAAAAAAAGTTATCTCAGAATTGTTTTAACTAAAATGCCTTTTAATCTAGAGCTGTATTCTTGCTGATGTGCAGTATGTCGATAATATTTGCAGATGCATGAGGAGAAAGGCATCAAGTTTCACTTCCAGTCTGGCATCAAAGAATTTACTGGTGGGAAAGATGGAAAAGTTACAGAAGCAGTCTTGTCAACTGGAACAAAGATACCGGCAGATATCTGCATTCTTGGTGTAGGTGAGTTGGTTATCTGCAAACCATATTACTCCTACTAAAGCCTGAAGGGTTTTGCATTTTTTGGGGGGGGGGGGGTGCGGAGGGAGGGGGGTTGGTTATTTAGAACCTGAAGTGTAGTAAATCACTTACTGCCAAAATGCCTCTAATAAACAGTATTAAAGCCAGTGGGTATACTTTCAAAGAGAGCAACTCTACCTATGTTTCACTCTCTTCTCAGTAAGGCTGGGTTCAACTCTTTGAGAAAAGAATTTGCTCCTCTAGGAGCCATTTCTTTTCTTTAAGTGTGGAGTCCATTTTTAAAGAGCATCTTGTCCAGGGAAACAATAAGGAAGTCATGAATATTGTTCCCATTGCAAAAATGGTAGAAAAGCCTGGATTCATAAAATAATGTCAGAATCTGACACATCATGTGATTACCACCAATGTAGCATTGGTGACAAGCAAAGGTTCTGATCAGACTGCACATAAGTGCAGTCTGATCAGAGCCTTCCCTTGTCACGTCAGTCATCTATAGACATCTCCCAAGCCATCAAGCAGACAGTGAGGCACATGACAAAATGGCCACATTGTTGGAAGTTACATGATGTGGCTCAGATACACTGCTCAAAACATTTGAAGGAATGCCAAATATTTTTCCGTAGACGACAGTGCAACGCATTCCCACTTTGAGGGCCATGTACTTTTGCTCGACAAAGACATTTACTGACAGCACAAGTTTTGATCCAATATTTGCCCTGCTCATGCCCATGGACTGTTTTTTGTACAAATTATATTTTGGTAAAAAATTGCATTATTTCAGAACAGGGGAAGAGCATGAAAATTACAACCAAAATCAAGACAATCAGTTTGCCTATGGAGCTTAATGTCTTACATGGTGACCTGTTTGAAAGGATCACTTTGAACTCTAGTTTATGAGATTTTATAGACTTCTAGAAAAATGCCTCATTTTCAGAAAAATCGAAAACTGCAAAATCTGTTCCATGGAAATGATCTGAGTATCAGTTGTATTGAAATTTTTGTTGTCTAAAACTGTCATTGTTCTTGCAACCCCTGCAAAGGAATAGTGAATTCTTGGTCTTTAGCGATCGAATTTATGGGCCGTGGAACTGGGTATGTGTTGTAGTAGTGTCTATGGGAAAATATCAGCTGTTCTTTTAAATATTTTGAGCAGTGTATTTATTTTTGATGGAGGGGATTTCATCATCACTTGGCTTTCAGATGTCTGTATTATTGATGTACATTAAATGATCAGTATTGTGAAGATGTCTGTATTTGTGCTTTAGATGAGTACAAAGACGTAAAAGGCACAAGTTAACTCTCTTAAATACATATATTCTTTATGTTGTTGAGATATTGAGATATAAATCAAACTACATGTACAGATTTCTTCTCTAAAATATGCAGGGGTAGCACCAGCCACAGAGTTCCTGAAAGGTTCTGGGATCAGTTTGACAGACAGAGGTTTCATCCCAGTTAATGAGGTAAGAATTAAAGATAGAAGTGTCAAATACTGCAATGACACTAAATATCAGTAAAGAAAAACTTTTGCAAATAGTGTAGACTCAGATCAGATTACTTATGAACTCAATACATGCACAGGGTGGCTTCATGTTTTAAACAAATGTGTTATTTGACATTACTGTTAATTTGTGGCTAATGTTATGTCATCAAACCAGGTCATTGCATGACATACAATATCAAGATTTTATCATGAGGTTACATATGAGAATGTAATAAAGCCATGCATTTAAATTGATAATTAACTAGTGGATTAAATATGCAAATTACGTCATAACGTTATGAGTTGACTTCCATAAAAACGTTGTGTTTTCTAATGGCAAAATCATGACATTTAAGTGCAAAATTTGCTAATAAAATGTGAGTTTAGTGACAGATGATAAATAGAATCTTGCATTAGTGCTCTTGTATCATTGAATTTAGTAAACTCGTTGGAAAAAAACTGATAAGATGCTTGGCATAGCCTCGCATCTTATCTTCTTCCCCAACTTGTTTAATAAAGTCAATAATACATGAGCACTTGTGTAAGATCCTCTATTTATGACATGATGTTACAGATTTTATGACATGACTTTATCCACTGAATAACAGTGACAGCATGACGTGGTGATAACAATATTATGTTTGCTATTAAAATAACGTCTGTAAAAGTCAATGAAATCCCATTCCAAACAGAAATTATGATAATCAGAATCTCACACGCGTGGTCATTTCACATGAAATTTATGTAACTCTCCAAAGGCTCATGTGCTAAATTTCATATGAAATGACCACTCATGTAAGATACACTTTATATGCAGTCTGCCATTGTAGGTCATCATGATTCACTTTGCCAGGTATTTGCCAAGCTGTTTCTGCAAATGTAGATACTTTGTTAATGCCATAAACATTGGTTAAAATTGCTGACTTGATGTTTTGTTCCAAATTGTCATCTGTCCTTTTAAGTGCCTAAAAAGCAGATGTCAAAATTTGCGTCCGCAAATGTTTGAGAAAAAATTGGTCATCCAAGCTACATCATGAGAACTCAAAGACCAGAGCACAAACAGTGTAGATTCAGATCAGGCAGCTCATGTTTAGCTGCCTTGTCTGGATCTATGCTGTTTGCAAATTCAGCTATTTCTGTTTTTGTGCTTGAAATGTTAAAGGGGTCATAAGAAGTTATGAGGTACTGCTTTTGACAGTGATAAGTTCTTTATATCATGATAGTTATGCTCTGCAAGATAACAGAAACTGAAATGAAAGAAATCAATCCCTCATGATTGAATATTTGAGCCGCAAACAACAAATTGAAACCAACAAAGTGGCATGTGTGCCCAGCAAAGACTCCGATCAGCCTAAGCAGCCCCCAGTCTGATCAGAATCTTTGCTGTCCACATCAAGGTAGCTTAGACCTTTGCTCCCTTACAGCACAAGGGAAGACTCTGATCAGACTGGGTGGATGCTGAGGCTGTTCTGAGTCTTTGCTAGACGCTCATTCCACTTTGTTAGTTTTGTTATGTCTCGGCTCATTTTAGGTTAATAATATTTCAGTATATGGCAACAGACCAGCCTGATGTATATGCTTGTGGTGATATTGTGGAGTTCCCATTGTTTACAGTGGGGCTGAAGAATGCTAATGTTCAGCACTGGCAGATGGCTCATGCTCATGGTAAGATAGGCTGGATAGTTTGCTGTTTTTGGGTTCAACACTTTAAGCACCAGTGACGAAAATAGCATAATTTGCAAACAGCGTAGATCCTTATGAGGCGGCTCATAATGAGCCGCCTCATGTAGATCTACATTGTTTGCCCTCTTGTCTTTAAATTCTCAATATGAAATGTTTTGGACAAGGCATTGTTTCAATTTTTGCAGACGTAAATTTTGTCGTCTGCTTTTTGGTGCATAAGGAGTTAATAAATTATTCCAGATTCTGTATATGAGACTTTTATCATACTTCTGGAAACATTCCAGACAGATTTGTTTTTGTGAATCTTCCCATTAGTTTTGTGAAGTTCCCTGAAAATAAAGCTATCAGAGCATGGTTGATTTCAAACTCAGTAGAAATCATCTCAGATTTATCATATGAGCGGTAGCACGTCAAAACCAACAAAGTGGCATGTACCCCCAGCAAAGACTCAGATCAGCCTGGGCAGATGCCTAGTCTGATCAGAGTATTTACAGTCAGCATGGAGCTAGTGTTGCCCCTTAGCTGGCGTTAAAGCACACAGTGACGACTCTGATCAGACTGGGATGATGCCTAGACTGATCTGAGTCTTCACTGGGAGAACATAACACTTTGTTTGTTTTGTCATGTCATGGCTCATAAAGAAGAAAACTGTCATAAAAAGTGTCAATTGTAGAGGTAAATTGTGCATTTTATGGTCCCAAATTTTGAATAACAGTGATGCCTCAGCAGAGCTTTGAAAATACAATTTGCGATTGTAAAACTGGCAATTTATCTCCGCTAATTCAGTAAAGTTATACATAGTCTAAAATGCATAAGCATTGTTTCACATTTTTACCTGTAAAACTTCATACTTTGCACCCAAAGACAGTGTTAACAGACCGTAACAGATGTCAGCTAATGAGAAGTGATGTTTTGTAATGATGTCAGCTTTCTGACAATATATTTTTGGATATTCTGTCATAAGTTTTTGAGGTTATCCAGTCAACTGTTGTCACAGTGTTATATTTGTAAGCACAGTAGAATTTATAGTCACTGAAGTTGTTTGTTATACATTTTTAGGCAGAAATGCAGCACTGAATATTCTAGGCAAGAAGCAGGCAATCAGAAGTGTCCCCTACTTCTGGACTGTACAGTATGGGAAGAGTATTAGATATACAGGTTAGTGTCAGATCTTTAAATAAGAAAATCTAAGCACCAACAATACAAAACCAACAAAATGGCATGTGCATCCAGTGAAGACTTAGATCAGCCTGGGCATCTGCCCAGTCTGATCAGATTCTTCTCTGTCAGTATGGAGGTAGCTTAAAACCTTAGCTAGCCTGCTTAGTGATGACTCTGTGCAGACTGGGCAGATCCCCAGGCTGATCTGAGTCATCCGCCCAGTCTAATCAGAGTCTTCGCTGTCCGCATGGAGATAGCTTAGACCCTTAGCTGCCCTTTAAGTGCACAGAGAAGAGTCGGATCAGACTGGGCAGATGTCCAGGCTGACCGGAGTCTTCCCTGTGCACATGCCACTTTGTTGGTTTTGTTGTGTCGTTGCTCGTATATGAATCTGAGTCAGTGCTGGCTTATATTCTTCCCTGGTATAGTGGTTATTTATGGATGGATGCACAGTGCCAGGTGTGTACAACTACGGATACATTCTTCTGAACCACCTGGGGAACATCGTTATGAGAATAGAAACAACAACAACGACAACAACAGGTTATTAAGTTATCATCATATTGCCCATTTCCCCAACAGCTAAAATATAACTCTGTCTGGCTGCATACTAAATGTATAATTATGTCTTATACCACCCTTACCAGAAAACGCCAACTTTAACATGAAATATTACGCTATGAGCAAGTTCTACACTGATAAGGGTAGTATAAAATAGTTAAACCATGATTTGTCCACCTGTACAGGAGATAATCCACTCGCTAAAGCTCGTACAGGTGGACAAACCATGGTATAACTATTACTTCTGGCTTTGTAGAATTGACTGTAAAACTTTTATAAATAGAAAATTTCTTTATGGATGACACATAAGGTAAACCTTAGTAAGTCCTGCAAGTTCAGGATAATTTGACAGAGCATAGCCCACATTAATTATCAGAATTAGCTGACAAGAATAAGTAAATAATCACCTTATCAATAGCCCATGACTGATATTTGAAGCAGTAGGCTAGTGCATGCAAAAATAACTATCTGAACAGTTCTACCCATTTTACCCAATACAGTTAATGCAGTTAGTTTTGCAATTATTTTCAAATTATCTTGTGTTTTTGCTTGTTTCTGACTTAACAAAATAAAAACTGCGATTTGTAGAGTGGTTCCGAAGATTCTTACCATCGCACTGTATAAGCAGCATGTTACCTGTTCTTAACAACATTTCTTTTGTCCACAGGATTTGGTCCTGGCTATGATGATGTGGTTGTCCATGGCAACCTTGATGAATACAAGTTTGTGGCATTCTATACAAAGTAAGTTTAGCCCTGTCCGACTTACATGCAAAATTAAGCTAAATATTAAAGTCAACAGTAAAAAATCTAAATATTGGGAGCCGGGCCACGTGGCCCAGTCGGTAGAGTGTCTGACTCGAGAGTCAGAGAGTCCTGGGTTCAATACCCAGTCCGGCCACATATTTTTGTTTCTCCTTCGGCTGATTCTGCAAGGGCAGTTGTAAATTACTGGCGAAAGTATGTGCACTTAGTACTGGTTAACCGCTTAGGATGTCTAAGCCTGCCCAGGACCAGGAATAGTTTGGTTAGGGTAATTGACCATCCAGACATGACCATAGCTATTTACCGTGGACATAAAACAATAAAACAACAACAAAACAACTAAATATTGGGAAGGCAGGTCTGAGCAAACAGTGCAGACCCTGATCAGACCAAACTGTTCATTTTCAGAACAATTACTACAATTATTTCCAGTCTCCCAATTTTTAGAAATTTAAGGTGTATGATGTCGAGTATTGGATGAAATGTGTTTTGGCCTGGCATTACTGCAGCCTAATAGCCTAATGAGGATCCACAACATCACAGGGTATAATCGATTCCGCTAATTTTCGCTTCCTGCAGAGACTGTACGTCGTATTTGGCTTCCGCCGAGACTGTCTGCGAACTCTTGCTTCCTGCAGAGACTACTGTCCTCGGAAAAGGCTTCCTGCCAAGACTGTCCGCGTGATTCTGCTTCCTGCCGAGAGCCTCAGCAGGAAGCAGAATCACGTAGACAGTCTCTGCAGGAAGCCATTTATCATGTACAGAAGTCTCGGCAGGAAGCAAGAGTTCACAGACAGTCTCGGCGGAAGCCAAATATGATGTACAGTCTCTGCAGGAAGTGAAAATTAGCGGAATCGATTATACCCTGTGAACATATCCATAAAGACATCTGGTCCTTCTGGTAGACATCTGGTAGAATTGCATCATCGAGGCTGTTCAGATAAAATGCTGTGCTTTTATTGGCTCGCCTGCAACTAGCAAAAGGAAGACATAGGCAGTACTTCTCCAGTGTAGGCATAAACTTTGCATCAAGTTTTCTGGTTTAGCTCATGAGCTTACAGGCAAGACACCACCTTCTGAAGAATTATTGTGGGAAAGTATAGGAAAGTCGGGTAAATTCGGACAGCGGGTAAAGTCGGACAGTGACATTGTTTCCTTTATATGTCAGTTGTTTGAATACGTAAATGACTGGCGCAATTAATTACGTGCGTGGCGAAGGACGTTATGTCACGAAATACTTCCTAGTCAGTGTAATTTTGAATATGGCGGCCCCATCGGACATTCAATAATAACGTCAAACATGGGGAAAACGGAGTTGTTGACATTGTTTATTCAAGCCCTTTGCTGATTTTGCAATGTTCTTTTTTTCCCTGTATGTTTGAAGTTATTGTATGAACATAAGTGTATTCATACAAAATTAATGAGAGAGAGAGAGAGAGACTGACAGACAGACAGACAGAGTTTCATGTGTGTAACAATTTAAGGCTGGCCGGAATACGTTCCCTCCCTGCTTTCAGGGCTCACTGGTCTTTTCAGACACACATATGAAAGGCGGAGCCCATCTTTCTCCTTTTGCTACGTTATCCTTCCCTGATGTGAAAAAGCTACCCATTTACTGCTGGATTGACAAAGAGACTTTTCCAGTCGCTAGCTGGCCGTTTCCGGATTCGAACCCGCAAACGTCATAACCGAACTTCCGCGGCGCCGGTGGGATTGCGCATCCAAAATAATTAATGAACCAAGTAAATGTATGCCAGCTGATTTTAGAGCTCTATTTTGGGATCGGAATGTAATATTTATTATAATGTCGATTTTCGCGATTTTAATACACATATCCTTTCTGGACATCAAAATTGTATTTTGATTACAGAATAAGAATGATACAATACATGTATTATTTCCACTTGTTGTATGCCATTGCCAAAGATACAGCGGGCCTCTCACTCACACCGCCCCTACGGCCACTACGCTACCTATCCCGCCGACGGTGGATTTGGAAGTTGACCTTGTAACTTGTACCATCATCTCTATATGACTGAAATACTGTCCAAAAGTCAATTTTATCTGACTACCATGAGCCACACCGACAGAACACGAGTCGTCAGTAATATGATACATGCATACAGATCAGCCTGCGCATATGCACAGACTAATAAATCTCTTCGCTGTTCCTCACGGATTCATTGTACCAGAGGACAACAAAGGCTCTGGTCAGGCTGGGCGGGTGTGCACACTGAACTGAGCTTCCGCTGACCGTATATGCCCCAAAGAACCCATCTTATCATGGCACGGCGCATTTTGTGATTTAGGGTAACGTATTTTTTTATGTGCAGCTAAGTCGTGTCGGCTGCAGTAATCATATTACTGTTAGAAGTGTGCTTGCAATTTTTACTAATTTTTGTTTACGAGAGTCTGAAAAATAAATTCTTTCACTTAAGCCTCGTTCACACCACCAACGTTTCTTTGTCACAGAATCTTTAACAAAGAAAGTTTGCCAAACATTTTGCGTTAACACGGAGCAAAGTATTTGTTAAAGAAAATGTGGCATGGAATCTTTGTCAAATAAACTTTGGCAAGGAAATATTTGCTGCTGTGTTCACACGATCGAACATTATTCGTCAAGGAATCCTGGACAAATAAACTTTGTCCGTGTGAACGGCCAACCATGCCATATTTTCTTTGTTAAACATACTTTACTCAAAATCAAACCGATTTGATTATGAGCAAAGTTTTCTGTGCTTATCTCCATAGCTAGTTTCTTTGTTACATATTGTATGGCAAATTTTCTGTTCACACTGACAAATTTTGTTTGTCATAAAAAGTTTTCCATATAAATTTGGCAATGAAAATGTGGCATATTTTTCATTCACACGAGAAATTTGTTCTTTTCCAAACCTACTTTGTCACAGAAACTTTGCTCGTGTGAACGAAGCTTAAGGCATTCATCATGAGAACCCTATTAGTCCTCTTTCCGTATTTTCATAACGGTCTTCGCATGTCTTATAACGTCTCCAGTAATCGATTGCAACGTTGCTTATAAATGACGTCGCGGAATGGCGTAAATTTATACATACCTATGCTTGCTTATCAAGCACTACTTGAAAAACGAACTCGGTAGTCAAGGACTTTTCTTACCTCATTATAATTGACAGATCCTGTGACATGAAATACCAGTTTTTGAAAAAAATCTATGTAGTGGTAAACAAGCTGTGTACGTTTAAATTTTAAAATCTGAGTTTATTCATCGCAGTCCCATTGCCGTCAATGGAAACGGCCTCAAAATTTCAGGTTTTTCAATCTGATCTAGCGACTAAACGAACTCGGTGACTTACCTTTTTTATTGCACAATTCGATGTAACACATGAAAATGCACCCGTGTGCAAAATTTAAAAAAAATCTATGTATGTGCCATTTACGTATTCTTGACCTTAAACAAAATTATCTGGGCAAACAGTGAAAAATCCTGATGAGACGGCTCATTATGAGCCGTCTCATCTGGATTTTCACTGTTTGCAATGGTATGTCCGAGTTTACCCGCAGTCCGAAATTACCCGACTCCATTCTAATAGCAGTTAGCTTAAAAGTTGTGCCTCTTACATAGAAATTGAGGTAGCTCAGTAGGTTAAGCCCCACAATAGGGAGGAATCTTTCGAACCATAAACTGAGTTCCATTGCACACAGCCTTTCATTATCAACCTTCCAATGTCCTGATATGACAGAAATACTGTTGAAAAGGACATAAAATGGCAAGTCAGCCATCTATACGTAGAAATTGTACATTTCAGAGGTGAAGATGTTGTTGCTGTGGCCAGTTTGAACTTTGACCCCATAGTATCACAGGCAGCCGAAATGATGCAGAATGGGAGAAAGATCACCAAAAAGGAAATTCTGTGAGTACATGTATCTTAAAAATACTAAAACTTGAAACACCTTAACTAATTACTGTAACTGATCTGAACAGTGTCACTTTCAGTGCAGTAATGGCAAACAGTGTAGAACCTGACCAGACTGCTCCTTGAGGGTCTGCACTGTTTGCTAAATCATATCTGCCCCAATACTTAGAATTTTTATGGGGTTTTCAGGTGTTTAGATGGGGGAGGGGGTGTCAGGAGGGGGCACAAGGGAAGAATTATCACAGACTACTCATCAGCTCCCCTCCTTACATGCTCCACCACAAGATATTGGGGTACATGGGATGCAGAATGTATTAACATTGCACTGACGTGATATGAGCTGCTTTAAAATTTAGTACTGGTGTATTTGTTGTTGGTGACACGTGCAGAATATTTAAAAAAAAAAAAAATGTAAGAAGAAGCAGACTTTTTCAGAAAAAAAATGTGATAAGAGGCTTACATCCACGTTTCTTCCTTTAATATTATTATTCAGAGTTCTGTAATTTCATAGTCATGAAATGAAAATTATAAGTGAGAAATATACTTTACAAAGTGTGGAAAACTATTATTTGCTTTCTTTTAATACTTATGAGCCACGACACGACAAAACCAACAAAGTGGCATATACGCCCAGTGACAACTCAGATCAACCTGGGCATCCACCCAGTCTGATCAGAGTCTTTGCTGTTGGCATGGAGGTAGCTTAGACCTTTAGCTACACTTCGAGCGCACCGAGAAAATTCTGATCAGACTGGGCGGATGCCCAGGCTGATCTGAGTCTTCGCTGGGCACACTGCCACTTTGTTGATTTTGTTGTGTTGCTGCATTTATATTGTTTATTGGAGGGAAATTGTGCATGTCTCAGATTGTATTATCATAGCCATAGCATGTGTGATAGTATGAGTATTCCGTAGTCATAAGTTGCAGGAAAAAAAGAACTCTTCATCATTGAAATTTACCAACAATGTGAAAAGTTTTAGTTTTGTAGTGGATATTTCCTTTCTCAATGCATTGATTGAAAAGCCCTATGGTAAACCATTAGAACTTAATGTAGTTTATACTTCAATAACTGCATTGGTTCACACGACCTAACATGAGGTTAAGTGAGGTCAAAATAAACCATGGTTCTCTCCAACCTGGTTGGACGTAGGCGACGTTATGATTTTGTCGACGCTGTTCCACAGATAGTAGAAAAATATACTTATTTGTTTTGGTGTTTATCGAAGTATAAACTACATTGGGTTGCTAGCAAAGTTTACATGAACCCCTTTTTAGCTCGCCTGAACGAAGTTCAGGAAGAGCTATTGTACTACCTCCGGCGTCGGCGTTACCGTCAGCGGCAGCATAAGGGGCGGCGTTAGCAAAATGTTAAAGTTTTATGTTAAAGTTTTTTTAGGTGATGGGCAAGGCGCTGTCAGGCCAGCTATCCTGTCCTACTGACAGGTCTTGTTGGTTCATGTACTTTGCATGCGACCCAGTGTAGTTTATACTTGGATAAACAGCAGAAAAATGAAATTCATTCCTTAAATATTCTTCTTTTATTATTTACTTTCAGATCAGATCCAAGGTCTTGGATAAACAAATTATAGAACCAGTGAGAGCAGGATGGATAAATGAGCCGCAACACAACAAATCCATCAAAATGGCATATGCGCCCAGCGAACACTCAGATCAGCCTAGGCATCCACCTAATCTGATCAGTCTTCACTCTAGGCTTCAAGGGTAGCTAAGGGTCTAAGCTACCATCATGCCAACAGCAAAGACTCTGATCAGCCTGGGCAGATGCCCAGGCTGATCTGAGTCTTTGCTGGGCACACATGCCACTTTGTTGGTTTTGCCGTGTTGCAGCTTTTGTCGTATTGAAGATCAAATCTTTCCTTCAAGGTGAATGGGTACACTTTCAGGGGAAACAACTCTGCCATTTTCAGTCTTACCTCCCTTTTGAATGGAGATCAACTCTTAAAGGAGCAAGTTCTTTCCTTTAAAAGTAAACTCTATTTCAGAAAGGCTTTTCCATCCAGGGAAGCAAAGAGAAAGTCATGAAAGTTGTTCCCCTTTCTAGAAATGGGATGGGGGTGTGGGGGTGGGTGGGGCAAGTGAAACAAGAAGGTGTACTCTTACATCTTAGTGGAAGACAGGATTGAATAATCTCCTTGAAAAAATATAAACAAGGGAAGATAATGTCAAAGCTGTCTTAAGCAAGCACTCAGGGGAAGGGCCAAAATTGCTTGTATAAGGCAGTTGCTTGCTTTATACAGATTGATTTAGACTGAAACTGCTGCATTGGTGGTTATGGCATTTTGACCTTTTAATACAGGGTTTTGCTTAATAGAGTTGGCCTTTTAGACAGGTTTGACTGTAATAGTATTGGACGAGAAGCAATTAAGATGAATGGGTACACTTCCAGGGGAAGCAACTCTGCCATGTTAATTTTTGCCTCCTTTCTCATTGGGGATCAACTCTTAACTTGTAAAGGAAAGAATTTGCTTCCTGAGGAGTGGACCCCAGTGTAGAAAGGCTTTATTGTCAAGGGAAGCAAATAAGACATCACAAAAGTTGTTCCCCTTTGCAAAAATAGTGGGAAAACAAGAAGAGTACCCATACACCTTAAATTTACTGTGTACATGGAGGAAGTAAATAGATTGCAAAAGGAGGCAATTTTGGGGAGTCGGTTGAATTGCAAATAGGGTCAAACCTGCCTTAAAGACCACCTCTGTTAAGCATAGACTGTCTTAAGAGGCCGGAATCTAATGTCCCAAAGTAGCATCATCAGTATAAATTGACCACTATCAAGCAAGTATCTGCTTGCTGATAGCAAGCGTGTTTTTTAATTTCTACTGGGTGCTTGCTTACAATTTAGAATTTAGACAGGTTTGACTGTAATTCCTTCATTTACCTATATTTTGCTCCTTGTATAAAATGCCCCAAAGGAGATAATGCAATGATGTTTGCATTGCTCCAGATGGAAATTGCCACAGTATTAGTGAAAAATAGATTTTACTGGACTGACAGAATGCTACAGTCTTCCAGGTGCGTGTGTAGTTTGGAAAAAGATGCTAAAATTGCCAATTAGGAGAAAAGCTGTATTAAAATATTGTTGAACTATACATGGCTCAACCTCATTTCACATGTGGATTCTGCCTTTAGGAAGCTTTTCTTACAGTAAGAACATTTTAATTTTGTTCAACAAGGAACTAGTTCTATTTCTTGCACTACTGTCACCATTCTAAAAGTTTTGACACTTAAAATAATTATTCTAAAAATGGAAAAGTTGGGTTTTACAATGCAGTAATGCATTCAAATGATGTAGATGCTATAGTAGACAGTGTCCACCCAGATCAGACTGCTCCTTTATGGCTAATGGGTTGATTTGTAAGGTAGATATAGTATTAGAAAAACGATTGACAAATTTCATTTTTCTGAAGTTCATAGAAGTATGAATACAAAGGGTCATTTGCAAAGTTAAGGTGAACTCCCTTCAGGTGTCACTTACTATGCACATGACCCATTGTGTTCATACTTCCATGAACATCTGAAAAATTTATTTCTTAATTAAATTAAAATTTAGAAAAAAAACTATTTGCATAGATACACAAATAAAACATCTCATGAAAGTGAAAGATGAAAAAGTCCAGAATGAAAACAAACAGGGTGTCTGAGTACAGTAAAAGTTGTAAGTATTGGGCCGTATAAGGTCTGAGCAATCTGTGTAGACCCAGATCAGACTGCTTGTCAGACTGCTTCTAAAGAGAAGGTTGCTCAGGGTCTGCAATGTTTGCCAGTCCATCTGCATCTTTTGGATGCAAATATTACTGCATTGTAAAACCAAACTATTCCGTATTCAGGACAATTATGACAATTGTTTTCGGTGTGCCAATTTTTAGAATGATTACGGTATTAAGTATATTGGTATGGTACGTAGGTTTTGGAGCTCTTAGGCCCGATTTCACGTTGCCTTAAAACACTGACTAACTTTTACTTATCAAGTATTTTTCCTTTACAGCAGTGCAACACTAGTCATTGATTAGTGCTTAAAACAGGTTTCAAGGCAATGTGAACTTGGGCCATACCCTTGCATATTAAGTGCTAGTCAGCCAGATTCTATAGTTGTTATTGTCGTTTCACTAGAATTAACCCGTAAAGTGCCAAAACCAAAAATAGTTGAATTTGCAAATAGCATAGATCCAACTGAGGTGGCTCATAGAGAGCCATCTCATCTGGATCTACTCTAATTGTCCCTTAGTCTTTTGATTCTCAGTATGATACAGCTTTGATGAAACATTTTCTTTAATTCTGCAGACATAAATTTTGTTGTCTGCTTTATGTACAGTGTTAATTAAGAAATAATTGAAATAATTTTGTTATTTAATATCAAATAGATATGTTTATAAGTTATCAAAAGATTATGTTTATAAGCTATCAAGAAATAAAAGCTATTTTTCTGTTAGTTGATGTCTGTTTTTATATTTTTCCCCCAAACTGAATATTGAATCACTGAAATATTTTACTGACTATGCTATAGAACCCAAACTATGTGCACAGACCCCAAAGGCATCTGTCTCGTGCTAAGCAACTGTGTTTTCTGCATTATACATACATAACGAGTTGCATTGTAGTAGTTGTTATAATAGCAGTAGTAGTTTATTTCATTGTTGTCCGGTCCATAGTTTTAGGACATCATTTGGTGAGATCTGATACATTTGAAACTGAGTTTCAGTAAAACTAATGGAGGTTTATTTAAATCCTTTTCTATTGAAGTCGTGTCACTATCCAGCTATTCTGAGTTATATTTTGATGGCTGGATTACTTGCAACTTTACACCTTTTTCAACAGCATTTCAGTCGATGATGGGAAGATGATAATGAAAGGCTGTGTGCTGTGAAACCCCATTTAGTGTTGAAAAGATTTCTTCCTCTAACAGGAATAGAGCCTGGTCTTGTAGCTTAGCAGGCCAGTGCTTAACCCTCTTCTATGCTGAAGATATTTGATGGACAAACATCATATATGGTTTCCTCGTGACACTAAGATTGACCTCATTATGTATGCAGAACAGTGTAACCCATATTTCATGGTCCAGTGATTTGCCCTTATATTTTAAATGATATTTAATGAATGAATGTCATGCTTGGAATGTTGGTTCTATGTGACAACAAGACTGACCGTATAATGTACTGTATTAATCCTATAAAATTCCCATGTTCTAATAAATGATCCCAGCCTCTTTTCAAATATGTTACATATGTGCCTGTATTAACTTGCCTGAAATCCTGATTGCTTCCTTGGATAAGATAGCTCTTTGAAATGGGGGTCTACTGTTAAAGGAAAGAATTTGCTCCAAGAGGAGCAAATACTTTCCTTTATGAGTTGACCCCTAATGAGAACAGATGCATAAGATTCAGGAGAGCTGCTTCCTCTGATTGTATACCCATTTGCCTTAATACTCTTCATTAGAGATATTTTGATTCACTACATTTCAAGCTCTAGATAACATTCCTCTTTCCTAAAATGAAATACCCCTGAGGCATTTAATAGAATTTTTACAGTATATAAGTTGATGTGATCTACATTGTATGGCCCATTGTTTCTGCCTTATATCTTGAAGACCATTTAGTGGATGAATACCATGCTAGGAATTTTGTTTCCATTTCCCTGGAACACCAAGATTGACCTCATTGGTTATGTAGGCCTATATCAACCTACATTTTGCAGTCCATTGATTTGGCCTTTAATCTTGAAGACTTTGTTTGATGATCATAGTACTTGGGATATGGGTTCATGTGACACCCAAGACTGACCTCGTGATGTATGTAGATCAGTGTGACCTACATATTGCAGTTTAGTGATGTGTTTATATCTTGAAGATTATATGATGGATACTTGGGATATTGATTCTATATCATACCATGATTGATCTTATAATATAAATTGTGTACTGTATGATATGGCATAAATTTACTGTAATGTGCCTAAATTTTGGAACACCTCAAATAATTAGTTTTCCATTTGAGACAAATGGAAAATTAATTATTTTAGGTGTCTCAATTCTTATGCACATAATGGTATTGGTCAAGTGATCTTTTCTTATAGTTTGAAAACTATTTGATTGATTAACATAGTTTCAATGTGGAAACAAGATTGACCTTATAATAAAGTATGGGGTTGTTTCATGCTGAGTGGTCCTGCTTTTTATCTTGAAGACGATATTATGAACTGACAAATAGGATATAACTTCAAGATTTACCTCATATTGTCAACTTCCTCTGCCTCTCTAGGATGGGAGACAGAGACATTGTCTGCTGTCCATCACAAATTGTGTCCACCCCATAACACGAATTATACTTAACACGAATTATACTTGACAGTTTTGAGGAATTATGCCCCTTTGATTTTTTTTATTGAAATCTTGTCCTATCTATAACTTCAAAACCTATAATGATCAAGAAACTTTGTACAAATATAAAGCGGTATCAGGTGATGTGCAGTGAACAAGAACTGTATCTCCATCTACTTTTTTTAGCTTCCCTGAGCCAAGGGCTCCAGGGGAGCTTATAGGACGGTAGACTCTAGTCCTGTCCTTTGTCAACATTTTCAAAGGGCTTCTCCTCTGAAACTACTGGACTAACTTCAATTTAGTTTCATATGCAGCCTTAAGATAAAGGGGAAAAGAAAGAAAGTTTATATATTTGGTCTAGGTCACATGACCAAAATGGCCACCATGCCCATATGTGGTAAAAACCTCAAAATATCTTCTCCAGAACCGCTAGGTAGATTGCCTTGAAACCTGGTATGTAGCATCTGGGACTCTAGTACTGCAAAAGTCGATCCTGGGCTGACCTTGATCTATTTTATGGCAAGGTCAAATTTGGTTCCTATAAGTCACTAGAATTGGAAAAGCCAAAAATTTCATTTTTCTGTTGCTATTGTGTTGCTATTAGTGACCTTGCCCAAAGGTCACTGGTCTGTTGTCTGTAATCATTTTAGAAGGATTCCTTCCCTGAAACTACTGGGTCAGTTTCAATGAGAATTCATGAATGCCAGGATGGCAGCCATGCCTATATATGGTAAAAAAAACTTGAAAATCTTCTTCTGCAGAACCACTAAACTGATTGCCTTGAAATTTGGTATGTAGCACTTGGTATTCAAGTGCTACAAAATTTGTGTAAATGATGACCCTGGGTTGACCGTGACTTATTTCATGGCAAAGTTAAAGGTTAAATTTGGTCCTTTAGCTTTTGAATGGGAAAATCCCAAAAAATGTTGATTGATTGATTGATTGATTGATTTGTTGCTTAACATCCACAGTAAACAGCTATGGTCATGTCGGGATGGTCAGTTAACCTAACCACACTATTCCTGGGCAGGCTTAGACCTCCTAAGTGGTTAACCAGTACTAAGTGCACATACTTTCGCCAGTAACTGACAACTGCCCTTCATGAATCAGCGGAAGAAGAAACGAAAGTATGTGGCCAGGCTGGGTATAGAACCCAGGACCTCTGACTTATAAGTCAGGTGCCCTACCAATTGCGCTACACATGGACAGACACATGGCGCCAAGTGTGTGCAACTATGGTTATTTACCATTGAGCCACTTTGGGAACATTGATAGGAGAATTGAACTGAACTGATTGCGCTACGCAGCCCAGCCCGAAAAAATGTATTTTTCTATTGCTATTAAACTCTATGGTATGGATTTGCAGTTGACGTCAACCCCTATGAATTCAGGAGGTTTAGGTCACTGGGTTGAATATTTTAAATATTTTACAGTACTTTCGCTCAGAAACTAATGGGCTGATGACACTTATATTTCATCTGAAGCCTCTGTGGGATGAGAGAAAGAAAGTTCTTATAGTCAGTTGGTCCAGGATACATGCCCAAGATGGCGAGGATGGCCATATATGGTAAAAAAACTTTAAAAAATCTTTCTCCAGAACCAATGGGTGGATTGCTTGGAAACTTAGTATGTACCATCTGGGACTCTCGTACTACAAAGATTATATAAATGATGATCCTGAGGTGACCTTGACATCTTTTACAACAAAGTCAAATGGTCTGTTAAGCATTTGAATGGGAAAAGCTGATAAAGTGCCCTTTACTATTAGTGTTGTTCTCTGATATGGAAATGCAGTATACTTCAACCCCTTTGGGTTCTAGAGTTCCTTGACTTAAGGTCACTTTGGTTTAATATTTTAAGGTCTTTTCTCTCTGAAACTACTAGGCCTGTTTGCATTGCTAAGCACCATTTGGCACTATTACTACATGTCTACAAAAGATCAATAAGTCCATATCAAAAACATATGTCAAAGAAGTTCCAATCACATGACATCACATGACAGTCTGAAAGCTCAGGGGAGCGATTAGGACCTTATGGTCCTCTTGTTTATGTAATTATACCCAACTGAAATTTTGAACATTGACATCTTGTCTGCTTTGTAATTCAAATGAACATGTACAATCCAACTTTACAAACCGTCTTACTATTTGCATGGATTCATTCATGTGTATAGAAATGTTTTCTCTGGCAGTAGCCTATGGTTTGTTCTATTTATGGCTGTTATGCAACACCTTCCATTCATCACAGTGAAACATACTATTTCTCCATACTCCGATTCAAATTGAAATGATGATAGCTGGTACTGTGGCACAAGAGTCTTTGGACGTGTATCTTAATACCAATGTCGCCAAGAGGCAAGTATAAGTACTGTCCAGCTTTGCTGTGCCTGAATTGGCTGATTGTCAAAATCGGTTGACACTTTTAACACTTATTATCTTCTGTGCTAGCACCATTGGCACTTTTTGTACTTTCAGTATTGTTGAGCCATACTTTCTACATGTAGGTGCAATTTTAAGCTTTTTGCGTATAAAGCAACAACTTTTCAAGCTGTTATTTTGCTTAGGGTAGCCATACCCTGTAACCTTTTCGTAATGCTTGTGTTTCCTTCCAGTAAACCTTTGCTGCAATAATGTAACTATGACACAGGCTGTGACTAAGATGGTTGGTGAGAGAAGATGTTAATTTCATGTTGTTGATTTTTTCGTTCTTGGACTTTGTCGTGTTTCTTCCATGTTAACAGTTCAATGGGATATTGCCATGGCTTAGCCTGATGAACATGAGATGATGCAAAGTTCATGTCTGTCCATTCCATGGCATTGAATTCAAGTCTGTTTAGTCAATCTCATTTGGTCCATAAACAGTTCCCTAGAGTATATGCCTAGCACATATTGTCCGTGGAAAGATCTTCAAATTGGCCAATACGTTTACTCTACATGTGATTGATGTACGACTTTACGAGATCACAATAAGCATATCAAATCAATGTCTTTCCAACGCCAGTGGATCCTGCACTGAACATCATGGTGAGATGTTACATTGACTTGAAGGATACAAACAGAAGTGTAAAGTCATTAATACCAAACTGAGGTATATTTGCTGATATATGCAAATAAAGCATGATTGATGGTCCGCATCACAAAACTTATATTACAAGATGAAATTAACACGAGTGGTAAAGTTTCAAATTGACCTCCGCGGAGGTCTGTTGAAAAACAATTTGACTATTTTCCGGTAGGCAATTTGAATATATCCTGTCATGAATTTTCGCGGTTTACTGACAGGGTTCAGACAAGATTTTTCTCGCTAGAAAAGGTATTCCAAAAATCGGAGAATGTCATGCTATATATATTTTACAGTTGTATATTGAGACCAAAATGACATGGAGCAGTTTGAAGCGGTATTTTTTAAATTACTTTTGTCCTTCAGGTTCAGTACCGAAAACGAAACTAGGAAGGAGTCCTGCATAGTTAAATCGGCTTTTTGAGTGCATTTGCAGGCTTTCTGTGAAATCTTACCGATGCAGTAAGACACGTAGCTTGTATAGCTTCGTTCTAAACATACTTTCAAGAATATGCATGCTTTTGTTACTACATGCTTACCTAATTTTTCTCGGCGGTCAATTTGAACACCATGAGAACAATTTGACTAATGTAGATTAACATGGAAAAATTTAATCAGCTAAAAAGAAGAAAATGCGTACTGAATTTTCAGGAGCCAGATATCATCTGATTTGAATGCATGGTTTTATACGTCTTAAGTACACCAGATAATATTGCTCACGCAACATTCTCTTTTTTTATCGTGAAATGGTAGTACAATAGTGTTTTATCATTTCTTTGTTGTAAAAGCAGACCTGTGGCTCTCACTTGTTTGTAAAATAAAACAAACACATCCAGACTAATATTTGCAGAGAAGAGAACCGATATTCAAACAATTTAGAGTGAACCCATAAGAAGATATCAAGCAAACATACCCGCATGCCCCCCCCCCCCCCGCTAGCTGATTACACTCCTGAAGTGGCCGTTACATAGAAACGCGGGTAATCAACATGAAACAATAACAACATCATTACGGCCGCTTTAGAATGACCTGTGAAGGATGTGATGAAAACAAATCGGTTCGTGCTATGCTTACAAACAAATCAGTGTCACAGGTCTGGTTTTACAACAAAAGAAAAAAAAATAAAGCACTACTGTGCTACTATTTCACGATAAAAAAAGACAATGTTACATGAGAAATATTATCTGATATTCTTTAGAAGTACGAAAACATGCTTTCAATCCGTTGCTACCTAGCTTCTGAAAAGTAAATTAAGCATTTTCTTCTTTTTAGCTGATTAAATTTTTCCATGTTAACCTCTATAAGTCAAATTGTTCTCATCGTGTTTAAATTGACCGCCGACGCAATTTGGGTAAGCACGTAGTAATAAAAGCATGCGTATTCTTGAAAGTATGTTTAGAACGAAGCTATACAAGCTACGTGTCTTACTGCATCGGTAAGATTTCACAGAAAGCCTGCACATGCATTCAAAAAGCCGATTTAACTGTGCAGGACTCCTTCCGGACGCGGAGGTCAATTTGAAACTTTACCACCCGTGATTAATGCCTGGGTTAGAATCAACCAACACCTGAGGTCATAAGTAAATTGATATGATCCACATTGAGGTTGGAATTTTTTTTTTTTTGGGGGGGGGGGGGGGGGGGGGGGGTTCTGATGATAATTATTCAATATTCTTTTTCGTTTTCCGCCAGAATAAAGATCACATACATATAAGTTTACGAAGGCGGGGTTGAGGGAAGCGGAGACGGTAGTCTGGCCACACCGGAAATAAAGTCTGATAACATTTTATGAGTTTTTGGGGTTTTTAGCTCACCAGAGCCGAAGGCTCCGGGGGAGCTTATAGGATAGGCAGTGGTCCGTCGTCGTCGTCTGTCGTCGTATGTCGTCGTCGTCGTCGTCTGTCGTCCGTCAACACTTTTAAACGACATCTCCTCTGGAACTACTAGGCCGATTGGGCCCAAATTTCATCTGTGGCATCCTTTGGCTGGGGGATTGAAAGTTTGTGTTTTTTATGAAAATTGGCCCTTTAGTTTGGTTGCTATGGCAACTTAGAGTTCCCATTGACTTATAATGGGGAAAATTGAAAAATGGCATTTTCTGCCAGGCCATTGCAGATATGTTAATAAAACTTTTATAGAAATGTTCCTTTAGATGTCTTCTATCAGCTATATGTTTGTTTGGCCCACTGCTCCTTCTATTGGTTGCCATGGAAACCGAAATGCAAAAAATGGAAAAAATACTTAAAAAATTATCTCCTCTGAAGCCATTGGGCTGATAAGGCCCAGGTTTCATCTGTGGCATCTTTGGGCTTGGGGATTGAAAGTTTGTGTTTTTTAAGATCATCAGCCTTTTAGTTTGGTTGCTATGGCAACTTAGAGTTCCCATTGACTTATAATGGGGAAAATTGAAAAATGGCATTTTCTGCCAAGCCATTGCAGATATGTTGATAAAACTTTTATAGAATGTTTCTTAAGATGTCTTCTATGAGCTATATGTTTTTGGCCCACTGCTCCTTTTATTGGTTGCCATGGAAACCGAAATGTAAAAAAAAATGGAACCAAAAATACTTAAAAGATTATCTCCTCTGAAGCCACTGGGCCTATAAGGCCCAGTTTTCATCTGTGGCATCCTTGGGCTGGGGGATTGAAAGTTTGTGTTTTTATGAAAATCGGCCCTTTAGTTTGGTTGCTATGGTAACTTAGAGTTGCATTGACTTGTAGTGGGGAAAATTGAAAAATGGCATTTACTGCCAAGCCATTGCAGATATGTTCACAAACTTTTATAGATTGTTCCTTGAGAATTCTCTTATTAGCTATGTTTGTTTTGTTTGTTTTTTTTGCCCACTGCTCCTTTTATTGGTTGCCATGGAAACCAAAATGCAAAAAAAAATGAAAAAAAAAAAAAACTTAAAAAATTACCTTCTCAGATGCCATTTGGCCAATAAGGCCCTGATTTCATCTGATGTGTCCTTAGGCTGGGGGATTGAAAATTTATTTTTATATAAAATCGGCTCTTTAGTTTGGTTGCTATGGCAATTAGTGTTGCATTGACTTGTAATGGGGAAAATTAAATACTGACATTTACTGCATATATATGGAAAATAGTTATATATTTTGTTATCAACTCAACAGACAGTCAGACTGAGACTTTGTAGTTGTATATTTTGTATTAACGTGTAGTACTAATGTGACAGCAATTTGAGCCTATACATTTTGAGCTAGAGATCTGGTGAGCTTTGTGGCCCGTGGGCCTCTTGTTTTGCATACTGATTACCTCTTGCTGAGGAAGAGCGGGAACTATAAGCCCGAGTTGAAAGTATCGAAAAAAACATGCTCAAGGTGTAAAATGGAGATAAATGCTCAAGTGGACAAACAGCACCAATGGCACCCAGATGGAAACCAAGGAGAAAGGACAGAAGTTGAGAACTGAAACAAGCTTCAAATATCTTGAAGCAGTTTTTGTATTAGACGAGGATTTTCGCAGAAGGTTCCAAGCAGCCAGTGGTGAATATGACAAACTCCTGACCATGGTCAAGAAATGGAAACTAAGGTGGTTTGGTCAAATCTAAATGTGTTATGGCTTAGCATATAGATGAGAAAGCAATGCTCAGGAGCACAATCGTTTAAAGATGCAAGTTCTGCAAGTTTAATGTATTTTTGCCCCTGAACCATTTTTTGAGGAAAACAGTATTTGAGCATGCTTTCATCGAATAAAAATAGAAAACAAATCAATATTGGCAGAAATTGCCCATTTAGGAGCATTCTTTCCAGATTTTATATTTATTGGCTTCCAGACAATAATTCCCTGCAGTGGTTATAATCTTTTCTGATAAGTCCTGTTATGCACATTAAATCCTTTGTGACCCTTGTTTTAGCCTGTTTGGGTGGTGCTACTCATCTCAGTATCCATTTTTAGAACCAGAACACTCAGTTGAAATCCTTTCAAGCAAAGTTAGGGGTTCAAAATAGGCATACTTTGCTAATTACAAGTTATAGCTTTTTGAAATTTTTTTTACAAATAAACAATGTTTGAACATCATTTTTAGTACATGCTCGCGAAAAATAGTTACTAGGAGTTGGCTGGCACGCTGAAATTTATGTTCTTGGTAGAATGTGACGTTATTTTAATGGATTGAAGGGGGTCAGATTTGCAGACCTTGCAACTTTAAAACTTCCTGCCCTAAACTCAAAATGGGAAAGGAAAATAATAAAGAAGGCACACTAAGCAACCCAAGACAAATGAAAAGCCAAGAGGTCAGCTCTTTCCCAGCATACCGCCTCGAGGCGCTTCCCATTAGTCTGGCTTTTGGTACATTATTTAGAATACGACAAAAATGTCAGTAATAATTAACCACAACAGAAAACGATGCTACAGGGCACCGTGAAAAGGACGGCTCATATATTATAAAGAAGTAACTATTTGTTGACTGTCCTTTATGGGTTTCTTTAATGCTCTAGACACAACTCAGGTTACCACTCTGCCTTGTAACGATTTGAATTTCCTGAAGTTGTCGAATTGGAATTCCGATAGGATAATTCTTTGTAATAAAATTAATGGGGAAAAAATCAAGTCCAAACAATAGTCTGGGACTCTGGGTTTAAAAATCACAGTATGCGTTTCTCTGGTTTCGTCACCAGATATTGTCAGGGTCACTGAAGAGGCTTTGTTAGCCGAAACTACGTAGTCTGGCCTATGTTCCTTTCTCTGAATATATTCTCTACTATTGAAGGAACTCTTTAAGATTTTAATTTTCGAACGGATGCTGTCTGATGCTGTAAAAGATTATGATGTAAAGTTTAGCATAGGCGGCAGAAATATTACTAATCTGCGGTTTGCCGATGACATAGATGCTCTAGCTATGAAAGAGCAGGAACTAGAAGCCCTAGTTGAAAGTCTTGGCAAACCCTGCACAAAATCAAACTGATGACAAACAGCGCCAACGGCATTCAGAGGGAGATAAATTCTGTGCATCGTAACGAGCTTCAAATACCTTGGAGCTATTGTCTCATGTTCTCTCAAGCATTGAACAAGCCACTGCACCTCTTACAAAACTGAAGACAATTTGAAGAGATAACAACATATACCTCATGGATCGAAAGTGAAACTAATGCGCTCCCTTGCCATTTCCAAATTTCTTTATGCCTGTGAATCGTGGACCTTGGTAGCATTGTTAGAGAAAAGAAAATGGGCCTTTGAGATGAGATGTTACCGAAGAATACTGAACACTTCGTACAAATATCACATTTATACCAATGAGGAGGTTCGCAGAAAGATCCAAGCAGCCATTTGAGAATATGATGAACTCCTGACCATGGTCAAGAAACGGAAATTAAGATGATTTGACAACGTCTGAAGGTCTTCTGGTTTAGCAAAGACAATTATACAGGGAACAATGAAAGGTAAACGAAGAAGGGATAGACAGAAGAAGAGGTGGCAAGAGAATATTCAAGAATGGACAGGAATGGACTTTCTAGCTCAACTAGGGCAGCTGAAAACAGGACAAGGTGGAAAGGGATTGTTTTGAAGTCATATGTGGTGCCACAACGATCGTGCAAGGTTATGGGGTAGAATAGAACATAGATGTATAAACTCTTCTAGAGGTAGCGTAGTGATACTGCATGTCATGTGCATCTGCCCATGACGTCATGCGGCAACCTGATGAATTAATGCTCTGTAATGGAAAGCTTCTGTATCATGACAGAATGAATGTTCAGCCTTTTTTGTACTTGTCTTCATTTGCGGTGTAAATCAGTGGACCTCAATTTTAAATCGTTAGACATGAAAATTTGTTTAACCAGTTTAACTAGTGTATTTCTTGCATGACTGGATTTTGATTTTTTTCAATGTGCATTATATAGCTCATACCATAATACATTTTCAAAGCATAGATAAATGAACAGAGTTTGTGCATATTCTAAAAATATGAAGGGATGATAAAAGAAGATCAGTATACTTACTCAAAGATATTTTGCGCAGTCTGCTGCCTCCAGGATCTCACTAAGGGACACATCTGGTGAGCATATTTCCCAGCTGTAAACCATTCTGCTAATTTGTCGTGTGTCACCCTCACTGGTGCACTTTATCCATTAGGGGGTTACTTATTAATTCCTCATAGAAAGTCCTCATATCATCGATTTTTTTCCTTTCTCAACTATTTTCACAGGTACCTTTTGGAAAATACACTGTCCCAGCAAAACTCTCTTATAGATCATATTTAAGAAATCCTTAAATGAAGGTAAACTCCCTGAAATTTGGAAAATTGCTAATGTCAGTACTGTTTAAAAGAAAGAAGAAAAGCGCAAACCTGAAATCTATCGCCCGTTTAGTTTGACATCTGTCTCAGGGAAAGTAATTGGAAAGATTATTAGAGATGCCATAATAACACACATGACAACCAACAATTTGTTTTCCAATGTTCAGCACGGTTTTATAAAGGGAAGAACCTGCACTTCTCAATTTTTGGAATTTATGTAAGATATTAGTGAGGCATTGGATAATGGGGAAGAATTGAATATAGATGTGATTTACCTTTCTTTTTCATAAGGGTTGATGTGATTTACCTTGACCTTTGCAAAGCCTTTGCTAAAATACCTCATTTACATCTCTTAAAGATTTTTTCGGCTACGGTATTCAAGGGAAAGTATTCGAGTGGATTAAAGATTTTCTGACAAACACGATTCAAAGAGTGGTTGTAAATGGGTCTGGATGTGACAAGTGGAATTCCCCAAGGCTGTGTGTTAGGGCCTATTCCGATTCTAGTCTATATTAATGATCTACCTGGCGTTGTGGAGGTGCTTATGAAACATTTTGCTGACGGCGCCAAATTATACCACAAAGTATCAAACCACAGAGAAAATGAATTATTACTGCTAAGTCTTGATAGACTAAAAGTCAAATGGACTAAAGATTGGGAAATGTTCTACAGCACTGATAAATGCCATCAGCTTCATATTGGAAAATAGCATACAGATTTTACGTTTTTTATGCAAACAGGAACTCATCCAACTCAGCTTGAAAGGGTGGACAAAGAGAAACATTTAGGAGCAACAGTAGACAGTAAATAGAAACCTAGTGATAATTTTTAGAACTTTTATACATCTCGGTCAGGAAGTATTTTTGAAATTGTTTAAATTTCTAGTTGGACCACATTTAGAGTACTGTATGTGCAGAGAAGAGCTACAAAGCTGGTTAGTTCCTGTAAAAAATGTCTTATTGTATGCCGAGCGTTTAAGAAAATTAGGATTACCAACACTAGAGAATAGAAAGAGCTGATCTGATACACGTATTCAAAAATTTAAATGGTGTTGACTGTAAAGAAAATGGAAATGTTATTTACTACAGTGCAGTGCACAGAAACTACAGGCCATCCATTCAAGTTATACATAGAAAGTTCAAGTTTTAATGTGCGTGCAAATAGTTTCTCTAACAGAGTAATAAACTCTTGGAATAGATTGCCAGAAACTGTAGTAGAAGCACCCTCTCTTAACGCGTTCAAAAGTCGCTTGAACAAACATTGGAGATATTATCCTGGTAAGTTGGAAGCTGTGTGCTACAAAGCAGTACCTGAGTCTGTGTAATTTTGTCAATAAAATAAAATAATAATAATAGAAAAATAAAGAGAAAAAGAAAACGCAAATTCTACAGAATCACGTTCAGTTATATAGATATATACCTATATAAATGAGCGTGATTTTGTAGAATTTGTCTTTTTTTTTTTTTTGGTAATTTGGTATTTCGGTGAAAGGAGCGTCAGCTGAAATGAAGAATACCATTGTAAAGAAGTGGCAGCGAATATATTCTTTGTCAGAGTCGGCAGATAAAATACAAGACATAGTTAGTGAAGAGAAAGTGGAACAAAGAAGTTCAGCAGGTGAGGAGAAGAAACGAGAGTTTAGAATATTAAATCACCTTCTGTGTGGACATACATTACTGAACAACAATAAGGCAAAACTCAACAGCAATCAGTCCAACCTCTGTGATAATTGTCAGGTGCCAGAGACAACAGAGCATTTTTTATTTCATTGTGAGAGATTTGCAGGGCAGAGAGAAGCTTTAAAAAGTGAAGTGTTGCGAATAGCTGCATGTGAAGATTTTTAAGATGTGGAGATATGGATTTCAAAATAATGACAGTAAATGCCGAGAAATTGAGCAGAGAAGGGGAAGCGGAAATGGTTAATGCTTTGTTACAATACATTATAGACACCCACAGATTTTTCATTTAAATTAATTGAGTGACTACTTGAATTTAAACAACTGAACGTTGCACGTGATCATAATTTCCCGCAAGTGTAAAAGCACCTAGGGATTAGTACAAAGAAGTCATAACAGCACATTAGTTTAAACTTTATTTATTTGTACAAATAATACAGATACATACAAATACAGTTCATGGAAATAAACTATTTATACAAAAGGGATTCAGAAGAAAGTCGTATTGACTTTTTTAAATCTGTCTCCCAGAATATTTACACTGCAAATTTCAGACCCATGATTAACAGAGATTACTTCTAACATTGGTCGGATAATTGCCTAGGAATACATCAAAATGTAGAAAAAAAGGAAAAGAAAAAAAAACAAAAACAAAAAATTAGTATGAACAGAAAGAAAGAAAGAAGCTAAGAACAAAAACCTAAAGGGTAAAGAGAAACAATGTAGATATCTATAGTAGCCTCCACGGGGAAAGGAGGAAAATTCCATTATTATCTTATGATATTCATATAAAAAACACGAGGTATAGCTATGCTTTCGGAAGCAACAACAAATACATTTATTAGGTAAAAGGCAGTAAAACAATACGTTAAGATGAATGCTTTGTTTAGAATTCAGAAAGATTTACTGATGAAATCGCTTAGATTTGTGTATAAAGGTTTGAACAGCTTTAAAAATCATAATGTTGTCATTTACAGAAACGGCTGTACTTCCATACAACAATGAGTTGAGTGTAGGTAAACAAATCCTTGAAACAGCAGCAAGCATGTCATTCCGAATATTTTGGTATAGGTTACAGTCAAGCAAAAAATGACGGGAGTCTTCTACTTCACCACATGCACAAAGTGGATCTAGAATGATATGCTTAGAGAATAAATGCTGGTTGAGGGAACTACAATTTGTTCGTATCCGTGTGTGATAAATCTGGCAAGTACGATTTCCGGATGAATAATACGAGGGGGGTGAAATAATGTTACTCATAAGTTTAAGGTTGTATTTGAAGGCAGCTATACTAGTTACATTTTGAATTTCCCCAGGAAGGTCATTCCAATCCCTAATAACTGAAGGTAAAAAGGAAGAGTAATAGAGCTGAGTATTAGTATTGACAGTTTGAATATCACCAGCATTGCGTAAGTTATAGCTAACAGATGATCCAACGGTTCTAGGTACTAGCGAGGACAAGTAAACAGGACATAAGTTATTTTGCATTTTGTAAAACATTACAAGCTTATGTTTTTTCCTTCTAGAAGAAAGGGTTTCCCAACCTGTTTCAGTTAGTAGAGAATTAATAGAAACAAGTCTTGTCGCACCCGTAACAATGCGTGCAGCTTCATATTGAATTTGTTCAAGTTGATATGATTCATACTGTGTGCAGTTGTTCCACACAATATCAGCATACTCCAACAATGGCCTTATAAAAGAAAAGTATATTATTTGCAAAGATGTACGATCCAGTACAAATTTTAGCCGCCTCATGGTATTGATACGCTGCCACGCTTTAGCTTTAATATAGTCAATATGTTCATGCCAGGAACAGTTGTTAGAAAGGTATAGACCTAGGTGTTTATGAGAAGACACTTCATTAACTTGTTGGTAATTCATAAATAAAGGCGGGTGATAAGGTTTATTGACTTTTCTAGAAAAGATGAATGACTCTGACTTAGAAGGATTAAACGAAACTAGCCAATCAGCTGCCCATCTATGGATTTTTAAGAGATCAGAGTTTAGAGTTATAGCTGCATCTGTTGGATCATCTACGATAATGTACAGACTAGTATCATCGGCAAAAAGCCTGATAGAGGAGTTTATATTCTCAACAATGTCATTGATGTAGATAAGAAAGAGAAGAGGACCAAGAATAGAACCTTGAGGAACTCCAGCATTTATAAAAGACCAGTGATAAAAGACACATTGTGGCTATTGCCAGCAGAATAGTAGCTTTTTGGATAAAGAAGAAGAAGGTACTTCATATATTGACAAAATTTCAATATAACAATGATGGACAGTATCGAAAAGCACCTACAGAAGTCAGAGAGACTTATATTGGTTTCGACGACTAGTAAAATACTCAGCCCCGTATCCAGGGGGAGGGCTTTTGGGCTTCAGTCCCGCCACCTGGGCCTCTGTGTAATGTATAATATGTAGGCCCCCAGATGATAAGGAGTATTCGATGACTGTTTGAGATAATTTATCTATGTGGTTAGATTAAAATATATGTTTTGACATCTCAGCGAGGCGATTCTACTGAGATGTCACAACATTTATTTCAAGGCAAAAAGACATTATCAAGCATTTTCATCAAATTGATCCCTAATTATGTCATAAATTTTCAAGTCCCCTTCCTTGTCCCCCACTCCCCCCCTCCCACCACCACCACCACCACCACCACCCACCCACCCACATACATCTCGGTAATCTCGGTACCTCCGAGCCCCATCAGTTATCAAGAGCCACCAGTAGGTGGTGTTCTGTATCGGGGTCTGAATACTGGTAAAAGAGCATAGAACCATTCCTGAGATACAACTATAGATCTACCCTTCCAAGAGGAGGCTAGTCCAAGAAGGGCGGTCAATGAAAAATAAACAACATGAACAAGGTATGGTCTCATGTTTTACCCATGTTGTCTCAAGACGTTTACTTCCGGTATTTGGCAATTTAGCAAGTGACACAGAAAATGAGAGTTTTTTTCTGAAATAATGAAAGAAATATGTACGTTATATGCAATTTTCCTATTCTAATAGTCGTATCTTAACTCCGAGATACTTGTTTAAGTATGTAAGACACATTGTAAGCGCATACAGCACTGGCAATGGAGATCGACAAATATATTTGTGAATCTGTTTTTGTCACCAAATGAAAAAATGATGGATGACTTGAGATTTTAAGTTCGTTCAACAAAATTTCTTTTTCATACAGTATGATACCATCCAGCCCAAATGTATCCGGTGGATTCGAGCAGTCATATGTTATCGCCAGTCATATGTCATTGATACCTTCCGTTCTGTTGCGAGATTTTCTTTCTTTCTTTCTTTCTATATTTACTGCTACACCCTCTTTTCAGAGTATTATGAGCAGGTGTACTTTTGTTCACTCCAGTGTTGCAGGATGAAAGCCTACATATAGCCGTGTAGCTATAGTAGGGATCTTTAACCTGCACAGGGGATGACTCTCCCTGCACAGAGGGCCTCCAGTTAACGTCCCGATCCGAAGGACGGTACACTTGTTAGCATCATCCCTGCAAATGATGCTAGAAAAACGCGTTCGGACATAGGAAGATTTCACCCTTGGTGAGGCTCGAACCCACGACCTCTGGCGTCAGAGTCAAGTGCACTAACCACTGAGCCACCACGCTTTCTCAACTCAGGGATTTTCTTAAGAGATGAAATCATATACTCCAACTCCATATTCTCGCGGCAATCATATTCTCGCGGTAGTGCTATGTAAAAGCCCTCAGACATACATGTCTCCTTATTTTTATATTGTCTTTCTGGCTTCAGGAATACAATATATAAAAACACATTAGATTTCAATTCTGTCTCTTTTTGAAGATTCTGTAACTTCTTAAAGCCAAAATAGTGAAAAATCACCAAAGGAGGTAACAAGGAACACCCCAGGTGATAAAAGTGGCGATAAAATAAAAAATAAATGTCCGGTCATGTTATTTCTTGCTTTGTCTGATCTAAGTATGGTTATACTAAACATTTTAAATCAGGAAATATTTCTGCTTTCTTTAATTTGCTTATGTTGAGGCAAATATCCATATACCGTGAGAATATGGAGTCAATATTTCTGCCTAACCACTTTGGGGTAGTACTGTATGCACATGAAAATATGACACTCACCAAAAGGTAGAGAACACAAAAATGCCTTGAGGTTAAGATGAAATACTAGAGGGCTCAACTACATATAGTATGTTGAATTGTTGGTCCTCCTTATTTGGACAGGCTTGCTTGTATCTTAAGAACCGTGAGAATAGGGAGTGCCAGTATAAGTCATGTTGACCTTTGATCTTGTAGCCTGGCTTTGCATCTGACTCAGTGAAATAAATCCAGTAAACATGCTTAGAATCAAGGCTAGATCACTGTATTTACAAAACAACATGTAATTTTTCCATTTTCATTTATAAATATCCATATTTCTTGACCATAAATTCATTAAAAATTCCACCTTTGTACTTTCTGCAACCATGGGCCCATTTTCATCTGTTTATTTCCTCTATGGCGCTATAATTATAATTTTTTTATGTCTTTGGTATGGGGTGGCAGGGATTCGAACTTACAACCTCCCGTTCCCAAAGCGGAAGCTCTACCACTGAGCTATCAGAGCCGGTATATATTCATATTGTTGGGATGATGAAAGGTTTTGTGTACTGGGACCCCATTTATGGCCCCCTTTTTTTGGGAGTCAAACTCTGGATGGCTAGCTCATCAGGCCAGGGCTCAACCCACTGAGCTATGGGAGCTCAGACCTAAGAAATCTTACATTGCTTTCACTTTTGAGTGGTGCTGGAAATAGCAAGTGGCCACCAAAAATCTCCTAAATGTCAACTGTAGTGGCCCAAATTTGTCCTTCTGACAATAATAAATAAAGAGGGTAAGCTAGTGATTGGATTTGGCAAGAGTTACCTCCTGTGATGGGAGTCTTCCCAAACAAAAAACAAAAGGCATGTAATTAAAGTTGTATTCCCAGTTTTGTGATTTTTTTTCCCAAAAGTAGTTAAAACGTCTTAAAATTTTGCCAGTCACCATATTCCACCTAATTGGCACACATAATTTAACTGGTTTATCTGTTCTTTTGCTTGTTTAAAATGGACGAATCTTCCACGTTTCTCGTGCATAGTTTCTCAAGCAACTTTTCTCTGATGCTGAACCATTCAATTTGTTTTCTGTAATAAATGTATAGTCATTCTTGGAAATGTGTGCTTATAAGTGAGAAAGTTTACCACAAGTATTTGCTGTCATTTTGAAAAAGTTAAGCGTACAGGGTGCTAATAAGGTCTATTACGATATAAAAGTATCCACTGTTTCTGTTCTTTCATGTAGTGAATGTCTCTTCACCTCATTCACTATTACTTTCTAACTTCAGTGTAAACATTTTCAATTAATAATGTATGAACACAGGTCCTGGAGCCCCTTTGCTAATATCCCAAATAATCATTAAGCTAGCATAGTTTTTCTCTTTATAATATAAATATCAACAAGGAGTGACAGCTGCCATTTTATCCTAACGGTCTATATATTGGTGCCGGCTTCACGGATGTAACACCGTAACAACTTAAGAACCAATCTGCAGGAGTCAGCCTAGAACTTTCAGATATGGGAGAAGTTTTGCGATGTTTTCAGGACTTGAGGGAGAAGTTTTGGTCCAAATTTTGGATTTCCCTCAATGTTCTTAACATTTTCACTTCTCCCTTGGCTTAAAATAGGGAGAAGTCAACCAGCTTAGGGAGACTATTTTTGCCAAATCACTCTCTAGGCTGAGCCCTGAATCTAAATACTTGTTTGTAAACCTGTAAAATTCAAATTTAAAACATTGTGGGCAACCTAACCAGTTCTGCAAAGCTAGAAATCAAAATTCCTATATGGTATCAGGAATAAATATGTGTTTCCCCCTTTAACGTTTATCAAATTGGTTTATAAATTGTACGGCATTTTTTAGGTAAATCAGGAACCAATACATGTATATAGAATGTTGCTGATAAAATGGCAGCTTTCATTCCTTGTTGATATTTGTATGCTAGCTTAGGATAGCAACCAGGCTCTTGTGGGTATGAACACAATCATACCATAATTCTGAAGACCCATCCTTATCTGGGTCTCCGATTTTAAATGTTTGACTGTTTGATAGGGCTTTTTAGTCACAATATTGAGGAGTTTTACTCTACACTTTTTCTTTGTTTATTGTAGATTGATGTAGTGACAGGGAAATAGATTCTTGGTGAAAGTGTGTGTTAACCAAAATGTACAGTGACTTCCAAAGGGCTAACAGCGACACAAGAATGCATACAGAAGCCCCTAGATTACAGCCTGATGAAAGCGCTGCTTTGATTCTTCTACAGTACATGAACAGTACAGAGCTCACTGAATATGCCAATGATAATGATAAACTGGACTCCTTGATAAAAGATCTCCACCAGGTAGTATGGGATGAACTGAGCATGGCCCAATTGTTTAAAGCATCTGCAGCTGAACAAAGCCTTAGTCAAGGACTCATTAAGTATTATAGAGGATATAAAATCAAGTGTGCTAACATTTTTTGGCCAAAAAATTTAAGGAGCTTTTAAAAGCTCCACAGATTTTTTTGCCAACTATGGCAGTGTTTTAGCACAAAACATCTTTGAAAATACATCTCATTAACAAACAGTGTCATTAGTTTTGAACAACTAGTCCTAGAGCTCCAGATAAGCTGAATTTTAGTGGATGACTTATTGTCTTTCTTATTCTTCCCCACAAAACTCATGGTGTGGGATCTCATCAGGAACAAGAACAAACAATGCATGTACATGTAAAAGCAAGGCTTGCTGTATGACAGAATGTCATGGTCGGAACTATTTCATCTACATTCCTGAGGTTTTACAGATTTTACTTTTGCCATTGTGCTTTTATGGTGTATGGGTACACCACGTTTTACATCCATTTTTACTTTGGCATAATGGTAAAGAACTTCTATGACTTCATGTATGCTTCTCAAGACAGCGAAGTGACCCAGAGCTCCAGATAAGAGGGGGTATTGAGGATAATTTAAAGATGATTTTTTGTATTCCTTGATGAAAACATGTTGTGACCCTCATTAGAACCGTCTTGACAAGACAGTTCTAATGAGGTGTCACAACTCACAACATATTTTTTCGTTGAGAAGTACGGAAAATTCTCCCTAAATTATCCCTGTTACCCCTTCTTATCTAAAGCACTGAAGCCTTTCCAAAATGGGTTCTAGTCTCAAATGAAAGAATTAGCTTCTAGAGAAACAAATTCTTTTCTATAGGAGTTAACCCCCATTAGAAAAGGAGGCAATAAAGAAAGAGTTTCTTCCCCTGAAATGGTAACCATTAGCCATATTTACTGCTAATGTGGGAAAGTAGATGTTTGTGTTTATTTACTATGTTTTGAATTTTCTTGACTTTCTAGGTGAAAACCATTCAAAAAGACAAAGAGAACATTATTGTAAAGAACAGGAGTTTAGCCGAGTACAATCTTTCATTACAACCTGGATTTGAAGACCTGAAGCGAGAAGTAGCTACTGCATATGAGACTGTTAATTCACTAAAACTGCCACTTGCTCAAGACATGGCTAAGCTTGGTAAGTTTTTTCCAAAAACTCAGTCACCCTAATTATGAGAAATTGACCCTTCCAGCTTTGAACTTGGGCCAATCCATATTTCAGAAAATGTCATTTAAAAAAATAAAATTACTTATTTGTAGAGTAGACAAATTGGAATAGCCGTATGCCTAGGACAAGTGGGCCAAGTGAAAATGTTTGTACCAATTATTTATTTATGAATTGATCCTAGAAAAGCAAATGCTATCTTTAATGAGTTGATACCCATGGAAAGGAGAGGCAAAATGTAAATGAGCTACGACATGACAAAACCAATAAAGTGGCATGTGTGCCCAGTGTAGACTGACATCAGACTCTGCATTGTCCCAGATGGATGGATGGATGACTTGCGATATATGTCCTTTTAACAGTATTTCAGTCATATCAGGATGATGGGTGGTGATAATGAAGGGCTGTATGCAATGGAACCCTGTTTACGATTGAAAAGATTCCTGCCTACAGCAGAGCTCGAACCCAGGACCGCTAGATCAACAGGCCAGGGCTTAACCTACTGAGCTACCCGGGCTCCTCATTGTCCCAGTCAGATCAGAGTAGCTTAGACCGTTAGCAACCCTTTAAGCGCACAGCAAAGACTCTCATCAGACTGGGCGATGCCCTTACTGATCTGAGGCTTCGCTGGGCGCATATGCCACTTTGTTGATTTTGTCGTGTTGCGGCTCAAATGGAGTTGCTTCCCCTGAAAGTGTACAATTTCACATTACTTTGTAACAAAGCCCCATTACTTCCTTTAAAATTTCAGAATCCCTGGCAGGGCGTCAGTCACAGGAGGCACTTGTAGCTGTTTCACAAACAGAGGCGGCTACTGCAGATGAAAGTTCTGAGGTAAGTTGGGGTTCCAAACTTTGGCAGTACAGATAATGGTGAATTTTGGAATATTATGAGATACATGTACATGTAATTATTAGCAAAGTTCAAGAAGTGCGATTGCTGTCACACCCACATCCGCCTTTTGGATGTTTTAACTTTTAGGTTTAAGGTTTCTTAAAACACCCATATCTCCTTTAATAACCCTTTCACAGATTGAGTTGTTTATTTTCACTGATGCTAGATAATGGTCAAAAGTTTTAGACAATAGCACCCCCACCCCTATTAGTGACCTTGAAGTTAAAAATTTCATGTTAAAATACTGAATGTGCTTGGTTAAAGTTTTTGTCTCACCTGCGTTACTGGGGGCGATATAGGTGTTCAAGTTGCCGTCCATTTGTCTGTTTGTCCATTCGTCATCAATTCATAGTGGATGTCTTGTGAGGGCAACTCCTCCACTTTTTGGTCAATCATTTTGAAACTTCACAGATGTTTAAGCCATGGTCTGTAGATGTGCATATTGTTTGCACATAATTCCAAGATTAATATTTGACACTTTTTATACGCCCGTTTTGAAAAAACGGACGTATTATGTCATGGCGCTGTCCGTCCGTCCGTCCGTAAACATTCTTGTACACGCCATAACTCAGTAACCATTTGGGATATCTTCATGAAATTTAGTAGGCATATGTATTAGGGTGGGGGGACGTGTCGCATACAAAAATGGTTGCTCCCCCTTTCTTACTTTTGAAGTTATGCCCCTTTGATTAATTTTATCCCTGTAAGTCTTGTACGCGCCATAACTAGATAACCGTTTGGGATATCTTTATAAAACTTCATAGCAATGTGTATGAAGTCCTAACGATGTGTCGCGTACAACAATGGCTGCTCTCCCTTTCTTCGTTTAAGAGTGAATCCCTTCCATTAGTTCTTATCGGCTACTTGTTGTACATGTAATATATTGTCAAGGGAAAAAAGTAGAACTAAAAAAGGTATACCTAGTGTATGTAGGTTATCTCCCTTGTTCAAAGATATTGTATCAAAGATTTCTTCACAACCATACAAGCTAGACTGGTCATATTTGGCATACAGGTTGATGACGACATGTTGTATTGTGGGATTGAGAACCAGCCTTCTCCTGCTTATTCTTCCCTGTATTTGCCCCATTTTCTTTCTTTCCATACTTTGAATAATGAAATTTTTCGTCAAAGATTTCTCCACAATCATGCAAGCTAGAGTAGTCATATTTGCTATGTAGGTTGATAATGACATGTTGTATCATGGGATCGAGAACCAGCCTTCTCCTGCTTATTCTTCCCTGTATTTGTCTGATTTTCTTTCTTTCCCTACTTTGAATAATGAAATTTTTCATCAAAGATTTCTCCACAACCATGCAAGCTAGAGTAGTCATATTTGGTATGCAGGTTGATGGCGATATGTTGTATCGTTGGATTGAGAACCAGCCTTTTTCTGCTTATTCTTCCCTGTATTTGTCCAATAGTCTTCCTTTTCATACTTTGAATAATAAAATTTTTCGTCAAAGATTTCTTCACAACCAAGCAAGCTAGAGTAGTCCCATTTGGTATGCAGGTTGATGACGATATGTTGTATCGTGGGATTGAGAACCAGCCTTATATTGCTTATTCTTCCCTGTATTTGTCCAATATTCTTTCTTTCCATACTTTGAATAATGAACTTTTTCATCAAAGTTTTCTCCACAACCATGCAAGCTAGATTAGTCATATTTGGTATGCAGGTTAATGATGACTTACTGTATTGTGGGATTGAGAACCAGACTTCTCCTCTTTTTATTCCCTGTATTTGTCTGATTTTCTTTCTCTCTTTACTTTGAATAATGCATTTTTTGCGCAAAAGATTTCTATGCATCTGTAAGTTAGAGTAGGGAATTTTGTATGCTGGTTGATGAGAACTTGTTGTATTGTGGGATTGAGAACCAGTCTTCTGCTTATTCTTCCCTATATTTTTCTGATTTTCTTTCTCTCCTGACTTTGAATAATGTAATTTTTTGTAACAGATTTCACAGCAACCATTCATATTTGGTATACATGGTAACAATGATTTCTCTCCCTCTTTATGCTTTTTGTTATGAAAATAACACCATTTGATTTAAGCAATTAAAGGGGGGGGGGGGGGGTATAGTCGGATTCGCTGACAGTTCTAGTTAATTATAGAGTGGTTGCCCCTGTTTGTCTGCCTGTCTATCCTTTTGTAAACAATCTTGTTGATTCTGTAACTCCATTAGGACATTGAAATGGGCGTAATATGCGCCGCTTGCGAAGCCCTTGTTTCACACACACACACACACACACACACACACACACACACACACACACACACACACACACACACACACACACTTGGTGACTGAGGTCAAGGTCATGGACTTAGACATTTTTCATTTGGTTAAAATTTTTGTGATAAGTTTCCTAAAGAGGCAGCATTTTCACAGTGTGTGGAAGAATTGAATTGATACTAAGGACTAAGTAAGATGCTGGTCCAGATTTTTACACTGTATCAAGCCCACCTCCCTTGGTAACCTGTTGATTAAGGTCACTTATAAAAATTTGTGGTAAAGTTTTCTGAAGGTATAGCCTTCCTAATCAATATTAAAGGTGAAGGTCATATTTCTAATATTTATATTATAGCTTTATGTTCATGATGGGCAAGTAACAGTGCAGGCGAGCTATGCTGTCCGGTGACAGCTTTTGTTTTCTTATTTCTCAACAAAAACGTATGTTGTGACCTTTCATTGGAACTGGGTTTTACTTATTTCTCAATAAAAGCTTAATTCATAACCCTTCATTAGAAACGTCTTGATTACACAGTTCTAATGAAGGGCCACAACAAAATGTGGAAATTGTCACTGTGACCTTCTTTTCTGGAGCACAGAGTAAGGGGTCACAACTTACATTTTCATGTTTGGAATAATTATTTCAGAATTATCCTGTATGCAGCTAAGACATTTGTAGGTATATTGTCTATCCTTTTTGTTGTCCTTTACAGTAGCAGAAGCGAGACATATATATGAGCCGCGACGTGAGAAAACCAACAATGTGGTCGTGCGCACTGCGCAGACTCAGATCAATCTAGGTTTCCGCCAAGTTTGATCAGACCCTTCGTTAAGTGCTCAAAGGGTAGCTAAGGGTCTAAGTTACCTTCATGCGGACTGCGAAGACTCTGATCAAACTGGGCGGATGCCCAGGCTGATCTGAGTCTGCGCTGGGCGCACAACCACATTGTTGGTTTTGTCGTGTCGCGGCTCATATTGCTTTTCCATAAACTTTTGACAACTTTTCAGGTTTAGCTCTGTTTTGTGACGGTAGACTGACAGGCTAGATACCACATTCCTCGGAATTCTTGTTTATATGTCGTGTATATATTTGTTTTCAGGATATAGCTGATTCATTTTGTGAAGGAAATACAGATATTGACACTTTTGTGAAAGACTATTTAGAGAAACGAACTGATGCCTACATTAAAAAGGCTAAAGCAGAAAAGTTAGCAGAGTTAGTGCGACAACAGGGAAGTGTACCCTCACAATACCAGCCAACCCCGGTGCACCCAAAGCCTGTTTACAGTAGCGGATCAGCGGGTTTGCCTTACCCCCCAAATAACTATAATACACCTGCACCAATGCCAGGAGCATATGGCTACCAGAGATAGAATGAACATGTTCATGTGTTTAATATAGAATGAGTCACATCGTCAAAAAAGTGCTGAACATATACTGAATGCCAAAAGAAACGCCTACAAAGTATAAGTATACATATCAAATTTACAAAAGTAGACTACTGCTGCCAGTTTTTGTCGTGTTGGTTTGGCGTGTCCATGTGTTATGGAGAGAACAAATGTCTGAAACACTCAATATCGTTTACTGTGTAACTGGGAGAAGCAACACTTTTGGTATGGGGTAAAATTTAAAGTTACAAAAAACAGGCGATGTTTAAGAGGTCACATTTTCAAATGCATAATCTTTGAAAATCGGGATTTACCTGCAGTTGTATATCCCTGTATCTAAAAACAATATTCCATAACTAAGATTGGTCTTGGGTTGTCTTTTGTTCTTGAAAAACAACACAACCTAAGTCAGGTATCCAGAAAGTGCAAACAAGCATTTCACTTTAACATAGGGTTTTCTATTGAACGTTCTAACTCTGTTTTTGTCCAAACAGAAAAGGAAAATCTTTGTATCAGTAGTCATACTGTAATAAGACACAGCACAGTAAATCATTCTTAAAAAATTGACAGTGTCAAGCCATAAACAGTGGCGATATGGGTTTTAAAAATCTACTCTTTGTTTAATGCAAAGGGAGGTAATTTGAAAATTGGCCGATTTAATAACGCTGCCGTTTAGTAAAAAGCCAACCATTCAAACAAATTTTGCGTTTTTCTACTAGTTGGGTATCGGAGACCATTTCTGATTACAATATTTTTTAATTGAAATGGAAAGATAACTCTTGCAATGGGATTCAATGTTTTTCGAGAAGGTGAGATAATTGTTTTACTCCAGACTAAAATCATGAAAGCTTCATCGTGTATTGTGGTTGGATGAAAATCATAGTCTGCGCAATGATCAATTTGAAATTACCTAGTAACAGTGCCGTAAAAAAAAGAACATATACTTGTATGTGTTTCTTTTGGCGTTAAGTATATTTGCAAAAACATCAAAGGTCAGACTAAGCTATGCTTTTGCCCTTGCATGCTCTCCTTATTGGAGGCTGCTCTTATTGAGTAACTCCAGGGTTGGAGGTTATAAAACTTGAGAATAATCTCAAACTCAAAATAAAGCACACTGATTGACTGCTTCCGAGCATGTGCTCTGAAGCAGCCAATCAGTGTGCTTTATTTTGAGTTTAAGAATGTACTTAAGTTTTATTACCTTTGGGCCAGTTTTCAAGTGATACCGTTGGCACTGTAAAAGTAAATAGTATAATCAACATTTAGGGCCATAAAAAGTAGAAATTCCGAAAATAGCAAGGAAAGATCAGAGAATTTAGAAGTTGAGGATGAGTGGTAACCCAGTTACAGTTTTCCATGTATATTTGTCAGGGTCTGTGCATGAACAGGAAAGGCTCTCACCAGACTATGCAGATGTGCAGGCTGGTCTGAGGCTGTATCGTTTAAGTATATGTTAAGAACATGTTTTGTTTATTGCAGCTCAGATGTTTTTTATAACCCAATGCCATACATTTGAATGTCACCAGTCACAGCTGGATTCCTGCCAGTTCATTTTAAGAACAGTCTTTTATATGATACATGTCAATCTGATCATAAGACTGGTATGGACCATATAATTGATCATTGTTTAAATGGAATGGTTGGACATGACTGGCATTGTTCGGAAACTTTTTGATTCATAATTAGGGTAAATCTTAACTGCAGAAAAGTTTAGGAGTTATACTTCTTTCTTGTTCGTCAGTATGAATGACGTGTATAAAAACCTGGTGTAACTCAAATAGCTGATTGGCTATGCAGAATTATCAGACCTTTATGTTTACCATATATACACATGTATTTGGTTATATGACAGGTCAAGGTCTGTGCCCTGAAGTGTATAGGTAGGAAAGTAAACAAAGTTTTATAACTTTCTCTTTGCTTCTCTGGAGGAGAAAACCCTTCCAAAAAGGGTTCAAGTCTTGTAGGAAAGAATTTGCTTCTGTAGGAGCAAATTCTTTCCTTTAAGAGTTTCCCCCCATTGAAAAGGGAGACAAATATGAAAATAATAGAGTTGCTTTCTCCTGAAAGTATACTCATTCACCATAATGGATTTATGATATACATGTACTTAAGATGGGCTTGGCATTGCTTTGATATGGCCCATTGTATGTTGTGTGGCTGATTTGTTAATCTTTTCCTACTTTCATGCTGACATGTACAAAAGTATTTGAAGAGCTAAAGCAGTCATCCAGACATTGGCATCAACTTGTAGGGACTTGGTTGCTTTTATATATATATATATATATATGAACAAGAATGAAGTTCCATGGAGATCATGCATTCACCAGCTGTTCTCTGTTAATACTCTGAATGCTTCTTAAGGTAGTGTGAAACCATTTTCATTTTACAGAGCTTTAGAAACTGTCAAGTATAGTCTTTTGGCTGTGAGAATTTATTTTGATCTAAGAATTGTCTTATATTTTCTTTTTATCTCATCATGGCAAGAAACACTCACAATTTTACTTTGCAAGTGACTGCTGGCATACAAAAGAAAATGAGCCGCGACACGACAAAACCAACAATGTGGTTGTGCGCCCAGTGCAGACTCAGATCAACCTGAGCATCTGCCTAGTTTGATCAGACTCTTCGTTAAGACCTCAAAAGGTAGCTAAGGGTCTAAGCTACCTTCATGCAGACAGCGAAGACTCTGATCAGACTGGGCGGATGCCCAGGCTGATCTGAGTCTGCGCTGGGCGCACAACCACATTGTTGGTTTTCTCATGTCCCGGCTCAAATGTTTAGTAGTCTCACTTTTGTTTTCAAAATTAAATTGTCGTACAAAATTTTTAGTAATGCCTGGCCTACTTTAACTGTAGAAATAAACTTTAGCTGTGGAAAGTGTATCATGTGACATGCTCAGGTAATTTATACAGATAATATTGTTGTATTAGACCTAGATAACATCATTTCATTAAGCGCTAGATGGATGAATTCAAAAATAATTACATAACCAATATATGTTTGCCACAATTTTTTGATAGATAAACAATACTTGACTTTATTGTGTGACAATTTCATAACCATTATATGAGCCACGACACAACAAAGTGGCATGTGTGCCCAGCAAAGATCAGATCAGCCTGGGCATTCACCCAGTCTGATGAATCTTCGCTGTCCACATGGATCTAGTTAAGACCCTTAGCCCAGGCTGATCTGAGTCTGCGCTTGATGTACAACCACTTTGTTGGTTTTGTCATGTTGCGGCCCATAATGTTTGTCACAATTTTTTGATAAATAAAAAATACTTGACCTGACAATAGGTAATCTCCTCTTAATGTTCCGAGCTGTAAGATTAAGGGATAACAAGTTTGGAATTACTGTCCAGAACATATTTTTTGATCTGGGAATTATGCTAGTGAGAACTGGAATTATATGCAGTTTTAAATGTGTGTAAAACCCTTGTCCATCTTTTATCATCCAGTTATTAAACAGAAACTTTTGTAGTGAGATAACTGTCCTCCAGTGCTCTAGATAAGAAGGAGTTACAGTGTAACACAGATAATTTAAGGATAATTTGTCATATTACTCCCTCAAAAAGTATGTTGTGACCCCTCATTAGAACCGTCTCATCGAGATGGTTCTAATGAGGGGTCGGTGAGACGGTTCTAATGAGGGGTCCGTGAGACGGTTCTAATGAGGGGTCACAACCTATGTTTTCGTTGAGAAATAAGAAAAATTATCTATAATACCCCATCTTATCTGGAGCTCTGTCCGCATAAAATTTTGTGACGATTGTGACCTTGTAGTTTTGCCAGTGTTATATACATGCATATAGCTGTAAGTGCAAATTAAATTTTTATTTTACTCTTATTGCGTTTTATTTAAGATAGTCATAAATTATTTTGTAAATATGTGATGTGACCATGCATAGGTATTGAGGAGGAAACTAACTACAATTATGACATTATTGATATAGCCTATTTAAGGAATAAATTTATACACATCTCCTTGCTTGACTTTGGCTAATTCCTATATGCCCTATATAAGCCATGACATGGCACATGTCGTGGCTCATACTATGACAGAACTTCCTGAGCAATACACCTGGTGCAAAATAGTGATGGTCCCTTAAGATTGATGGATACTCCTCCATGATTTTCTGCCATTTTTGCAACAGAAAACAGTTTTTGGGACCCTTGACAAGGAAACCCTGCCAAAAAGGGGTCTAATTTTAAAGGAAATACAGTTGAACTTCACTGGCTCGAACTCGGAAGGCTCGAACGCCATGCTTCGGTCTAACTGACCTTCCAGTCCCGGCAAAACTCCCAGTCATTTTAACTGAACCGGCCACCTTTGGCTCGAACTACGATGGCTTGAATGCTCGAACCCCAAACCCGGTCCCTAGGGTACATTTTCTATGTAAAAATCCACCGATGGCTCAACCTTATTACCTTGTAAATAATTTCCATTTCAATAACGGCACTCAGACCTTTGATCATTGTCATAAGACGCTTTGATATTGACAAAGCGTTTGATTTTATCTCCCAAAAAGTGCAAAAGGGTCAACGAGTGGCTTAAATTAACAGGAAGTCACCCTTTCTATGATAGAAAAGCATAATACATACGGGTGGACCTTGTGAGTTGGTATTCAATGGCTCGAACTACCGATCGCTCGAACTTTTATGGGTGGTCCCAGCGAGTTCGAGCCATCGAAGTTCGACTGTAATTTGCTTTGTTAGGAAGCAAATTCTTCCAGAGAAAATGGTAGAGTTCCATCTCCTGAACTTAAAGAGCCATGGCATGCTTCAAATGCAGGGCTATATTCACATAAGGAATGACAGCATATGTCTATGCTGATAAATCCTACTGCTCATTTGGAATGCAGTAAAGAAGCCTCATCAGTTATTCCAGTAAAGTCATGCTGAACAGGCTCAAACTACAAGCTGAAAAGATTATCCCTGAAGAACAGGGGCTGTATTCATAAAGCCACTTAGGTTGTTGCTATGCGGTTGCTAAGGCTAAATATCTATGAAGGAGATTCCCTACAACTATGAAATTTGCTCTGGAGGAACAGTCTTTGTAAGACTGTTCCTCCAGAGCAAATTTCATAGTTATAGGGAATCTCCAACAAAGAAATTTAGCCTTAGCAACAGCATAGCAACCACTTAAGTCATTTAATGAATACGGCCCCAGACTGGGTTCAGATCTGGAAGAGCTCTTCACCCTCAGAATCCTATTTGAAAAGTACCTTCAACATCAGCAGAATTTGTACCATGTCTTTATAGATTTAAAACAAGAGGACCATTGGTCCTGTAGCTCACCTGAGTCCATTCAGCCTCGGTACTCTAGGGTAAGTTACTCTAAGGCAAATTGAACACACAGGTGGTGGTATCATACCTGTGACCCTCAGGGTGGAAAATGAAAAAGACAAAAATCATCAACCTGGCCAAAATTCCAACTGGTCTAATATTTTATGGCTGTCCTAGATACCTGCAAGTTTGAAGAAGTTGCGGTCAAAACTAAAGGTGCTATGGCCCGAACAACATTTTCCCCATTATATAAAGTCTATGGGACCTTTTTGTTGCCAAATTTGATCAAGATTGGCCAGCTACTTTTAAAAAATAGCAAATATTAATGCTTAAAAGTGTGAACATACAACGGACCAAGCCTATACTATAAGCTCACCTTGTGGCGTGAGCCTTCAGCTCAGTTGAGCTAAAAATAGCAACAGTGACCATGACCTTAGAATGCTGAAATGCAAACTTGTTCAAGATATTGTCATACTAAACATTTGTGTGAAGTTAAATAAAAATCAGTCCATAAATAAAGGCCCTAGAGCGATGACAAAGTTTTTCTAAAAATAGCCACTGTGACCTTGACCCAAGAACGTTGAAACGCAAACTTGTCAAAGACATTGTCATACTAATCACTTGTGTGATATCAAATTGAATTCAGTCCACAAACTGAAGGAGCTAGCTGTCATATTAAACATTTATGTGAAGTTTTAATCAAAATCGGCCCATAAATGAAGGAGCTAGAGGGATGACAAAGTTCCTCTAACCCTTGACCCAAGAATGCTGAAACGCAAACTTGTCAAAGACATTGTCATACTAATCACTTGTGTGATATCAAATTGAATTCAGTCCACAAACTGAAGGAGCTAGAGCGATAACTAAGTTTGTCTAAAAATAGCCACTGTGTCCTTCACCTTGACCCCAGAATGCTGAAGCGCGTTCTTATCTGAGATATTGTCATACTTATCACTTGTGTGAAGTACAATCGAAATCATTCCATAAATGAAGGCACTATAATGATGACAAAGTTTTTCTAAAAATAGCCACCGTGACCTTGACATTGACCTAAGGACGCTAAAACCCGAACTTATTCAAGATATTGTCATACTAAACATTTGTGTGAAGTTTCACCAAAATCGGTCAATAAATGAAGGCGCTAGAGCGATGACAAAGTTTTTCTAAAAATAGCCACTGCGACCTTGACCTTGACCTCAGAAAGCTGAAATGCAAACTTGTCCAAAATATTATCATACCAATCACTTGGGTGATATCAAACTGAATTCGGTCCACAAATGAAGGTGCTAGAGCGATGACAAAATTTTTCTAAAAATAGCCACTATGACCTTGACCTTGACCTCAGAATGCTGAAACGCAAACTAGTCCAAGATATTGCCATACTTATCACTTGTGTGAAGTTAAATCGAAATCGGTCCATAAATGAAGGCGCTAGAGTGATGACAAAGTTTTTCTAAAAATAGCCACTGTGACCTTGACCTTGACCCATCATGCTGAAATGCAAACTCGTTTGAGGTAATGTCATACCCAATACTTGTGTGAACTTACATCAAAATCGGCTGATAAATGAGGTAGCTAGAGCGATGACAAACGGTGAATATACGTACTTACATACATATGTACGGGACAGATCCTATATCCCGTTCACAACTTCATAGTGCAAGAGGATGATAATCCAACCTGGCCCACATTCGAAAAGGTTCAAGATGTTTTAGCTGTCCTGATTACCTGCAAGTTGCAAGAACTTGCGATAAAAAATGATGAAGCTAGGGCCCGGACAACATTTTCGCCATTATAAGTCTATGGGAAAATATTTTGTCACTCAAGGGCAAGTAACTCTGAAAAGAATGATCCAACCTGGCCCAAATTCGAACTGATCCGAGATGTTTTGACTGTCCCGGATACCTGCAAGTTACAAGAAGTTGCGATCAAAAACGAAGAAGCTAGGGCCCGGACAACATTTTCCCCAATATATATTTTATCGCTCAAGGGCAAGTAACTCTGAAAAGAATGATCCAACCTGGCTCAAATTCGAACTGGTCCCAGATGTTTTGGCTGTTCTAGATACCTGCAAGTTGCAAGAAGTTGCGATCAAAAATGATTAAGCTAGGGCCCGGACAACATTTTCGCCATTATAAGTCTATGGGAAAATATTTTATCGCTCAAGGGCAAGTAACTCTGAAAAGAATGATCCAACCTGGCCCAAATTCGAACTGGTCCGAGATGTTTTGACTGTCCCGGATACCTGCAAGTTACAAGAAGTTGAGATCAAAAACGAAGAAGCTAGGGCCCGGACAACATTTTCCCCAATATATATTTTATCGCTCAAGGGCAAGTAACTCTGAAAAGAATGATCCAACCTGGCCAAATTCGAACTGGTCCGAGATGTTTTGGCTGTTCTGGATACCTGCAAGTTCGAAGAAATTGCGATCAAAAATGATGAAGCTAGGGCCCGGACAACATTTTCGCCATTATAAGTCTATGGGAAAATATTTCATCGCTCAAGGGCAAGTAACTCTGAAAAGAATGATCCAACCTGGCACAAATTCGAACTGGTCTGAGATGTTTTGGCTGTCCTGGATACCTGCAAGTTTGAAGAAGTTGCAATCAAAAATGAAGAAGCTAGGGCCCGGACAACATTTTCTCCATTATAAGTCTATGGGACCTTTTTGTTGCCATGGTAACCACAGTTTTGAACCAATCTGTACCAAAACTATATGCAACCAATCCCCCACCCCAACAATGCTATACATAAAATTTTATCAAGATTGGCCAGCTACTTTAGCAGATATTAATGTTTAAAAGTGTGGACGTACAACGTACGACGTACGGCGGACGACGGACCAAGCCTATACTATAAGCTCACCTTGTGAGCCTTCGGCTCAGATGAGCTAAAAACACAACATTTGACAGGGTATGACATGCATCCTTATGGGCCACAATGCAGAAGTACAATAAATCCCAATGGGTTACTGAGTTGTGGCGCACACAAGAATGTTGATGGATGGACAGCGCAAGGACATAATACGGCTGTTTTTTTTTTTCGAAACCGGCGTATAACTAGGTGGAAAGGGATTGTTGTAAAGTCTTCTGTGGTGCCCAGATGACCTCCAAAGGTTATGGGATAGCCTAAACTAGACTAAAGAAGACACACCATTAAAACTTGTCAAAACTTGGCAGTTTTGCCTTTTTATTTTATTTTTTTTAACAAAATAAATTCCAGTTTTCATATCTGCATTCTATGCTTGGGTTATAAATAAATGTACAAATATGGAAATCATAAATATCATTTAGAACAAAAAAAAATACTCTGTTCAGGTTGGCTTCAAACCAATTATTACTTAACCCTTACAGCACCAAAAAAGCAGACAAATCTTAAGTCTGCACAATTTCAAAAAAAAAATATTTCATCCTAGCTATATCACATAGACAATTCAAAGACAAGAGGGTAAACAGGGTAGATCCAGATGAGGTGGCTCGTCATGGGCCACCTCATCTGGATCTACCCTGTTTGCAAATTTCAATATTTTCATTTTTTGGTGCTTTGAGGGTACCACAGGGCGGACAATGTGTATCACAATCCCTTGATTCTGTCAGTAAGTAACACAGGTTTGAAAAGGAACTAATCTCAAACCAGGTGAGAAAGCCTCCCTGCAGTTTGAAACAACCAAAAATTCTGAGCAGAAGAGTATTAACCAGGTCTTCTAGGGTGCCTCTAATGGATATGCTATCTGACTGAACCCTTCGGGCGGAAGATGAAAACCCTAACAATAACATCATTCCATGTCAAAAAATTAATCTCAATTCCTATATTTACAATTCATTTTATATACCAGTTTTGTTAAGGACCAAATAGGGCTAATAGCCATATTTGCTCTTTCATAAAAAAAGGTATACAAAACAAAATGCACAAAATTATTAGTACAGAAATAGAGGATCTTACAGGAGTGGTCACTTAGTACTGGTTAACCGCTTAGGAGGTCTAAGCCTGCCCAGGAATAGTGTGGTTAGGTTAACTGACCGTCCCGACATGACCTTAGTTGTTTACCGTGGACGTTAAGCATCAAATCAACAACAACAACACGAGTGGTAATTTCATATTAAATTACCACTCGTGTAAGATTGTTTATCATGTGACCCTTTAAAACTGGAATTTATTGCCTTCAAAATAACTTTTCAATAAAAACAAGACCTGTCACAGGGACAGGATAGCTCGCCTGACAGCGCCTTGCCCATCACATAAAAGACTTTAACATAAAATTTAACATTTTGCTAACGCCAAGGCCGACGACGCCGCTGACGCCAGGGGTAGTGCAATAGCTCTTCCTGAACTTCGTTCAGGCGAGCTAAAAATGCGTTGTTGGCATGGACATTGTCAAAGGCTTTACATGCATGTGCCAAAGTGTTGTTATATATGTGTGATGTGTTATTACTTGAGTGGTCATACTATTTTTATGACATCACATTATTCGCTGAATAACAGCAATATCATGATAAATATTTGAACGGCTACATTTTATCATCGAAACAATAGTTACCACAGCTGGAGGTCAATTGAACTTTATAATGTCCAATCCAAATGCTTAGTAACCACAAAGTCTGTGTGATATAAGTCAGTGTGATATTATAACACATGTGCAACTATTTTTCATAGACAGTTGCACCAGATTGGTTCAAATGGAAGGTCAGCAGCAAGTGAAAATAATGATGTATGAACCACATTGTATTCTAAATGGTCATATAAGCTTTAAGTTGCAAGTGAGAATTTATAAGCTTCAACATATGTTCATATAGAAAACAACTAATTTCTGTCCAAGCAATAACAAGTAGTAACTTAAAAAATATATATCTATTTATAAGGAAAATACAATATTAAACCTTCTCTCCGAAGAATAGAGACAAGAAAACAGTCCTTATATGACCTACGACATGAGAAAAACAAGAGGGCCTCATGGCCCTGAATCGCTCACCTGAACAATTGGCAAGGTGGCTTTTTCTTATCATGTCTGAAATTGTCAAAATATGAGTCTTGGGTCATGCCCTCATTTTTAGGCCAAACTCTTCAAAACTTTCAAAGGAAATCTTATGTTCTAGCATTTTCCCATATTTGATCATGCCGCAAAAAAGGTCAAGGTAAACCCAAGGTCACCATTTGAACAGTCTTGGTGATACTCTAGTACTCCATGCTACTTACCAAGTTTCAAGGCCATAGGTGTATTGGTTCTGGAGAAGAAAAATATTAAAGATTTATACCATATGTGGTAATGGCGGCCATGTTGTTCATGTGACCTGGACCGTTTGAATAAATTTTTATTCAATCATCCCCTGGAGGCTCTATATGAAATGTATTTACAACTGGCCCTTTGGCTTTTGAGGAAATGGTTGAAAATGTCAAAATATGAGGGATCTGGATCAAAGGTCAAGAAATGACCTTGACCTCATAATTCTTCATGACCTCATTAAGACAACTGTATATACCAATTTTTGGGCCAAAATCTTCAAAACTTTCCATGAAATCTTATGTTCTAGCATTTTCCCATATTTGACCTTGCTGTAAAAAAGGTCAAGGTCAACACAAGGTCATAATTTGAACAATCTTGATAGTACTCAAGTACACAATGCTACATACCAAGTCTCAAGGCCATCGGTTAATTGGTTCTGGAGAAGAAGATTTTTAAAGGTTTTTACCATATATGGGCGTGGCGGCCATGTTGGTCATGTGACCAGGACCATCAGAAAAATTATTCATTCCGTCAACCCCTGGAGGCTCTATATGAAATTTGGTTTCAATTGACCGAGTGGATTTTTAAGGAGATTGTTTGAAATTGTCAAAATATGAGAGTTCTGGGTCAAAGGTCAAAGAATGACCTTGACCTCTTGTACTCACAAATCTTCATGTACTCATTAAGATGACTGTATATACCAATTCTTAGGCCAAAATCTTCAAAACTTACCATGAAATCTCAACCAAGGGTCATAATTTGAACAATCTTGATAGTACTTGAGTACCCAATGCTACATACCAAGTCTCAAGGTCATCAGTCAACTGGTTCTGGAGAAGAAGATTTTTAAAGGTTTTTACCATATATGGGTGTGGTGGCCATGCTGGTCATGTGACCTGGACCGTATGAATAAATTTTCGTTCCCTCAACCCCTGAAGGCTCTATATGAAATTTGGTTTCAATTGGCCCAGTGGCTTTTGAGGAGTTTGTTAGAACTTGTCAAAATATGAGAGTTCAGGTCAAAGGTCAAAGAATGACCTTGACCTCTTGTACTCATAAATCTTCATGTAGTCATTAAGATGACTGTAGATACCAATTTTCAGCCCAAAATCTTCAACAGTTTCCAAGATATCTTATGTTGTAGCATTTTGCCATATAAAAGCATAAGGAAGCAAATTTGACCTTACCGTAAAATAGGTCAAGGTCAACCCAAAGTCATAATTTGAACAATCTTGGTAGTACTCGCGTACCCGATGCTACATACTAAGTTTCAAGGCCATCGGCCTATTGGTTCTGGATAAGAAGATTTTTTCAGGTTTTTACCATATATGGGCATGGCGGCCATGTTGGTCATGTGACCAGGACCGTTTGAACAACTTTTCGTTCCTAAGGTCCCAGGAGGCTCTATATGAAATTTGGTTACAATTGGCCCAGCGGTTTCAGAGGAGAAGTCGTTTGAAATTGTTGACGGACGGACGACGGACGGACGGACGGACGGACGGACGACGGAGCCTTACCATCCTATAAGCTCCCCCGGAGCCGCTGGCTCAGGTGAGCTAAAAACAAAGTGAATTTCTGCCGAGTAAAGACTCAGATTAGCCTGGGCATCAGCCCAGTCTGATCAGAGTCTTTGCTGTCGGCCTTGAGGTAGCTTAGACCCTTATCTACCCTTTAAGCGCAAGTGAAGACTGATCAGACTGGGCGGATGCCCAGGCTGATCTGAGTCTTTGCTGGGTGCACATGCCACTTTGATGTTTTTATCATGTTGCAGCTCATGTAAGTGTACAAACCTGGTTTTCAAACAGTATAATTGCCATGGTATAATGGATCTAAACTGCCCTTATACTTAAACAGTATTTAGTATGAATAAACTGCGTGGAATGTAAATTTACAATGTATTATATATGAAAAGTACTTATTTCTGTCAAAGGAATCAAAAGAAATAAATATAAAGTTCAAAATATGTAAATCTGATCTAACATATGTAGAGTATAAATTAGAAAATATGTTGTTGTTTTTTCTGAAACAAGCATTGAGGTATTCATATACCTGGGCCCATATCTTCAAAATTAACAAAGTCATTTGTCAGCAAGAACTTACTTTTCAAACACACTGTAGTAAAAACATTGACAGTTTTGTTAAAAAATTGTGATTTTTTTTCCTTATTGGTACTGGCACTATTAATAACTGATTTCATGCTAGAAGGGTTGACAAATCCTTGACTAATAACTTAATAAGCCAACAATTCTTTGAACTACTGGGTCCTAGCTTTCAAAGGGTATATATAAACGTCAACAAATGTAAATTTGTTCTTTCCTGGAACATTCTAATTTCTGTCATGAAACCTGAACAGTCGAGTATTAACATGATTATAAGCTTCAACACAAAACATCATGTAAAATATCCCTTCTTGTCTGAACAATGTCATGGAGTCTGAAAAGTGCAAAATTTACACTGAGTATTTGTAAATTTGTTCATATGAAGTATATAAGAGCCGCGACACAAGAAAACCAACAAAGTGGTTGTGCGCCCAGCACAGACTCAGATCAGCCTGGGCATCCGTCCACTCTGATCAGAGTCTTCGCTGTCTGCCTGGAGAAAGCTTAGACCCTTAGCTACCCTTTAAGTGCCTGGCGAAGACACTAATCAGACTGGGCAGATGCCAAGGCTGATCTGAGTCTGCACTGGGCGCACAACCACTTTGTTGGTTTTGTCGTGTCACAGCTCATATCTGATTTTTTGAAAATCTAACTTCTGTTGGAGAAATGAAAATAAATTGTCCTAAAACTCAAACAGTATTTATATACATACATGTAGCTTTAACAAGAAATCAATAAATTGAAACAAAAATATATTTGTTCTATGAAAGTTTTTCACATCTGTCGGAAGCTTGAAAATAGAAAAAAAAAAAACAATAAATAAGCTGTCATGAAACCTGGGCATATCAGTAAAGTTATCTCTGATGTTACAGAGCATTTGAGCCACGACAATACAAAACCAACAAAGTTGCATGTGCCCCCCGCAAAGACTCAGATTGGGCATCTGCCCGGTCTCATCGGAGTCTTTGTTAGACAATACAAAACCAACAAAGTTGCATGTGCCCCCCAGCAAAGACTCAAATCTCATCGGAGTCTTTGTTAGAGCTTAAAGGGTAGAAAAGGGTCTAAGCTAGCTATGGGTGGACAGAAAAGGCTCTGATCAGATGGGTGAATGCCCATGCTTATCCGAGTCTTTGCTTGATGCACATGCCACTTTTGGTTTTGTCATGTTGTGGCTCATTTACCTATACAATTCAACAACTTTATATGTTCATATGAAAGGAATAAACTTTGCTCCAAACAATAAACATAACTTGAGTGGCCTGAAATTCAGCTCGAATGTTTTTTTCTCCCCCGTCAGGTCATTTCATCATCGTCATGCCAACAGAAAATGACTGAAATACTACTGACAGTGCTGTGAAACCAAAACCATCCATCCCATCCAGCACCCTACAGCACTGATCACATTAAGGCATTTGGGCACACCTCCGTGTTTCTCTATCTTTTTTACAAAGGGAAATACCTTTTATGACTTCCTGTTAGCTTCTCTAGTGACAAAGCCCTTCCGAAATGGGATCAACTCTTAGAGGAAAGAATTTGCTCCATTAGGAGCAAATTCTTTCCTTTAAGAATTGACCCCCATTGAGAATGGACGCAAAAATGAAAATGGCAGAGTTATCCCCCCTGAAAGTGTACCCAATCATCTTAAGTGGAATTTCCATCTATAACAGCATGTATGACACCACTTTCAGTCAATATGGCCACAACCAGAAACACAACGTACAGCACAACAAGATATATTCCCCAGGGTCGGGACATTCGAAACCGTGACAGCGGGACAATAATGAGTGATGAAACGAGACTCAAGCAGACAAATCCTGCTAGCACCACTTCTTCCAGAGTTATCTTTAACTGCAAAAAGAAATAAAGACTTTGTGTAATGTTATACTTGTGGAGATGTTATTTAGCAACATACAATAATGTACATGCATAAATTCTCTTTTTCCTCACTTTGCCTTTTTAAAACAAATGTTTCATATAAAACAAAGAATCAAATATTTAAGAAAGAATTATAGGTTTGAGAAAATTGTACTTTTGCATTGTATGAATTTCAGGTAGCATCACACTTGTAATTCGAGGGGAGCATGGCATACACTGTATGCCATGCTCCCCTCAAATTATATGTGAGATGACGCCATCTATCTGTTACCATAGCAATTATGGAATAACAAACTGTTGTGCTTATAGTACCTTGGTAGAATGGCATCTTGATGATGTCACTTAGACATCAATATGAACTTTTAGATGCTATGCTAACAGATATATGATGCCCTTGGTTCCGCAGCATGGCAAACAATGTATGCCAGGCTCGAACCAATTTTTCAATGACATTACCAACTGAAATTCTTTAAACAGAAGCTTCAGATTGTCTAAAAAAAATAAGTATTCTCAGTCGTTTGATTCTGTGTCATATATAGTCATACAGTGCATTTAATCTGTAAGAAGAGAAGCAAATAGAGTTGCTCTAAAGTGTGTCTGATTTCAATGTATTCTATTCAATAAAGTATGTTTAATATGTGTAACAGGCATAAATCGCATTGCAAAAAAAAACTTTTGTGACATTTCCAAAATACATAAGCTCATGAATGCCTGGGCTAGCGCTAAATTATGGACCGACTCGATGCAAGGGTTGTGCAATCATGAATTCATTTCCTTGAGCCTCCAAAGGAACATCATAATGAGAATTAGAACATCATCAGCTAACCCTAACCAAACAATTTTTTTCTTTCACATAGCCATGATGATGGTAAACAATTTTTCAGCAAAGTAAAACAGAGAATTTTTATTAGTATTAAAACTGACAGAGCTCCAGATAAAAGGGGGTATTGGGGATAATTAAAAGATATGTGTAATTTTTCTTATTTCTCAATGAAAACATATGTTGTGACCCCTCATTAGAACTGTCTCACTGAGACAGTTCTAATGATGGGTTACAACATATGCTTTTATGGAAAATATGAAAAATTATCCCTGTTAACCCTTATTAACTGGAGCACTGATTTAGTAGGGTACCAGACTTACCCTTAATATTCGGATACCATCACCAATTACAGTGATTAACAAAAAATTACTACAATTTGATTATACAATCCTATCCAGCAATGCCCAAATATGTAGGGCTGTTAAGGTATTAACCCTTTTCTGAATAGTTGCCTTGTCCATCCTTATCATTTGGATGAGTCCATTTCTAGTTTTAGGGGTTTCCAGCAGGTGTTTTCACTTGCATTGTAATTTACATACAAATTCCAGTAAGCAAGCCTTATGCGGCATCTGAACTGGGTCTGCACTGTTTGCAAATGTCCCGAAACAGATTTCCAGTCTAAAAAGGGCTAAGATTGTCATATTTACCTTATATGAGCCACCTTTTTTAATAGTTGCTATGGTAAATGGAATTCCAACACCAAGTAGGAGATCTTTCAAGAGTTAAGAAATTCACCCTTTCATACCCAGAGGCATGACTTTTTGTCTACAATTAATGAATCCTTGGCTAACAATGTCCTTGTGCTAACAATGCCTTGAACAACCAGACCCTGAATCTAAACTGAATTACTCTATAGAGTTTTAGCTTAATGGTAGTCAGGTGCTAGTGTTGGCAACTGATGGTGCACATAAGGTGGGGAAGCATACACTAATGAATTTATTCCAAAGAATCAAAAGAATATTAATGTTCCAGAGACTTGGTTATATGTTTGCAACCAAAGTATTTTTTAGCTTTAATAAGAAACCAGTAGCAATAAATAGAGATTATTACATGTTTTTTTTGTTATCACCCGATTTATCAGCCCGAGAGTCCAATATCGGACCGAGGGCTTGCCAGAGGTCTGATATTGGTCGAGGGCTGATAAATCGGGTATTAACGAAAAGCCCATGTTATGATCAGTTTATCATATACAGATTCTAGTTAACAAAAAAATGTCGCGAAATAGTTGCTAGAAATCAACATTTTTTAAGTTGTGAAAACTTGCTACTACTGCTGAAGGCCACGGCCTAAAAGGGCATCCAGCAATCACAACGGCAGGGACACCCGAGTGTGAGTGTAATATTTTATTGTATAATGAAACAAGGCAGGCTACTGACGACAAGTTTCTAATGAAACGAGGGACCTTACGATAAGTCTTACTAACACACAGCATCACTGTGCCATCTGAAATGTTTCCCATCCGTCCAGTCTTGAAGCGCTTGCCGTTTTGTAGCGAAACAAAAAATTCAGCCATTTCATATTTATTTTGACACCAACGTGTTTCTTTCAATCTAACTAAGAAAATGAGTGGGCACACTTTATGTCTACGATGGATAATAAGAGAGATAGAAGCTCTGAAAGGATGGGAAATTTACTGTTCTGCGACATTGTTCTCGCCATTTTAACGTCGAAGTATCTCACGCAACGTGGTTGACGTTAACGACGGGCCGATAAACGTATCGGACCGGGAAAACCTTTATCGGACCGATGGGCAAGATAAAAATTCTGAAAGCCAAGCTTTATCAAACATGCAGATTTCATCTTAGGCAGTCCAAAATTCTGTATCTATTTGATAAATGATTTTTTTTTCTTCTTTTTTCATCAATTTACTGAAAATCTTTTGCTAATACAGTGCTGTGACAACAATGCTGTTGTTTGTGAAAAAGGGAAAACAAAAACAAAACTAGACAATCACTGAAGGTGATGAATGCCCCCGCCATATGCCTCACTAGATGAGTTATGTGTTAAAAGTAAAAAGTATGTAAAGACCAGGAACTGAAACAATCAAAATCCAAATCCAGCCCTCAAACCATAGTTGGAAACAACTAAGATTACAAATAATCAAGATACAGAGAACATATGGCCAACCAAGTGAGCAGCTTGTTCCCAAAAGGTGGCCACTCAGCAACCCAAACCGAACCAAAAATAATAAGAACATACATAAGGTAAAACATCACAGAAACTCTGACACCAAAAACAGGCAACAGAGAACCACAACAGAACTACCGCCTTGGAACATATTTGTGTGAAGTTACATCAAAATCTGTCAATAAATAAAGGTGCTAGAGGGATGACTGATTTTTCTTAAAAATAGCAACTGTGACCTTGACCTTGGACCTGGGGTGCTGAAGTGGAAATTTATTCGAGATATTGTTATACTTAACATATATGTGAAGTTACATCAAAATCGATCTATAAATGAAATCGCTAGAGCAATGCTCTAGTTTTTCTGAAAATAGCAACAGTGACCTTGACCTTCATCCTACCAAACTGAAACGCAAATTTGTTCGAGGTACTGTCATCCCCAATAAAGCTGTGATGTAATACCAAAATCGGTTAATAAATGAGGCCGCTAGAGCGACGATAAAAGGTGAGATTGTATTTAAGCTATGGAAATATGGTCAAAATATGTATGTAATTCAAGGGGACATAATTCTGCAAAAAAGACCTGAATCAAAGTTATGTTTCCTTTATGCACATGTTCAATGCATGTCTGAACTGTGTTGCAAGTTTCAAATCCCTACATCAAATACTATTGGAGGAGTTGCAGAGACAAGACCAGTACTACAAAGTGTGAAATATGGTCAAAATATGCATGTCATTCAAGGGGATGCAATTCTGCCATAATGACCTGGATCAAAGTTCTGTTTCCTTTATGCACATGTTCAATGCATGTCTGAACTGTGTTACAAGTTTCAACTCCCTACATTAAATACTGTAGGAGGAGTTGCGGAGACAAGAACAGTACTCGAATGTGAAATATGATTATAATATGTATATTATTCAAGGGGACATAATTCTGCAATCAAGACATTAATCAAAGTTCTGTTTCCTTTATGCACATGTTCAATACATGTCTGAACTGTGTTGCAAGTTTCAACTCCCTATATCAAATACTGTAGGAGGAGTTGCGGAGACAAGAACAGTACTCAAATGTGAAATATGGTCATAATATGTATATTATTCAAGGGGACATAATTCTGCAATCAAGACATTAATCAAAGTTCTGTTTCCTTTATGCACATGTTCAATGCATGTCTGAACTGTGTTGCAAGTTTCAACTCTCTGCATCGAATACTGTAGGAGGAGTTGCGGAGACAAGAACAGTACTACAAAGTGTGACGGACGTACGTATGTACGTACGGACAGACAAGGGCAAAACTATATGCCCCTCCCCACTTCGTGGCGGGGGCATAAAAACAAAAAGCTGAAGATTGCACTGCTTAGGTGCTCATCCTCCAGTCAGATAGAGGTCAGAAAAGGATTTTTTTATCAAACTTTTGTTATTTTTTCTATACTGCTAAATGTCTTCTTTAACCCTACTGCAATCAGAACGGCCAAAACTCCATAGAGTTTTGGCCGTTCCGAGTGCAATAGGATCAAAATCAATGGGAACAAGTCTAAGATAAAATTCCTTAACTGTAAGCTCCCTCAGGGATGACCACTGCATCAAGCCATGAAATAAAAGGATACTAAATAAAGGTCCACCAAAGCAGGCTGAAATTCCCATCCTTGGAAAGCCCTGTCTTGCCATTACGGTGTCAGCTATAAAATCTGAAAAATAGAAATACCAACACAATACAGTTAACCAGGAAATTTTCATGGATATTTATTTTTGTGAATTTTCACAATTACCACTCATCCTCAACTTCAGAATTCCTTGGTCAGCCCTGACATTTCCCTTATCTTTCTATTCTTTCCGAATTTCCCTCAACAATCACAAAATTTCCTGATTTTTTTCCCTGACCTTAAAAATCATTTTCCAAATACTTCCCTGACTGAAGCAACCCTGCTTTTAGTTAAAGAAATCATGTGTAAAGTATTGCATTTACATTTTCTCATTATGGAAATTCTCACTGATTGAGATCAGTACAATCTTCATGAGAGGGAAAATGCCCCCTTCTTAAAGCTGAATAAATATAAATAGATGCCAAGCTAGAGCTATCTGTAGAGGACTTCTGGGCCCAGTTGTTCAAAGCATTGTTAGCCTAACAAGCTCATTAAGAGGTCAACTTGTTAAGTGTTTTATGACTCTATAATCAAATACACTGACAATTTTTGTTGAAAATATGTGAGAAGCTTTTGCACTGCAAAAGCGTCTCACTTTTTTTCAACTAAAAATGTTAAGGCATTTGAGATATTAACGTTTGAAGTTCTAACGTCTCGTTAACTAATGACGTCGTTAGTTTTGAACAACCGGGCCCAGTTCTATACAGAAATGATAATAATTAATCCATTATCAGAAGCTTACAATGAGATTCTTTCTGATGTACAGATGGCTGGCCGACTTATGGTTTTTCTGGCCTTTTCAACAGTATTTTTGTCATATCAAGCTGACAGAGGGGTGATAATGAAAGACTGTTTGCTATGCAGCCCTGTTCATGGTTGGAAAGAATTTTGCCTCTAGCACAATTTGAACCCAGGCTACTAGTTTAGCTGGCCAGTGATTTTCTGATGTGCAACTGATAGTTGATAGTTCCAAAAACCATGCCTACTTTTAACATGTACATGTATACATCCCTCCATTAACTGTAATATATGGTAAGATCACAGACTTATGTAAGACATTGAGCCATATGCAATTTTGTTTGTGAGACTATGTCACATGCTAAGTTGTCGTTGCATTGGCCGGGTATATGTATACTATGCACAATAAATATAGCAATTTTTTTGTATGTGTCAGATCCACCATATTAGGATTTTATTGTCACTTCACTACATAAGGATACAAAGGCCGATCATTTGAGATGGTATGACAGGTAAAAGATTCAAGATTGCTCAATTGTAGCGTTTGAAATACCGTGACGTCAGTTTTTATGACCATTGTATCTGAAGGACATTTTTGATCATGTGCGAATACCCAAAACCATAATGAGGCGGCTGGTTTGCTGTTTAAATAAAGGAAAACGCTCTAAAACATTTGAATATGCTACAAGTATGAGATTTACAAAGTTCAAACAGTTGACGTTTTTCCTTGTTTTTACGTTATCGTCTTAAAAGTTGTTCCTAATCGGTATTTCTTGAATCCCTTTCGAGTGTATGATTGTGTGGTATCTACCAATATGATAACGCAAACAATTCAGAAAGAAAACTCTTCCCGGTTACTGAGCATAAGTCAAAAGTCTCAGGCTAACGTCATCATTTTCTCAGAGTTACGTTACACTTAAATAAAGAAACTTCACAGTTGAATTAATCATGGTGTGACCTTTAATTTTAGCCTATTGGTTTTCTTGGGTTTTGATTCTACATTGAACTGAAGCACCCGCAAATCATTGCACATTGGACCGAATTATAACGTTTTAACGTCAATTTCAAATGCTAAGATTCGTCCGTTGTTAATCTTAACCATATCTTTTACACATTCAAAAGCTTTGACAACAAAAATGGGCTTGAAAATGATGAGAAAGACCGTACAGAAAATCACATGCTTGCCATCTTTATGTTGCTTTTCAATGGGTGCGAATTTCAGCTAATGACCCTTTCTGTGCGTATCGCTTTTCCCCAATATCGTTTTTAAAGATGGCTTCTGTAATCTCATGGTATCTTAAGCTCCAAATACAGTTCCCTTCAATGCAATTTAATTTTGCTCAATGTTGCACTTCAGTAATGAGAAAAATTGCAAAATATAAAAATTTGCTAAATATATTTTGCATAGTATACTATCAGGTGACTTTGAGTGGCATTCTGTGTGTGGCTCAGAACTGTGTATTTTAACTGATTGCAGAATACGTACCTCCTAAACTGTTACCCCAAGCCAGCAGGGTAAGTCCTAGAATGGCATTACTAATGCTGAAGACTACACCTAGTGTCTGAAAAAAATACATGTACAATTAAACCTGTCTTAAGGTGAATAGGTACACTTTATTGAATAGGTACACTTTCAGGGGAAGCAATATGGCTGTTTTCATTTTCGCATCCCTTCTCGATAGGGGTCAACTCTTAAAGGGGAGAATTTGCTCCTCCAGAAGTAAATTCTTTCCTGACTTTTAGTAATGGCAGATGGCAGCCATTTTAGATGGTCAGTCTGCAAAAAATTGAAATAGCTTCATGTGATGAACATTCTGACACAAAGTTGGTCCATTTATTCAGAAGTTCTTGAGAATGGTCATTTTCATGTTTTTAGCTATTTTTAGCAATGGCAGCCGACGGCCACCTTGGATTGCCTAATCACATAAATTTGAAAGAAACCATTTTGCTGAACATTCTGACTGAATTTGACTAAAATCTGTTCATAGTTTCTTGAAATATTGGCATTTTAGCAAAATTGGACTCACAACAGATAGTAAATTTTTTAAAATTTTTATACTTCTAAAAAACAAGGTTCCACTAATATGCTCCATGCTATATTTCAGCCAAATATACCAAGTGGTTCTGAAGAAAAAAGTGCTACATATATTATTGGTTTTGTTATTTTTATTAACAGCAGCCATCTTGAATTCTTGACCAGCTGAATTTTATCATTCTAAAACTCTGCAGTCTCATTACGCTGCATGTGAAATTTGAGGACCATGAGTGCAGTGGTTTCAAAGAATAAGTCTTTTGAATGGACTTAAATGCTAGGGTAAACATAAATTTACACAGAGAGATGGACAGATAGATGGATGGAAAGCGGAAGCCTATATCGCACATAGCTAAAGCAGGTGCGAAAAAACATGATGGAAATCTAAGCTGATGACAATGCTGGAAAAATAACACCTATGTCTCACTTCTGCTAGTTCGAACCAAGACAAAAACAGAAGTGGTTGGGAAAATGCGTTAAACAAAAGCCACTTTAACAAGAATTTTGATTAACAAGCAATTCAATTGATCCTGAACTGCACGCTGAGCTAAAAGTTGGTGAAAGAAAGTAGATCATTGTCACTTTGATCTTTGGTGACTTTGGTTCTCGAAATTAGAATGTTGTATTGACGCACCATGCCAAATTTGCAGAAAATCATCAATTTACATGCTGAGCCATGACACCATAAAACCAAATAAAAGCATCGCAAACGACTGTGTGATACCCCGCCACGGCAAATCTTTTTCACACACCGATTTTCCAGATTTATGCATGTATATGGCCAGGGGCAGGGGGAGATAACTCCCATGGGGTGAATTTGACCATCACTGGAGGCTTTCATCACTCTGATCATTTGCTGAAAGTTTCAGGAAAATTGCTTCAAACTCTGATTTTATATGGAATTTTTCATGATTTTATACATGTATATAGTCCCAGGGCAGGGGCATATAACCCCTGATGATAAAATTTCGGTGCTCATAAAAAAGCTTTTGTTACTTTGATCATGTTTGTGAAGTTACATCATGATACTCAAAGTAGTAAAGGAACTAAAGGCCAGAAACCATTTTTTGTACATTGACAAGTGCCATAACTCTGTCAGAAATTAACAAAATTTGCCCATTAACAATCCCATGCGAGACATTCTCGGAACAAATGCATATGCAAAATTTGAAGGAAATCCGTTAATAAATACTTAAGTTGTCGAACGGAAACGAAGTGCGGACGGACAGACGTACATACTACGGACGGAAAAAGTGGCATATGTGCCTAACAAAGACTCAGATCACCCTGGGCATCTGCCCAGTCTGATCAGAGTCTTCGCTGTGCACTTATAGGGTAGCTGAGGCTCTAAGCTACTTCGGTCCCGACAGCAAAGACTCTGATTAAACTGGACTGCTGTCCAGGCTGATCTGAGTCTTCGGGTTGTGCATATGCGACTTTGCTGGTTTTGTAATGTCAAGGCTCAGGCTGACTATTGACATTCTGCTATAAGAATAAAATTCTGAGGATATTGTGGCTTACCTGTAATATATTTACAATTTCATTAGCTATAGAGTAAATCCACACCACAGCAACAACAAAACCTAGATAAGCAAAAGCCTGAAACAGAAAATATGGAACAGCTTTCAATAAGAGGATTGAAGCTAATACAGTTAGAATACTCTTAAATTTGCAATAAAAATGGGATTTAACCACTCGTTGGAGTTCCTGAGCATGGTAAATGTAATGATGAGCCATAATGGATAGTTTTCTGGGAAAACAAGAATTCCATAGAGCTCTTTTTCTTGCCTGTCTGCCATCACAGAAACAGATCTGAATAAGAAGATTGGACAAACAAGATATAACTGTATACTGGATATTTTGCCTGACAGACCCTTGCCATCATATAACAACTTCAACCAAATATCCATTTCAGACACAACACTGATGCTAACATCAGAATGACAATATTACTTCTATAAAGGCTAGCTAGAAATAATGTCACATACATCAATCACCCTCATTCAACCCAAAAGCCAATCTACATCTGGTTTTCTGCTAGTTATGGGTGAAACAATAAAATCTATAGCAGGATCACAGGGATAAAGACTAACAATTTTGACTTACGCGCCCACACTGCCAAAATTCAAAATTTAACCTAAGGGGTAAGGGCATTTTGTCCAAAATTTCAGGGGGCCCAGCCCAAAATTTAGGGGCTGTGGGCTACTAGACCCATGTTAGTCTTTATCCCTGCCGGATCACCATCAAATTGCTCTGTTATCACAATGTCAGCAAAGTAACTTTTGTCACCAGACTGCTCAAACATGCCCAACTTACTGCATGGTATTTTGGCTGCTCTTCATTTGTGGAGGTAAAGAAAACAACAGCTGCCAATATAACACCGAGTATCAATGTCAATGCCCAGGCTGGAAAATGCCCTCCTATCATGTGAAAACCAACTGAAAATAAAAATATGAACACCTTTTATTAAAATCAAGCTATTGTCACAAAGTGGCCCATCCTCTTCCATAACAGAACAGCTCTGCCAAGGGCAGATAACTTATAAACAGATCAAGGGTTGTCTTTTTTATTCATCACATCATTAAATGAAGCTTTCTTTAAGTCTTTTCTTATGGGTAATGGTGCTATTACCTGGAATGAATATTTTAGGAAAGGAAGACAATTCAATAGTTAAGAGATGAAGAGTTGTCTTTTTCATATATGACATTCTACCTAATTAGCCTGAGTGTGTCTGTAAAGTTTTGACCAACTGTTCTCAAGGGTAATGGAGGTATAGCCTATACAAGATATGAGCCGCAACACGACAAAAGCAACTATGTGGTAGTGTGCGCAGCGCAGACTCGGATCAGTCTGGGCATCCGCCGAGTTTGACCAGACTCTTCGTTAAGTGCTCAAAGGGTAGCTAAGGGTCTAAGCTACCTCCATGCGGACAGGGAAGACTCTGATCAGACTGGGCGGATGCCCAGGCTGATCTGAGTCTGCGCTGGGCACATAACCACATTGTTGTTTTTTTTTGTGTCGCGGCTCATATGTTGATAAGGTTCAAAACGATGATTCATCTATCAACAAGCATGTAACTGTGAAGTCAATATGGTAATGGAGCTATAAACCAGATAAGATATTCTGCTAGGGCAGGTAACTCCTAAATTAAGAGACCAAAATTCATCTGTGATATTCTCATAAGTTATCACAGTTCACAATAATCAATGAGAATCAACAGGACCAAAAGCTGGTGTACTTGAAAATTCTGAACATTTTTACTAGATTGAATGGATTTTCACCAGACATGTCAGGCAGTCAGACAGAGTTTCAAGAAGACCGTATAAGAAGAATGCATCTGTGAACTTGCAAAAACCATTCCAATAAGTAAGAGACCGATTGCACAAATTTCTAAATTTGCTCAAGTGCAGGTTACTCACTATGAGACCAAAAGTTATCTTTTTCATTCATGAGATTTTGTTCCACAATGATGCATTCTTGTAAGATGTTTCATCAGGTATCCAATAAGTTGTTGGCCAGTTGGTTATTTGAACCTGCAATTTCCATCATAGCCAAGTGCTTCTAACCAGTAACAGAACTGTCTATATACAGTCCAACCTGTATTAAGCAAGCATCAAAGGGATAACATGAGGCCCAAATGGGCCTGATATCGCTCACCTGGCTATTATGCAACGGGACCTTTCTGATACAAAATTGGTCCAATTCCACTGAGATTTTCTTATTTTCACATTTTGCTACTTTTAGTAACAGAGGCCAGCTTGCCTGGTCTTTATTCATTTACTTTTGAAACACCTCAATGCAAGAATCATTTTGTCACAAATTTCATCAAAATCCATTCAGGGGTTACTGAGATATTGCCAGTTTCATGTTTTGTGCTATTTTTAGTAACGGCAGATGGCGGCCATCTTGGATTGCCAAAATGCAAAAAATCGAAAAGCCTTCATGCAAGGACCATTTCGACACAAATCTGGTCCATTTCCATAGTAATTTTCCAATTTTCACATTTTGCTATTTTAAGTAACAGAGGCCAACTTGACGGATCTATATTTGTAAATTTTTGAAACACCTCAAAGCAAGAATCATTTTGCCACAAATTTCATCTAAATCCATTCAGCAGCTACTGAGATATATTCATTTCCATGTTTCGTGCTATTTTTAGTAACGGCAGATGGGGCCATCTTGGAATGCCAAAATGCAAAAAATCGAAAAAGCTTAATGAAAGGAACATTCTGACACAAAATTAGCCCAATTCCATTGACATTTTCTAATTTTCACATTTTTCTATTTTAAGTAACAGAGGCCAATATGACTGGTCTACAGTTAGATATTTTTGAAACATCTCAATGCAAGAATCATTTTGACACAAATTTCATCAAAATCCATTCAGCGGTTACTGAGATATTGTCATTTTCATGATTTGTGCTATTTTTAGTAACAGCAGATGGTGGCCATCTTGGAATGCCAAATTGCAATTAATCGAAACGACTTCATGCAAGGAACATTCTAAAACATAATTGGTCCAATTCCATTCAAGGGTTCTTGAGTAACTGTCATTTTTATGTTTGTGCTATTTTTAGTAATGCCAGATGGCAGCCATCTTGGAATGCCAAATTGCAATTACTCGAAATGGCTTTATGCAAGGAACATTCTGACACAAAATTGGTCCAATTCCATTCAAGGGTTCTTGAGTAATTGTCATTTTTATGTTTGTGCTATTTTTAGTAACACCAGATGGCAGCCATCTTGGAATGCCGAATTGCAATTAATCGAAACGGCTTCATGCAAGGAACATTCTGACACAAAATTGGTCCAATTCCATTCAAGGGTTCTTGAGTAATTGTCATTTTTATCTTTGTGCTATTTTTAGTAACGACCCCCATGGTGGCCATCTTGGATAGTCAACTGGCACAAAATTGAAATAATTCCATTCAAGAACCATTTCTGACCAAACTGGTCAGAATTGGTTGCATTTTCTTGAGATATTGACATTTGAGCAAAATCGGTCTTGTAAGCGCTAAGTAGGTCACTTTGACCTAATTCCGCTATAGATTTTTTTTATTTTTAGAATTTTTAATACCAAGGCCCCATTTATGTTCCATGCAAACTTTCAACCAAATATACCAAATGGTTCTGGAGAAGAAGTTGATTTTGTTGATTTTGTTATTTTTAGTAATGACGGCCATCTTGGATTCTTGACCTGACCCAATTTTACAATTCTGAAACCCTGCAGTCTGGTCATGCTCCATGTGAAATTTGAGATCCATGGGTTCAGTGGTTTTAGAGAAGAAGTTGTTTGAAGTTGTTTAAATAGGTCTTTTTTTGACATTGGCATTTGAGCAAAATTACACTCATAAACAGAAAGTAGGTCACTGTGACAAAACTCGGCTACAGATTTTTTTCATTTTTATAATTTTGAATACCAAGGTTTTACTGATGTTCCATGCCAAAATTCAGACAAATATACCCAGTGGTTCTGGAGAAGAAGTTTATTTTGTTGTTTTTGCTATTTTTAGTAACGGCGGCCATCTTGGATTTTCAACCTGACCCAATTTTACAATTCTGAGACCCTGGAGTCAGGTCATGCTCCATGTGAAATTTGAGAACCATGGGACCAGTAGTTTTACAGAAGAAGATGTTTGAATATTTGTTTTTAGGTGTTGACGGACACATTTCGGGACGACGCACTACGCACACCGGACGCATTGGTATGACAATAGCTCACTATGGCCCTTCATGCCAGGTGAGCTAATAAAAAACTGCTTGCTTAAGACAGGTGCTTGCTTAATACAGGTATATTTCAATGTATGGGCCTGTTTTGGAAACTGAATATGTGCTTGCTTAATACAGGTTGCTCGCTTAATAGAGGTGGCCACTACGACAGGTTTTACTGTACTTTGTTCACAGAGTCAGTAGTAAAGAATGTAGGAGAAGACACTTCCTGCTCTGTTATAAACAGTCCTAGTTTGCTTCATTTCCACATCTCGTAACCATTTTTACCCATGAAAGCTGCAGAAGAGGTCTGTACTATCAAAATCTTCCAACAGTTTGTTTATGTAATGCTACAAGTTGTAAAACAGAAACAGAAAATGGCCCTCTTTAGCACACAGCTGTACATGACCTGTGTGGGGCATTACAGTACATTCAAAGCATGGGGGAATTCCTTTAATGTTGTTTACAAAGTAAAACTAGAAAATAGATATCACGGAGGAAGTGGAAATATAACTTCCGCAAACTGACTTGAAAACTAAGAAAATAAGGCCTGTTATTGCATATGAACACATCGTAGCTTGTTTCAAATCCATTTCTAGAGGTGATCACCCTTCACCAACATTACATTCTTTCAAATATCACATGATCCAGCTATGCAGTTTTTTCATGGAAATTACGTTCAGTTTTTTAAACCTGGCTTTACTAAATTATCATGATGCCAAATGAGACAATGGCTGACTCATTGTTGTTTTGGTAAAACCAGCCTGGGCTGTTTGTGCAGGTTGGTTGGTTGGTTGATTTGATGCTTAGTATCCACGGTAAACAACTAAGGTCATGTCGGGACGGTCAGTTAACCTAACCACACTATTCCTGGGCAGGCTTAGACCTCCTAAGCAGTTAACCAGTACTAAGTGCACATACTTTCGCCAGTAACTGACAAATGCCCTTCTTGAATCAGCGGAAGGAGAAACGAAAGTATGTGGCCAGACCGGGATTCGAACCCAGGACCTCTGAGTTACGAGTCAGGTGCCCTACTGACTGCGCTACCCGGCCCGGCGTTTGTGCAGGTAAACCCTATGCTTGATTAAGATATGTTTTTCTATATAAAAAAAAAAAAAAGACTTGGTATATTGGACCAGGAAATCAAGATCATCACTTTATTCTTAAAGATTTTCTTCACATAAAACTGACTGCTGGAGTATCTCATATACAGAGTAATATAAATTTGATGATCCACACATTGACCGATTGTGATTTAAGTATTTTGGTGTACTATTTGGCAGGATAAAGGCTACTGTTTTTCATTTCAATATTAAAACATACCTTTTGTAGCTGCAACTGAGAAGAGAGGTCCTAACACACACTGTATACAGTATAAATGTCTGTTCCAATTATGTTTATCTTCCTCATAATTCACAATAGGGACGGTAATTGTTAACAGTAACATAAGAGGACACTGAAATGATAAATATACACCATAAATGTTAATATGAAAATAGGCACTGCCTACATGCCAGCACATCGCTCTTTACAACGCATGGGTGGTATGATAAAACCTTACTACGGCTTCTACCATGTTAACTCTATAAAGTTTCGGACTAAAATGCGTGGTCAAAGTGTAGACCCAGATCTGACTACTCATGATATGATTCTGGATTTAATTTTACGGCGCTTTGTTTCGTATGATATTTGTTATAATATTATTGCAACTCAACAGCTGACAAACTGACAAGAAACTGTCAGAGAATAGCTCACCTCCTAGTATCCTTTCACCTTGGAAAACGGGCTATAATTTTTCTTTCAGTTCCTTCTCTACGGCTTTTTTTCTTCCTTTAACTTTCACACAATGCTCAGCCTCCTTGCATTTTGAGTACTGACCATGTAATAATCCACTCTGAAGCCGTTAACACTGACATCATCTTGTTTTTCTCAAACAGAACGTTTAAAATCATTCCGTAACGCAGCGACAGAAAGACTGTACTACCAATTTTTCTTATTGTTTCTTATTGTTTTGCTGATTTCTATTCAAACCAGTCTAATTTGGTGTCATTATAAAAGAAATCCAATTGAAAGTAATTTATTCAAAATGCAACAAGGGCTTCGCAAGCGGCGCATAATACGCCCGTTTTAATGTCATAAAGGAGTATGGAATGAACAAGATTGTTTACAAAAGGATGGATAGGCAGACAAACAGGGGCAACCACTTTATAACTAATGACGGCAACATTATTCAAATATTTAACACATCAAATACTATGAGTATACCAAAAATCAGCTTCAAAGTTATCGTGGCTCAAAAGTTGAGTAATGCCATAGTTGAACAAGGGAGATAATTCATAAACTAAATATACTAGATTCTTGGCTCTACTACATTCCCCTGACAAAATCACATGTAGGGTTAAGGAATCACAGAGGAAACAGGAAATTTATGCAAGGGCAGATAATTCAGTAAGCCAGAGTTGTGGTTCTTGCTTGGGATACATTGCCCCATTATTATACATATTCCTACAAAGTACCATTCTAATATTTCAAAAGGTTAAGGAGATATGGAGTGACTGAGAAATGCCTAAAATTACTTATCAAAGGGAAGTAACTCCAAAATGAAGAGAGGGGGAGCAACCATTCTTGTATGCCACGCATCGTCTTGTGATCATGCACATTGCTATAAAGTTTCATCATGATATTCCAAACGGTTACAAAGTTAAGGTATGCACAAGATATGTATACACAAAAATAACCATAATCAACTAATGAAAGGGATGCAACTCTAAAATGAAGAAAGGGAGAGCAGCCATTTTTGTACGCGACACATCGTTGAGACTTCATACACATTGCTATGAAGTTTCATGAAGATATCCCAAACGGTTATCTAGTTATGGCGCGCACAAGACTGGCAGGGAAAAAATTAATCAAAGGGGCATAACTTGGAAACTAAGGAAGGGGGAGCAACCACTTCTGTACGCGACATGTTCCCCCAACCTAATACATACTCCTACCAAATATCATGAATATATCCCAAACGGTTAATGAGTTATGGAGCGCACAAGAATGTTTACGGACGGACGGACAGACGGACGGACGGACGGACAGCGCCATGACATAATACGTCCGTTTTTTCAAAACGGGCGTATAAAAATATGCCTTATGAATCCTCTACCACAGAGGCTTTCAAAGCTCCTACGAAGCTTTGAATTGCAGGTGCTATGTACCCGCAAGCAGTGAGTGAGTGAGTGAACTCGGGTTTAACGTCCCACCACCAACGAGGTCATATGGAGACGGGACCTCGGTTTAAAGTCTCATCCGAAAGACCGGAGAAGCGGGGGATCGATCTTGCGACCCCTGGATTGGTAGTCTGGAGTGTTATCCACTACGCTACAGCCGCTCCTAGTACCCGCAAGCAAGGGCTCGATATAAGCATTGGCACAGATAGAGCTAAGCAAACAGTGCAGACCCTAATCAGACTGCTCCTTTTAGGAGCAGTCTGATCAGGGTCTGTACTGTTTGTCATTCAATCTGCATCTTTTGAACGATTGGAGGTGCACCCATACACTTTAGAAGCAGATTGCTGAAATGTACTGGAAAGACTGATAAGTAAGGCTGATCTCAGTCTTTAAGAAATAGGAGCCATAGTAGCTTAGCAGAGCTCCAGATAAGAGGGGGTAATGAGGATAATTTGAACATAATTTTTCTTATTTCTCAATGAAAACAAATGTTGTGACCCCTCATTAGAACCGTCTCGAAGAGACGGTTCTAATAATGGGTCACAAAATAGGTTTTCATGGAGAAATATGCAAAATTATCCCTAAATTATCCCTGTTATCCCTCCTTATCTGGAGCACTGGCTTAGTGGGTTAATCACATTCCAGCTGGGAGCAAAATTCTTTTTAAACATACATGGGCTTCCAGTGCATACAGCCTTTCATTGTCACCTTCCATTAACTCGACATGACTGAAATGCTGTTGAATGGACCAACAACTGCATGTAATCCATCCTACCTAAGAGATCTTTCCCAATCAGATCTGTTTTATGCAAAACACCTACCTTAAAAATCTCATATACTTTCTTAAACATATTCTTTCCTGACCATCCTTCTACATCAACAGGGTTGATACAACGTAAAAACTCCTTGCTAGGGCTGTGATCTCTGGTTGGGGTGAACTCTATGACCTCGGGATCACTGTTTACCTCCCTTACAAGAGGGGTCCGCTCATTTGGAATACCATCTGAAATTATCAGATTTATCCTATAGAACTACCTGAATTTATTTGGTTATAAGATGCAAGGGAGCTTACCTTCCCAAAATTACAACAAATATCTAAATCAGTCTTATGAACTCTGTTATAATATGAGTTTCCCTTCCAAAACAATCTTAAAAATCTAGATCTGTCTTATATGACAGATCAAGATCTTTGGAACTGTTTTGGAATACAATCCCAAAGATCTTGATCTGTCTTATAAGACAGATCTAGACTTCTGAAATTGTAAAAACAATCCCAAAGATCTTGATCTGTCCTATAAGACGGAACAAGATCTTTGGGATTGCTTTGGACGACAATCCCATAGATCTTGATCCATCATATACGACTGATCTACATTTTTGGGATTGTTTTGGAAATGAAAAACTCCTGTCTTCGAACCGAAAAAATACGGTACCCTATATATATATTGACACTAATAACTAAGCAAAGAGTGTTGCCTAGATCAGACTGCTCTGAGAGCAAACAACACTTTTTGCACATTGTTTCATTAATGTAATCTTCCCTGAATATGTACCGATTCGCTTGAGCCGGGACTTGACAAAACCAACAAAGTGCATGTGCGCCCATAGAAGACTCATAGCAGCCTGGGCATCCGTCCAATCTGATAGGTGTTGTCTATGTCCCCACGGAGCTAGCTTAGATCCTTAGCTACCCTTTAAGTGCACAGCAAAGACTCTGATCAGACTGGGTGGATGGCCAGGCTGATCTGTCTTCCCTGGGCACATATGCCACTTTGTTGGTTTTGTCCAGGAGTGGCTCCCTTTTGTTTTCAATCTGTTTCAACCAGTCTTTTTGATTCATAACACCATGCAACAATACCTGAAAGGGATCTCTTTCTAACCTGAGTCAGAAAGCTGGCCTGGTAAGAATATTACTTCTCGATTTTTGGATGAGTAATCAAATCAGCAATCTTCTGCACAACACTGCCCGTCCATTTAATCCTCTTTATGGCATTTTCAAAACAGGTGTTGAAACTACCATGCATTGCCGAAATCATAATGCATTTATTGCAGGGGCGGATCCAGGAATTTTGGATAGGGGGTTCAAATTAGCTTGAAAGGGGGTTCGGTTTGTGCAGTTTGACCAATTTTTCCTGAATTTTCCCATGTAAGTAAAAAGTATGCAAAGACCAGGAACTGAAACAATCAAAATCCAAATCCAGCCCTCAAACCATAGTTGGAAACAACTAAGATTGAAATAATTTAGGCTGAACCCCCTCTGGATCCGCCACTTTAGTGACAGCTGGATCAATGACTTGCGATTTTATGTACTTTTCAACAGTTTTTCAGTCATACCAGGATGATGGGTGGGTGTGTATTTCATATATAAAACGGATTTTTCTCTTTGTTTGGAAGAGAAATCCCTGTCTTTTAACTGCATAAATGTGAAAATGTTAGGCAACTTTCTACGCACATACAGTGCTAAAAATTGCTTAATTGCTTATAAGACTAACAGGATCTAAAATATGGAAAGATCCTCTATATACAGTGAATGGACAAAAGCATTTCCACAAAATTTACTTTCCCAAAGGCTACCTAACTTATTGGATCTTTCCCCTTCAAAACAGCCAAAACCTACAGATTCATCTTATAAGGTGAAGCTAGATTTTTTGGAATTTATTTTGAAGGGAAAAATCTATCTCAGAGAGGAATTAATGACTGATTTACATATTTGGAGCTATTTTGGAAGGTGAAATGCCCTGGTCATACAGTCCAATAAATTAGGGGATAACTGTCTTGAAAATTGTCATTTGGGGAGGTAAATCATCGGTTTTATGGTAGGAAATTTCGTTTTACGGCGACGCGCCAGTGGAGACGTAAACGCAATTTGCGACCATAAAACTGATGATTTACCTCCGCAAATGACAATTTTCAATACATTTATCCCCATTCTAATGCCCTTTTTCACATTTTCACCTTTCATAATATACTAGTTTTGCACCCATTACAAACGCCGTCAGCAACTTAAAACCAAAAGTCAGCCAATGAGAAGCGACGTTACTTAATGACGTCGGGTTTGAGACAGTATATGGCAGAATATACTGTCGCAAATTTTTGACGTTATCCAATCAGACGTCGCGTTATATTTGTAAGTGCATTAGAATACAGTATTATGTTAGTAGTACACCAAAGGACCACAAGTAATCACACAAAATGTTTTCACAGTGACTGAAGTGCATTTACATGTTTAGAAGCAGTTCCCCTGGGTTAGTATGGTTAGACAGCTAAATGAATAACACAACATAAACATTTCACATAATAGTACTTATTAAATTGTGTCTCCTAAGCGTCAAGATGTGTCTTGTCAATTTTAGCAGAAATTTTGTAAACAAAACTTTTCATTGAAGTCAGTTGTGACATAATAAGTGACAAAACATAAAATTCATTGCTATGTTTTTTTAAATACAAACGTTGCTTGGTTTGTACCATTTTAATAGGTACAACAGAAAAGCCAAATTCAAAACTGATTTTCAGTACCATATTTATTTGAGAATTAAAATTTGATTTTTCAGCCTTCATCCTGTGATGAAGCCAGTGGGTGATGCTAAAATTCCATGAAGCGTGAAGCGCTTCTAGTAGAATTTTTGTGATGACCATTGGCTTCTTCACATGATGAACACTGAAAAATTAAATTCATATTCTTATACAGTCAAACCTGCTCATGGGGTCACCTCTATTAAGGGGTCACCTGTCTTAAGCAGCCACATTTTCTGGGTCCCTTGAACCAAACTACAGTGCAAATGAACCTGTATTAAGGGGTCACCTGTCTTAACCAGCCAATTTTTGTCCTTCCCTTGGGTGACCCCTTAAGACAGGTTTGACTGTATTATACTTTATTTTTAGACCCTTTCTGTGCCGTTTTCATGGTTATTTAGTGTAGAATATGCAAAATCTGGGTCTAAGAAAGGTAAGTAACCACATGTTCTGCCATTTTCTTACACAGCTGCAGCTGCCATGACGTGGCATCAGTTGAATGTTAAGTGAACCAATCAAGATGATCATTTACCTTAGACACTGCTTGATTTACAACATCACATGATCAATTGTCGTTCATCAGTGTATGAAGCTAGTTGCTCTATAAGGTTGTTCTAAGGGAAGTCAGTGGCAAGAATTGTTATAAGACGGGAGTCAATCCTTCCAAAATTACCGCAGATATGAGCCGCGACACGAGAAAACCAACGATGTGGTTGTGCGTCCAGCGCAGACTCAGATCAGCCTGGGCATCCGCCCAGTCTGATCAGAGTCTCCGCTGTCCGCATGAAGGTAGCTTAGTCCCATGGCTACCCTTTGAGTGCTTAGCAAAGAGTCTGATCAGACTGGGCGAATGCCCAAGCTGATCTGAGTCTGTGCTGGGCACACAACCATATTATTGGTTTTCTCGTGTCGCGGCTCATATGTATTATTTGTTATAAAATGGGGTTTTTCTCTTCCAAAACAATCCCAAAGATCTAGATCTGTCTTACAGGACAGATCTAGATCTTTGAACTACTTACATACAATTAGTCATGATGATGGTTGTGGTGGCAGATGTGTGTATGTGGTGGTGGTGAGAGGGGGCAAGAGTGAGTGAGTGAACTCGGGTTTAACGTCCCACCAACAACGAGGTCATATGGAGACGGGACCTCAGTTTAAAGTCTCATCCGAAAGACCGAAGAAGCGAGGGATCGATTCTGCGACCCCTGGATTGGTAGTCTGGAGTGTTATCCACTACGCTACAGCCGCTCCTGAGGGGGCAAGAGACTGCCCCACTGAATCCACAATGCATGCCGTATGCTCTTCGGAATTTCAGAATGGCTACCCTATTCTAAATCCTGGATGCAAGTGTATCTGCTTTTGTGGTTCTAACTACTGTAAGTGCTCCCAGAAGTGGTCAAGATGGTGCATGTGTGTGTTCTCTAGGTTGGGCGGCTATGTGAAGGGGTTTGACAATAGTTTCATGCTTATTTTTGTCTACTCTTCAAGAAAACATGTGTTGTGTCCCCACATTTCAACTGCCCATCATTAGCCCCCTCTCCCAACTAGCAAAACTTGCAGTGTTAAAACTAACAACAACCAAATTTCCTGGTTGAAAACGTTACTTAAACACAAAGATTAGTTTCCATAAAAGACTCTACAAATGACTTTAAGGTGAAGTATACATTTCCATGTTTTTCAGCCAATTTCACAAAGGGAAACAATTTTTGTGACTTCCTGTTTGCTTCCCTGGAAGATGAAGTTCTTCCAAAAGAGAGTCTGCTCTTAAAGGAAAGAATTTGCTCCTAGAGGAGCAAATTCTTTTCTTTAAGAGTTGACCCGTTTTTAGAAGGGAGGTAAAACAGAAAAAGGCAGAGTCACTTCCCTTGAAACTGTACCCATTCACCTTAAATTTGTTAAAGGTTATTGCTGAGTCCCAGAATAGTTCAGTATTCAATGATAATTTTTCATATTTTTTAAATAAAAGAACATGTTGGTGAGTTTGGGTGGATTATATAATATGACTACAGTGGCCCAGATAAGGTGGGGTTTTGAGAAAATCTCAGGAATCGCATTCCAACCATGCTATGTCCCCTCATTAGAACTGTCTTGGGGTGATGTTCTAATAAGGGGTTACCATGTTTTTGTGGACAATTGACAAGTTTTTTTTCTTTGATATGTCTTTACAGCCCTTTCAAGAAAATTTCAATTATAGCAGAAGTGTGTAAAAACTGGAGCTCCCAAGGAAAAAACCACTTGGCCCAGTTGTTCAAAGCATCGTTAGCCTAACAAGCTCGTTAAGAGGTCAACTCAGTTGTTCATAGCATCATTAGCCTAACAAGCTCGTTATGAGGTCAACTCATTAAATGTTTTATGACTTTATAATCAAATACACATAGCTTTTTTTGAAAAAATGTGAGAAGCTTTGCAATGCAAAAGCTTCTCACATTTTTTCAAGAAAAAATATCAACGTTTGGGCCTTGACCTTTTGCATGCAGAATGTGACTATCTCACTTGTGCATTGAGTAAGGCTCAAATCCACAGCTGTGACAGACTGAATAGAGAATTAATAAAAATTATCGTGGTAATACTTCAAATACCCCAACTTATCTGGCGCTCTAGAGTTAGTCGATAACTATAATCTAACAACTATAATCTAACACACTTCTTACCAGGGGTGCCAGCATCTTTCTTTACAACTGAAAATAACGTTCTAGATAAATTACAAGAATTTTTTTTTTGAATTACGACTTCATTTCTTTCTTATCAATCTTAAATAGCCACAAAACATACATTGTGAAAACCTTTGTATATGCTTCAAGCTACTGTAAAATTTCTATAAATTGGGACACTTAAAATAATTACCGTAATTGTCCTAAAACGATTTACAACATATTAATGTAAATAAACGATGCAGATAGAATTGCAAACAGTGTAGACCCTGATCAGACTGCTCCGATCAGGGTATTCACTGTTTGCTCAGACTTACGTGTCCCAATACACAGAAGTTTTTGGCATCCAATTCTTATTGGTTCATACAAAGTATGTTTTGTTGAGGAATCTCGCAAGATACTGTAAAACACTAACATTTGCAGTAATTTAATTTGGCCCTAGTTACAGTAAAGACAGTAAGCTCCAAACAAAAGTCTGCCAAAAGGTAAGTTTCATTACATTTACATGGCTACATGTACATATGTATACATTTATCTAATATAGTATACATGTCTAAGTATTTGCATTACACCATTCTCATAACCCCTCAAATTTTATACTGCTGATGTTATGTGTTTTACAGAAAATACAGAGCTTAAGAAAACAGGAGCATTTGATGAAATTTATGTGACAATTCTAGTAAATAGGGTCTGGTTCTTCATTAGAATCCCTCAGTGGCCTTAAAATTTGACAGCCAGCAAAATTACCCAAAATGTTCCGTTACATCTCAATGTTTTTTGTGTTTTTTTCTGACATTTTTTTTCAAAAGGGGACAGTTTCTGTAACTATCTGAGCCGCGACACGAGAAACCCAACAATGTGGTTGTGCGCCCAGCGCAGACTCAGATCAGCCTGGGCATCCGCCCAGTCTGATCAGAGTCTTCGCTGTCTGCATGGAGGTAGCTTAGACCCTTAGCTACCCTTTAAGTCCTTAGCAAAGAGTCTGGTCAGACAGGGCGGATGCCCGGGCTGATATGAGTCTCCACTTGGCGCGCAACCACATTGTTGGTTTTCTCGCGTAGCGGCTCATCTGTTTGTTTCCCTGGACAAAGAACGCTTTCAAAAACGGTCTACTCTTAAAGAATCTGTTTCTCTTGGATCAAAGGGAGGCAAAACTAAAAAGGCAGACTTGCTCCCCCTGGCAGTGTACCTATTCATCTAAATACAGAGCTCTAGATAAGAGGGCGTATTTGGTGATAATTAAGGATAATTTTTGTTAATTCTGCATAAAAACATATGTTGTGACCCCTCATCTGAACCGTCTCAACGAGACGGTTCAGATGAGGGGTCGCAACATATGGTTTCAATGAGAAATAAGAAAAATTATCTTTAATTATCATCAAATATGCCATCTTATATAGAGCTCTGTAAATATCTCCCCTTTTCAAGAGCTCTGTAAATGGTTTGTGGTTTGTTGAAGTTATACCTTCCATGCTATTATTTATAGGTGGATACCTAAGATATCTCCCTTCCTCTGTACCTGAAATTATTATTATCTATTAATAAAATGAGCCGCGACACGACAAAACCAACAATGTGGTTGTGCGCCCAGCGCAGACTCGGATCAGACTTGGCATCCGCTCAGTCTGATCAGACTCTCTGCTTGGTGCTCAAAGGGTAGCTAAGAGTCTAAGCTACCTTCATGCGGACAGCGAAGACTCTGATCAGACTGGGCGGATGCCCAGACTGATCTGAGTCTGCGCTGGGCGCACAACCACTTTGTTGGTTTTCTCATGTCGTGGCTCAAATGCACTTCATTTGTGCAGAGACTGATTATGTGAGATCAACCAGGGGTGTAACTAAGAGTTATTGCATGTTACACACCATTATGGTGTATTCTCTTTGAGGGCAAGAAAGAGAGTCTAGAGCCCCTATAAAGATGTTTCATTCAGTGGCATCTGTTTGCAGTTACTATTGAAATATTGCCCTTTTTCCAAAAGTCCAGCATCATTAAATATGCATGTCACTTTTGAGCATGATGAAATTTTGTCAGTTTGACAAAGTTTCAATACACACCAGCTCCTGCACATTTGTGTATTAGGCAGTTACGCACTTGTCAGCAAGACTTCATGTCACATGGTTTGCATATTTTGTTCCAGAAAGATAAGATAATGCCATGCGCCAACCATGCTCTATTTCTTTATTTATGAAGCATGAAGTAATGCGGCATGCATTGCGAATGAAAAGTGACTCTACACCTGTACCAATGGCTCCGAAAATCTATTCTTCTACTGTATTACAGACAGTTTTCAGACAAATTTATCCCTTTTATACAATAAAATAATTACTGATTTCAGTTTCTGTGAACATGACATAGTAGTGAACTCTGCTTCTCATTGGTAAATATGAAGTTTATTGTTCATTCTAACACAGTGCGCTTATAGAAGGAATGGAAAGTTACCATGTTTTATTCTGCAACAATTCACTGTTTCAGAGCACGTGAGTCTAATTGCTGACGTCACTGCAACTGCTGACATAATTTTGTGACGTTTTGAGACGTAAGACGGTGTAACGTCTCTTTTTCTTTCTAAAAACGCCATAAAAATGTACATTTGTCTTAGATACAGTTAAGAATATTGGCGGGAGCATGAACGCGCTGGCATGAAGGTTGGGAAAGTTTGAATGAAAAGAATAGTTTTTCGGCTTTTTTGAGTGTTAGAATCAAAATAGTTCAGGTCGAGCATTGAATTGTTGAGTAATAATTCACTGTTTGTCGGTCAGTTGTAAGTAGATATATCACTCGCACTCCGCACTCGTGATATGATCTACTTTACAACTGACCTCCAAACAGTGAATTATTACTCAACAATTCACTGCTAGAGCTGATCTATTTCTTAAATAACATTTCATCTCCACCTCAACAAAAGTCAATAGTTGTATCAGCTGAAACAAGCCATACTCTACATGTTGGGAAAAAACAATGACAACCAGTCATATTAATGGCACTCACACCTCCTTCTTGTTCTCGAACAACACATATATCTGAGAGAATGGGATTGTAAGAAGTGTTTTATGACAGTCAACAATACAGCTGGTTTTCATCCATGACAATTTAAAAGAATTACCTTACTTATGGAGAGGCATCGTGGTCTAGTGGTTACAGTCACTCCTTTATGGTGCAGAAGGTCCTGGGTTCCAATCAAGTTTCGGCCACCGCTGAATGGAAAACTCTGTCAACCCAGCAGTAAATGGGTACATTTTTTGAATCAGGGAAGGATAAGGCAGCAAAAGGAGAGGGATAGGTTCCACCTTTCATAGATACAGTAGGCCTCTTACCCCCACTGCCCCTACGGCCACTAGACTATGGGAAACCTTTACTTTTTTACCTTTCTTATCTAGAAAGCCGCCGGGCCGCGTAGCACAATCGGTAGTGCACCTGACTCATAAGTCAGAGGTCCTGGGATTTGAGACCCGGTCTGGCCACATATTTTCGTTTCTCCTTCCGCTGATTCAAGAAGGGCAATTGTTAGTTACTGGCGAAAGTATGTGCACTTAATACTGGTTAACTGCTTAGGAGGTCTAAGCCTGACCAGGAATAGAGTGGTTAGGTTAACTGACCATCCCGACATGACCATAGCTGTTTACCATGGACGTTAAGCATCAAATCAATCTACCAATCAATCAATCTAGAAAGCCGACTGAGTACATGCAATACTAGTACTGAAAATGATAGTAATCATCTCAAAAGCAGTGATGTATGAGCACATGTAACTAGCATTATTGCTTATTTACCTATCTGCTGCATGTACAGACATTTAGCTTTATTTTAGATTTGCAACTGACACTGTTTGTATATTCATACCTTGCGAGGCACAAAAGACAAACAATTTAGTCAAAAGCTTCACATCCCATATGGTTAGGATCTATCTGCCTGAGTAAAATGGAGTTTGAAGTCACAATCACTATAGGTGCTTAAGGTAATGACCCTAAAAGTTTGGACACACGGAAGTTGGACAATTATTGTTCCAAAATTCTTAGAAAGCGGATTTTACATATGTTAATAAATCCAAATGATGCTTAGTGAATGGCAAACATTGTAGACCCTGATCAAACTGCTTAGACCTGTCTGTCCAAATATTTAAAATTATTACGGTATAATAAGCCGCCACAATTCTTCACATCAGATGAGCTAAAAGTGACTTACTGTCCTGTGAGTTCTGTATGTTACCATTAGCCGATGTTCTGTTCCGATTCCTCGTATGGAAATATCTGCCTATCACAACAGTCAGTACATAGAACACATATAGTAGTATAAAACCTGAAAGCACAGAGATTGCTGCGGTAGATAGAGAGGCTTGGATAGGGATGCCTGTTGCTTGCTGAGATCTGTCCATCATGTTTTTGTTTCAAAATTTAGCAACACCAAAGACGTTCAAAACAGATATGAGCCGCAACATGAGAAAATCAACAAAGTGGTTTTGCACCCAGCGCACTCAGATCAGCCTGGGCATCCGCCCAGTCTGGTCAGAGTCTTTGCTGTCTGCATGGAGGTAGCTTAGACCCATAGCTACTCTTTAGGCACTTAGCGAAGGTTCTGATCAGACTGGGTGGATGCTAAGGCTGATCTGAGTCGGCGCTGGGTGCAAAACCACTTTGTTGATTTTCTCGTGTCGCGGCTCAGATATGTATCGGTGGCACTAAATTTGGTAAAGGTATCATAAAAGCTGTGAGTATAGGAACAGATAGGTCTGAGCAAACAGTGCAGACCCAGATCAGACTGCTTCCAAAGGAGCAAGCAGTCTGATCAAGGCCTGCACTATTTGCCATTTCATCTACATTTTGGATGCATTACTGCATTGTAAAACTGTTCCACTTTTCAGACATCTACAGTGATTTTCCGAAGTGTCCCGATTTTTAGAATTCTTACAACATTTACACTGTACCATATTCACCACAAATATTTGGAAACCTCAACTTTTCGTTTCCGTGTTAAATCATGAACAAGTCTATTTCCTTCAAGCAGGCTGGAGACTTCTGGATATCCACCACCCTCAGTTGTGATGGCTAACCATTCGTTTCAAATGAATTGAAAATATGTAAATCGTAATATACTAAAAATATTTGCCATAAAATAATACCACATCACCAAAAAAAACGGTGAGATGGAAAACCATAGCCTTACTTCATCCTTACGACTGTGATGGCTGATCATGACAAGGGCAAAATGAAACAAATACATTTACATGTATCATGCAAAACTGATAGAAACATATTGATTTAATGTCCTGATTTTTTTTAATTTTTAGAGTAAATTGTAAACATCTTACCTATAGCCTCATACTTTGTAATCTCTTTTTTCCACAGTATTTGGAATGCCCAGAAAGTTGCTGCTAGGAAGAAAATAACGTCCCTGAGAAATGGTCGCTGCATTGCATCGAATGGCTGTATAATAGCTATGGTTCCTGCTACCACTGTTGTTACAAATACACCAGCACCTACGAGCAGAAAAGAGGTTCCTATTTATTTACCTACTTATTCATTATAAGATGAGGTTTTCCCCAACAAAAGTATCCCAAAAATCTAGATCCATCTTGCAAGATGGATCTCGATTTTTGGGATCGCCTTGTGTGTACAGCAGACTTACACAAGTCTGATTTTAGATATTTAGTGTCATTTTACAGGGAGGAAATGAAGTTCCTGACAGTTCAATTTTCCTTTTCGAAAACAACGCCCAATCTAGATCCATTTTCTAACAGGGATCTAGCTTTTATGGTTGTTTTGGAAGAGAAATACTCATCATAGAGCAAACTGGCACAAGTCATTTTAGAGGGGATAAAACCTCCATCCTATGGCTGAAAATACAGGTATACCGGGGATGGGACACTACCAGCGGAGCAATTGTCCCCCACTTCTTTATGTGCTTTTTTGTAAAGAAAAGGTTTTGTTCCCCTGAGGATTAGATTCTTTCCTTTACGAGTACAGGAAAAGGCTCCCAAAGGTAATGGTATGTTTTATATTATAGATGTTACAAGCTGAAATATTTGGTGTAAATTTCAATAAAATCTTTTGAAAAATAAGGAGCTTATTGGCATTTGATGATAAAGAAAAATTATATTGTGGCCACCATTCTGATGAGTTTGTAATTTCACAATGTCCAGTTTATGAAAAAGCTTGATAACTCATATCTACTAAAAACATACCTTCTTGCTGTATAAATCTTCTTCAGTTAATACAATTAGATTTCCTTTAACTTGCCTTGTTTCTATATAACAGCAGTGATTTTTATTCTAAATTTTTGTTAGACAATTAAAATAGGGAGCCCTTACCAGTAGCTATGATGTAATTTTTTTGTATGTTCAATAACTTCATTATATCTTAATGAGCTTTTATTAAATTTTCACAAAAGTGCTGGGTTAATGAAGACCTTGAACTTCAGATATGCTTTTGTTGGACTGCCTCTATAAATATTGTTTTTAGCTCTTTTTCCATGTAATAATGTTATGAAACTTGGTGTTGGTGTGTTGTGTATGTGTGTGTGGTGGTGGGGGGGGGGGGGGGGGGGGGGGGGGGGGGGGGGGGGGTAATGGGGTGATGGGGGGGATATGCTGGAGGGGAAGGGAAAGGGTAATACTTACTTACCAAAAAGAGCACCAAATGCTAAACCAGCATCCCCATCCTTGGCATTACCTATTGCTGCTATGGCTGAGAATATATCTGGGGCTCCATTACCAAAGGCTAGAAATGTCACACCCTGTAGTCAGTTAAGGTAATCTGGTGTAACTATCAAATCAACTGTATTCATTCGGCTATAAGGCGGAGATCTCTCTCCCAATACATTACCTCATATATGAATCTTAGTCTTGTGAACTTTGGCTAATTGACAGGTTCTTCCTATCTAAAACAATCCCAAAAATCTAGATCCATCTTATAAGATGGATCTAGATTTTTGGGATTATTTTGGAAGGGACAATTATAATCAAATAAATTCTGTCAGGGAGGTTTAAATTACTACATTCCTATTATTCTAAGATACAGTCAAACCTGTTTTAAGGGGGAATGCCATTCAAGGGTCACTTGTCTCTAATAACTCTACTTCGAAGTGGCAGGCTTACAAATATCATATTACCTCCAGTGCAATAAGGCAGGCTGAGCCTTTGTTTGCACTTTTTTTCGTAAGGGAGTTAGTTTGGACAGACTTCTCTCTCTTTTATTATTTAAATGCTGCACTCTTATCACAGGGGTTTAAGGTGAAACATCATAATTTTTAAGTAGGAACTTCATAAAAACTGACTGCTTTTGAAGCAAAAATAAGCAATTTGCAATTATTTTTGAGCTGTGAAGTGATTAAAAATCTCATGATACCATCACTCTAATTGAAATCCCTGCAGCTTATTGAACAGGACCCATGGAATATTAGATGTGACGCCAGTGTTTATTGTGCAAAGTGGCATGCTCGTGCTCTGCTTGGATGATATGGTTACACGCTGTCTTCACAACTACTTATAACACATTCATGGTAAGAATCTGTCATGTGGTAACAGAGATATTAGCACTCAAAAATGTTAAAACGGTGATATAGCATTATGACAGGGGACCTGGAGTGGTAAGGTGCATGCACTGATGGAGTTTCAATGTTCTGGGGCCTATGAAAAGGGAGATATGGGGCTGCAGAAAAAACTAAATATGTGGTACTGTTTTGTGAAAGTAGGTCACAGTGGCCTATTTTTGTTGGGGATGATCTGGAATGGTAGGGTGCATGCAATGAAGAAGTTTCGATGTTCTGGGGCCTATGCAAAGGGAGATATGGGGCTGCAGATGAAAACTAAATACGTGGTACTTTTTCGTGAAAGAAGGTCACAGTGACCTAGTTTTGTTGTAGGTGACCTGGAGTGCAAGGTGCATGCACTGATGAAGTTTAAATGTTCTGGGGCAAATGAAAAGAAAGATATGGGGCTGACCTCTGAAACTAACAAGGGCTTCGCAAGCGGTGCATAATACGCCCGTTTCAATGTCCTAAAGGAGTTACAGAATGAACAAGATTGTTTACAAAAGGATAGACAGGCAGACAAACAGGGGCAACCACTCTATAATTAACTAGAACTGTCAGCGAATCCGACTATACCCCCGCTTAATTGCTTAGATCAAATGGTGTTATTTTCGTAACAAAAAGCGTAAAGAGGGAGAGAAATCATTGTTACCATGTATACCAAATATGAATGGTTGCTGTGAAATCTGTTACAAAAAATTACATTATTCAAAGCCAGGAGAGAAAGAAAATTGGAAAAATATAGGGAAGAATAAGCAGAAGAAGACTGGTTCTCAATCCCATAATACAACAAGTTATCATCAACCTGCATACAAAAATCCCTACTCTAACTTACAGATGCATAGAAATCTTTTGCGAAAAAAAATGCATTATTCAAAGTAAAGAGAGAAAAAAAAAATCAGATAAATACAGGGAATAAAAAGAGGAGAAGTCTGGTTTTGATTGATTGATTTGATGCTTAACGTCCACAGTAAACAACTAAGGTCATGTCGGGACGGTCAGTTAACCTAACCACACTATTCCTGGGCAGACTTAGACCTCCTAAGCGGTTAACCAGTACTAAGTGCACATACTTTCGCCAGTAACTGACAACTGCCCTTCTAGAATGAGCGGAACGAGAAACGAAAGTATGTGGCCAGACCGGGTTTCCAACCCAGGACCTCTGACTTATGAGTCAGGTGCCCTATTGATTGCGCTATGCAGCCCGGCTGTTCTCAATCCCACAATACACTAAGTCATCATTAACCTGCATACCAAATATGACTAATCTAGCTTGCATGGTTGTGGAGAAAACTTTGATGAAAAAGTTCATTATTCAAAGTATGGAAAGAAAGAATATTGGACAAATACAGGGAAGAATAAGCAGAAAAAGGCTGGTTCTCAATCCCACGATACAACATATCGTCATCAACCTGCAAACCAAATGGGACTACTCTAGCTTGCTTGGTTGTGGAGAAATCTTTGACGAAAAATTTTATTATTCAAAGTATGGAAAGAAAGAATATTGGACAAATACAGGGAAGAATAAGCAGAAAAAGGCTGGTTCTCAATCCAACGATACAACATATTGTCATCAACCTGCATACCAAATATGACTACTCTAGCTTGAATGGTTGTGGAGAAATCTTTGACGAAAAATTTCATTATTCAAAGTAGGGAAAGAAAGAAAATCGGACAAATACAGGGAAGAATAAGCCGGAGAAGGCTGGTTCTTGATCCCATGATACAACATGTTGTTATCAACCTGCATAACAAATATGACTACTCTAGCTTGCATGGTTGTGGAGAAATCTTTGACGAAAAATTTCATTATTCAAAGTATGGAAAGAAAGAAAATAGGACAAATACAGGGAAGAATAAGCAGGAAAAGGCTGGTTCTCAATCCCACAATACAAAATGTCATCATCAACCTGTATGCCAAATATGACCAGTCTAGCTTGTATGGTTGTGAAGAAATCTTTGATACAATATCTTTGAACAAGGGAGATAACCTAATTAAAATATATATAACATTTTTAGTTCTACTATTTTCCCTTGACAATAAGTTTGTAAATTACACAAAAATAGCGGATAAGAACTAATGAAAGGGATTAACTCTAAAACGAAGAAAGGGAGAGCAGCCATTGTTGTACGCGACACATCGTTAGGACTTCATACACATTGCTATGAAGTTTTATAAAGATATCCTGAACGGTTATCTAGTTATGGCGCGTACAAGACTTACAGGGAAAAAATCAATCAAAGGGGCATAACTTCAAAAGTAAGGAAGGGGGAGCAACCATTCTTGTAGGCGACACGTTCCCCCACCCTAATACATATGCCCACCAAATTTCATGAAGATATCCCAAATGGTTACTGAGTTATGGCGTGTACAAGAATGTTGACGGACGGATGGACGGACGGACAGCGCCACGACATAATACGTCCGTTTTTTCAAAACGGGCGTATAAAAATGTGGTAGTTTTCGTGAAAGTAGGTCACAGTGACCTAGTTTTGATGGGGATAATCTGGAATGGTAAGGTGCATGCACTGATGAGGTTTCAATGTTCTGGGGCCTATGAAAAGGGAGATATGGGGCTGCAGACGAAAGGTAAATAAAAAATTATGTGGTACTTTTTCGTGAAAGTAGGTCTTAATGACCTAGTTTTATTGTTGGTGACCTGAAAAGGTTAGGTGCATGCACTGATGAAATTTCAATGTTCTGGGGCATATGAAAAGGAAGCTATGGGGCTGCAGACGAAAACTAAATATGTGGTACTTTTTTGTGAAAGTAGGTCACAGTAACTTAGTTTTGTGGGAGCCAATTAGCATTATAGTGGGACATATTGTGATGAAGTGTCACGGTCCTAGGGTCTATCAAACTCAAGATATGGCTGTAAACGGATGGACGGACAGAAAGACGGACACATCAACACCAAACAGGTGACTATATCTCGCTGACTGCAATTGGGCTCGATAAAGACAGTCATTTTTTCTGAAAACTAGAAAATTGTGTCTGTAAGACACTAATGATGCCCCGGTGTAGCGCCTGTCACATGAGGTGTATATCCATAAATGATCTACAAAGAATCCATTAAAAACATACCCTACCATGTAAAAAATTGCCTAAAATGACTAAGTTAAAAAGGCTGTGATTCTGTCAAAATTAATTCTAGATCTACCAAAATGCCTCATGCATATCTTCAAATATGTCCACAATAATGTAGACAAGGTTTTAAAAAGATCCATCGAAACTGTGGAGCATGTTGATAACACAAACTCTATACCCTACAATGCAAAATTTTTCCTAGAATGACTAAGTTCAAAAGGCCGTAATTCTGTCAAAATTAATTCTAGGTCCAACAGTAACCCACATGCACATCTTCAATACATTCACAGCATGTATGCAAGGTTTGAAAAAGATCCATTGAAAACTGTGAAAGAAGTTGATTACACAAACTCTACCCTACAATGCAAAAATTTGCCTAAAATGATTAAGTTCAAAAGGCCGTAGTTCTGTCAAAATTAATTCTAGGTCCAACAAAACTGATCCACATGGACATCTTCAATATGTCCCCAACATGTATGCAAAGTTTGAAAAAGATCTATTGAAAACTGTGGAAAGAGTTGATTACACAAACTCTACCCTACAATACAAAAATTCGCCAAAAATGACTAAGTTCATAAGGCCGTAATTCTGTCAAAATTACTTTCAGCTCCATCAAAAATCCACATGCACATCTTCAATATATCCACAACATGTATGCCAAGTTTGAAAAAGATCTATTGAAAACTGTGGGAGGGGTTGATTACACAAACTCTATACCATAAAGCGTGACGAACAGACAGAAAGACGGATGGGCGGGCAGATAGACAGGGGCAAATCTTAATGCCCCAGGAATATCATCACGGGGGCATAAAAATGTGAGTGGCTTTTGCAAGCTCCTCAAAAATTTTTCAGCAAAAATATAATCACAACGAAGCTAACAATGCTTTGAACAACTGGGCCTTGATCTGTGTATGGATGGTTGGATGACTTGCAAGTTTACGTCCTTTTCAACAGTATTTCAGTCATATTAGGACGATGGGAGGATGATAATGAAAGGCTGTATGCGATGGAGACCTGTTTACCTTCAAAAAGATTCTTGCCTCAAGCCGGGATCGAACTTGTGACCACTAGATCAGCAGGCCAGTGCTTAATCTGCTTCTACCAGACAATGGAAACAGTTCAACTAGGCTTGTGTTGGTTTACTGACTTACAATTATCCAGATTTTTTCGTCATCACCTATTTTTATTTTATTTTATTTTTTTTTTATTATTATTATTTATTTATTTTTATTTTTTTGGTTACAATGCAACATTTCAGTGCAAAACAGCACAAAGTGCAAAACAGCACAATTTAAGATCTATACTGCCTGTCTAATATTTATACCAAAAGCTTGATTTTCTACAGAAAAGGATACAGCAATATTGTGGCTCAGCCTCATGGTGTCAGAAATTACCGCCAGAGCTGGGCAAAAACTGAAAAATAAATCAAATAACATAAACACTCTTACAAGATGGATCTAGATTTTTGGGATTGTTTTGGTGGAGAAAACAAGAGCTGTCACCTGACAGCATAGCTCGCCTGAATAGGTGCTTGCCCATCACACAGTTGCTATGGTGGTGTGGACTACTAAGCATAAAACTTCAGACAAGCATGTCCATAATGACAACATGTTTATAAACAAAAGCTATCTCAGAAATAAGTCTTAAAATAAAATAAAAATAAAAAAATCCACATGAAATGTCAAAGTCTATAAGCTTGAGGTCAAAGAACTAAGGGGTGGGGGTGGGGGGGCTGCAGGGGCTGGGATGTATGAAAACCTTGAACCATTATCTAACATCAGTCCAAGTAATAGTATCAACTGAGTCCATCGTGGCACTGTGAAATTATGTCTTCATAAATATAAAACTTTACCAAATCTTTAAGACAAAATTCGAAGTTGATGACCTTGACTTCAACACTGTCGGGAAACAAGTTCCGTGATAGAATCATTTGTGTATACGTCATAGGCTGTGCGCCATTTTTCGAAAGTCACATTATTGCGGAAAACAGGTATTTTCATTGCTTTCTTTTATATCTCAAAATGATGTATTTTCACGCTGTCCCAATCATATGCGGCATAAAATTGGCTTTTTATCGGTAGCTCCATTTTCTCAAAGACTTTTGTTGTTTCTGAGAACATCGATCACACTGTGCCGAAAAAGTCCGAGGTAGGTATCACGGACGTCAACGAATTGGAAGAAAAAGTCAGTTTTTCTTCTGATTCACGATAAATCAGCACCGATTTCGGTCATACCTAGTAACCCTATCAAATACTATATACAATCACCATTTTTCATCTTCGAAAACTCTGTATTAAGTTCAGAATTCGTGAATGATGGGTATCACGGACGGATCTTCGTTAGACAAATTGAGGTAGCCTTCACGGACGGTATAATAATGGTAATTTGCAGTGTCTGGACTGTAAGTAGAAGGTGACTTCACAAACTAGTCTCTTTCAGTTTAACAGCTATGTTAGTATATCACGTCGTAGATTGTCATCAGTTAGTGGGGTTCATAAATCCCGCATTCTCTCCAACGTTTTGTACGGAGACTCTCATGGTTCTTAATCTCTTGAGCCATCTGGAACCTAAAGAAATTGCACATATATAGCCTAGCTTTTTTATGTTGTTACTTTTGTTACATGAATGCTGCGTAAATGCTTCACAACACTTCACAACTCTTCACAGACATGACTGTGGTGGCCATGTTATCTATTGTGTGTCAGACTGACCTCAATCAAACTTATGAAACACAATGAACATTTTCCATTTTTACAGCTTATTAAAATATCTAATAGTTTAATGGACTTTTTCTGAAAATGCTGACCCCGAAATTTGATGCTGAATGCTCCTCGATGGTGTTAATAATGCTAAGGGGGAGGGGGTCTGGGGGAATAGCCCCAAGAAGCCAGAGTATAATTATTTTGCTGATGACCTGATGTCAAAAATGCAGGCATATATTAATCGGTATGATTTTGTTTTATACTGTGCTATTCCTCGATTTCCTTTCGTTGACTGGGCGGTGATGTTAGAGGCTTGCCATTCAATGTCAAAATCGAGCAGTCCACATGAAAAATAGGTAAAGTTGCATGCTCATGAGTTGTTACGCATAATTGGCAGATTAAAAATGCCCGGTAAACGCTATCGGTCATCGCAAATGATAAACAGTTTCCATACAGGCACACTACGTCGAAACGACGTCGGAGGAACGACGATTAAACGTTATGACGCTTTGTTGACGTGAATACAAGGTTGTTCCGATGTCATAACGTAGCATCGACGTCGTCACAACATTGTTTAGACGCTGTCTGTATGCTGGGTTGAAAGAAAAAAAAAGAATATTGTTGTGTGATCTCCGATCATTCCGTGCCTTTTGTAAAGGTGAGCTTTGTTCTGCGCAAGTAAGCATAAAAATCATTACTGCAGTGCTCCAGATAAGCAGCGTATTTGCGTAAATACCCAATAAAATAATTGAAAAACACAATTGACCTTTTCCTGTAAGCGTACCAATACGCAGACAAAATTCCCGGTACGCAAAGACCCAAAAGACAGAAGCGTAACGACGGTGTTATCCAAGGCTGTCATGTGTAAACAAAAGCGCCAGGTGTAATTCCTATGCCGCGTGTTCAACTATCTGTGTTGACCTCACAGATTTACCGCAGCGTTATTTATAGATATTCTGGTACTCGTTCTGTACATGGTGCGTGAGAAATGGCGGGAAACAGACTAAAAACAGCGGGAAAGAATTTTAAAGTGCACGAACTGAAAATATCAAGTCACCGGTTTCCGGGAATTGCAACGACTTGGTCTTGCTTAAATACAGTACAAACTATGGTTTGAGGGCACGATTTGGATTTTGATTGTTTCAGTTCCTGGTCTTTGCATACTTTTTACTTTTAATTGTCTTTGACCACCACTTCTAGCAACTTGAAGCTACCGATTGCATTTTCCAAGTTGAAAACTGATTTAACACACGTGTTATGCCCATCGAGCACAGCGCACGTGCGTAATACAAACAGTCAGGAAATGAAAAACGTGCCTCGGAAAAGGCTCAAAACTTCGGCAGACAACCTAAAAAAATTTTTTTTCTCGTGAAAGATTCTGCAAACTCTTTAATGAGACCGGAGTTGGCCGAGTTGCCCCTCTCGGGTTCATCCATTTGGCCGTGATATACCGGTGATATAATTTTAATTTGCTGGCAAAGCCACTGTAAAAGTCTCACCTTCTGACAAGCTGTCAATTATTGCGATGCGATACTTCTAAAGACGTAAACTGACCAATCACGTGAGGTGGTAGATCTAAGACAAAGATACCGTGTTGACCCAATTCGTTTATTGATCAAATAGTGATCAACAAAGTGTGAAATACTGACACGTGCCGTATGCTACTGCTGATTAACGACATACGGTAGTGGGGATTAAGAAGGTGTGAAAATCCAGGTAAATGTGAGGTGGCATTTACGATGATTTTATTGATTTCTGGTTCAAATAAACAGTCGCTCTGTAGCTCTGTCAAAGGTGCGAGCAATGGGCTTGCAACAACTGACATTTGAAGAGATTTTAAAGAAGTACAGCCGGCAAAAATAACGCGTCCGCGGGAATCCTCGGAAAGCAATTATTGGCGTCCGGGCCGAAATTTTCGCATCCAGGGACGCTGAATTCGGCGTCCCCGAGATCCCAGGACTATATATATAGATAGATAGTAGATACCGATGCAAAATCATGGTGATGCAAAATATTAAGATTGCAGCACTATTGCTAACTCCAGTTTTACCAAATTGCACAAATAAAAATCAGAATACCCAATTAAAAGCAAAATCAGTGGGTAATGCAAGTTGCATTACCAAATTTAAATTCAAAATACCCAATTACAAAAAAATCTGTGGGTAATACCCAATTAACCATAAATTCTTATCTGGAGCCCTGATTACTGCATTTTACCTTTTTAGAAAATATACTCGTCGAAGGTAAGGTCGGAAATAAGCACCGCCAAGTCAACGAAAGGAAATCGAGGAATACTAGCAAATCAATGAAAATATTTTATCTGGATATAAGATGGCAATGAGTTTTCCTTTGTAAATGTTTTGGAGACTTAAGTTTGAAAGAATGTATACATCGGAAAATGTAGGAGAAATGAGGGGTCTGGGGTCGCAGGCCCCCACCCCTTAGAAGCCGAGACTTTTTTTAAATGAAGACTAATGGAAGAATTCTGATGACCCCTCCCCCTTGCTCCTTGGGTTATTGGTTTTCGATCCTCATCACCATAAGTAGATATAAAAAATCCGCACCCCCCACGACCCCACGAATGTACTAGCAACCCCCACCCCGGACTTGTCACTCGGTAGTCTTACCCCTACTGAGCTACCGGGACTTCCAGATTAAACAAGATTTGGGGTCCATATTAATGAACTATTTGGTCTAAATTTATTAAAAGGGTTATGGATTATCAAAACTGTAAGACATTACACAGTTTCAAAATAGTAGCAGTTATAACAATGTTCTAGTTCTTAAAATGCAAGTGCGAACAGCTCCCGATTTGAATCAGTGACGACGTGGTAAAATTTCAATCACATTTCTGAAGTAAAATAAAGTTTTAGTGTTATGCAGAAAATGAACTATGCTAATGGTGAAGCTCTCGACACTTGTGTATTATACCGTCCGTGATGGCTACCTCAATTTGTCTAACGAAGATCCGTCCGTGATACCCATCATTCACGAATTCTGAACTTAATACAGAGTTTTCGAAGATGAAAAATGGTGATTGTATATAGTATTTGATAGGGTTACTAGGTATGACCGAAATCGGTGCTGATTTATCGTGAATCAGAAGAAAAACTGACTTTTTTCTTCCAATTCGTTGACGTCCGTGATACCTACCTCGGACTTTTTCGGCACAGTGTGATCGATGTTCTCAGAAACAACAAAAGTCTTTGAGAAAATGGAGCTACCGATAAAAAGCCAATTTTATGCCGCATATGATGGGGACAGCGTGAAAATACATCATTTTGAGATGTAAAAGAAAGCAATGAAAATACCTGTTTTCCGCAATAATGTGACTTTCGAAAAATGGCGCACAGCCTATGACGTATACACAAATGATTCTATCACGGAACTTGTTTCCCGACAGTGTTCAAGGTCATCCAGTGGGGTAAGTATATGGTGTTTTGTAAAAACTCAACACAGTGTCTAACATCAGTTCAAGTGTAAATTAAATCTCTGCCAAGCATTATGAATCAGTACGCAATTAGAAAACTTTAATAAAGACCAAATTTCCTAAGTCCCTGACCTTGACATCAAGGTCATTAAGCGGGGGTCGGGGAAGTACTATGTAAAACTTTGGACTAATATCTAACTACAGTGCAAATATAACTCTGCCAAGCATTATGAATCAGTACGCAATTAGAAAACTTTAATAAAGACGAAATTTCCTAAGTCCCTGACCTTGACATCAAGGTCACTGAGCGGGGCTAGGATGGGTCGGGGAAGTACTATGTAAAACTTTGGACTAATATCTAACTACAGTGCAAATATAAAAAGAATTTGTCTGTGAATTCAGGAGATATGTGTGTTTAAAAAACTTTAACCAGAACATCCAATCAATAAAAAAACAATTTTCTAAGTTCATGACCTTGACATCAAGGTCACTGAGGGGGGTGGGGGTAGTACCTTGGAAATCTTTGGACCAATATCTAACTACAGTGCAAGTATCAAAGAAATCCATCCATGGGTTAGGGAGATATTGGGCTTTATAAAACTTTAACCAAAACATCCAGTCCAAAAAAACTCCCAATTTTCTAAGTCCATGACCTTGACATCAAGGTCACGGTGTGGGGTGGGGGTGGTACCCTGTTAAACTTTGGACCAATATCTAACTACAGAGTAAGTATCAAAAGAATCCATCCATGGGTTAAGGAGATACAGGTCTTTAAAAAACTTTAACCAAAACATCCAATCCGGACGCCAACGCTGACGCGGACGCTGACGCCGACGCCAAGGTGACAACAATAGCTCTTCCTGAACTTTCGTTCAGGCGAGCTAAAAAACTGTTTTATACATTTCGTGGATTGTTTTGGAATAGAAAATTACCTGTCTTATAAATGAAGAAATACCCTACCTCAATTTGTGCTGATATTTGCTTGCACAATGTAGACATGTGCATGCAAATATCACATTGAGGTAATGTGCCTATGGTCTTATACCCACATGTAGACATGTGCATGCAAATAACACACACTGAGGTAATATGCCTTTGGTTTTGTATCCAGGGACTGTTGCTTCCCTAAATAATTAAGCCAGACTTCAATAACAACAAGAAACAGGGGTTATCTAAAGATCATTCCGACATCTTGGTTGATGGCCAATAAAGAAATATGGACCCTTTTGCAAACTACTGTACATAGGATATGTTGAGACTTAACGTTTTTTTGGGGGGGAAATCCGGAGGAAAAAGAATGAGCAGAATTAGCATCAAATTTACACCTACAGAGTATAGACAAGACAGCATACTTGATCAATACTTTGTTGTTATGACAATTCAATGAGGCGGTTCAGATGAAAGATACAAACAAGAGCTCCGCAAGCGGGGCAATATACGCCCGTTTCTTAATGGTTTTTTTTGCATCGTTTCATCCTTGTCTACATTGCTATCAAGTTTATCAAGACATTCCAAACACTAAGGTTCTCAAAAGAAAAGCCTTAAAAAAGTTATCAAAGGGATGTAACTAAAAAAAATAAGGAAGGGGAAGCAATTATTCTTTTATTAGACATACTGTCTCAACCTAATACACATTGCTATAAAGTTTCATCAAGATATTCCATACGGTTACCTAGTAATGACTTGCCCAAGAATAGCCGTATAAATTAATCAAAGGGATGTAACTTCATAAATAAGGAACGGGGAGCAATTATTCTTATATAAGACACACAGCCTCAACCTAATACACATTGCTATAAATGTTCATCAAGATATTCCATACGGATGCCTACTTATCGCTTGCATAAGAATAGCCTTAGAAAATATTCAAAGGGAGGCTACTCCAAAAATAAGTAAGGGGAGGCAATCGTTCTGTGTGACATATTGTGTCAACCTAATATACACCACTATCAAGTTTCATCACAATAGTCCAAAGGGTTAGTTAGATATGAGGTGTACAAATATAGTCTGACAAAATAATCAAAGGGAGGTAACTCAAAATCTAAGTCAAGGGGAGTAACCATTCTTGTATGAGACATGTTGTCTTAACCTCATATACATTGTTATAAAGTTTCATCATGATATTCCACAGAGTAACCAAGTTATGGAATGCTAAAGAATTGCCATACAAACTGCCATAGACGAGTTTTTTCAAAGGGCTTTAACTCCGCTAAAAATCATCGGAGCAAAATTTCCGTATAATATGCGCTAGTCCACATCGTAGTCTTACTGTTTACAAAGTTTCAGCTTAATTGGATGAAAACTGTAGGAGGATTTATCCGGAAACAAACACCCCAAAAATTCTAAGTAAAGGGCTGTAACTCCGCTAAAAATCATTGGAGCGTAACCTCGAAACGATATGCGCTGGTCCACCTCATAGTCTTACTATATACCAAGTTTCAGCTCGATCGGACGTAAACTGTAGGAGGAGTTATCCGGAAACGAAAAGTTTACGCCGGACGGACGGACGCCAGCGCCATAACAATATACGTCCCGTTTTTCAAACGGGCGTATAATGAATTCAAATGTATGACGGAGTCCCTAATTATTACCAAATCCTCCAATTTATCTAGGGTTTTGTAAATTATTGTCTTACATTTCATAATCATAAGAGCTGCAACATGACAAAAGCAACAAAGTGGAATATGCCTCCAGTAGAGACTCAGATCAGCCTGGGCATCCACCAAGTCTGATCAGAGTCTTTGCTGTTCCCATGGTGCTAGCTTAGACCCTTGGCTACTCCATACGCGAAAAGCAAAAGCTCTGACCAGACTGGACGGCTGCCCGGGCTGATCTGAGTCTTTGCTGTTGGTATATGCCACTTTGTTAGTCTTAATGTGTTGTGGCTCAATTATGCTTTGATAAATCACTGCAATAGTGACACAGAAAGTTAAGGTAAAAAGATACACTTACACACTTTCATGAGAAGCAACTATGCAATTTTCATTTTGCCTCTCTTTCTGCTTGGGGGAAGAGGCAAAAGGGGGTGTCAACTGTTTAAAGAGTAGACCCTGACTGAGTAGGGGCTCTTCATACAGGGAAGCCATTACTTAGTACTGTGGAGTCACCCAAAAGATAACATTAAAATGTATCCATTCACTTAATATTATTAAAAAACCCTGATGTGCTTATATATTGGGACACCTGAAACCCATTAATTTTCCATTAGGGACAAATGGAAAATTAATGGTTTTAGGTGTCCTAATACAAAAGCACATTACGGTACTTACAAGTCATCTGCTGTAACAGCTAGTCCTATGAACAGGAATAACCACCAAAATATCTGAAAAAAAAAAAAAAAAAAAATTCTAACCATTTTTTTAATGGAATAAATGTTAGTATTTTTTCCAATTTCTATTTTTTCAATAGCTACACTGGTATATATTTTTGGAAGCTACACTTTTTAATAGCTACACTGGTATAGATGTTTCAGGTAGGTACATTTTTAATAGCTACACTGGCATATATGTTTGTGGATGCTATACTTTTTAATAGCTACACTGGTATAGATGTTTGAGGTAGCTACATTTTTAATAGCTACACTGGTACCTATAGATGTTTGTGGAAGCTAAAACAACTTTTTAAAAATAGCTACACTGGTACAGATGTTTGTGGTTTTGTTAATCTTCACTGTCAGTACATGTACCTGACAGTATGCCCAAAATGACTAACCTGGCAGTTGTCTTGCCACCAGGTAGGCAGTAGGCACCTCAACATGCCCGGTCTTTTCACTGAACAATGTACATTGCACCAAATGCAATGACCAGCCTGTCAAATTAGACACCTTCATAATGACACCAACAGTGAAGCTAATAACTAAAATCTTCTCTCAAAATCAAGCAAAGGCAAGGGTGACAACCTACGTCATAGCGCTGACGTCATAATCGTTTTATCAGCGGCCTTAATAAGGTAACTGTTGTGCATAATGAAGGCTTAGCAAACACTGAAACAACCAAATATCTAGTCGATCTGGTGCCTATAGATGTTTTGGACTCAATATTACCAGAATTCACCATCAAATACTTGCTGAATCTGATAACGCTTCAACAGAGTGGTCTGTATCGACTCTGCCTTAATGCATGTTTATTTTAGCTGTCCACATCAAAAATTGTGGTGAGGCGTTTTATAATTTCTCACCCTTTGAAGAATCTTGCCCTTTATATCTGGACCATATGTATATGTAGGCACCGACTCGCCGTTTTATCTTGTGTTAAAATCCTGTCTCTTATATGTCGAATAATTAATTCTGTCACACTCACTATGATGTAGGTTGTTACCCCGGCAAAGGCATGCTTCATAAGCTATGATCAACTGACACAACTGATATGTATTTACAACAAAAGCCTTCTTGATATTCTCTCTCCTAACAATACTTGTTTCAAAGCAATCAGTCATTTTGTACCACTGGTTATCTCTCTTGGTAATCAATGACTTACGGGTAATCATCTTTAAAGTAAATGGATACACCTTCCTTTTGGTTTAAACTGTATTTCATTCTTCATTAAATACATACTAGTACATAATATTCAAGTCAGTAGAATATGGAATCTGACGGTAAGCGTGCTGCTTATATTAAAGTCATCTCCTTCACCTTCCTTTTCTCCCCATTCATGCAAAGGAGAACATTTTTTGTGACTTCCTATGTTTACTTCATTGAATGAAAAACACGTCCAAATGGGGTCTATTCTTAAAGAAAAGAATTTGCTCCTATGAGAGCAAATTCTTTCCTTTAAGAGTTGACCCCCTTTGAGAATGGAGGCAAACATGGAAATGGCAGAGTTGCCTCCCCTGAAAGAATACCCATTCACCTTTTCAAACACCATCTCATAATAACCCTCACCACATGTATTTCTAGATTTTCAGGATTGTTCTAGAAGGGAAAAAACCCTGTCTTATAACATTTTAAGAAAAACGGTATTTACCAATAATATCATGGCCAGGGGCAGAAGCTTGGGGCTCATGGCACAGTACACGAAGTATGTGTAGTCAAGAAACCCCTCGTCAATGTGGCAGTCATCAGTGATCTTAACAAACGAACACCTCTCATCCTTGGGAAGATTGTGTACATCACTGCACTGAAAGAGATAAGCCGAAAAGATGTAAATATTCATTGAAAAGTAACTGAGCAAACAGTGAGGACTCTCATCAAGTCTGAGTTGGAGCTGGGCCGCGTAGCGCAGTCGGTAGGGCGTCTGACTTATAAGCCAGAGGTCTTGGGTTTGATACCTGGTCCGACCACTTACTTTCATTTCTCCTTCTGCTGATTCAAGAAGGGCAGTGCAATTACTGGTGAAAGTAAGTGCACTTAGTACTGGTTAACTGCTTAGAACGTCTAAGCCTGCCCAGGAATAGTGTGGTTAGGTTAACTGACCGTCCCGACATGACCATAGCTGTGTACCGTGGACGTTAAACAATAACACAACAACTCTCTTCAAGTCAGGTCAATACAGCCTTCCAGATTTATTTTGCTATAAAATACCATTAAATCATGTGTAAATACAAATCAATAACATCCACGAGTTTATAACACCCTTAGTGGCGGGGTGTAGGGCATAATATAGCAGTATAGTAATTTGGCCAAAGGTTCGTAATTCTAGGTCAAAATTAAATGAAAAACCATCTTCCAAGCAAGTTTATGTGTTCAGTCGACCATGAAAACTAGGTCATTGTGAAATTCTGGTCACATCATCCGAATGTCCTGGTCAGGGTGCTTCCTTGACATGAGTTTGATGACAACTGGTCTGTTTATTTAACAATAAGGCCAAGAAATATTGAAAATTGAGGACAAAAATATCAAAAAATGCTGAATGTGAAAGGAAGTCTTTTTTGACAACATATGTTCAAATTAAGCCAAATAAAATGATAAGCAAATATAGTTTAGATGTTCTGTTAATCATTTTATCAAATCCTGTTTGTCTGCTGTACTCTTCTACCAAATGAGAATGGTTTTACAAGACAGGCTAAAACCATGTTGGATTACCCCACCCACTTCTGTGGACCCATAGCTCAGTAAGTAGGGCTTTCCGACCAAAGTCACATATGGTCCAATAAACTAGACACATTGGAGAATACCATCAGTTAAAAAAAGAAAACTTTGGTAGGATGCAGAAAACCCACCTTATTGATACCCCCCCTTTACAACCGCCGAAGTTATAATTGTCTCAAGAACTGAAGATACATGTATATATGGTACTATAATTTGGACTGCATACAGATTAAAATTGAGCCGCGACACGAGAAAACCAACAAAGTGGTTGTGCACCCAGCGAAGACTCAGATCAGCCTGAGCATCCACCCAGTCTGATCAAAGTCTTCACTGTCCGCATGGAATTAGCATTGACCCTTAGCTCCCCTTTAAGTGCAAAGCGAAGACTCTGATCAGACTTGGCGAGTCTGTGCTTTGTGCAAAACCACTTTCTTTGTTTTCTCATGACACGGCTCAAATGTTATCTTCTCTTAGCCAACAAATGCTGGAAATACCTCAAGGACTATAATACACCCACATATCAAATAAAATATAACTGCAGGTTATTGGCCTTGAGCTTCGCAGCTTTCGCAAATCAGTATTTATTAGGATTAGTGAGGTATGCAAGTAATAGTCTTAAAAAATAAATGGAAATAGCTCATGTTCATTGTTATCAAAAAGTGACTTTTAATGAACACTTTTATTAAAACTACTTCAGGGATAATACTGGCTCAGAATTTTATGAGAGAAAATATCTCATATAGCCAATTTTCTTGAGAAGTTCTCAGTGTATCAATTAGGGTAAAGTCAGGTAACTTAGGACAGCAGGTAAATATGGGAAGTACCATATAGCAAACAGTGAAAATTCAGATAAGACGGCTCAAAAGCCATGATCCCATCAGGATTTCACTGTCTGCCCAGTTAGTTTTGTTTAATTCGAAACAACTGACATATAAAGGAAACAAGGTCACTGTTCAAATTTACCCGCTGTCCGAATTTACCTGACTTTACCCTATCTAGATATGCATTTTAGTACGAGATTTTTTTTTCTGCCGTTGAACAGATTTTGGGTGAGATTTTTGGCAAAGAATAGAGCAAATTGCTCAAAATCTCTCCCGAAAATGATCTCTGCTACTCTACTGCCCGATCTATTTTATGGCCGAAAACAATTAGCGCGAATCGCTGCTACTGTATTGTCTGAGCTTTTGGGGGCCGAAAACAATTGGCGCGAAACTTCATGTGTTGCTACTTTCACTTACATTTGGTATTACAGCAGATACGTTTATCACCTCCATCAACAGCTCATATTCGTTAATTTAATAAAGTTTATGGTGTTTATTGCAGGACTTTTCCATCATTTTCGGTAGGAAAACTTCCCTGTTTTTTGTGTCCCCAGAGTTAATGTCCTTGGAAGTATCACGGACTTCCGAAGTAGCTAGTTGTGCTCTGCATAACCTGCATCTACACCTACCAGTAAAAAAGTGTATGGAGCCAATATAGCCAAGAACAACAATAATTGGCATTTATCTTAAAACATTCGTGCAGGATGGTTTTATGTACATTATACGTTGGCGTGTCAGTGGGGTCGGATATACATGTGAGTTGGTGGTCTGCTAGGGTACATGTAGGAGGGAGGTGGGGTCGAACATTAAAAAGCCATGGAGCAGGGGGTGGTAGGGGTGAGGTGTGAGAGTCATATATTTAGGATATACGTCTATACACACTATCGCCATTACCCATCTATCCTATCTATTAGTCTTCATTATTCTTATTATCATTATCATTAATATTATTACTCTAAAAAGCTTAGCTTCTGGGGGGAGGTGATGGAAGGAGTGGGTGGGCTGCGCCCCATAGAACTACCCATTCCTCCTACATTTTCCGCTTAATTTCATTCAAGGGCTTTCAAACTTTAGTCTTCAAAAACTGCAAAAAAAAAAAAAAAAAAAAAAAAAAAAAAAAAAAAAATAAATAAATGCCCGCTTCAAATCCAGAAAATGATATTTTCATTTATTTTCTAATAGGAGAGTATAAAAGAGTCTATAAAATTATGCCGATGAGTAAATTTATTGTCTAGCTTTGTGACATCAGATCTCCAGGTACTGCTCTGGCCTCTGAGGGGGCACCCCCTTAACATTATTAAATGCTTTATAGAGATTCTGGGTGCTCACCCAGAATCTCTATAAAGCTGTTGATAATATAAAGGGGATGCCCTCAGAAGCCTGAGCGGAAAGAAAACTTGAGCGGAAAGAAAATGCACAATACATTAAACGGACCATTAATCTGTATTTATAATTAGTTATCCTGTAAGAATGAGAAAATGCTCTTTGTATGTCATAGGTTTGAATGAGGTCAGTCTGACATTAAATAGGGAATATGGTCATTGTTGCGTCTATGAAGTGTTGTGAGCTGTGTGTGTGGGTGTGTGTGTGGGTGTGTGGGGAGGTGGGATGGGGACGGGGGAGCCATTATCTTTTTTGTCATCTATCTGGAGGGGGCATGTGGGGGTGGGGGTGTCTGCTGAGACCATGGGATCGTACAAAAGTGTGCATCGAATGAAAGTGTACCCGGACCCCATCTGAAAATAAATCACTCGTCCCTAAAAGCTGCTTTGTTAAAAAAAGTAAATTCAGGATTTACAACTTTTTTTTCGGTTGGGGTGGTGGCAGTAGAGGTGTGTGTTGGGAGGGGGGGGGCGAGGAAGGGACAAGTGACGGCAAGTGACGGGGCTGGGAACCTGCATACTGATCATGTCTTTTTCTGTAACTTTTGTGAATGAGCATAAAAATTTTAGATTTATACCCAAAACAGAGGTACTGTAAATTTTAAGTTTCACATATACATCATACATTAATTCACCTCGGAAGGAATACAGTACTAAAGTACTAAGACATATTTAAGCTTCTCCTTTTAATGTTTGCCTGAATCTAAAAAGCTATTTTCATATATACAAGAATTGAAATCACACTCTTGTAACTAAGATTAGGTATCGTTATCTGCTAAATATTCGAAAAGATTCGAAAACAGCGCAAATACCCACTCTCACAGACTTTACACTGATGACCTACGATTCCATTGGTATCGGAAGTCAAGTGTAATGGAATCAATTTTGTCAACTGTATCTAAAAATCAAAGGTATATGTACTAAATTTCAGACAGAAATACCATAGTCTAGTCAATCCTGTGGACCTGTAACCTTGCAAGGTCGCCGGGGCTGCCTTTACAACAAGAGTTTGCGAGACAGAAGACCGTGGGACGCTCAGTATCTATTTCTTGACCATGGTAAGAAGTTCACCCTTTTCTCCAATGGCCCTGGCTGCTTGGATCTTTCTGCGAACATCCTCATTAGTAACATGGTCCTTGTGCGAGATGGCCAGAAACATTCGGTTGCATCTCATCTCAAGGGCCTGCATCCCTTTCACTATGCGTACCAGATACAGCTAAAACTAAAGTAGACTAAGCTCAAGTCAGACAAGTTTTTTTTAAAAAAATCCAGTAGAAAGGTCTGCTGCAGTGTCTTATTGTCCTCGGAAAGGTCTTCAGACCTTTCCACAGTGTTCACTTTACAAGCAGGGCATTTTAATCTGGCTCTGCATTTATTACTCTAAAGCTACTTTAAGGTAGATGAACTTGAACAGATACATGATGATAAACAGATGACTGGATACTAGTTTTAACTTACTCATCTTATTTCATAATATAAATTTTCGACATATACACTCTGACATGATCTCTTAAAATAGAGAACATTGTATTTTTCTATAAAACTAGCGTAACTGCTGTAAATATCGCTCATGGGTCTATAAATTGATATTAAAGGAGCCTTATATTTCTCGAGAGCGTTTGTTTGTTATTCACACGTAGATAAATCGTTTTTTTATATCACTAATCGATGTTGCGTGTCACTGATTAATCGATGTCGCGCGGTCACACCTGGGCGTTTATGTAGATGAACTTGATCAGATACATGATGTGGATACTAGTTTAAACTTATTCTATTTCATAATTTAAGTTTTCAACACATACATGATCGCTTATGATCGAAAACACAGTATTTTCTATAAAATCGGCCTAACTGCTGTAAGTACCGCTTATAGCAGTAACAATTTTAATCTTTCCATAACATCAGCAGAAACAATATTCCTATAAACAGCATAGCGATTGAAAACATCTTTTATGATAGCAAAGTCATAGCAAAATTACATTTTTTTCTATAATATCAGCATTGCGGACTAAAATATCTCGTTTGATAGCAAAACAATAGCAAAATTACATTATTTTCTGTAATATCAGCATAGCGGCTGAACATATCTCTTCGGGCGTCATTTAATTTGCACATGACCTATTGTATTCATACTTCTATGGACGCTGGAAAAATGAAATTTATTTCTTAAATGAATAAACTTTTACGTAATGCATCACACCTGGGTTACCGAAGATTTGGTGAATGAAGCTGAACGTGGGTTACCGAGGATGTTAGAGCGATACCTATGTCTCGGTTTTGAGATAAAAAAAAAGGAAGTGTCTCCGGGTACGGTACCGTATCCCTAGACCCTGGGTCTCCATGTACGGAACCGTACCCCGAGACTCTGGGTCTCCAGGTACGGCAGTAAGTTTTCAATACTCTGTTTTACCTATTTAATATAGTTAATCCATCAATAAAATTACTCGGACGGACGCTCGGCGCCCCGTTACTGTGGCTATGGATTCGTTCCGCTTAGATGCGGGGGCAACGTCGATATGAGAATTGAAATACTACTACTAATAAAATTACTCCTTGTAAAAAATTCATTGAGTCGTCATCTTGCTAAGGAAAATTATAACCTTCAAGTCCGTCATTTGCGTTATTTTGACTGATGTACATAAACTGCGAAAAACACGGCCGATGTGTATTATTTGATCGCCCGCTAATTGCACGCAGAAAATGACTTCTGAAGAGTGCAAACAACTATTATCTTGTTAAAATCAGCACAAATAGACAATTACACTTATTTTAAAAAAGTATCCATCTTTTAATATTTCTGCGATAAGCAATGTAGACCAAAAACAGACGCCTAAAAAACGCATGCAGCGTTCTTAAATATGCATTTCGTCAAACAAGTCATGTGTGCCAAGTGAAGTTCTCCAAGTGTTGTTGCACAACTTAATCGAAATAACATTGAGTATTCATTATTATATGTATTTATTTGTGTGCTTATGAAGGTATTATCGCTTTTTTTTAACAGATATCGCATAGTGGGAATCAGGACAGCTCGGACCAAAGACAACTCGCCCCACAAAATCTCGGACCAGGACAATTCGCCCCAATTTTTTTAAAACTTACCACCAGTCAACGCGTCCCATATCATAAGCTTGCCAAAAGTCAACTCGCATCAAATTATAAATACTCAGCCCAGATGTATCATGAGTATTTTTAAATGCCACTGAAAATGTACCGTATGACTTCATGTATATGCACTGACAAATTAACAATCCCTGACACACGACTTGAAGGGATTTACGGTAATTACGAGCGTCTTTGGAAATTTGGTTTTAGCTGCCCCCACATTCCCCTCACCCCTTCAAAACAATAATCACTAACATAACAGAAAGCCATATAATTGATTGAATTTCACCTCAGCGGAACGTATCCATAGCCGCAATACCGGGGCACCGTTCGTCCGTCCATTGAATAAAAACTGTTACTCATTGTTGAATTTTATTATTAATTTGGACAAAACAAGTGTGAAAAACAACAATTATTTTTGTTAGCGCGAAACCGTCGTGTTATTTCTTATGCCAAAAAAAAAAAAAACACAAAGAAAAACATCGTTTTGACCACATTATTCATTAATTATTTTTCCTAGCAAGATGGCGACTTAATGAAATTTTTACAAGGAGTAATTTTATTAACGGATGGACTATATATTAAATGGGTAAAATTACTTAATACACAGTATTGAAAACTTACTGCCGTACCCGGAGCCAATCCTCATAGGACTGTCTCCAGGTACGGTTCCGTACCTGGAGACCCAGAATCTCGGGGTACGGTTCCGTACCTGGAGACCCAAGGTCTAGGGATACGGTACCGTACCCGGAGACACTTCCTAAAAAAAAAGATAACTGACATATTATTACTACTGTATATCAGCAAAAGTAAGGATATGGCATATATCTCTATCCTGGGCACACTTGCCTTTACCATCTATATCAATAATCGATCACACCTAACTTAATCGATAACACGTGTTGTTATTTAAACAACCGATAAACCGATATATCAGGTAATTAAAGAACACCTGTTTTGAAAACGATATACAGTAGCACACTTCAGGAGTATACAGTGTGTTTATCGATTCAACTGATCACATATTCATCTGGATCCACAGATTGTCTATTCGAAACTGTGACATTATGTGCGGCTGTTCTGAATTATTTCGGAAGATCTAACCTATTATTAGGATTCTCATAATCTATCCAGTCTGATCACAGTCTAAGATGCACTGATTCCGCTTGATATATGGACGGAAAGCCTCAGATTAGACAGCAATAAGTGACATAGCATGTGAGTACAGTGAAGACTTGAGTCTCTTTTGAGTCTCAGTTTCAGGAAGTTTTCATTGCCAGTCAAGTGAAGTCTAAACCAGATGTAAAAAATAATAAATGACTATGAACAAAACTAAAAATAATCCTTGGAAAAATCGCAATACGTCATTCCCAGCAAATAACAAAAAAAAAAAAAACACACACACAAAAAAGGTGGAGCTAACATTAACCTTGCCCAACCCCAGAGTATCATGCAAAGTCCGTAATAATGGCTTAAATTTTATTCATTTCGAAAACAGTTTAGCATTGGTCACTATCATTAAATTGGATATATTCCAATTTACAATTTAGCCAAAACTAAAGCTAGACACAGAAAAAACTAACTTGCACATCATTTGAAGAATAAAGATTCAATAGTAGCTGAACGCTAATATCAGCCTTTCAAGTCAAACCACTGCATAGATTTATATGAATTAAGAACAGCTTATGTTTTACATTGTACAAGCTGATCCTATTTTTTCTTGCTCACAAATGTTCTAATGTACAGTCTACCGATCATATATACGCAACTGTAAAGGTGATTGTGAATGACTGATTATGATCGGATTATCGATTATACAATATATATGATATCGATAACATTAGGGCGAGCAAACAGTCGAAGGTGTGGTATTTAATGGCACACTTACCACGCATTTGATATGCCTCCTTTAATTGTTGATGATATATCGTGTACAATTTAATACAATGTAAAATCAGAATATATGCTGTAAATGTTATGGCAATATAAATCATGATATGTATATAACATCAGCATAAATCAGCTGAAATTATCGCTTGTAATAGGAAATCGTATTACCAGCATTTTTTCTATAAAATCGGTATAGCGACTGAAAATATCTCTTATGATAAAAAAATCATAGTAAAATGATAAAAATTATCTATAATCAGCAATAATGGCTGAAAAGATCGATTCTGATAGCAAAATCATAACATATTTCTGTAAATTCAGCATATCAGCAGTTCAGCGTTTTAGACACATTTAGCTGATCAGCAAGTAGCTGAATTCAGCAAGAAATCCAGCGTTTTAGTCTGTCCCTCCTAAAACTGTCATCGCCGACATAGAAAAAATCGATAAAGCGATGTCCCGTCCAAAATCACTGTGCTTATTAAGGTACGATAGGTCAAAATTTTATTGCAAATTTTCACTGTCTTGAACAACGTACGGCGTATTATTTTTTTGTTCAACATTGCACATTTTATCAAGCAACGAATGAATTTTTTTTGAAATATGAATTGTCCTTATATGCCATCTTATTAGCAAGCTAAAACTAGACAACAGCGTTTCATTCCCCAATAGGTATAAACAATCAGTAACGATAAAGATGAGGTGTCGTACCTTAGTAAACACTAACAGTAAGATTTGAAATTTGAAACAAAATGGGTTTAACTCTCTCTCTCTCTCTCTCTCTCTCTCTTTTCCCTCAAGTTTATGCATAAATTATTTTGTAAATAAGAATTGTTTCACATTGATCTTATAAGCTAAATGGAAATCATTTCTCTTTAGCTATTGAAATGCAACAACCATATAAAAATATGTCAAAATTTGTACCCCAGCGCACATATGTACTTGCTTTTATAGTTTCCTTCTTTGGAGGGGACATGTAACAAAACACATGTAGTTTTAGAACCATTCCTTATTGACCCATCGGGTTGGGAGACTCGATCATCGAGGCCCGGGCATGGAGGTAGAAGCGTGTCTTATTTCCTTCCAGCAATTCAATGGCTTGCCCACTGCCAGCGTCCAGACCCAAAGAGCCAAAGTAATTGGGCATATTCCTAACCTTCAAGGACTCCCTTAATCTACGAGTTTTACCATGCTGATCAGGGCTCGCTCGGATATTACCTGTAAGACTTAACTCAGATTCGAGTTCTATCCTGGCCGTAGACTTCTTCTATGAAGAATTTCACCCAATGATGTTATTTTCATTGGTTTTGTTTAATCTATAACGGATCTATTGTGAGGAAGTTGAGATTGCAGTAGCAGCAATGAACAAGGAGAAATCTGCCGGAGTTGATAATATACCAGCAGAACTTGTTTCAGCTGGCGGGAGACCATGAATGATGTATTAACAAATCTCTCATTTCTAACAAGATGTGGAGAACGGGAGAATGGTTTACCCTATGAACTCAGTCACTGATTATTACAGTCCCTAAAAATGACAACCTACAGCTCTGCTAGAACTACAGAACCATCAGCTTTATTAGTCAGTCGAACAAAGTTATTTTGAAAATCATTTCAACAGGCTTGAACCCCAAAACGAACAGATAATTGCTGAAGAACAGGCTGGATTCGGACCCGGAAGAAGCACAACAGAACAATTCCGTTCAAACCTCCAGCATCAGCAAACCTATACCATGTCTTCATTGATTTAAAAAAAGCCTTGGACATGCGGTATAAGCCACCTTGCGGAAGTACAATATCAGTGCAAAACTAAGCAGCTCTATGATAAGGCTACAAGTGCCGTCCACATGAATGGCAGCACGGGAGGATGGTTCATAAAAACAGTTTGAGATAGGCAAGGATGTCTCCTGTCACCCACCCTCTTCAGCATAAGGTATAAGATGGAGATAGTGCTAAGAAGACCAAACTAATGACAAACATCACCAATGACATCCAGACGGAGATCAAGTCAAAAGACAGAACCTGGGTACCGTAATAAGCTTCAAATAAGCTTGAAGCATTGTTTCAGATGATGGCTTGAAACCGAAGGTTCTCTTAAGGGTTGAACACTGCAGCTTTAACAAAGCCACAGCCAATTTGAAGAGATAACCATCTCTTGGATTAAGGTGGAAATGATGCGCTCCCTTGTCACTTCCGTATTTCTGCTGAGTTAAAGAAAAAGAACGCAGGCCTTTGAGATGAGATACTACCGAAGGTTACTGAACATTTAGTACAAGGACCACATAATAAATGACGAGGCTCGCAGAAAGATCCAAGCAGCCATTGCAGGATAAGATGAATGCACGACCATAGTCAAGAAACGGAAACTAGGGTCGTTTGACCACGTCTCAAGGCTTCTGGTTTAGCCAAGGCGATTCTACAGGACAAAGTTAAAGGAAAAAGAAAAAGAGGTAGACAGAACAAGAGGTGGTAAGACAATATTAAAGAGTGGACAGGGATGGACTTTGCCAGTTCAACTAGAGCGACTGAAAAATACGGCTCAAAACACGACAAGACAAAAAGGGATTGTTGCGAAATCATCCATGGTGCCCCAACGACCTTGCAAGGTTAATAGATAAAATGAGCCGCGACACGACAAAACCAACAATGTGGTTGTGCGCCCAGCGCAGACTCGGATCAGCCTGGGCATCCGCCCAGTCTGATCAGAGTCTTCGCTGTCCACATGGCGGTAGCTTGGACCCTCAGCTTCTTTTTGAGCACTTAACAAAGAATCTGGTCAAACTGGGCGAACGCCCAGGCTGATCTTAGTCTGCGCTGGACAAACAACCACATTGTTGGTTTTCTCGTGTCGCGGCTCAAATAGAGTAGAACAAAGTAGATGTAGTCCACGTATGTATTAGCGGTATGTATGCAAGTTTTTGAAACCTAAACGCTGTTGGTTAAAAGAAGTGGGTAAAATAAACTGACCATTGGACTATTATCTCCATTGACTGCTAACAATCGAGCACCTGGTACTGAGACCTTTCAGATCCATACCGTTTCTAGGAGCCCCGGTAGCTCTGTAGGTTTAGGGCTGGCCTACTGATCTAGCCGTCTCTGCTACTGGGCCGCTAGAGGTGATAATCTTTCTATCCGTAAACGGGTTTCCATTGCACACAGCATTTCATTATCACCTCCCATCGTCCTGACATGACTGAAATACTGTTAAAAAGGACGTAAAACACGTCATTCATCCGTTCTGCTTTAGCAAGTGTTTGGTTGTTGTGTATACAGTGAAGAGGGTAATGTAAATGGCTGCCATTGCGGTTTTAAGCATTCGTTTATGACCATTTAGTCAATGCAGCAGATGCATTTAGTTTATGGAGCAGATGCCACTGACTAGGTCCTGGTTGAAAATCGGCTACAAAACTGAAAAGACACTGCAGCAGACATTTCTAGGATTCTTTTCAAAGAAGCCAACTTGTATAGTTTAGAAGCCGGTTTTCAATCAGGACCTCGTCAATAGTGTCTGCTGCATATACACTGTAACTGCATGTCAGATTTGACAAAATGGTCATGAACAACAGCCAATCACTTGCTAAAGTATAAACGGTATGGATAGACTGATGACTTGCAATTTTACATCCTTTTCAACAGTACTTTAGTCATATCAGAACGATGGGAGGGTGATCACGAAAGGCTGTGTGCAACGAAACCACATTACGGTTAGAAACATTCCCGCCTCTAGTGGCCAAGTAGCGGGGCTCGAACCCAGGACCGCTAGATAAGTAGGCTAGCCGGGAAATAAAAGTCACAATGGTCATGGATCTTATTACCTGTTCTATTTGAACCACTTCTTTTCATCAACAGCGTTTAGGCTTCATAAACTTGCATACGTATCGCTAATACAAACGTGGACTACATCTATTCTATTCTGTTTTATCACATAACCTTGCAAGGTCGTTGGGACACCACAGATTACTTCGCAACAATCCCTTTTCGCCTATTTTTGATTTTAGCTGCTCTAGTTGAACTTGCAAAGTCCACCCCTGTCCATTCTTTAATATTGTCTTCCCACCTCTTCTTCTGTATACCTCTTCTTCTTTTTCCTTTTCACTGTGTCCTGTAGAATCGTCTATGCTAAACCAGAAGACCTTGAGACGTAGCCAAACCACCTAATTTTCGATTTCTTGACCATGGCCGGGAGTTCATCTTGATCTCCAATGGCTGCTTGGATCTTTCTGCGAACCTCCTCATTGATTATATGGTTCTTGTACTAAAATATTTCAGTAATCCTTGGTAGCATCTCATCTCAAGGCATGCCTTCTTTTCTCTAATTCTGCTGTCAAGGTCTACGATTCACAGACATACAGAAATATGGAAATGGCAAGAGAGCTCATCATTTTCACCTTTGATCCGAGAGATATGTTGTTATAGCCCAAAATTGGCTTCAGCTTTGTATACACTGCAGTGGCTTATGCAATCCTTAAGAGAACCTCCGGTTTTGAGCCATCATCTGAGACAACTGCCCCAAGGTAGTAGAAGCTTGCTACGGTACCCAGTTTCTGCTCTTTCACCTTGATCTCCATCTGGATGCCATTGGTGCTGTTTTGGACTTCTCAGCACTATCTCAACATTATAACAGGGTGACATGAGACATTTCTGCCTAACTCCAACTGCTCTTATGAACCATTCTCCCGTGCTGCTATTCATCTGGACTGTACTTGTAGCCTTGTCGTAGAGCTGCTCAATGGTGTGAATTAGATTTGAGCTGATATTGCATAGCGCATGGTGGCCCATAAGGCTGCATGCCATTCCCTGTCAATTTTTTTTTTGTTTTAAAAAATTCCGGCTCTGAACCCAGCCTGGTTTTTTAGCCATTATCTGTTTATCTTGGGGTTGTTCAAGATGACTTTCAGCATGACTTTGCTCGAATGACTGATGAGGCTGATGGTTCTGTAGTTCTGGCAGAGCTGTAGGTTGCCCTATTAGGGACTGTAATAATCAGTAACTGATTTCATGGAGTAGGTCATTCTCCTGTTCTCCAGATCTCTTTTAAAATATCAATCATGGTCTCCCCGTCACTTGCAACACGTTCTACAGGTAGATTAACAACCGAGTCAGGCAGAGTGCTGCTACTGCAATCTCAACTTCCTCACGAAGGATCGGTTATAGATTAAACAAAACCAGTGAACACAACATCATTGGGCGGAAGTTTTCATAGAAGATCTCGAATCTGAGTTAGTGTTACCGGTAATACCCGAGCGAGCCCTGCTGAGCTTGGTAAAACACCTAGATTAGAGGGGCCGTTGCAGCTTGTAGGTGAGGGATAGGCCCAATCACTTTGGCTCTTTGAGTCTTGTTGTTTATGTTGTTCTAGAAATACTCGCGTCAAAAGCACTCGAGTCGTCGATTTCTGTGTTTGTTTCGTTCCGAGTGCGGTAAGTACGGGATGCGATTATCTGAACAGCAAATATAGCTCCAACATGCACAATCGGATCAGATATGGTTAACTATATGTGGAAAGGTAAGTTATTGAATGTGCGAACAAGAAAAACTGAGATTAGCCCGCGCATCCGCATGGTTGTGATCATTTTCAGGGGCGTAACTAGGGGCAATTTCATAATACGCACAACCATGTTTTATTCTCTACTTCTTGAAGGTAAAGCTAGTATTTCAGCCACTTTGGCAATTCGTATTGAAATCTTGTCTATTTTATAAATATTCAATATGCAAATATGCAGGTGCGTATTGAAATTTTGTCAATTTTGACAAAATTTCAATACGCACTTGCGTATTTGCCGTATAGGTAGCTACGCCCTTGATTTTACCCCGATACCCAGGCTCATCAGTGTCGTTTACATTTATCCTCAAGGTGCACACTTTGACATCTTACCCAGTCATGCCTAGTGGACCATTTTAGCCTTGTCAAACAAATGGACGAGTCCATTTTACAACTCAGGGGTGTCTTGTTCAGTTTATTTGTTAACATTTTTCATCCATTTCACGGAGAAATACCTATTCATCTTATGCAAATAGTGTAGACCTTAATAAGACGCCGCGTTATGCGGCGTCTAATCTGGGTCTGCACTGTTTGCTTCTATCATATTTATGGAATGCTAGGGATTAATCGGCTATTACTGCATAAATATCGGTGTCACTAGCTATTAATAGGCATGTTTTTAGCGAACACAAAACCATGTATTAAAATGGGTTTTCACGCGCCGATAATGACCACCTTAGCGACTTTTCGTATGCAAGCTGCAGGGCAATACTCTGTCAGTACAGAAACGAGCGACAAGACTGCAGTTGAAGATATCCGTTTAAGACTTTAAAGGAAGAGTTACACAAATTCGGATATTGTAAAAATGAAAGTGCAGACGACATCGAGTGAAAACTTTGATGAACATGATTATGACTTGTGAAATGTAGCTAAAGACTGAACAAAAATTTACGGTAGCTGACCATGACCTGAAACGAGGATTTTTATAGACACGCATAGGGTCAATTAAGGTAAACCCGGACAGAAGGAAAACCCGGACACTCACAGTTTTCCACGAATAAAAAGCTTAATTAACGTACTTTCAGTGATTTCTTTTTCTTTCCAGTTTTCCCCTTTACTTCTCGAATCAATGGTTTTTATTGTTAGATTATATGAACAATTATTATTTTTCTGCAGCCTCTGAACTAGTCCTTTTCAAGTCTGTATATGTTTTCAGGGCAACAGATTCAAAAATAGCTGCAATTGATGGTGAACCAGGTCCCTGCATAATTCACGGCAAACGTAAATATTACTTTAAAATTAGATAAAGTTTTGTTTCTAACTAGTGCAGGTAAAATATAAGAATCATTATACATGTTTCTTTATTGAGTAAAATAAATATTGAACAATATTTTATCAAAAATGTGACATGTCCGGGTTTACCTTCCGCCAATTTGCAGTGTGAGGTAAACCCGGACATTAGCTACTTTGGGGATTTATATGATTAAAAGAAATTAAATATAAAACGTTTTCAATAGTTTTGAAATAAGAAATACAATATTTATGCATTCTTCTTTGCAGTTAAAATATGATACTTATTTACACAACGATGATAATTTGTATACAGTATAGCTTGTATGGTGACCCCTAGCAGACTGAGAGGACTTACCACCCATAACTTTTTAATTGACGATTTAACATTATTAAATTAAATTTTGTCTTATACTATATTAGTCCCACTATAAAATATATTAGCAATTACTAAATTTAGTGTATCTGCGTGCTACAGATCTACAGAGGCGATATATTTAACAAAAAATCAGCTGTCCGGGTTTACCTTCGCCATGTCCGGGTTTACCTTTCTCAACGGTTTGGCTCTTTAAACGGCCTTTTTGACATAAAATTGTTATAAACCAATCAAAAGCTGACAGAAAATAGTATATTTGGGATGCCTCTGGCCTTACGGAATGCCGAAACAGTTGTTCGTGGTCAAATAAAGCATTGGCAATACGAATCGTGGCGACCCTGCAAAAACTGTCCGGGTTTACCTTAATTGACCCTAGTGCGTGTTAGAATTAGCAAGGTATTGGCGATGCGGCCGAAAAAGAGTGCGCCAACACAGTGCGTTATTTTCTAGCATTGTAGTTGAATTTATGCAAGAACTGCGATCAAACACATTTTTCCAATGCATTAACGTTTGCAAGGTCCCTCGAGAGTTGTTTAAAACCTCGGCCTCCGAGGTTTTCAACATCTCCCGAGGGACCTTGCATCAAAACCAATGCTTGATCCCTATAATCAGGGTTCAGGAAATACTCACGTCAGAATCATCAGAGTCTTCGCTGTCTGTCTCTGTTTTGTTTCGCGCACGGTTTGCACGTGACGCAACTTTCTCTGCAAACCAGTTTAAATTCCTCGTTTTATATTTGTCTCTTATTTCAGGTCTTAATGCTTCCTGATAGCTCTCGCCTGCAAATCTTGCTTCCTGCTCTCTTTGATAATCTGACTTTTCAACAAATTCCAGATCTCTCCGGTTCCTTTGGAAATAAACCAAAACCGCAAATGCAGCAGCAACAATTACTAATTTATACAAATGCTTGTCCGATGAATTCATTTTGCATAATATTTGTGTTTATACAACGTCCATGTTGTGTTGGTCATTGTAAAACTGTTATCTCATTTAGATTATCATTGTATACCCGTATCACGAGTTTCATTTCATTGTACACCGGGATTGTGACCTTTTAGTTTTATTTTACAAGTATATTTCCCTAAATGTTCACCTGGTTGCAGCTTGATATTTCCGTAAATCGTGCAGCTATTTACATTACTTTATGCTATCAGTGTTTAAAACAATTGATATAGGATTATTGTGTTTCAGATAGTACTGATATAACAGGTCCGCATGATGGTTGCAAACAAAAAATGCTAGTATCACAGCTTACTGAATACTGCCCCCTCCACTGTGCCCCATGTAAGTTTAGCAGCTGAGGGGAGGTGGAAGGTGGGGGAGCAGTTTCAGTTTAAACCATTTTGTTGCCAAAGCCAACTTGTGGTCCGACCCATTTGTCAGTTGTCTTTGGCAATGGAATATGTTTAAACTGAAACAGCCCCCACCTCCCTTCAGCTGCTAAAATTACAGACTAAAGCAGTCGACCAGAAATCAGTGTTTACCCAGCAGGCACATAACGTTGAAATGACGTCGTACTGACGTTGATGCGACGTAATGACGTCGCATCAACGTCAGTACGACGTTATTTTGACGTCATGTGCCCGCTGGGTAGCAAGCAGCTTGGCTCTTCATCCAAATTCAATCTATAAATACTGAGATTGTGTTATTGTGTTATTGTTTAAAGTCCACAGTAAACAGCTGTGGTCATGTCGGGACGGTCAGTTAACCTAACCACACTCACATGATTCCTGGGCAGGCTTAGACCTCCTTAGTGGTTAATAAGTACTAAGTGCACTTACTTTCACCAGTTACTGACAACTGCCCTTCTTGAATCAGCGGAAGAGGAAATGAAAGTAAGTGGCCGGACCAGGTATCGAACCCAGGACCTCTGGCTTAAAAATACTGAGATAATGAAATCTGGAGAATAAGAAGGCAACCAACGTTATCTTTTTCTCCGAATGATAGTTCTATGTCGCTGAGTCTAATAATCATATGAGCCGCGACACGACAAAACCAACGAAGTGGCATGTGCGCCTAGCGAAGACTCAGATCAGCCTGGGCATCCGCCCAGTCTAATTAGACTCTTCGCCAGCACTTAAATGGTAGCTTAGGGTCTAAGGTAGCTCCATGCCAAAAGCAAAGTCTCTGATCAGACTGGGCGGATGCCCAGGCTGATCTGAGTCTTTGCTGGGCGCACATGCCACTTTGATGGTTTTGTCGTGTCGCGGCTCATATAAGCAAACAATTGTTTAGTAATGAAATAACAACAACAATGATAATGATGCAGGAGCATATAATTTCTCTGCCGGGGCTATCAGTTCTCTATATAATCTTTTGTATAGACTTGTGTGATGGTAAGTCCACTAACCATTGGTTGCTGCTCTGAGAAGAAACTCCCTGGTTATCAGCAACCCTGTCAGCATCATTTATTTTATTAACATTTTTCAAGAGCTCTGTGTGGCTAATGTAAACAATCTTAGGAGCAGAACATGGGCCACACCAGGGAAGTAACAGAAGATATCAATATCAATTAGACTGCGCTATAAAAATGAACACATTGTCTTTTACAATCTTGTGTAATGTATTTCATTGTCAAGTTTCTTGTAGCATTTTTATGAAGCTCATATCCAAAAGAAGAAAACTGAAGAAAAACAATTTAAGCACAATGAAAATGCATTTTTATGTTGATATAGAGGATATTTGACTTTTTCAGTGTAAGATCGATTTTTATTTCACCGAATGAACACCAAAAGCAGTATTTTCACGAGTGGCGAAGCCACGAGTGAAAATACCACTTTTGGTGTTCATGAGTGAAATAAAAATTCATCTTACACTGAAAAAGTCAAATTTTCTATTTCTTTTATGCTTGAAAATTGCTATAATTCTGTTTATTCAAGAGCGTCAGCCATCACGACAGAAACACAACTTTTTTTCTAGCCGTCTTGCGTCTAATTTGATGCTTCCTGCATATTTATTGGGTATGATATTGGTTGTAAACATAGTTTGCAACTGAAAAATAGCTTTAAATATCATTTTGATGAACAGATCTCATTAAAATTGCCAAGAAAGAATGCCTACAGGAGACTTAGGCGGCCTGACGTCGCGTGCAGTAACAATGTACGTCGGCGCCTTAAGTGACGTCATTAAAGTCGTAATGACGTGCAAACATGCGTGACGTAATTTTTGTCAAGCCAGATAAGATTTTGACAATTAATCAACAAAAAATTTGAGCCTATTTCACAAAAGTCCTATTTCTGAAACAGTGAAATCGAAAGTGATAATTTCACTGTTTGAAACAGTGAGATTATCAGTTTCGATTTCACCGAGAAATCTCTATAATTCATTGAAAAGTATAAAAGAAAAAAGCTTTTTGACACAGCCGCTCTTAAACAAACATTTTTATGACTGCATAAACAGATATATGCCAATCTCTGCTGGGAAGCAACTGCCAATGAGACCATACTTCCATAGGCTTAACATCGACGCAAGCTGATAGCCCCGGTAGTGAAATTATATGCTCCTGAATGATGATAATAATAATAAATTTTTTTGTACCTTTGAAGTTCAAAATGCTTTCGTGTTTGTTCGGTACAAGAAGACTAATCAAGACTACTCCCAATGGGAACACACCGTTGAATAAACATTAAATCAACGTTGGATCCAAGATGGATTCAACGTCATAACGGTGAATCCTAGTTGACTCAACGTTGTGCACTCTGTGGGCGATATCTTACAATATTTACACTTGCCACTGACTTCCCATAGGTGAACCCTTTGGAGCAACTAGCTTCATACACCAATGAAGGACAGTTGATCATGTGACATTGTCGTCAAGCGACGTCTTATGTAAACAAACGTCTTGATTGGTTCTTGCAACGTTCGATTGACGCCACGTCAGGGAGACGGCTGTTTAACGGAATGGCCGAACACGTCGTTAATAACTTTTCTTCGACCCATGTTTTGCTTACTCTACACCATATTACCACGAAAACGGCACAGAGAGGTGCACATATAATATAAAAATTTGATTTTTCAGCATTCATCGTGTGAAGAAGCCAGTGGTCGTCGCTAAAATTCTACAAGAAGCGCTTCGCGCTTCATGGAATTTTAGCTCCGCCCACTGGCTTCATCACACGGTGAACGCTGAAAAATCAAATTTTAATTCTTAAATGACTCTGGTAGCAGATACTGGAAAAAATTAACGTAGTCGCTCAGAAGAAATGGAATTATAGTAATATTAACGACAGTATGGAAAATCAGGACCATAATGTTTAATCACACACACACACACACACACACACACACACACACCCCCTGAGGATAAGAAGAAGAATTTAGCCCCAAAGACATTTCATGTAGTCGAGTATGCTTGCAGTAATTATTGAAATATTGTCCAATTTTCAAAATTTCAGCATCACAAAATGTACAGGTGCGTGTTGAAAAAAAAGAAAAAAGATAATGATAATAAAATAATTTCTTTTGCTAGCTATTTAATATCACAATTCAAAACAGGAATCGAGTTGTTGTTGTCTCGTGACGATGTTCGATTTTTTTCCCATTCTCATAAACAATGTTCCCCAGGTGGCTCAGCGGAAAGTATCAAAGTTGCACACACCTGGCACCGTGCGTCCGTCCATAAGATGTTCGAATTCACAAAACGTGGACCTATAATAGCAATGTTTTTTTTTTGCCATTTTTGCAGGAATCTGGTAAACAATTCTTCCGAATTTTATAATAATTCAAATTAAAGTATCCATAGTCCTATCAGTGGTAAAAATCGTCAAAGCACAAAACCTTATAAAATTGGTATAGCTCTTATACAAATTTTAAGAACAAGTCCACTTTTTGCTAAGGTTGACTGCCCATTTTAAATTTAGCACAATTTAAACCTATTCTGCTACAGCTGACTGCTTATGCCTGATATAATACTATATCAAAGCAGCTTTAATATTGACAGAAGCCATCTCTGCAGCAGAAGCCATTGTTAACCTAAATTAAGTTGATTTTACCAGAAGCTTCACTGATTTGACTATCATCAATTTGGCACAAAGGTGCTGGCAGAATGGGAACTACTCCTGCACTCCCTCAGCTGTCTGCCCTTGGTCTACAGTGTTTGCCAAGACATTCCTGACCCAATATTTAGTGAGGTGGTGCAAGTTTTACAGATCATTTTGGAACTTTATTTGCTTGTAAGACTACATTCACACCTGTGTTTTTATATCACTTTGAGTAAACATCCAAGTATATGCATGTACATGGTAAACAGTAAAATGAATAATATGAAGAGGGAAAGATATCAGAATCCAATAATATATAAGCAAAGAGATATATTAATAAGCATCAGTTCTGCAAAGCCTAATGCCATGGCGAAAGCCAGTCAACAAGTTCTTATAAATTTCTCAAGACTTTCAGTACTGCATATTTCCTTTATTCAAGGTCTTCTGAATATATAGCTGTTTTAGGTCCAGTTTCCACAAATATCTGGTTTTACTTAAGAAACCAGTTCAACTATTTTAACAGCATAGAATTAGCATTCGAATCATGAAGTTCAGTATTTGGTCTTTTCTATCCTTTCATTTTAAGGAGTCATAGGATGGCTTCTAAGCATGTATTAACGCACAACTAGCCAGGTAAGAGATTTTGAACAGTGCACTGATTGCAAATGCAAAGTAAGCTAAATCATACAGGTGTGGCATCCTTTTTTCAGTGAATAAACCTTACCACTACTGAACTAGAAAGTGTAAACAGTTTTTAAAATTCGTAGAAGAGCTATACAGTCTTCAGAATTGGTGACAATATGTCGGTTGTTGTGCTTTTTGTGTCATATAACTGGCAAAAAAGGAGGAATAAGGTATTTTGAAAAAAAAAAAAAAAAATGACAAGTCTTTCCGTATAAATACGGTTTCCGTTTCTGGTTCCCCATTGGACGATATACTCACACAACAGCGAGACAAGAAATGAGATCCTTTCCTTACATTGTATTTTTATCATTTATTGAACGACTGTACATTGTATTTTTATATTCTGTACCTTGTATTGTTACCGCTTGTACCTTGTATTTTTATCATGTAATGAAACTTGTGAAATCGAAAGTAGGTCATTTTAGTTGCCAACTAAAATGACCTAGATATTTTTCAAATCGTTTTTATGAGAAACTCAAGGACGTTTTAATTTTTCAAAGCCGGCCAATTACGATCATATACAATGAAGAAACTGTAGTAAGAAGTTCACGATAAAACATTTCATGTTGATAGAGCAATGGGGCCTTTAAAAGATTACCCCTTGATAATTAAAACATATGGTGAAAAAATAATAATAAAAGCAATAATAATAATAATATCTTTTTCCTGCACTTTTCCAAAACCTGACAAAAAATGTGACTTGGCAACCTATCTGCAGAAACTCCTTCAATTTTACGATTAAGTGGTTAAATAAACTGTTATGTCTGTGAAGGTGATCTTGACCCAAAAAAACTGACACAGTTTAATCTATGCTGGAGCTAAATTTAAACGTCTGTGTACATAACAGGAGTACATAAAATAATTTTGAGGTATGTAAATTTAAATATTTTACTACTGTAAAAGTATCACGGTTGCCCAATCGCGAGACACCGTTGAAACAACGTCTTGTCAACGTCAAATGCAACAGAGTGACGTTTTACTCTGACAGTGATACGATGTTATACTGGAAGGTACACATTAGATGTAATCGTAGTTATACCATGGGTTGTCCGACTGTACGAGGAGATAATCCACGAGCTTGAGCGAGTGGATTATCTCCCGCACAGGCGAACAAACCATGGCACAACTATTTTATACCACTCTTATCAGTGTAGACCTTGCTCAGTGCGAAGTATTTCGATCTAAGGTTAAGGGTGGTATAATGTCACTGGACACAAGGTTGAACTGCACTTTGAATCAACTTTGATTCAACGTCATCATGTCGAATTTATTTTGATAAGGGCCCCGCCAGACGAAGTCAGCGGAGGCCCTATAGTAATCACCTTGTCCGTCCGTCTGTCAGACCGTCCGTTTGTCTCTCTGTCTGTCCGTCCGTCAGCAGTTCGTGTCCGGTCCATATCTCTGAAACCAATTGAGATATTTTCACAAAATTTGGTACAAATATAAAGCATCATTAGACGACGTGCAGTGAACAAAAACGTAACTCCACCTACATTTTTTACGGAATTATATCCCCTTTGAAAATTTTAGTATGGAAATCTTGTCCGGTCCATATCTCTGACACCAAATGAGATATTTTCGCGAAACATGGTACAAATATAAAGCATCATCAGACGAGAAAACAAGAACTGTAACTCCACCTACATTTTTTGACGGAATTATGCCCCTTTGTAAATTTTAGTACTGAAATTGTGTCCGCTCCATAACTCTGAAACTATATGAGATATTTTCGCGAAACTAGGTACAAATGTAAAGCACTATCAGACGACGCTCAGAGAATAAAAACCGTAACTCCATCTACATCTTTTACAAAATTATGCCCCTTTGTAAATTTTAATATGGGAATCTTGTTCGGTCCATATCTCTGAAACCAAATGAGATATTTTCGCGAAACATGGTACAAATTTAAAGCATCACTGAGCAGACGACGTGCAGAAAACAAGAACTGTAACACCACCTACATTTTTACGGAATTATGCCCCTTTGTAAATTCTAGTACAGAAATTGTGTCCGCTCCATAACTCTGAAGCTATATGAGATATTTTCGCGGGACTTGGTACAGATATAAAGTATCAACAGACGACGTGCAGAGAATAAGAACCGTAACTTCATCTACATCTTTTACAGAATATGCCCCTTTGTAAATTTTAGTATGGAAATCATCTCCGCCCCATAACTCTGGAACTATATGAGATATTTTCTCGAAACTTGGTACAAATATAAAGCATTATCAGACAACATGCATGGAACAAGAACCGTAACTCCATCTACATTTTGATGGAATTATGCCCCTTTGTAAATTTTAGTATGGAAATAGCGTCCACCCTGTAACTCTGAAACTATATGAGATATTTTCGGGAAACTTGGTACAAATATAAAGCATCATCATTTGACATGCAGAGAACAAGAACCCCCCATCTACATTTTAATAGAAAGCTGTTATTGTTACATATGACTTACATGCCATCAACAGTCCCATTAAGGCGGGGCCCTATTAGTTACCATGTTGCTAGTTCAAAGTTGTTTCGACGTCGTGCACCTGCTGGGTTTGTTTCTTAATGTTATCACGATCCAGCGTAAAACTTCGAGAATGCAAGGGGCTTCCGGTTTCCTCCACTCCGTATACTACAAAACGCCGGCATCCCGTGCTTACGTTAAGGTATATGGCTATTCTGCTATTTAGGGGAACGACTTTTGTGTCTAACTTTTACTCCCCTGAACGTCATTGCCCTTCCACGACGCGGCTTACCCTTAAAGGAAAAGAATTGTTCCTACAGGAGCAAATCGTTTTCTTTAAGGAATCTCCCATTTGAACGGGTAGGCAAAAAAAAAAAAAAAAAAAAAAAAAAAAAAAAAAAAAAAAAAATGACAGATTTACTTCCCTTGAAAATATACTCATATATTTTATAAACTTTTTGCAATTAAGAAAATATAATGTTTTATCTTCGAGGATACATATATGTGTCCTTTAAATTTGGATTTGGAGTTTGCCATTTTGGAATTTCATTCCTTAGCAGGGGCGTAGCTGGAAGCACAGGTTAAAGATGCAGTGATTTGTCACACCTACCCCCACTTCACCCCTTCCAACAAGAAAAAAAAAACCAAAACAATATACAGCCTAGAAATATATGTGAAAACTGTTTTTATTCCATCAAAATATGACTTGTTTTTCATTTTGTATTTTTTCCTTTTCATTTTGTATTTTTTTAAACACTAATTAATGTGTATCTTAGATACACATTAGTGTGTTTGGAAAAAAAATACAGAATGGAAAATAAGTCATTTATTTTGATGGGAAAAACAGTTTTCACATATATTTCTGGCTGCATATTGTTTTGTTGTGTTTTTTTTCTCTTGGCGGAGGGGATGGGGTGGGGTAGGTGTGGCAAATCACCGCATCTTTAACCTGTGGCTGGAAGAAGGCTTCAGTATATTTTCATCAATCTGAACACCACTCGGCCAATTCCGTGATTCACGGAATTGGCCGAGCGGTGTTCCAATTGATATTTAGTTGAATGGGTATACTTTCAAGGGAATGAACCCTGCATTTTGCCTCCCTTCTCAATGAGGGTCAATCCTAAAAGGAAAGAATTTGCTCTTGTAGGAGTAGAGTAGAACATATTTAAGAAGTTTTCATTTTATAGCCTTTAAAAGTAAGACACAAGTTGCTCTCCTTTGTGTCCCCTTCTATGGATGCAGCAGCCGTAGGGCCTTGATGAGCAGGACTGACGGACGAATCTGACTAACGATTGACAATCATGGACGGACGATCGGCGCCCAGTTACTGCGGCTATGGATTCGTTCCGCTGAGGTGCGGGGGCAACGTCGATATGAGAATTGAAATACTACTGCTCTCCTTTGTGAAAATGGTTCAGTTCAGTTCAGTTCAATTCTCTTATCGACGTTACCCAAGTGGAAAAAAATCCTTTTCATCAGGGAAAATGATAATGAAAAAAAAATATTCATTTAGCTCCCAATGCACAATACATGACTAGGGCGGTTGGGGTGGGGCAGTGGGAAGGATTGGGCGTGGGGGGTGGTGGAGGGGAGGGGCAGGTTCTTCCTTCTTCCATATAAGGGTGATTTGCCTTAAATGTACATGCATTCGGATATATACCTCAAATTGAAAATATTTGCTTCAACAAAGTTTAAGTTCTGGCTACGCCTCTGCTAAGTGCTACATGTACAATTGTTTTTATACTGTTTCTGTTCTTGTTTCAGATACTCGTCATGTGGTTTAAACTGTTAATCGGGATAATATGTGTGGCGTTGTTTACAAAAGTCAGAGACTTCCTGTCGTACTTGAGATCTTACAACAGACTTGCTCGAGTTGCGAAACACTTTCCCAGTCATGAGGACAGTCACTGGTTTTGGGGTTTAACTCATGTGGTAAGTCTGTCAAGAGGATTCGATTTTCGTATTAAGAACCTGTGGATTATCATTAATCTATATACTAGTACAGCGTAAGTGAAGACACTGCCTAGCAGGCACATGATGTCTAAATGACGTCGGACTGACGTCAATGCGACGTCATCACGTCGCATCGACGTCAATAAGACATCATTTTGACGTGTGCCTGCTGGGTGCCATTGTTCGAAAATTTCTTCATGACGTGGCCTCTTCCTGCTTGCGAGCAGTGGCGGCTATTTTTCATAATACTTCTTGATCCTACTGAAGGTATTGAGTTAGTCTTATTTTGTTTAAATATACTGCGCGTGGGGGATAAAGAGGGTGGTGTATACTGATTGTCTTTATTCTACCGTTTCTCTTGGAGCACAGAGTGCGTAACGAGTTTCTGAAAAAGATCCTAGAAATAGATGGCCAAGCAGCAAAATACGCACGTACTATACCACTGGTGGTCATCAAAGTTGCCATGCGCTGAATGGTGAATTTTCCAAAAAAATACACGAGAATTTAAACTTTGAATAATCACTTTCCGTGTTAATACTGCGGTTTTTGTCACAATTTACAGTGTAAACACGTTTGGTACACTGTAAAAAATTCCTTAGATTTTGCGGTAAAATACTTGGAATCTTGCTGCCAGCTCATTTACAGTTATATTTACTGTATACGGGCGTCTGCCTGTATAACATTTTTGGAAATACGATATGGAAGAGTTATGTTTACTGGCCGCACTTGAAAATACATTTATAGTGTTGAAGAGCTATAAAGAAAATAAACAAATAAATAAATAAAGAAAATAAAATAAAATAAGATATATACCTGTTCCGTTCTGTCCTATTCTGCGTGATGATACCTGCAAATTTTTACGGGCGCCCATAAAAATAACGGGAAATGGACTGGCAGCTGGTTGCCATTTATTCTTCAATAAAATCTACGGATCTTTTTAAAGTGTCTACAAACCCAAGTGACCCTTCTGTGTGATAGTCAAGGGTCGCATTCTCCCGCAAAAGAAGTGTTGCTACTATGAGGTAACCTAAGGGAAGTTGTTTATCTTTTACCTTCTAGGGTGCTACTTGTGCAGGGTTATGTTTCCTTCTTGACAAAATCCAAATTCAATGACGCACAAAATACGAAACTGCGAGAGCGAAACGAATATGTCCGCCACTGGTCTTCAACCAGTCTATGGCAGAGAATACAGAATACTCATGTTTCTTTCTAGTAGGCAGATCTAACTGCAGTCTGTCAAACAAGGAAAGAAAACAAAAACATTATCTTTGAGTGGTTTTTGACCGACATGTTTAGATACTGACTGATAGTGATGCATTCTTCAGAGTCGTTAAAAAGCGCTATCTTTTAGTAGCTATTGACTGACATGCATATGTCCTTCAGAGTTTTTTTGTCCTTTGTCTTTCTTGATAAACTTTGTGCACTAACAAATTTGCGGAAAATACTTTCAAATGCTTATATAATTTTACTGCGTTCCATCGACACTGTTCATATTCTTCAAGCATACAGTGACAATTTGAAGTTGCTTACGTGTTGTACATAATTTCCCAGCGTGCTACAGTATACAACTATAACATACCACTTTGACCAACAAACTCTTGGGCAGTAAACTCTTGACTACTGCCCAAAGTGGTATGAAATTGTTATAACCCAACTAACTGTATGTTTCTGAAACTTTGATGATAAGAACATTTTAAGTTCTTATTAAGCTGAAAGACTTGCTGGGTTCCAGCTGTTCATGAAAACATTCGCAGGCGCAGTATTATTACCCAACTAACTACATAGGAAGTTATAAAGCATTTTTGACTGTCTGCATTGGTTCTGGTACGATGATAAGACAATCTTCTCCCTCGAACTAGAGACCGGTCAATATTTGTTACTATCACCCTGTCATGTGCTCCTGTCAAAAATATAAACGACGCCGACTGCAAAATCTTGATTAAAAATTAAGGTTCTACTATACTGATACTAAAATTTTACTGTGCCTGCTTTTATTTTTCAATAACAGCTGGAAACCAGCGTGTATTTTAGCCAAATTAAAGCTTGAAATGTTGAATTGTTCAAAGCTTAACGTATCAGAAACAGCCAATGCCCATTTGTAATTGGTTGGGTATTCGGAGATTATTCGGACTTTATCCACGAACATGGACGCGATTCATATTTTAACCGGACTCCAGTAAGAAAAAAGAAGAAAGACAAAAGAAATCAAACGGCGAATACAAGCCCGGATCCAGACACCGACACATACTGGTGGGGCTCTGAATAACCGATGGGGTTTGTAGGTGCAGAGATTTATGTGTGTGAATTTTGGGGACGGGGGGAGAGAGGGTGCAGGGAAGTGGGGCTTGAAAATATATGACTAATATGGGATCTCTTTGATGAAAATTTTGATAATGTCTTTTTGCCTTAAAATGTATGTTGTGATATCACATTGGAATCGCCTCCGCGAGGCGATTCTAATGAGATGTAACAACATATATTTTAATCTAACCACATGGATGAATTATCTCAAACTGTCATCAGATATTATCTGGAGGCCTACATATGGTATATAATCAGAGGTCCAGATGGCGGGGCTGAAGTCCCAAAGCCCACCCCCTAGATCCTGGGCTGGAATGACCAATAATTTTATGGTTTTCCAGCAACACTTATAGGTATTGTCACATCTGTTACTATATTACTGTAGTTAGTCATGATTCGAAGATAGGGATTTTTAGTTGGAATTCTCTATTAAAAATTACTAGTTTTTAGCATTGATCAACGGAGTAGCATAGTGGATCCTGGCTAAGGGTCAGGTACAGGACTATCTTGTTAAGAGAAGCCCCGTTTTTGAACGGCTTCATGAGTTCAAGGAAGTCAACACAAAGTCCGGAAACTTGTTCCTTATTGTAAACATGGTGGTAAAGTGTGCGTGTACTTATATACTTTCAATTAATTTTACAGGGCTGATTTTTACACTAGGTTCAAATTTTGTTATCAACCCATTTATGCCTAGTTGACTCTTCTGTAATTAAAGATGCACTTAAAGATTAGATTCACTTAAAGATGTACTTAAAGACCACTATGCCTAATGGACTCTTCTGTAATGAAAGATATACTTAAAGATGTACTTAAAGTCCAATATGCCTAGTGGACTCTTCTGTACAATATGTCCAATTGTCATTAGATTTTATTTCGAAAATAAGCACCCATTTTCATTGGAAAACAGTGTTTACACTGAGAGCGCGGCGTCTGATCTGTGTCTGCACTGTTTTTAGTGTCCCTTTTATGAGGCGCCAGGCATACATTTTTATGCCCCCGCCACGAAGTGGGGAGGGGCAAATAGTTTTTCCCTTGTTCGTCCGTGCATACGTCCGTCACACTTTGTAGTACTGTTCTTGTCTCCGCAACTCCTCCTACAGTATTTGAAGCAGGGAGTTGAAACTTGCAACACAGTTCAGACATGCATTGCAGGAGCGGATCCAGGGATTTTGGATAGGGGGTTCAAATTAGCTGAGGAGGTTCCATTTATGCAGTTTGACAAATTTTTACTGAAATTCCCCACGACAATAAGACAATTTGGGCTGAGAGGGGGTTCGTTTGAACCCCCGACCCCCCTCTGGATCCGCCACTGCATTGAACATTTGCATAAAGGAAACAGAACTTTGATTCAGGTCTTTATGACAGAATTATGTCCCCTTGAAAAACATGCACATTTTCACCATATTTCACATTTGTAGTACTGTTCTTGTCTCCGCAACTCCTCCTACAGTATTTGATGCAGGGAGTTGAAACTTGCAACTCAGTTCAGACTTGGATTGAACATGTGCATAAAGGAAACAGAACTTTGATTTAGGGCTTTATTGCAGAATTATATTTCCTTAAATAGCATACATAATTTGACCATATTTATACCCCCGGTATACGAAGTATATAGGGGGTATATAGTTTTTGGTTTTTCCGTTAATATATTTGTGTGTGTGTGTGTATGTTAACATTTTTTCTGTCACAGATTTCTTAGGAACCACAATAGCTAGGATTTTGAAATTTGGTACAAACGTTGGGTATGACTAGTTGTACTGTGTAAGAGACAATCAGCCTTCTCCTGCTTATCATTCCCTTTGTTTGTCCATTTTTTCTTTCTCTCCAATTAAATTTCTGTCACAGATTTCTCAGCGAAGTATATAGGGGGTATATAGTTTTTGTTTTTTCCGTTAATATGTTTGTGTGTGTGTGTGTGTGTATGTTAACATTTTTTCTGTCACAGATTACTCAGGAACCACAATAGCTAGGATTTTGAAATTTGGTACAAACGTTGGGTATGACTAGTTGTACTTTGTAAGAGACAATCAGCCTTCTCCTGCTTATCATTCCCTTTGTTTGTCCATTTTTTCTTTCTCTCCAATTAAATTTCTGTCACATATTTCTCAGGAACCACAATAGCTAGGATTTTGAAATTTGGTACAAACGTTGGGTATGACTAGTTGTACCGTGTAAGAGACAATCAGCCTTCTCCTGCTTATCATTCCCTTTGTTTGTCCATTTTTTCTTTCTCTCCAATTAAATTTCTGTCACAGATTTCTCAGGAACCACAATAGCTAGGATTTTGAAATTTGGTACAAATGTTGGGTATGACTAATTGTACTGTGTGAGAGATAATAGGCCTTCTCCTGCTTATCATTCCCTTTGTTTGTCTATTTTTTCTTTCTCTCCAATTAAATTTCTGTCACAGATTTCTCAGGAACCACAATAGCTAGGATTATGAAATTCGGTACAAACGTTGGGTATGACCAGTTGTACCATGTAAGAGACAATCAGCCTTCTCCTCTTATCATTCCCTTTGTTTGTCCATTTTTTCTTTCTCTCCAATTAAATTTCTGTCACAGATTTCTCAGGAACCACAATAGCTAGGATTTTGAAATTTGGTACAAACGTTGGGTATGACTAGTTGTACTGTGTGAGAGATAATAGGCCTTCTCCTGCTTATCATTCCCTTTGTTTGTCCATTTTTTCTTTCTCTCCAATTAAATTTCTGTCACAGATTTCTCAGGGACCACAATAGCTAGGATTGATTTTGAAATTTGGTACAAACGTTGGGTATGACCAGTTGTACCGTGTAAGAGACAATCAGCCTTCTGCTTATCATTCCCTTTGTTTGTCCATTTTTTCTTCCTCTCCAATTTAATTTCTGTCACAGATTTCTCAGGAACCACAATAGCTAGGATTTTGAAGTTTGGTACAAACGTTGGGTATGACTAGTTGTACCGTGTAAGAGACAGTCAGCCTTCTCCTGCTTAACATTCCCATTGTTTGTCTAATTTTTCTTTCTCTACAATTAAAGTTCTATCACAGATTTCTCAGGAACCACAATAGCTAGGATTTTGAACTTTGGTACAAACGTTGGGTATGACTAGTTGTACCGTGTAAGAGACAGTCAGCCTTCTCCTGCTTAACATTCCCATTGTTTGTCCATTTTTTCTTGCTTTCCAGTTAAATTTCTATCATAGATTTCTCAAGAACAACTACACCTAGGTTTTTGAAATTTATTACAAACATTGAGTATGACTAGTTGTATTGTGTAAGAAAACATCAGCCTCCTCCTCCTTATCATTCCCTTTGTTTGTCCATTTCTTCTTTCTCTCCTTTAAAATTAAACTTTTTCTGTCCCAAGATTTCTCAGGAACCACTACAGCTAGGATTTTGAAATTTGGTGCAAATGTTGGGTATGACTAGTTGTATGGTGTAATAGAGTATCGGCCTCCTGCTTATCATTCCCTTTGTTTGTCCATTTTTCTTTCTCTCCAGCTTATTTTTTGTCACAGTTTTCTATGTTCCTAAGAGAGCCACAGTCTTCAATTTTTGTTTACATCTTGAGAATGGCCAAGTTTATTGTAGGAAAGAAAATCAAAATGCTAAGATTTCTTTTGGCCTTCATTTTTTACTTTTTTCCATCTCTATCTCCAATGGAATAAATGGTAAAATTTATGTTAAAGATTTCTCAGTTTGCTATGTGACTAGGTTTAGGTATAGGTTTAAATTGACTGGTTGACATCATCATGATGCCGCCGCTGACTTTAGGTCAAGGTCACTGACATAGACCTTTATGTAAATTTGTGTTGAAATTTTGTGTTAAATTTGTATTTTCTTTTGATAACATAATTTGCATGTTTTAATGGAACCATTGTGTATTTAACTAAAGGCCTTCCACTGGATTTGTAATAGATTGTCCATTCATATGTCTGTTATTTAACATTTGCTTTAGTGTGTTTTTATTAGGCGATGGCACTGGCCGGGGGTATACGTGAGTCTCTGCTCACATGCTCTTGTTCACATATGTAGTACTGTTTGTGTCTCCACAACTCCTCCTACAGTATTTGATGCAGGGACTTGAAACTTGCGACACAGTTCAGACATGCATCAAACATGTGCATAAAGGAAACAGAACCTTGATCCAGGTCATTATGGCAGAATTATATCCCCTTGAATGAGATACATATTTTGACTGTATTTTACACTTTGTAGTACTGTTCTTGTCTCTGCAACTCCTTCAATAGTATTTGGTGTTGGGATTTGAAACTTGCCACATAGTTCAGACATGCATTGAACATATGCATAAAGGAAACAGAACTTTGAGTTAGATCTTTATTGCAGAATTATGTCCCTTTGAATGACATACATATTTTGACCTTATTTCCATGGCTCATATATATATATATATAAGCTCACCTTTTGTCATCGCTCTAGTGGCCTCAATTATCAACCGATTTGGTATTACATCACATCTATATTGGGTATGACAATACCTCGAACACATTTGCATTTCAGGTTGGTAGGATCAAGGTCAAGGTCACAGTTGCTATTTTTAGAAAAACTTGGGCATCGCTCTAGCGCTTTTATTTATGGATCGATTTTGATATAACTTCATATAAATGTTAATTACATGTATAACTGTATCTTGAATAAATTACCGTTTCATCTCCGAGATCCAAGGTCAAGGTCACCGTTGCTATTTTTAGAAAAAACTTTATCATCCGTCTAGCCCCTTTATTCATTGACAATTTTGATGTAACTTCACCCAAATGTTTAGTGAGAAAATATCTTGGACAAGTTACATCTAAATTGCAATCGCAATCCAGAATTTTAGGGTCAAGGTCAAGATCACATTTTCTATTTTTAGAAAATACGTTGTCATCCATCTGGAATGATTTTGACAAAACTTGACACAAATATTTAGCATGACAATATCCGGGACAAATTCATGTTTCAGCATTGTAGGTCCAAGGTTAAGGTCACATATGCTATTATAAGTACATGTAAATCTTTGTCATGGTTCTAGCGCCTTTATCTGTTAACTGATTTTGATATAACTTCACACAAATATTAAGTATAACAATTTCATGGACAAGCTCACCTTTCAGGTTTGTAGATCCAAGTTCAGGGTAACAGTTGCTATTTTTAGAAAAAAAAACTTTGTCATCCCTTTAGCACCTTTATTTATTGACAGATTTTGATGTAACTCCACACACATATGTTATAACACATTACTATGTTTTAACACATTACTCATCTAGTTAGGCATATGGCGGGGGCATTCATCACCTTTAGTGATTGTCTAGTTTAAATTTTATTTAATTTAGTTTTTATATTCCAGACCAAAGATTATAAGGATTACATAGATATCTGTCAGAAGTATATGGAAAAGACAAGACACCGTCTCTTCGTCACGTGGCTGATGTTTATTAGACCAGGGTTCCTGATTGTCCATCCCGAGCCGTATAAAACCATTGTCACTGGCAGTCACATGAGCTTACCAAAGGATATCACATGGTCGGGAGCTTATCGTTTTCTTCAACCATGGATAGGTGAGATATGATATAAAAGTTAACCCTTTTTTTGACAAGCGGACTTGTCCACCTTTATCAGTTGGACGAGTCCATTTCTAGTTTTAGGGTTTTCGGTTGATGTTTTCACTTTTATTTTACAGTCAACTCCCGATATCTCGAACACTGGTATCTCAAAGTATCTTTTTATATTAAAGAATATATTTCCTATCTAGATTTACATTTCAACTCTTATTATCTAAAACTACTGATATCTCATAGTAAATTTTCTGGTCTGGTACCAGAAGATTTACTATGAGATATCAGTAGTTTTGAAAAAAGTTCGACTACGAGATATCGAGAGTTGACTGTATATCGCATAGAAATGCCTATAAGCAAACAGTGTAGCCCCTGATCAGACCCCGCATTCTGCGGCATCTGAACTGGGTCTGAACAGTTTGCATATGTCCCTAAAACGGATTTTCAGTATAGAAAAGGCTAAAGGTACACTAAAACTCATAGCCTAGTGGCCGCAGGGGCAGTGGTTTCTCGGACACACCATATAAACGTCGGAGCCAATTCGTTCCTCTCCTTTCGCTCCTTTATTCTTTCCTGATTCAAAAGAGATATCCATTTAATTTTTGGATTGTCAGAGAGTTTTTCAGTCGTAGGCTGGCCCAACGGGGATTCGAACTCGCGACCTTCTGCATCATATTCGAGTGTCTCTATCCAATCGAAAACGTGCCCCTTTTAGACACCATTTATTACACCTAATGAATTAGTTGTTCCTAGGCATGATATCAAAGCCAATTTTCCTACTTACTGTTTTTTAAAAGTTCCTGTAGGGTAAGCTACTGTCTGTTCTAAGGGAGGACCTCGTGTGTTGTAGAAACCTGCTTAGCTGTCCTGTATGCGTCCTGCTTTGCTTTGTTGTTTAACATAAAAATGGTAAAAATTGATGTTCACGTGTTTAAAAAATGGCAAAAATTGATGTTTTACATGTATGTGTTTTAAAATTTGGTTTAAATTGAAGTTTATGTGTTTAAAAAAATGATAAAAGATGATGTTTATGTGTTTTAAAAAATGGTAAAAGTTGATGATTATGTTTTGAAAATGGTTAAAATTGATGTTTATATGTTTTAAAATTTGGTAAAAACTGATGTTTATGTGTTTAAAAAATGGTAAAAATTGACGTTCATGTGTTTTAAATAAAAGAGGAAAAAATTGAAGTTTATGTGTTTTGAAAAATGGTAAAAATCGACGGTTATGTGTTTTAATATATAGTAAAAATTGATGTTTATGTTTTTTTTAAAAATGGAAAAATCTGATGGTTATGTGTTTTAAATTCCTCTTGATGTTTGTTGCACTGATATGATGTATAGTGAGTCTGTGTTGGACTGGTGTGTCTATTATCAAAGAGCCACTGTTCCGTTTTCTCCTCTTCTTTCGGTGTATTGGGAGGGTTGCATTTTGTGATCGTAGTTTATCTAGGATATCTTCATTTTTATTTTTTAATATACTCCTTTATAATTCACCATGTCTGATGTTGGTGATTTGGTGAGTCTGGATTTTTGGATAGTAACGAACACATAGGCTATATCATAATTGAGAAATATGCCTCTGATTTAATCATACTGGAGAAATAATGTGTGGCATTTTCTTTATTTGTTCTCTTACCTGATGTCTGCAGCTACTGTGTCTCGCGGAATGCGTCAGTAAGTGGGGCTCGGAGAGGGCTGTTCTTTGCCTGCCGAGACGTGCCCATCATTTATCATTCAAACTGTTGGGGTTTAGCGACACTGAAGAAGTTAAATACAGAAATACGCATCTGTCGCATACGTTTATATACACAGTGCTTTAATTCTAAATGAATACCGATCTATATCTGTAAGAGCAGATAATAGCAACTTCCGTTTACGGTTTCACTTTGCTATGTATTAGGTGATTGCCCAGAGTGTAAATGGTCGACGTTATTTTTTTTAAACCATTTTATCTTTACACACGGAGAAAAGTGAACATACATATAATAAATAAACGATACACAACATGTATATTTATATTATATCGGGACTGATTGCTTACTGTTTATGGAATTTAGTGAGATACATGAACTATTATAGAGAAAATCTCCGGTGGTCTTCTAAAGTGCCCGGCCTTACTCCGAGTCACTGGTTCTGGGGATATACTGCTTTGGTAACATTTGCTACTGCTGAAAATTTACGCCCTTATATACTCAACCGAAATAAAAACGCAACACCTAATGTTTTCAATATTTCAAAGCTCATGTCATATGCAGATCAATTTCATTTTTTTTCTAAGATCAGCAGGGATTAATGTTTACTGTCCCCGAAATTCAGTTTTGTTGATGAAATAATTCACGCTTAAGAGAGAACTAACTAGAGCTACCCGATTTTCAAAAGTCTTAAAAAAGGTAGAACTGTCGCGAGACAGGATGTATGGTTGGTTGGTTGATTTGATGCTTAACGTCCACGGTAAACAACTAAGGTCATGTCGGGACGGTCAGTTAACCTAACCACACTATTCCTGGGCAGGCTTAGACCTAAGCGGTTAACCAGTACTAAGTGCACATAGTTTCGCCAGTAACTGACAACTGACAGGATGTATGGGTCACATCGAGCATCTGATCTAAGATACTCTATGGTTCCCCAGTACCGCTAATTTCTTTTTACAAGTCTAAAAATCATTGATGGGTGGTAATGGAAATGTTTGGTTTCCAACCACAGGTTTACATAAGCATACAACATTCCAAGCGCCTTGGCAGACATATCCCTATCTGAGACTTTTGAAAATCGGGTAGCTATCGGTAGTGCTCGCTCATGCGTGAACCAGTTCATCAACAAAACTGAATTTCTGAGACAATAAGCATTAAACCCTGTTGACTTAGGAAATTAAAATGAAAATGTTCTGCATATGACATGAGCTATGAAATATTGAAAAAATTAGGTGTTGCGTTTTTATTTCGGTTGAGTATAATTACAAAAACGTTTTCATGAAATATTTACTCAGTAACTCTGAAATAGCCCTGATATACATTTAATAATAGATATCAAGAGCAATTTTTGTGAAAAATAATTTTAAATCAAGAAATAAAATGAAATTTCTGCAATCGCGGACCGCGATCGAAATCGCCTCATTGGATAGAATTATTTGCTCGGACGTCACTAGCGCGTGCACGAATCAGAATAATACCTAGCTATCGTCATATGACCGTAAGGCGTGGTTTCAACTTTCTTATTGTTTCATGATTGTTTTCATCTACATGTTCGATGTCAGTACTATATTTTAATTAAAAAATACATTAAACTTAAACCTTTTTTCAGAACTTTACATATGATTATATATTATCGAACGCAATTAGTAAAATTGTTTATTTTGGAGATGCTGAAAATATGAGGGAGTATACGTTTAACTTTTTGGATCACTCGTACAATTTATGATCATATCAAGGTACATGCACGAAAAATGTACTGCTCTCACCTTAACATAATTATACCCCCGCTTTGAAAAAGTGGTGGGTATACTGGTTTACGTTTGTCCGTAGTTCCGTCGGTCCTTCCGTAATTCCGTAACACTTTTTCGTCAAAGATATCTCAAGAACCGTATAAGATATAAACTTCATATTTGGTATACAGGATGACAACGGCAAGTTGTATCGTGGGATTGAGAACGGGCTCTCTCCTGCTTATTCTTCCGTGTATTTGTTCACTTTTCTTTCTCTCCAAACTGTTTTTGTCAAAGATATCTCTGCAACGGTATAAGATAGAAAGTTTGTACTTGGTATACAGATTAACAATGACAAGTTGTTTCATGGGATAGAGAACCGACGTTCTCCTATTTGTTCTTCCCTGTATTTGTTCACTTTTCTTTCTCTCCATGCATTCAGTACTGTAAGTTTATCTCCTCAACAGTTTAAGATAGAAAGTTTGTACTTGGTATACAGGTTATCAATGACAAGTTGTTTCGTGGGATTGAGAACCGACCTTCTTCTAATTGTTCTTCCCTGTATTTATTCACTTTTCTTTCTCTCCATGCATTCAGTACTGTAATTTTTAATAAAAGATTTATCAGCAACTGTTCAAGGTGGAAGGTTTATATTTGTTATATGAATTGACAATGACTTGTTGTATTGTGGGAATGAGAACGGGCCCTCTCCTGCTTGTTCTTCCTTGTATTTGTTCACTTTTCTTTCTCTCCAAACTTTTTTGTCAAAGATATCTCCGCAACAATATAAGATAGAAAGTTTGTACTTGGTATACAGGTTAATGGCGACAAGTTGTTTCGTGGGATAGAGAACCAGTTTTCTCCTATTTGTGCTTCCCTGTATTTGTTCACTTTTCTTTCTCTCCATGCATTCAGTAATGTAATTTTTCATAAAAGATATCTCAGCAACTGTTCAAGTTGGAAGGTCTATATTTTTTATATGAGTTGACAATGACTTGTTGTATTGTGGGACGAGAATGGGCATTCTCCTCTTTGTTATACCCCCGCTTTGAAAAAATGTGGGTATATTGGTTTACATCTGTCCGGCCGTCTTTCCATCCGTCCGTCCGTCCGTCCTTCCGATTTCCGTAATTCCGTAACCCTTTTTGATAAAATGTTTCGTCAAAGATATCTACATAACCCTGTAAGCTTAATTGGTCATATTTGGTATACAAGTTGGTGACAGGTTAGTGTATCGTTGGGTTGACAGCCAGACTTCTCCTGCTTATTCTTCCTTATATTTGTTCAGTTTTCTTTCTATCCATGCTTTGAATAATGAAATTTTTCGTCAAAGATATCTCCACAACCGTACGAGCTAGAATGATCATATTTAGCATACAGGTTGATGACGATGTGTTGTATTGTGGGATTGAGAACCAGTCTTCTCCTGCTTATTCTTCCCTTTATTTGTCCAATCTTCTTTCTCTCCATACTTTGAATAATGAAATTTTTTGTCAAAGATTTCTCCACATCTAAGCAAGCTTGAATAGTCATATTTGGTATGCAGGTTGATGATGACATGTTATATTGTGGGAATAAATACCATCCTTCCCCTGCTTATTTTTCCCTTTATTTGTCTGATTTTCTTTCTTTCCATACTTTGAATCATGAAATTTTTCGTCAAATATTTCTCCACAACCATGCAAGCTACAGTGATCATATTTGACATACAGGTTGGTGATGGTGTGTTGTATTGTGGGATCAAGAACTAGCCTTCTCATGCTTATTCTTCCTTGTATTTGTCCGATTTTCTTTCTTTCCATAATTTGAATAATGCATTTTTTGTCAAAGATTTCTGTGCAACCATGGAAGCTAGAGTAGTCATACTTGGTATGCAGGTTAATGACAACTTACTGTATCTTGGGATTGAGAACCAGCCTTCTCCTTTTTCTTCCGTGTATTTGTCCGATTTTCTTTCTCACTTTACTTTGAATAATGCACTTTTTCGTAAAAGATTTTACAGCAACCCTTCAAGGTAGAATTTCATATTTGGTATACAGATTGATAAAGACTTATTGTATCGTTGGATTGCATACCAGCCATATCTGGCGTATTCTTTCCTGTATTTATCCGATTTTCTTTCTCTCCATACTTTGAATAATGTCAAAGATTTCGACACAACCATTGCAGATTAGAACAATGATATTTTGTATGCAGGTTGACGATAACTTGTTGTATTGTGGGATCAAGATCCAACCTTCTCCAGCATATTCTTCTCTGTATTTTTCTAGTTTTCTGTCTTTCCTTTCTTTGAATAATGCAATTTTTTGTAACACATTTTACAGCAACCCTTCAAGTTAGATGTTAACATTTGGTATACAGGTTGATAAAGACTTATGTCTAACATGTATTTCTTAATTTTTCTTTTTGTTAGTGTGAAATCATTATACTCCCGCTTTGAAAAAGTGGGGGATATACTGGTTTACATCTGTCCGTAGTTCCGTCCGTCCTTCCGTAATTCCGTAACACTTTTTCGTCAAAGATATCTCAAAAACCGTATAAGATAGAAACTTTATATTTGGTATACACTTTATATTTGGTATACAGGATGACAACGACAAGTTGAAACGTGGGATTGAGAACGGGCCCTCTCCTGCTTTTTCTTCCCTGTATTTGTTCACTTTTCTTATCTCCACTTTTTTTCGTCAAAGATATCTCCGCAACTATATAAGATAGAAAGTTGATACTTGGTATACAGGTTAACAATGACAAGTTATATCATGGGATAGAGAACCGGCCTTCTCCTATTTGTTCTTCCCTGTATTTGTTCACTTTTCTCTCTCTCCATGCATTCAGTTATGTAATATTTCGTTTAGGATTTCTCAGCAACTGTTCAAGGTGGAAGGTTTATATTTGTTATATGAATTGACAATGACTTGTTGTATCATGGGATTGAGAACGGGCCTTCCCATGCTTGTTCTTCCTTGTTCAATTTTCTTTCTCTCCACACTCGTCAAAGATATCTCCGCAACAGTATAAGATAGAAAGTTTATATTTGGTATACAGATCAGCAACTACAAGTTGTATTGTGGGATAGAAACCCGGCCTTCTCCTATTTGTTCTTTCCTGTATTTGTTCACTTTTCTTTCTCTCCATGCATTCAGTACTGAAATTTTTCGTAAAAGAATTTTCAGGAACTGTTTAAGGTGGAAGGCTTATATTTGTTATATAAGTTGACAATGACTTGTTGTATTGTGGGATTGAGAATGGCCCTTCTCATCTTTGTTTTTCCCTGTATTTGTTCCTTTTTCTCTCTCTCCACACTTTTTCATCAAAGGTATCTCAGCAGTATTATCAGATAGAAAGTTTAGATATGGTATACAGGTTGATAACAACAAGTTGTTTCAAGGGTTTTAGAATCAGCCTCCTCTTTGTTTCTCCCTGTATTTGTTCCTTTATATTTCTCTCCAAACTTTTCTGTCAAAGAGATCTCCGCAACAGTATAAGATAGAAAGTTGTTATTTGGTATACAGGTTGACAATGACAAGTTGTATCATAAGATAGAGAACTGGCCTTCTCATTTTTGTTCTTCCCTATATTTGTTCACTTTTCTTTCCCTCCATGCATTTGGTACTGTTATTTTTTGTGAAAGATTTTTCAGCCACTGTGCAGGATCATATTTGGTAAATGACTTGAAAATGACTTATGACACTTTTCAGAGCAGAGTTCTCAGCAACTGTTCAGCAGAGACTGCTCATACATGTTAGATTCGTTTTCTTTCATGTTTTGTTTTCTCCATACAGGCCATATACATTGGAAGCGCTACAGCGGGGGAATAGTTAGATTTTCTGACAGTTCTAGTTTTTTCCTGTATTTGTTTCTTTTTCTCTCTCTCCACATTTTGTCAAAGGTATCTCAGCAGTATCATAAGATAGAAAGTTCATATTTGATATACTGGTTGATAATAATAAGTTGTGTTGTGGGTTTGAGAATGGGCCTCCTTCTCTTTGTTTTTCCCTGTATTTGTTCCTTTTTCTTTCTCTCCAAACTTTTTTTGTCAAAGATATTTCCGCAACAGTATCAGATAGAAAGTTGATATTTGGTATACAGGTTGACAATGACAAGTTATATCATGGGATAGAGAACCGGCCGTCTCCTGTTTGTTCTTCTCTATATTTGTTCACTTTTCTTTCTCTCCATGCATTCAGTACTGTTAGTTTTCATGAATGATTTCTCAACAACGGTGCAGGATCATAATGGCACATGACTTGACAATGACTTATGTGACACTTTTCAGAGCAGAGATCTTAGCAACTGTACATCATAGACTGCTCATACATGTTAGATTTGTTTTCTTTCATGTTTTGGTTTCTTCATACAGGTCATATACATTGGAAGCACTACATCGGGGGTATAGTCAGATATTCTGACAGTTCTAGTTATTTTCATTGCCGCATCATGATTGTTTTAGCCAAAAAAGACTCAGGCGTTGAGATAAAATCGAATACTTTGTCATTTAAAGCTGAGGTCCGAATGAATTATAAAAAGCGATTGCTCTGACGGCAAAAATCACAATTATATGAAATTTAACTTTCCTTTAGAGCATAAATATTTGTTTAACAAATTCGAAACAGAAAATTAAATCATTAATGCGTATTTTTGAGTTATACATGATTAATGTTATCTAGGATATTATTTTTTGTTCGTTTATAGGCCCAGAACCTGGCTGGCCTACTGGTTATTTGCCAGAACTATCTTGAGAAAACCCCTGTGAAATGGTTCCACACTTGGAACGCATGTTTTTACCCATGTCTTCAGCTTGTCCACCCAGAATCTATGAAGGCATTTCTGTTGAGGAATGATATCCCCAAGAACCACGGACTTGCAGGAGTTTATAGATTCTTTATTCCATGGATTGGTACATATTTCTGCACGTATACTTAACTGATATGAGCCGCGACACGACAAAAACAAACAAAGTGGCATGTGCCCAGCGAAATCTTAGATCATTCTGGGCATCCGCCCAGTCTGATCAAAGTGTTCTCTGTCCGCATGATGATGAAGCTAGCTTAGACCTTTAGCTTCCCTTTAAGCGCATACTCCGATCAGACCGGGCAGATGCCCTGGCTGATCTTTGTCTTCGCTGGGCACACATGCCACTTATGTTTCGTCGCGTCGCGGCTCATATCTGTATAGTCAGAGCACAACGCCGAGCAAATTCATAACATATTTTAAGACCACAATCTAAATTACATACAAGAAAAATAAAATCAGTTTCGATACAAAGCCTTTTCTATGGGATTGTGCCTGTTCAAGTGATGCCTCGGCGAATCTCGTATCCACTGGCAATAATCCTAGGGACAACATTTTCGATTTGGACTCCGGACCCAATGTCATCGTTAAAGTATACCGTTCAGTTACAATAAACGCTTTGTGATAATCTTCTGTGACTTAACGACAAGCTTCCAAGACAAATCACACAAATTAAAATCTTCCTCCATTTATCAGAATTATATGTTCTGTGGATAAACTTATCCTCGTGTATGTTATCATGTTTGTACAAATGGCACGCCTACCAATCGCTCTCATGCGAAACCACGGTTCAGAACGCCAATCCATGAGAGGAGTTTCCGGTTTCGCAGTAGGGGAGCCGAAATCGTAAACAAATTTGACATCGGCACAGAGTTTGAGGTATCTATTTTCTCTGATAACTATTTATGCAAAATATAAGAATGCTATTTTGTCACAAATAGATTGTTTCTTCGGCACAAGAAAGGATTAGGCACATTGTCTTGCATTTTTCCAGATATGCATTTAGTACGGCGGAACATGTGTTCAAGGTCAATCTCAACGCTATATACATGTAGGGAAAAGTCGCATTCTCTTGCTCGATTTTGTGTCTCTGACCTTGTCAGTCGCAAAGAGGTGAACAGAACTACTGTATGCGTGAATCCAAACGTTGGAAGTAAGCTTTCTGTGACGGACAGTTTAGCATATAGAAAATATACGCAAAATCTTGGCATCGTCAGCCCGGTTCCGCATGAGATATTAGAAAATATAAGGAAAAATTATGAGAAACAAAAACAGCTTCTGAACAATAACTGAATCAAAACTAACATGAACTCTGTGATATATCAATATTTTATACATTGCAGATGACTAATTTTGGCCTGTTTTTATTCCCTGTTTGTCATTTCTAAGCCTTTTGCAAACCCTCTTTCAAACCCTCTTGCATGCCTCAAAAACAGAAAAACAGGGATTAAAACAGTCAGAAGGTCAACAGCAATGTATGAAATAATGATATATCACAGAGTACATGTTAGTTTTGATCCAATAATTGTTCAGAAGCTGTTTAGGAGTTTGATAAAAATTCCTTATATTTTCTTACATCTCATGCGGAGCCGAGCTGACGACGCCAAGTTTTTGTGTATAATTTCTAAAAATCTAAACTGTCCAACGCAAAAAGCTCACTTTAAACGTTTGGATTCACGCATACAGTAGTTCTGTTCACTCCTGTGCGACTGACAAGGTCAGAGTCACAAAATCAAGAAAGAGAATGCGACTTTTCCCTACATCATGTATATAGCGTTAAGATTGACATTGAACACATGCTCCGCCGTACTAAATGCATATCTGGAAAAATGCAAGACAATGTGCCTAATACTTCCATATGCCTAAGAAACAATCTATATGTGACAAAATAGCATTCTTATATTTTGCATAAATAGTTTCAGAGAAAATAGATACCTCAAACTCTGTGCCGATGTCAAATTTGTTTACGATTTTGGCTCCCCTACTGCGAAACCGGAAACTCCTCTCATGGATTGGCGTTCTGAACCGTGGTTTCGCATGAGAGCGATTGGTAGACGTGAGTGGTACATGCATTCATAGCCAAAGTCATCAAATGTTTATGTCTTATCATTGTTTCAGTCTTTAATGTTCATATCTTATCATTGTTGCAGTTATTACTTATACCATCAATATCGTCATCTTCAAAATGTATAAGAACCGCGACACGAGGAAAAAAAGAAGAAAAAACGAAGTGGCATGTGCGCCCAGCGAAGACTGAGATCAGCCTCGGCATCCACCCAGTCTGACCAGAGTCTTCGCTTTCCGCATGGAGCTAACTGAGACCCTTAATTTTTTAAGCACACAGGGAAGACTCTGAACAGGTTAGGCTGATGCCCAGGCTGATCGGAGTCTTCGCTGGACGCTCATGCCATTTTGTTGATTTGTCTCTGTCGCAGCTCATATGTCATCATCATAATATAAGCTTGTTATGAAATGGATCGCATCGAAGGTGTTTCAAGTCTAAATTCTTTTTAACCGTAGGTCTGCCTGACGTGGTTTTAACGTCAGTCAGTAGTACAACAATATTTAAGGTAAATGACAAATAAAACAATTACGGAAAATGTGGCTTATTTTCCGCTCGGATAATTTATGTGATCAGATTTGTTTACGAAGTTCTTTTTGTTAATACAGTATGTTCACATAAGCTGAGTTTTGGCTTTAGATACTTGTGGGTGAAACATTTTGTTTTAGGATTTTTTTTTCTTTGCGCATTCTAACATTCATTTAGAATCAGTTTTTGTTCCTGAGTTGTTCAATATAGTTTTGTGGGCGTAGGACATTACTTGACAAAAGTCTTATTTTTTTATCCGTTTTAAGAATTAAGAATATGCCAGTATTCAGTAGATTTATTATAGGCAGTAACTATATTTCAGCTAAATTTTTGCCGTATCTCATGACGTTCAGTTTTCTCGAGCTAATTGTGAATAACCCATAAGCCGAATATATGTATAAATACTTTCGATTTCAACGTCAGTTTAGGAGTGGTAAAAAAAACGTGTTTATGACGGAATATCTGTGTGCCTAGCTTTAGAAAATCAGTCTTAAAGGTAAATCTAATATGTATTTATTCTAAATATGTTTTGCTAAATAGTTTTGAATTCTTTAAAATTGTAGTTGTGACTTCCTGCTGGCCAAAACATATTCATTTTTAAGGTGTATCGATACAGTATGTATCTTAGGTGAGTCGATACTGACCATGCTGCCAATGCATTATAGTGTTTTTTTAATTGAAGGAAATAGTTTGTAATACTTACTCATGGGTGTTGCGGTAATGTACGTCTATTTGACGTCGAGCGACGTCAGTTGTATTAACGTTATTACGGCGTCAGTACATTTTACATGAGGTTGATTAGTTTTTTGTGCACCTGGCTTATAGAATTGGATTGATTCTTAATGAAACTAATTTACAGACTCGACGTCAATTGACGTCATCCACTCGCACCGCATAAGGGTTTATTGTTTGTACTTAACGGTAACATTTGGTCGTCAAACGTTAGGTTTGCCTTCACTATACGACGTCAGATGGTATGACATCATTAGCGTCGTGATGTCAGATCAAACGAAATGACCACCAAATGTATGAATGGTATTTGATAAGCTATTTATAGGATCTATTGTATAGCATGCGATCATATGCTTAGTTTGAAAAAGTTGAATTAATAGGCATGCAAGTTAGATTTTTGTTAATTGTATTTAATGTAAAAAGCCATTTGTTTTGGTCATTCATGTTTTATGTTGGATATTTCATGGTAATACCTGCTGTCTAGTGACATAGCTGGCGTGTGCGCGTTATGCTCGGTATTTACCGAGGTCATTGTATGGTGTTTCCAAGACAAACACAGGTCTTACGTATACTTATTATGTTATTATAATGTATTAAGTGTAAGTTCGTTAATTTTAGGCACTTCAAGTCCGACAGTCAATTGTTGGGAATGTGAGCTACTCCTCACCCAGAGAAACACCGCTTCAGGTCCTACTTCACCTGGAGGTACATATCTCCAAGTTCATACCTAACCGTATGCTCGATCAAACATAACACGTCCGATGATAGAAGCCTAGCAGACGTATAACGACCAAATGTTACCGTTAAGTACATACAATAAACCCTTATGCGGTGCGTGTAGGTGACGTCAATCGACGTCGAGTCTGTAAATTAGATTCATTACAAATCAATCAAATTCTATAAGTCACGTGCACAAGAAACTAATCAACCTCAATTAAAATGTATTGACGCCGTAATAACGTTAATGCAACTGAAGTCGCTCGACGTCAAATAGACGTGTATAGCCGCAGTACCAATGAGTAAGTATTACAAACCATTTCCTTCAATTACATAACACTATAATGCATTGCGCAGAATGGTCAGTATCGATTCCCCTTAGATACATACTTTATCGATACACCTTAACAATGATCTTCGCCTTATGTGCCATTCACAACTAGCTCGAGAAAATTGAACGTCATGAGATACGACAAAAACTTAGCTCAAGTATAGTAACTGCCTATAATAGATATACCGAATGCTGGTATATTCTTAATTCTTAAAACGGGTAAAAATGAGACCTTTGTCAAATAATGTCATACGCCCACAAAAACTATATTGAACAACTCAGAAACAAAAACTGAGTCTAAATGAATGTTGGAATGCGCTAAAAAGGCATTCATAAAACAAAATGTTTTACCCACAAGTATCTAAAGCCAAAACTCAGCTTATGTGAACATACTGTATTAACAACAAGAACTTCGTAAACAAGTCTGATCTCATAAATTGTCCGAGCGGAAAATAAGCCACATTTTCCGTATTGTTTTATTACCACATTTACCTTAAATACTGTTGTACTACTGACTGACGTTAATTCCACGTCAGGCAGACCTAAGGTTAAAAAGAATTTAGACTTGAAACACCTGCGATGCGATCCATTTCATAACAAAGCTGTTCAATTATTTATCACGTAATAGCGAGGCATGTAATCTTTATACGATCGTTATTATCAGAATTTTCATTTTGATAACCCCCGCACTTATTTCAGCTTTTTATTTGAAGCCGAAATATTTCGGAGTATTACCCCCTTCGATAGAAGACTGAAGAGATTTCCCCCTAATGAAACGGTAGATTCCCCGAAAATTTATTTGCTAGTAAAGAGCTAGAATCAGTTCAGTGTACATGATTCTTTAGACCATCAGGACCATATGTTTGTTCTTCCCCATCATGAGGCCGTTTCATCTGAAATAAGTTTCAAAGATGTAGGTTATTAGACATTAATTAACAAAATATGTTTGACTTAAAAAATTGTGTCATTCAAAAATGAAAAAAAAAAAATATAGTATTATAATATTATAGTGATATCAATCATAATAATGATAATAATAAAAATGATAATGCTTATGCTCATGAGGAGGATAATAATACTACAACTACTACTACTAAATGTAGGATCTTACATGAGTGCCCACGTATTATTGAATTTATTAAACGAGTTGGGGAAAACGTTAAGATGCGAGGCTATGCCGAGCATTTTATCAGTTTTCCCAACGAGTTTAATAAATTCAATAATACAGTAGCACGAATGCAAGATCTTATTAATCATATGATACTAAAATCGCATTTTATTAGCAAATTTAGCACTAAAACGTCACGACTTCGGTATTAGAAAACGCGAGTTTTTCTATGGACGTCAACGAATAACGTTACGACTTTATTTGCATAGTTAATCCACTAGTTGATAATCGTTTTTTATGCATAGCGTTTTGCACTCTCATATGCGACGTAATATGATAATAATTACAAACGCCTGTAATTTGAAGTACAAGCTGCATATTAATAAAGTAATTTATCTTGAAGTTCAAATAGTCTAATTACCTTGTGTTCTTTTTTACAACACGGACGTTATCTTTATTATCCTTTTTTTTGCTTTACTTTTTGTTAACCGACTTTGTATAGCTTTTGATATTCGTTACATATTTGTAGGAGATGGTCTCCTAGTGAGTGGCGGAAAGAAATGGGAACGAAATCGGCGGCTACTAACGCCTGCTTTACACTTCAACGTCCTGAAACCTTACGTGTCTATCTACCATGACGTTGCGGACATCTTAGTGGTAAAGTAGTAACGTAACTGTTCAAAAAATCAGTTGAGAAAATAAAAGAAGATTACTATAATATCATAGCAAATTAAGCGTTTCAGGTATGGGGTATCTTTGGTATATTTGAAAGAGCTAACAAAACAGCAAACGTGAATATGCGAGATACTATAGCAGCAGAGAAAAGATATCACCCATTTCACTGTCAAGGTTGGTCTGCAAGGCATCAGTTCTGCTTTGCAATGAGAGTTTATTATCGCAGACTGGGTAATGATAGTTAAATATTAACATGAAATTATATTTATTCAACTGACTTTAATTATCTAAAATATCGATATCTTAAAGTACCTCACATATAAAAGGATATAGTTGAGACGCATTTCTTATCAGATTTTTATTTGTCGACTCCCGTTGTCTCAAACTACTGGTATCTCTAAGTAAATTTTCTGGGACAAAAAAATTACTTGGAGTTATCAGTAGTTTGGAATGAACTACGATTTTAAGATATAGAGAGACGACAGTATATTAAAACCTGAATCGAAAACACGAAAACAATTTTTTATTATCATTTTTTTGAAAATACTTTACTGTGATGATGAATGTGTCTCGGTACATATTTGGTAGCTTGCGTTATTCTTACAATAGTGACCGGGAATAGCCTGCAAAGTACACTCAATTGTCAATATCTTTAAGTCGAAATTAATTGCAAACTACTAATATCTCAAATTTTCAGGACACAAAAAAATACGTTGAGATACCAGTATTTTGAGATAACAGGAGACGAAATATAAAGAGAAATAGGAAATGTATCTCATCTATATTCTTAAACTGATATATAAGGGTATTATGAGATATCAGTGTTTGGGGTAACGAGAGCCAACTTTAGTTCAATCATGTAGAGTGGCCAATATGTTATCCTAGATACCTCAGTCCATTCTTAGTGTCAGGAGCCCCAGTAGCGCAATATGTTAAACGCTGCCTGCTGATCTACCAGTCCCGCGCCGTTCTATTCCAGCTGGAGGCGGAAATATTTCTATCTGTAAACGGAGCGCCATTGCGCACAGCCTTTTATTATTACCCTACCATCGTCCTGATATGACAGAATTATTGTTGAAAAGGCCCTAAACTCGCAAGTCTTCCATTCATCCATAAACAATGTGTGGGAATCACTAGACTGCAGGGATACATCGTATTCGATTGGCTTGTTTATATATTACTAAAAGTTAGTAGTAGCTCATCAGTGCTCTCAGGTGGCTACATGAGAGGATAAGCAGCTTTCTGACCAGTTTCTCCTAACACATTTAGCCCTTTATCTGAAACACTATTTGGAGTCAGCAGTGCAGAGAGTTCCTTACCTATCAGTGACCCTTTGATGTAAATAGACAATCAAATTTTAGTGGACATGAAGACATGGAATGTGAAAAAAAAAGACGTGAAGATACCCAAGAAAGGCTAAAATCACAATGCGCAACCCACCTAAAAAGTTTAAGAAGAAGATGGGTGACATACTACCGACTAAGCGGAACGTTTGGCACGTTCAGTGTAGTTACCTGGGTAAACTGAGCAATACCCAGATATTCCTCGGGCTACTGAAGTAGCACGAGGAATATCTGTGTATGGCTCGGGTGTACTCAAGTTATTATGCTGAACCTGCCCACAATCAAACGCAGACGAACTCTAAATTTTCTGCAGCTCCTAATTATGTGCTTGATGTTATTTTACAGAGTAAACTGGCAACACTTGGGATAGGAGATACAAGCTTGAACATCTGTCCGCTGATAAGCCGTGCGACACTAGATACGATGTTAAGGTGTACTTTGTCTTACAAAAGTGAAGGCATTCAAAGCACAGGAGGGTAAGTGTTGCTTCAGTCACCAGTTCTTAGTCGGATGGTAGCCTGTTTTTTTTTTCTTTCATAAGAACGTGTCAAAACAATATCAAAAATCTAGATCTGTCCTATAAGAAACAGTGAAAAATCAAGTTTACAACGTATATTCATAAGCCTGATTTAGGTATTTTGTTTTCCAAAGTGCTTTCCTCTCCAAAACAATCTGATGAATTCAGACCAGTCTTATAAAAAGCAGGGAAAATCAAGTTTATAGCATATAAACATAGGCCTGATTAAGATTTTTGATGTCATTCTAGAGAGGAAACAACCCGAGTTATAGCTTAATGAATATGGTAACTAGTATAATCTGTTAAGCGCGTGCAGTTAAACCCAACAGTGAGGATTTAGCTAGGCATCTTTGCAAGACAGAATGATAAGCTAAGTTATTAAGATTATATTATGAGTTTCCATCAGGCGATGAAAACGTATTTGGCTGCAAGAAAACTATCAGGCCTCATTGATTTTAAAGAAAGCTGAACATTTTTTGATCGCCAATTCTCTGGATATTTATAGCAACTTACATCATAATTTTGACTGACACAGCACTTTAGAGTCAAAAGGTTTTGTTAGAAGCCCCTTCAATGGTTCAAAAGCGAGTGTACACGTACATGCATATAGGATTGCTTTAAGTCCCAGTATATCATGTGTATTTTACACGCCCGGATCCAGACCACAACTTGCTGGCGGGGCCATCTCTAGACAACTGCTGGGGCTCAGGGCCCAAAGAAAGAGGTCAGAATCAGGGTTCCAGATAAAAAAAGAAAAATCAAGCTAATTTCATGATTACCTTTAAATATATGTTATGGCATCTCATTGAAATTGCCTAAGCAAGGCGATTCCATTGAGATGTCACAAAATATATTTCAATCTATCCTAATGGAATATCATCTCAAATTATCATCAGGGTCTCCTTACTACATTATATTCAATACAGAGCCCCAGGTGGCGGGGCTTAAGCCCCAAAGCCCATCCCCTTGATCCGGAGCTTTTACATACAATGCACTATATTTCTTTCCAGGGAGCAGCATCCATATGTATTTGCGGTTGAAAAGCTTAAGAGTTTACTGATGAAAAGGGCAATGTAAGTTCCTGTACCCTTCATGGTCTGAAACCCTCTTGAGAGGAAAGTACGTGTTATATAAACAGGTTATTCAATGAAGAAAATCGTCTAAAGCATACGCTTACGAAAACGTGACAACGGTCTTATGCCAGATTTATTTCAGACTGAGGAGAAATTGTATTGGGAAACCCACGAGAATACCGCCTTTTTATCATTTCGTTGTGGAATTGGATCTTGTTGCTTTGTTTTTCATTATTTTGTTACGTATATACTGCATTTTCATAACTTGATATATAAATATTTACATTCTCAGTGCACTTTAATATTGAAAAGCCCTATGGTAACCAATAGAACGCAATGTAGTTTATACTTCAATAACTAATTCGGTTCACGCGACGTCACATGCCGTTAAGTGACGTCAAAATAGATCATGGTTCTCTACATTTTATTGGACGTAGGCGGCGTTAATACGTCGTTGAGCTGTTTCGCTATTAGTAGAAAAACTGCGTGTAAATGTTTTTTTCTGTTTCAACTGTAGACCCTAGCGCAATGTTTTGGTCAAATAATAGATAGAAGGAATGTACCGTAAATATAAGCAATGAACTTAATTTTTCTAAGGTTTATCGAAGTATAAACTACATTGAGTCGCTAACAAAGTTTTCATGACCCCCCTCGGAGTTCACTTACTTTGCTCGGAACCCAATGTAGTTTATACTTCGATAAACATCAGAAAAATGAAATTCGTTCCTTAATTAAGAAATCCACGAAAAGCCAAAACATTAAAGCTCAACCCATCCAAGGCACCGATAGAACAAGAAGAAGAAATGGCCACTGCACATCTTCATCGATGAATGACACATTGAAAATAGTTGTACAAGTGTGGTACTTACACCGGTAACATATTGCTTCTCTGTATTGCCTCTAGGGTCGTTTCGGGTAACTTCGGACAGCGGATGAATTCGGCAATACCATTGCAAACATGAAAATCCAGATTAGACTGAATGTGTTCTCTGCTCTTGAAGGAACTTTTTAAGATTTTAATTTTACCACACTACAGCTGGTGTTGTGCCGTGTGGCGGCCGTAACTTGAGACGTCTCCCCGTACATCATCCATAGCGCCGATTATATTTTATTTTTGTCCTTTGAGATCACAGGATATATTCTGAGAAATCTGAAATTTTAGATTGGTTTCGATTCTTATTCTAGAACATCGTCTTTTATATTATATCGACCCTTTTTGATAATAATCAGTCTTTGAATCGACTGCCCAAAACAGATTAAGAAATTAAAGTGCGCTGTCTCTAGTTTCGTCAACAGATATTGTCAGGGTCACTGATGAGGCTTTATTAGCCGAGACTACATAGTATAGCCCGTATTGCTTCTTCTGAATGTGTTCTCTGCTCCTAAAGGAACTTTATAGATCTGAATCATAATGAGCCGTCTCATCAGGATTTTCACTATTTGCTCACTTAATTTTGGTTAAATTCCAAACAACTGACATATAAAGAAAACAATGTTACTGTCCGAATTATCCTGCTGTCCAAATTTACCTGACTTGACCCTAACATATTCTCACGACGATTTTTTACAGGAACCCACTAATCTACCACGACTTTGTATACAGTTGGACAGCCGATTGTCGAGAATACAAGCAGTACTGTGACTTTGTGCATACATTTTCTAATGACATTATTCAATCTCGCAAAACGGCTCTTGTAAGTACTTAACGTGCATTCAATAGAACATGCTCATTGAAACTATATCACATATTTCATCCATATACGTTCCATTAATTTGCAAGACTAGCCCAGAATAACTGAAACAGAAACTCACACACCCAGATCCAATATCCCGCCCTTCAAAAGAAGTATACTGATTGACAAAACAAATGCTACACTTTATAAAAGTTTACTGAGAGACTTTAGAAACGCACTAATTTGTAGCTTTGGATATGCTAAAAAAATGAATTTTTGTTTCATACAGCCATCAACTATTGTAATTTTGGTTTATTCCAATTTGAAACGGGAACACAAGCTTTCAAAATGAATGCAAAATTTGGCTTTAGAATATTCCTAAAGGGAGATAAATTCGCATTAATCCAATGATGATTGAAGCGTGATTTTCAGTTTGCTGCAATTTCGTAACTGCTGATCAGATTTCAATGACATAAAAATCAGAGTTTATTCATTGTTCATGCTTTGCGTTCTCTTTTTATCGGTTACATTTCTTTCTTTTCAACGTCAGTTTTCAAAGATTCAAACTTTTTGCACGAAAACCGGAAGTGAAGGTAACGGACATTTGAATAATTACTCAAATTTGCTTGGAACTTGGTCGTTTTTTAAGTCGGGCATCTCCAAATTTTGAACTGTACCCTATTTTTTTTTTTTAAAAATATCCAATTTTCGAACATCGATAAAACACTTTTTCAAGGGTCTTTGTCATTTTTCATTGTTTTTACAGTGTGTCGTATTCATTCAGATGCATAAACATTAAAATTCGACAAAATGTGAATTTGTTAAAATTTTATGCCAAAAAGTAACCAAATTTCCATTTTCTCGAAATTTCTATGCATGGTTGCACACTCTCTGTAAGCGTTTGCAGACATAAAGAACTCAACCATGCTAACTCGCACGAGAGCTCAAACGTCTCCAATATTGCAAACTCTGGGTAAAATAACATGATATACAATGGTGCGTTTTTAATGTCCCTCAGTATGTAGATTTCAGGAAAACACATGAAACACATTCTGTGTAACCCCCTAAGAGAAAGAACCTGAAACGTCAGTATCTACTGAAGAAAATCTACTGTGTCAAAATAAAATTCCTCGTGTTTATCATATATTTTAGATGACAAAAATCGGTTCCAGATAGATACCTATGAATAGAAAAAGGGGCTACGGCATCGGAGGCATTAGTTTTGTTAAATTGCAGCTCAGGAGGATTAATTTGATTCACCTTGAATTCAAAGTAATAATTGTCAATACATACAAAACAGATTGTCTAGATATCTAGATTTTGAGTTATATGCTTCAGGGATTTGAGCTTGTTTATCATTAGGAAGAAAGGTCTTGAAATATCTTTCATTGCAAATTAGAAACATACAATATTAGCACAATAAGTACCCTTCGGTATACCAACAATTTGTTTGTATAACTTAGTGCCACATCTGATGTAAATACTATCTACAAGATATGTTTAGGCTTTTACACATGTTTGACACGACCAAAAGTTAGGTCGATTTTGGCCTTCAGATTTGAAGAAAGTGTGTCTTTCGTTATAGGCAAGAAAAGTCGAACCTTCATGTTGGAAAGTCCACTCAGTTGAATCAGATGAAATTTTTGCTGAATCTATATACGTCGTAAAGTGGTTTAGAGTGTAGAAAAATCATAATTTGACAAACAGATCTCAAGGAATCCTCTCGGATTCATCAATGGCAAAAAAAAAAAAAAAAAAAAAACAAAAAAAAAACGAGCCGTATTCAAACCACAATCCAATGTAAGGCAATACTATACAAATATTGTAACACTTAGGTAATAACCGTTAACTACACGGGCTAAACTTCCGTGAATGAAATTATTGATAAATTCAGCTTGTTTGTCCACAAATTATTTTTCACAATAGACTAGATGCAATTCATAGTTATAGCAATTACCAAGTTTAGTAATAAAAAGAACTGACTTCTTTCAGAACTAAAAAACTGACACGAAAGACTGTAAAATTTTAGTGTATCAAGATAATGTTTATGCTGCCAACCAGCACTTCGATTTATCTATGTAATAACAACGTTTTTCTAATAGGCAAATATTTGGGGAGGAATAGGTCTTCACTAAAATTCCTCCTCGAACATTTTGCTAGATTTCGAAACATTAGCTATCATAAACTGATGAGGTAAAAACATTTATGTTGTAAAGGGACACATACGTCCCCTAGCTTTTGGGACATGATTTCCCCATTGAGAATTGCTTCAAGAGACATTTGAATCGAAGCCGCACCAAAATGAGATGTTTTGGCTGTGCACAAAGTCTATTTTCAGAGTGAAGACGCGGCACAACTAGACAAACGCCATCTTGATTTTCTAGATATTCTGATTACGGCAAAAGACGAGAAAGGGGCGGGGCTTACAGATCAAGAAATACGAGACGAAGTTGATACGTTTATGTTTGCAGGTCAGTTTGGCAAAAATTAAAGTTAGAAGGTGTGATAATTTAATGGCATGTATGACATAATTGTCGACAATTTACTGATTATGGCAAACATGGACATAGGCGCATTGATAACTAAGGCTAAACAGCAGCAAACATTATATTTATAAGTCTTGCACCATTTTTTAGCAGCGGCAAGCCGTGTTAAATGAAGATGGCTATGGTAGGATACGATTTTTTTAGTGGCTGGATATTCGCCGATTGGCCGTTTAGCTCTCCTGAGCCAAGGACTCCGGAGAAGCTAATAGGTTGGTAGCCATTGGTGTCCGTCGTCAGTCGTCTGTCAACATTTTCAAAGGTGTTCTCCTCTGGAACCAGTGGGCCAGTTACAATAAAATTCCATTTGCAGTCTTCAGGCAAAGGAAGAAAGTTTGTCTTTTGGTTCAGGTCACAGGACCAAGGAAAAAAAAAAGAAAAAAGAAAATGAGTTAAAAACAAAGCAATTTCTCTTATTTCCATTTTTGTTCATATTTAAATTAACATGATGCCATTTCCGAATAGCGCTTCAGTCAAGTTAAGTGTAAGTATGCTTCCCTTTAATCAAAAAGAATCTCTGTATCATTTCAAACGCTCAAAATGTATTCTTATTAAATATATATAAAATAGTCTCTAGAGATTGCTCTTGGAAGCCAAAAAAAAAAAAAAAAAAACTCAAGAAAGTAATTTATTTGTCTGTCTTCATTCATTTTTATTCTGTAAAGGGCACGATACCACTGCATCTTCAATAATGTGGACACTGTACTCACTGGCAAAGTGCCCGGATATGCAAGAAAAAGTGCGGGAAGATATACAAGATGTTCTCCAAGGCCGAAAACGTTTGGACGTGTAAGTACGTGTTACAAGTCTGGATACTCGCACTCCAATCGCAACTTTTATCATCATTCGCTTTAACACTTAGCAACAGCGGGAAATACATTGAGTTGATTTGGACGGCCACGTTTCACACGATATTATGCAGGGGCGTAACTAGGGGCAAGTTCATAATACGCACAACCATGTTTTATTCTCTACTTCTTGAAGGGAAAGCTAGTATTTCAGCCACTTTGGTAATTGGTATTGAAATCTTGTCTAATTTATGAATTTTTAGCATGCAAATTTGCAGGTTGTCAATTTTGACAAAATTTCAATACGCACCTGCGTATTTGCCGTATACGTAGCTACGCCCTTGTTATGTAGGATTAAAAAACACCGACTTTTTATGCATATAGATTCTTAAAGTTCAATTCTTCGTTAGTGTTGTGATTATGTTCTCATTATTTTATGTTAATATTTAATTGGGGAATTTTTAAGTTGTAACTATGACCCCTCAAATGGCATACTTATATAGTAAATTGCACTGTAAATGCAGGACACAACTCTCTTTATTTCGCGAGATCATTTTTAGATACAAGGTTGCATGTTTTACACAAACGGATTTGAAATCTTCAATATTTTTTTCTTTCGATGTGCATTTTAATGGGAGAAAGGTTGAATAAATTCGGAGAATTAAACTGCATTTTGTAAATCATTCGATGTTTTCAGGTAAATCCGCAATTTACCTGTATATCCTCTTCCTTATAAAATATCGATTTTTCAATTGATTAGATTTGTTGCACTAAGTCTTGCTTGATATTATGCCGTGTAAATGTACTCTTTGTTGGAAGCTTAAGAGTGGAGATAATTGAGCCCATCGTTGTAACCTCGAAAATTGAGAACTGCTAATGTTGGAAATTTGTGGTAAAACAAAAATCTGGCGAAAACCATAAAAATAAACGTATCTCCCTGAAAGCTAGCAGACTTCTTATTTTTGTTGTTCTCTGCAGTTTAGAATACAAAACAGAGAGATATACTGTTTCAAAAAGTGTCTTATACGGAAATATCAAAGAGTAGTTTTCTGCGCAGAAATCTAAAATAAAATGTTATTGAAAATATACTCAGCTCTAAAGGTACTTTAATGCATTATAAAGAGCGTCATAGCAATTATTTATTCCAACTATTTTTCAAATTGTAAGGTAGACCAGATGAAAACAGTAATTTTCCTCAAATTTCTGACCATATATATGGTGCATGTATATTGAATGCATTTAGTCAATACAGGTAGGGTAGTTAAACCTATGTCATACTCACAGTGTAAATACTGTATTACTTTAACCAAGACAGGTATGTAAATGAAATTGTTCAGTCTTGAAAATAGACTCTTCTGTGTTTTAGACAAATATTTGGACACCGGCTACATCATTGTTTATCTACCCAGCCTGTAATGTGTGAAAAAATGGGGGGAGGGGGGGGGGGGGGTGGGGGGGGGAATGCCAGGACGCTCTTCTTCATGCATTTAAGAACCTTCAGACTAAGTAACAATTTAATAATGATGGTTATTTTTCAGCTTTTTGCGCACAAAGTTACCCTTTGTTTTTTTATATAAAACCCCCTTTTAACTCAACAAGTTCTGCACTTTGGGATTCTAAATTGTGAGAAACAACATAAAGCAGACATCTGCTAAGTTAGGGAAGATCTGTTGTATTTTTAGCATTTTATGCAGATTTTTGTCTTCGCCAAAACCAGTCTTTATCACCACATTAAGCTGGCGCTCGGGAGGCGGTTTGACAGAGCGTTTGCTGTGCGATCAGTCAACAGAAAATACTTTCTAAAGAACTCACAACCGTACAGTAAGGACGAAGATCAAAACTTATTTAATTTTGATTACGCAGAAAGAGTAATGAACTTGTAACACAGATGTTGCCTTAGGTAGTTGATAAAACCGTAGAAAAGATATTGGGTTGATAGCCCCTAGTATGTTTGAATATGCTCTCTGCAAGGGTGCGTAGGACCCGGCTTAAGTGGTGCTCATATTTCAAATTTGCAGTTTTCAACTACGCCATGTCGACTATAATCAAAGTTTACATGATCATACGGTTCGTTTTAAACGCCTTTGATTATTTTATAATACTAAAGAAGAGACTAAAGAAGCAACCGTGTTGCTAATTCTCACATATTTTGTTATTCATTAGAATACGGATTATGAAACGTTCATGTATGTTTTTCGGAGAATCAATAAATACTGCGTTTCAGTCGCTATGAATTAATTAAATATATGTATATATGAAATATGTTTATGTCTACCTTTTCAGAGATGACCTTCCGAAACTGAACTACACTACTCGCTTTATTAAAGAATCTATGCGTATGTATACTCCAGTACCTGCTATCACCCGGAAGTTAGCAGAGCCTGTGACGGTAGAGGGTGTTACCTTTCCAACCGGCAGTGTCATAGACCTTCACCCTCATCTGATGCATCATAACCCTTCTGTATGGGAAGATCACATGGTAAGTTAGCATTAAGATAAACTCGTATGACTCCGGTATCCTTCAATGAAAGAGACTAGAATCGATGTGGTTGGCTAAGTTTGCCGACTCACACCTGTTTATATATGTTTTTAAGGAAATTTCGAAACGGAAAAGAGCTGCTACGAAACGAGAAAGAGTCATAGTTACCAAACGACCTGGTCATCAGGTCGTTGGTAACTAAGACTCTTTTTCGTTTGTAAGAGCTCTTTTTCGTTTCGTAACAGCCCTTGTATATACATAATTATCCAGGTGTGCGACTGGGTAAGTCACATGTAATTGAAACAGTAGTACATGATTTACAGCTAACAAATATGCTAACTTTTCCTGAACGTATCCTTTGTGTTCTTGCGGGTTGTCCTGACCAAGACTAGTGAGACAGAAAAAAAATCTTTAAAATTTAAGCCAGACCCGGCTGTCAGTATCATAGCCCAGGGTCTTCGCTGGTTTCCAGCTGATTTATGAATATCTTCAGCCTATACCAACTGAATTTGTTCGTATTTTTTACATTACTTTGACCAAATTGAAGAAAAAAATCCTTTGAGGAAACGGCGGAAGTGTTTTATTTATGGGAAATATTTTACTGACTGGTATATAAAATCTAAAGCTTAGCGATATTCCAGTCGTCGAAGCTGGAAGTTTAACAACTTAATTTGGAGCATTCGCAGATTGTTTGAGCAAACAATATTTAATTTTACCTTTCTGTGTTTCTTTTCCACCAGAAATTCGATCCTGGTCGGTTTACTCAGGAAAATATCGCAAAGAAGGACCCCTTTGCATTTCTACCATTCTCAGCAGGTCAAAGGTAATGTAAAACATGAGAAGTCTACCAGGTTTAAAACTTTGGCAGTTTATAGTTTAAATTAAGTAGTAGACGAAACACACATTTTGATCAGTTAAATGAACATGTATTTGGTATGAATATTTATCACTTTGTTACCAGGCAAAATCAGGTTATAGGAAGAAAATATTCATTTGCAAAGTGTCTGTTACCAGCAAACTGCTCAACGCTGTAAAACACAGGTAATGATCAAGAACTAATACAATCGGATTCCATATCCCGCCCTCAAAGTTAAAATGGAAGGCAGCATACATAAACTGACAGCAGTACACGTAAAAAAGGCACGCACGGTAAGCCGTGCAAACAACTGTCCCGGACAGGCGGATATTCAGCACACTTTTGGTTTGTGTACTAAAAGACCTAACAAATTCTCGACAAGCTTACGATGCTTTGAGCAACTGGACCAGACTCTAGTAAGATTATAGAATCTATGACGGGGTTGAGGCCGAGACAAGGAAATCTCAGGCAAGTTTTCAGATTATTTAAGTCTTATGCGAGGCTTGCCAAGCATAAGACTTAAATAATCTGAAAACGAGCCTGAGATTTCCTCGTCTCGGCCTCAACCCCATCATTGATTATTTTTCTCACCCATTATATTTTATAAAACAGTAAATTCATTGAATACCTATACTTCTTCTTGAGGTCATTACTATAAACTTCAAACTAATTTTCTATTAATAGTTATGACATGTGTGTTAATTTCATCTTGTGCATGCATTTTTTATGACTGGCAGCTAATCAAAACTCTACAGTGACACCTCATGCACTTCATTTGCTGTCAATTTCATTTTGCATGCAATCTACATGACAGGTAGCAGCAAGTTGATTTGTTGAATTTAAGTGTGCAATAAATTGGGCTGTACTATAGCAATGATTGGCATTTTGAGACAGGTTTTTGAGCCTAGGCCGAGATAGCTGGCCGAGATAGAAAAATTTCAGACACCTCTAGAAAGGGATATTCTTGTCCAATGGGTGAGAAAAGGTAATCTAAGATGCGACATGCAAAAGTAGTTCATAAGGTGAATGGGTACACTTTCAGCGGAAATAACTCTTCCATTTTCAGTTTGGCTCCTTTCTAAATGGAGTCAACTCTTATTGGAAGAAATGCTCCTAAAACGTTGCACCTTTAGAAGCATTTTTTGTCAGTTTATTAACTGAGATCCATTTTGGACGGGCTTCATTGTCTGGGGGAAGCAATCAGGAATTCACAAATATTGTTCTCATTGAATAAATGTTGAAAAACTTTAAGGTGTATCCATACAGCAAACATCTGTATGACCACCATGAATTCTCGATTATCAAATTTGGTCTCTCTACTGGTGAAGGCCACCAGCGGTTCGAAACTATTTTTTTACTTTCGCAAAACTGTGAGAACGAAACTTTTATAAGTCTTGAGTTTCAAAGTGTATTTACTCAAAAATGTCCGAGAATCCATTTAAACGTACACTACACACATGTGTCTTCACAGTCAATGTACATATCTAAAATTAACAGATGGACACGACTGTGATGACACATTTGTGTATTCGCTTTTAAAGGAATAGGTCGGACAATTTACAATCTCTTTGGAACTCAAGTGCCTGTGTTTTAAAAGACCAACTAGTCAGTCCTCCGTCTTTTATTTTCCGTCAACCTTTGGAAAAAGCTGTGTGTCAAGTCCAATACGATTGGCGACAGGCCGATCTGTTTATTATACCGGACAATGGAATGGCGTGAAATGTGGGTCAATAGTAAGGTTAGACGTTGCCTGACGGCAACGAAAAATGATTATAACAAATACAGTGGTATATTGTGTCCGATGACAATGGTCTATACACAAGATCAGTTTTAAATATCTAATATTCTAAAATATTAGTCTTTCCGAGATAACGGAGGGCTAAGACGATTAATCAAAGATGACTTGATCCAAAATTCTTTTTTTGCACATAAGCGTCACCTCGACTAATTAACAATTAAACCTTTTTGTCTTTAATTGGCAGGAACTGTATTGGTCAACACTTTGCGATGAATGAAATCAAGACTCTTATTTCCAGAGTAGTAACAAGGTAAAACTCGAAATCTCAAACTCTCACCATGATTATTGGACCTCAGAGTCTCATCTAGAATCACTACTAAATTTGAAAGTGTCTATATCATTGCTAAGGCAATTCTGTTTGGCTAAATCATTCTATTCTATTCTATCCCATAACCTTATTAGGTCGTTGGGGCACCACAGATGACTTTGAAACAATCCCCTTCCATTTTGTCCTGTTCTGAGCTGCCCTAGGTGAGCTGGCAAAACCCATCCCTGTCCACTCTTTAATATTGTCTTCCCACCTCTTCTTCTGTCTACCTCTTCTTCCTTTTCCTTGTAGAATCGTCTTTGCTAAACCAGAAGACCGTGAGACGTGGCGTTTCTTGACCAGCGTCAGGAGTTCACCATAGTCTCCAATGGCTGCTTGGATCTTTCTGCGAACCTCCCCATTGGTTATATGGTCCTTGTACGAAATGTTCAGTAACCTTCGGTAGCATCTCATCTCAAAGGCCTGCGTTCTTTTCTCTAACTCTACTGTCAAGGTCTACGATTCACAGGCATACAAAAACGACAAGGAAGCGCATAAGTTTCACCTTTGATCCAAGAGATATGTTGTTATCTCTTCAAATTGGTTTCAGCTTGATAAGAGCTGAAGTGGCTTGTGCAATCCTTGAGATTACCTCCTGTTTTGGGACATCATCTGAGACAACTGCTCCAAGGTATTTGAAGCTTGTTACAGTACCAAGCTTCTGTCCTTTTACCTTGATTTCCCTCTGGATGCCAACTGCGCTGTTTATCATCAGTTTTTTAGGCTTCTCAGCACTGATCTCCATCTTATACCTTTTGCAGGTTTGGTCGAGACTTTCAACTAGGGCTTCTAGTTCCTGCTCTTTCTCAGCTAGAGCATCTATGTCATCGTCAAAACGCAGATTGGTAATATTTCTGCCGCCTATGCTAACCTTTCCGTCATGTTCTTCCAGAGCATCAGACATGATCCGTTCGAGAAAAATGTTAAAGAGGGTGGGTGACAGAAGACATCCTTGTCTTACTCCAACTGTTTTTCTGAACCATTCTCCTGTGCTGCCATTCATCAGGACTGCATTTGTAGCCTTGTCGTATAGCTGCTCAATGGTGCGGACTAGATTTGCACTGATAGTGTAGTTCTGCATGGTGGTCCATAAGGCTGCATGCCATACCCTGTCAAAGAATTTTTAGAAATCAATGAAGACATACGTGTTTTTTCATTAAAAGGTTCTGGTATGATTTATGCCATATTTGGCCCCGACAGAAATTATGAATTTTCAAAATTATATTTTTTCTCTGTTAATGTTGTATGAGAGTTTAAATCTCCAACCATCTGTTGTGGTTCAAATTGTCTACATTCTTGCGATTGTTTAGTTTCTGAGCATTTTCGCCTTTTTGCCTGCATTAAACCTTCAAATAACTCAGACCATGACTAAACGCAGCTCATTTTAGCATAGTAATACAATTTAAGGACAACAGTAATATGTGAGATTCAGCTGTGTACATTTATGGGATGACAAAGTTTTATACTTTGTTTTTTTTTCAAACAAATTGCAGTGTCTTGGTCTTTTTTCCAGTCATCTCAGCACAAAACTGCCTGTAGCTCCTCTCATAGACAAACCATACGTAGGGAGTACCCATTATCTTAAGTCCAATAATTTGACCAATACCAGGTCCTTTTGTAACTGTCTGTAGCATAGCATTGTCCAGGCAATTCTTTTTTTGCTAATTATACATAGTATTTCATGTGAAGTTTCGTAACTTTCTGTTGCATGAACCAGGAAGTACTTACTTGACATATGTTTGTTCAACATGTTTGCGTAAACTGAGTAAGTAATTGTCCTGTAGACAGAGTATTAAGCTGATCATTATACCCCCGCTTTGAAAAAGTGACGGTGGGAGCGGGTATTATGGTTTACATCTGTCCATCATTCCGTCCATCTGCAATTCCGTAACACTTTTTTTTGTAAAAACATTTGTCAAAGATTTCTCCACAACCATATAAGCTAGAATGTTCATATTCTGATTGACAATGACTTGTTGTATTGTGGGATTGAAATTTAGCACTCTCCCATTTATACTTCCTGTTATTTATCCATTTTTCTTTCTTTCATGTTATAAATTTGGTCAAAGATTTCTCCATAGCCATATAAACTAGAAAGTTCATATTAGGCATACAGATAGACAACGACTTGTTGTTTCATGGGACTGAGACACAGCCCTCTCCTACATTCCTTGTATTTGTTCATTTTTCTTTCTTTCTCATTTGAATAATGGAATTTTTCGTCAAAGGTTTCTTCATAACCATACAAGCTATAGTCTTCATATTTATTATACAGGACGACAACGACCTGATGTATCGTGGAATAGAGAACGGGCCTTCTCTTCTTGTTCTCCACCTGATTTCTTCACTTTACTTTCTCTCCATACATTCGATACTTTAATTTTACCATATAAGCTAAAATGTTCATATTAGGCATACAGATAGACAACGACTTGTTTTATCGTGGGATTGAGACACAGCCCTCTCCTAAATATTCTTTCTTGTATTTGTTCATTTCTCTTTCTTTCCCTAATTTGAATAATGGAATTTTTCGTCAAAGGTTTCTTATTAACCATATAATTTAGAGTCTTCATATTTATACAGGTTGACAATGACCTGATGTATCGTGGGATAATGAACGGGCCTTCTCCTCTTATTCGTCGCCTTATTTCTTCACTTTTCCTTTTCTCCATGCATTCAATACTTTAATTTACCATATGAGCTAGAATTTTCATATTAGGCATACAGATAGACAACGACTTGTTTTATCGTGGGATTGAGACACAGCCCTCTCCTACATATTCTTCCTTGTATTTGTTCTTTTTTTTTCTTTCCATCCTTTGAATAATGGAATTTTCCGTCAAAGGTTTCTTCATTTTTGTTATACAGGTTGATAACGATCTGATGTATCGTGGGATAGAGAACGGCCCTTCTTGTCATATTCGTCACCATATTTCTTAACTTTTCTTTCTCTCCATGCATTCAATACTTCACTTTTTCAGAACAGTTTTCTCAGCAGCTGTTCAAGATAAAAGATTATAATTTGGTAAATGGGTTAACAATGACTTGTGGTATCTTTGGATTGAGAATGGGTCTTCTATGGCATATTCCTTTTAGTATCTGTTTACCTTTCTTTCCCTCCATGCATTTAATGATGAACTTTTATAACATTTATCAGCAACTGTTAAAAATGGAAAGATTATATCTTGTTTATGAGGTGACAATGATCTATTGTATCATGGGAGACGAAACTGGCCTTCTGCATAATCTTTCCCAGTATTTGTTCATTTTTCGTTCTCTCCATGCATTTAAAAATGAAATTTTTCATAACAGATTCTCAGCAAGTGTACAAGACAGACTAGTCATACATCATGGTTGTATTAATCATAACACAGATTTGTTTATTTCATATATATTTTGCCATATAGGCCACATATACCTAAAGCGCTGCAGCGGGGGTATAGTCAGGTCCTCTGACAGTTCTAGTTTGTGCATTATTTTTCTAAATGACAGTGTACTTTTCGTTTAAAGCAATATTCTGCTTTTTAACATGAAAATGAAAATTTTGTATCTTTTTCAGATTCCAAATTATTTGTGATGAAAACAGAGAGGCAATACCTTATCCAGAAGTGATTATGTCCGCTAAAGATGGAATATATCTTAACTTTAGAGAAATATAAATTGGAGGATCAACTTGCTGCATAAAACAGAGAATTAAAATATTTAAGAATGAATTATAGGTTTGAGAAAATCATACCTTTCCATTGTAAGAATTTCAGGTAGCATATCACTTTTAATGCGAGAGGAGCATTCGACTTCTGTCGAATTATAAGTTAATTGTTGCCATAGCTCGGTTACCAAAGCAGCTATGAAATAACCAGTTGTTGTGCTTAGTACCTTGGCAGAATGACGTCTTGGTGACGTAACTTTGTCATCAATATAAACTCCTAGTTGCTGTGATAACTGATTTATGACGTCATTGGTATCGGAGCATGCCATGCTCCTTCAAATTTACATTGACATGACATTACAAACTGAAATTCTTTCAACAGAAAATATTTACACTTGCCACTGACTTCCTATAGGTGAACCCTTTAGAGCAAATAGCTTCATACACCGATGAAGGACAATTGCTCATGTGACGTCGTCAAGCGACGTCTTAGGTAAACAAACAGTCTGATCAGAGTTCGCTGTCCGCATGGAGATAGCTCAGACCCTGAGCTACACTTTAAGCGCAAAGCGAAGGTTCTGATTAGACAGGGAGGATGTCCAGGTTGATCTGAGTCTGCGCTGGGCGCACTACCGCTTTGTTGGTTTTCTCGTGTCGCGGCTGACTTAAAGAATGTATTCCTGTTTTGTTTTTAATTTTCTATGAAAATGAAATAAGGCTACAAACGTTGACAGACCATGCTTAGACTTTATAGCTTTGTTTAATTGGTTCTCTACATTCCCCTGTGAATTTTTAAGCATGAAAGTAAGTATCAGTCAAGATTATGATTTACAAATATTATCGCTCCATGAATTATGCCGTCAAGAAATTTTCTTTCTCGTAGCCGATAATCATGCACCCTCGTCAAATAAATTGAATTTCCAGCGACGGTTGTACAGCAAATCAGCGAAAATCCAGAGACATAATTGTTGTATAGGGGTTTACGCCAGCCAATAATCGCTACGAACAGATGCAAGAAAATATGTCATATTGTCATGTTTGTATATCAAACTTTGAAATGGGGTTCTGTATTTTTTTTTTTTTGACTGATTTAAACTTTTGTTGAAAACGATTAGCTAGCAGTTGAGAGAAAAATGCAATTTCTAATAATTTTGATGACTTCTGCAATATTTCAAAATCCATGGAGAAATGAAGGTGCTAGGGCGATGACAAAGTTTTTCTAAAAATAGCCACAGTGACCTTGACCTTGGGCACAGCACCCTGAAAGTCGAAATTGCTCGAGATATTGTCATGCCCTACATTTGTATGAATTAATTTTAAAATCCATTGAGAAATGCAGGTGCTAGAGCGCTGACAAAGTTTTTCTGAAAATAGCCACAGTGACCTTGACCTTGGGCACAGCACTCTGGAAGTCAAACTTAATTGATATATTGTCATGCCCTACATTTGTGTGAAGTTGATTTAAAATCCGTTGAGAAATATAGGCGCTAGAGCGATGACCAAGTTTTTCTAAAGATAGCCATAGTGACCTTGACCTTGGGTGCAGCACCCTGAAAGTCAAACTTGCTCGAGATATTGTCATGTCCTACATTTATGTGATTTTTTTTGAAAATCCGTTGAGAAATATAGGTGCAAGAGCGCTGACAAAGTTTTTCTAAAAATATCCACAGTGACCTTGACCTTAGGCGCAGCATCCTGAAAGTCAAACTTGTTTGAGATATTGTCATGCCATACATTTGTGTGAAGTTATTTTAAAATCTGCTGAGAAATGTAGGTGCTAGAGCGCTGACAAAGTTTTTCTAAAAATAGCCACAGTGACCTTGACCTTAGGCGCAGCATCCTGAAAGTCGAACTTGCTCGAGATATTGTCATGCCCTACATTTGTGTGAAGATATTTAAAAATCCGTTGAGAAATTTAGGCAATAGAGCGCTGACACTATTTTTTTCAAAAATATGTGATGTTGTTTTCTCCATTATAACACTATGGGATTTTTTTTCAAACGCTCAAGGGCAGCTAACTCCGTAGTCTGTGCTCGAATCCGGCCAAATTTCGAACTCATCCAAGCTCTTGTGCATGTCATCATTACCTGCAAGTGTGATAAGGATCTAAGCAAAAACAGTTGAGAAAACGTGATGACGCCATTTTCGCCATTATAACCCTATGGATTTTTTTTTCAAACGCTCAAGGGCAGCTAACTCCGTAGTCTGTGCTCGAATCCGGCCAAGTTTCGAACTCATCCAAGCTCTTGTGTATGTCATCATTACCTGCAAGTATGATAAGGATCTAATCAAAAGCAGTCGAGAAAACGTGATGACGCCATTTTCCCCATTATAACCCTATGGGGGCTATCTGTTGCCATGGAAACCAGAGTTCTCAGCTGATCGGCACCAAAACCCAATGCAGCCTTCCCCAACCCAAATGATGCTTCAGATAAAATTTGATTGCGATTGGCCCACTGGTCTCTGAGATATTTATGTTTGAAAGTGTTGACGCATCCACACACCCACCCACGGACGGACGACGGCCCGACTCCCATCCTATAAGCTCACCTCTGAGCCTTCGGCTCAGGTGAGCTAAAAATAGCCACAGTGACCTTGACCTTGGGCACAGCACCCTGAAAGTCGAACTTGCTCGAGATATTGTCATGCCCTACATTTGTGTGAAGTTATTTTAAAATCCATTGAGAAATGTAGGTGCTAGAGCGCTGACAAAGTTTTTCTAAAATTAGCCACAGTGACCTTGACCTTGGGCGCAGCACCCTGGAAGTCAAACTTGTTTGAGATATTGTCATGCTCTACATTTGTATGAAGTTGATTTAAAATCCGTTGAGAAATGTAGGCGCTAGAGCGATGACCAAGTTTTTCTAAAGATAGCCATAGTGACCTTGACCTTGGGTGCAGCACCCTGAAAGTCAAACTAGCTCAAGATATTGTCATGCCCTACATTTTTTTGAAATTATTTTAAAATCTGCTGAGAAATGTAGGTGCTAGAGCTCTGACAAAGTTTTTTTCTAAAAATAGCCACAGTGACCTTGACCTTGGGCGCAGCATCCTGAAAGTCGAACTTGCTCGAGATATTGTCATGCCCTACATTTGTGTGAAGTTATTTTAAAATCCGTTGAGAAATGAACGGCAATAGAGCGATGACAAAGGTTTTTCTAAAAATATGTGATGACGTTGTTTTCCCCTATAATAACACTATGGGATTTTTTTCAAACGCTCAAGGGCAGCTAACTCCGTAGTCTGTGCTCGAATCCAGCCAAATTTCGAACTCATCCAAGCTCTTGAGTATGTCATCATTACCTGCAAGTATGATAAGGATCTAATCAAAAACAGTCGAGAAAACGCGATGACGCCATTTTTCCCATTATAACCCTATGGGATTTTTTTCAAACGCTCAAGGGCAGCTAACTCCGTAGTCTGTGCTCGAATCCGGCCAAATTTCGAACTCATCCAAGCTTTCGTGTATGTCATCATTACCTGCAAGTATGATAAGGATCTAATCAAAAACAGTCGAGAAAACGTGATGACGCCATTTTCCCCATTATAACCCTATGGGGGCTATCTGTTGCCATGGAAACCAGAGTTCTCAGCTGATCGGCACCAAAACCTAATGCAGCCTTTCCCCTTCCCAAATAATGCTTCAGATAAAATTTGATTGCGAGCGGCCGACTGGTCTCTGAGATATTTATGTTTGAAAGTGTTGACGCACGCACCCACGCACCTACGCACCCACGCACCCACGGACGGACGACGGCTCGACTCCCATCCTATAAGCTCACCTCTGAGCCTTCGGCTCAGGTGAGCTAAAAAGTCTTAAAAATAATGAGCACAGTAAAGAGCATAAACCAATTCTGAATCTTGTACACCCCGTCTGGTAAGTAGAGGCAGATTTACAGAACTTCGGATTGGGACTGGCTCGGAACAAACTTGAGTTTCAATCTGTGATGCGTGTGTACATCAGCTAAAGAGGTCTTGGCATCTAAACTGGTCCTGGCCTCTATTTTGGTCCTCGTCATCCTCTAAACTGGTTCCGACTGGCATCAATTATGGTGGGCTTAGCAGACTCTAAAATGGCTCTGAGAGCTAATTGTAAATATATACAAAACCAGTAGTTTTCTGCTAAATCTGCTTCTAAGGTCCGTTTATATCCACATTACTCACGAATTATTATAAAATGTGGAAAGTGAAGAATGTGAAACTTAAATCATGAACGGTGTAGTGTGATGGATGGATGACTTGCGATTTTAGGTCCTTTTCAACAGTATTTCAGTCATACTGGGACGATGTAAGTATGATAATGAAAGGCTGTGTGTAATAGAACCCCGTTTGCGGTTGGAAAGATTCCCGGCTCCAGCGGGGCTCGACCTCAGGATAGCTAGATCAGTAGGCCAGCGTTTAACCTACTGAGCTAGCGGGGCTCCTGATATACACAGGGCTTTTAGGTGAAAGTAGAGTACATATTCCCCAGGGATATGCACTGGGCCTATCAGTGACAGCAGAGAGCAACCGGGACAAACTTTGAGTATATAGGTGACAGCAGGATTTGTCATGGATAGCCACCGGGCCTGTAATTGACAGTAGAGTATCCTAGCAATCCAAACAATGTGCCTTTAGGTGATAGTAAAATATCGAAGGGACAAACAGTGGACATGGACATATGAATACCATAGATAGACATATAAAGCTTCAATATAATCGAGTGGAGCACCATAGGGACACACGACTTATAGGGACAGGCACTACGGGGATAAAGCTGTCCTTTAGGCGACAGTAAAGTAACTTAGGGACAGATCATACGTGGTCTAAAGGTGATAGCAGAGTATCACAGGGACAGAGATCATACGTGGTCTATAGGTGATAGCAGAGTACCACAGGGACAGGTACCGAGCCTATACTATGACCTTTTACATTTAGTATTGCGCCTACCATTTGAAAATGGCCCTATGAGAAGTTTATATCTTTTTGACGACTTTACCATTTCAGTGAGGCGACTGCGGCTGCAAGTGGGATATGGCGAGGGGCGAACGGAATGGGAGGGGTTGGAGTCACTAAAGGTATAGCTTGGGATGGGAAGAGAACATTACAGTGCACCGCCTTTATTTTTTAGACAAATTATTCCAAAGTGATTAAGTGCCAATCCATCCATTTTTGCTGCCGGTTGTCTAAGAAAATACTGATACGTTTTTATTATTATCATTATTATTTCGTTTTCATTCGTTTATGAGGATTGGCTCGGATGTCCAGGCTGATCTGAAGCTTCACTAGGTTCACATTATTCATTATTATCCAAAATTATTCATAGAATGCATTACTGTCGCATAGTCATCGGGACCATTTTAGAGGCTGCTTATCGCACCATAATAGATGACAGACGGGACCAATTTAGAGGCTGATTGGGACCAAAATAGAGGCCAGGACCAGTTTAGATGCAGGACTACTTTAGATGATGTACATGCGTGCAAAGAACTCGGTATTCTGCCAGCCATCAGGTATAGTCTAATTGAGTTTAGTACAGTAGGCATATGCACTACTCATTGGTCTGAGGGATGATGGCATGATCATAGATACCATGATTATCACCTACAATACAGTAAAGGAAGTAAAAAAATAAAAAAGGAAAATACACAATAATGCCTTTTTCGTAGGGAAACCCAGCATTTTGGGTACCATAAAATAAGCATTAAACGAAGGTATTTTTCTTGATGTCTCTTTCTTGGTCGATAAAACACACACACACACACACACACACACACACACACACACATGGCATAAAACAAGGTAACTAAAAATTGTTGGATTATTCCAACAATTTGAAACCTTGAATGCATCTATAATGCTAGGCCAATAAGTGGAATCTAAAGCCAAATCACTGGTATGTGTCCAATATTCTAAACAGCTTTTGCTGTGAAATGCTAAAATACTCCAATGATTTTCCCATCAACTTCACCTGAATCAAATAATTATACAAAAAATTGTCAAATGAAGACAATTTATTCCTCAAAAATTTAATTTACAAATTGTTTAACTAACTGAAACTTAGTAATACCCTGTACATACAATGCTTGTCTCAAGAAATATAAAGCTCATTAAATTGCAGAAATATTCTCATGATTTCAATATACATGTGTTTTCACTGAATGTTTAAAAGTAAAACTAATTTGGTTAAAACTTTCTATTCTGAAATTTGTCTCACTATCAGAGTGGGTTTAAATCATAGGAATATTCCTGCAATTTCAAACTTCTTGTAAATAGCAGAACATTCCAGTTAAACAAAGCTCCAATCTTAATTCTATGAATACATAATTTGAGGAGGCAAATCATTGCTAATTTCTATCATTCTAAAATTGCTGGAATATTCCAATGACTTCAATTTTTCTCTCCAATCATCTGCTATCAACACTGATTTCTATACTTAAATCTAACAACTAGAAAGTTCTAAATCCTTGGAATATTCCTACAACTTCAAATTAGTCGCAATGTTGGGGAGTAGGTAAAGTAAGATGGGCCATCTAACTTAAGTGCGCACATTTAAGACTGAAGCAAACCAATGGTTATTTTTAATTGTTGAAAATTGCAGGAATATTCCAACGATTTCAGTTTATTATCAGACTGCTTGTAATAAAAAATGATAATGATATGAACCTAATAAGCAGAAGGTTATTTAATCCTCGGAATAGCTGCAATTTCAAACTCATTGTAGGAATATTCCAATAATTTAAATTTATTATCAGAATGTCTGATAATAACAATTATAATTAATGTCCTTTAACCTACAAACTAGTTGTAATTGTTGGAAACTTCCAATAAAATCTATCCCATCTTTATTCAATGCATGGGTTTAAAAAGCAAAGTGTTATTTTCAACCATTCTTAAATTGCTGGAATATTCCAACGATTTTAAATTTTACTGGAATGTCTGATAGCAGCAATAATGTTTTTATGTTACACCTAAATCCTAGGAATAATACTGCAATTTCAAACCAGTAATATTTGAAAGGTCTAAGTAAACTAAAGCTGTTAACTTAATTCAGTGAATACCCAAGAGACAAATATGTGTCTGTCTAAAATTGTAGGAATATTCCAGCAATTTAAGTTTATTATCAGAATATTTGATAGTAACAATGATTTATGTCCTTAAATCTACTAGTTGGAGTGTTAAAACCCATTTTCCTGCAATTGCACACTCGTTGTAATTGTTGCAAAGTTAAAAAAAACGAAAAAAAAAAAACAACTACTCCCGTCATTATTTAATGAATGCATTTATAAAACTGAATCAATTTAAATTACAAGAATTCCACGGAATGCTATGTCGCACCTACATTGCATTTCCTCTGTAGCAGAGATCATGTTGAGAAGAAAGTGAAAGCAAAAATTGAAAACTAAAAGAAAACGAAATAGTTTCAGGCAGTATTCTGACCTAAATTTTGTCACAATCCACCCAATGGTTCTTAAGGTACTGCAATTTTCATATTTGTGCTATTTTTAGTAACGGTGGATGGCAGCCATCTTGGATGGCCAATTTGCCAGAAACCAAAATAGATATATACAAGGATCATTCCGACACAAAATTGGTCCAAATCCATTCAGGGGTTCCTGAAATATAGTAATTTTGATGTTTTTGCTATTTTCAGTAACGACAATGGCGGCCATCTTGGATGGTGCATCCCCAGAAATGTGAAAAAAAGAGAAAAACTCCTTTCAAGAATTATTCTGATTAAATCTGAGCAAAGTCCACTCAGTGTTTCTCGATGTATCGGCATTCAAACAAATTTAGACTCGTAAATAAAAAATCTAACGCCGCAACAGATTTTTTCATTTTCATACTTTTCAAAATAAAAGGTCCAATTGATGTTCCATGCAAAGTTTCAGCCAAATATATGTCTAGTGGTTCTAGAGAAAATGTTTATTTTGTTGTTTTGCTATTTTTAGTAACAGCGGCCATTTTGAATTCTCGACCAGGCTGAATTTCTGTAATCTTAAGTCGTGTAGCCTGATCATGCTCCATATAAAATTTGAGAACCATGGCTGCAGTGGTTTTGGAGAAATTAACTGTACAAATCTGAACGCAATGGTTGACATAATTGTGAACGGACTGACGGACGGACGGACGGAATGACGGACGGAAAACCGGACGCCTAAATCGACCTTGCTAAAGCAGGTGCGACAAAAACCATTCTGAAATTGCTGGAATATTCCAATGGTTTTAATTTTTACCGAAATGTTGATAGTAGCAATAGTTTTATTTATGTTACACTTAAATCCTAGCAATATTACTGGAAATTTGGAAGGTCTAGGTAAAATAAAGCAGTTAACTTAATTCAGTGAATATCCAAAAAAAAAAAAAAAAAAAAAAAAAAAAAAAAACAATTGTTAATATGTGTCTGTCTAAAATTGCTGGAAGATTCCAGCGAATTATGTTTATTACCAGAATGTATGATAGTAACAATGATTTATTTCCTGAAATCTACAAGTTGGAGAGTGTTCAAACATATGAATATTCCTGCAATTAGCATCCCGTGATATTTGGAAGGTCTGGGTAAAATAAAGCAGCTTTCTTTATTCAGCAGCATGAAAATTTATGCTAACTTGTGCCTGTAAAAAAGGGGAGAATTACTCTAGTGATTCAAGTTTATTATCAGAATGTTTGATAATAACAATGATTTATGCCCTTAAATCTACAAGTTGTAAGTTGTTTGAACCTAGGAATATTCCTGCAATTGCACACTAATTGTAATTGTTGGAAACTTCCCAAAATTCAAACTCCCATCTTTATTCAATGAATTCATTTTAAAGCAGAATCAATGTTGATTGCAACCATTCTGAAATTGCTGAAATATTCTAATGATTTCGATTTTTACTGGAATGTCTGGAAGCAGCAAAATTTTATTTTGTAACACTTAATACCTGTTAATACACTACGATTTCCATCCCGTAATCTTTGTAAGGTCTAGGTTAAATAAAGCTGCTATCTTTATTCAGTGAATACAAACAAGAAGCAAACAAAACTAATGCTAACTTGTGCTTATCTAAAATTTTAGGAATATTCCAGCGATTTAAGTTTGTTATCAGAATGATTGATAAATAACAATGATTTATGTCCCCTACCACCTTGAAGGTCTTTAACCTAGGAATATTCCTGCCATTGCACACTCGTTGCATTTTTTGGAAACTTCAAGCAACATCGAATTCACATCTTTATTCAATGAATGCATTTTAAAAGCAGAATCAATGTTAATATCAACCATTCTGAAATGGCTGGAATATTCTAATGATTTTAATTTTTACTCAAATGTCTGACAGCAGCGATGGTTTTATTTATGTGACACTTAACACCTATTAAAACTTCAGCGATTTCCATCCCGTAATCTTTGTAAGGTCTAGGCTAAATAAAGCTGCTATCTTTATTCAGTGAATACAAACAAGAAGCAAACAAAACTAATGCTAACTTGTGCCTGTCTGATATCGCAGGAATATTCCAGCAATTTAAGTTTGTTATCAGAATGTTTGATAGAAACAATGAGTGGTCTTGCATTTAAAAATCAAAATCAATGTTAATCAACCATTCTGAAATTGCTGGAATATCAATTTGATTTTAATTTTTACTGGTAGCCTAATGGCAGCAATGGTTTTTTTTCATGTTACACTTAAATCCTTCGAATATTACTGCAATTTCCATATTTGGAAGGTCTGGGTAAAAATAGCTGCTATCTTCATACAATAAATATAAACAAGAAGGAAAGAAAACTAAATGTTAATTACAGGTTGGAAGGTACAACAAAAGTTGGAATCTTTTTTTCGTCGTATATCTACTTTCGATTTCTACTTTCGGTTTAATACACACAAACAAACAAACAAACAAACAGTGCAACATTTTGATAGCTATTTTGAAATCTGGTCAATTTCAAGATTGACCGAGGTCCATTTTGGAAATCCAAATTGGAAAGGTCAATTTTGAGGCCGCTACCCAGTGTCAAAATTACGGTTGTGGGTGCCTACCGACATAGCTTACTTATTCATGAAAGTTATTGTCAAATCTTCAACTAGAGACATATAACAAAACACTCTTCCATTTAATCTGCGCCGATTATCTTTTTTTAAAGATTTTTCTTGTCTTTATTTGTTCTCTTAACTGATTTCTGCTGCAGCTACTGTGTCTTGCGGAATGCTTCAGTAAGTGTAGCTCGGAGAGGGCTTTTCTTTGCCTGCCGAAACCTGCCCATCACCTTTTTTTCATTCAATTTTTGGGGGTTTAGCGACACTGAAGAAGTCAACTACCGAAACACGCATCGGTCGCATACGTTTATTGTAAAAGTGCTTTAATTCTAAATGAATAAAGACCTGTATCTGTAAGTCTAGAAACAGACAATTGCAACTTCCGTTTACGGTTTCAGTTTGCTATGTATTAGGTGGTTTGCCAGGGTGTGAATGTTCGACGTTATCATTTTTAAACCATTTTATCTTTACACACAGAGAAAAAATGAACACACGTACGCATATAGTTAACAGATACACACAAAATGTATATCTATATTATATCGGGACTGATTGCTTACTGTTTATGGAATTTAGTGAGATACGTGAACTATTATAGAGAAAATCTCCGGTGGTCTTCTAAAGTGCCCGGCCTTACTCCGAGTCACTGGTTCTGGGGATATACTGCTTTGGTAACATTTGCTACTGTTAATTTTTAGAGCACTCGTGCAGTTTATGATAATATCTAGTTTCATGTACGAAATTGTACTGCTCTCACCTTTAGTTAACATTTTTCATTTTTATTGCTGCATATTACAGGAATCCGGGATAAGTTTATCGAAATCATTATTGAATAGCTACAGTAATTGTCCTAAATATCGGATCAACTCACCCAACTATGCATAATTTAACCGTAAAACCTGTTTAGCTAGGATTTTGCTGGTAGAATGGCAAAGAGGGCAACACTGAGTGAAGCAGTCTGATCTGGGTTTACGGCGTTTTCCCAGGCATTTATATTTCATATTGAGAGTCGATACGGTAAATAATTTCACTACAGTGTGTATATTGTACATTTGACAGAATACCTTTTCTGTATTACATACATGTATTACGTGACCAGTATTGTTATCTGGCGTTCATCGGAACGTGCACGCAAACTTATCATATACCAGGCCTACATACAAATTTGGTCAGTCTAGTCCGGTAATTTACTGTAGGTATTCTCACTAAGACTTGCATTTAAAATGGGGAGGTTGGGGTCGGGCGATAGTGCTGGGTAAGTTTCAGTGCCGGGGCGTCCTACTCATTTGGATAATAGTGGGGCAAGGGCCTACTGTGCTTGCAGTAGGTGCGGATGGGGGTTGTTTTTGGACGTTTTTTGCTCTCTCCTATCACGTCTCAATTCTTTTTCCCTAACCTCTCTCTCTGGGAGACGGCTCGATATAGACTGAAATACAGTCTCAAAGAGCCGTTAGCCCCAAAACAGCCAACCAAGCAATCAACCGACCAACTTGAGTGAGTGAGTGAACTCGGGTTTAACGTCCCACCAACAACGAGGTCATATGGAGACGGGACCTCGGTTTAAAGTCTCATCCGAAAGACCGGAGAAGCGGGGGATCGATCTTGCGACCCCTGGATTGGTAGTCTGGAGTGTTATCCACTACGCTACAGCCGCTCCTCCGACCAACTTGAATTTTAAAAGTGAAATAGACATATCGTCAGACTATTCTTATGCTAGATTTTTACCAAGCACATAAACCTTAATTATGACAATGTTAAAGGACTTCCATGCTTAAGGCGTTAATTTTCCCCATGATTAAAAAGTTATACGGATCACTGACTTCTGCTTTGCATTTATGACAATGACATGTAACTTGCATGACAAATGAATTTTCAAGTGTTTGTGTCTATGTAAAGTACGTTAAACATACGTTGACGTCATTGTTGAGATAAATTGTAAATTATCCTCAAACTGATCGTTGAAATAATGATTTATGGTATACATTTCACCCTTTTTGACTTACATTACTTACATAACAGACAACAATGGATAGTCCTGACTATATGTATGTGACCTTGACCTCATTTCAAGGTCATGGTACACAATATAATCCTTGAAGATCACAGTGCTACTGTTGACCATAATTCTTCTTTGGCTTACTGAGTATCGTGACCCAGCTTCCCACTCATATATATTGCGTAGTCTGCTGCATGAAGTAAATGCTGGGTCACGGGGGTGGGGGGGGGGGGAGGGGGCGGGAAGTACGTACTTGTTTTTTAGTTACAGTGTTATAGTGAAGCGTTCTCTTTTGGCCGCTTGGACCGGAAGTATTACTGTTGTTTTGCATGTTTAAATGCCAGTCAGGCGTAACAAGGAGAAAATCACTGTTTTGTATTGTTATATGCGTGTATTTAGCATGCATTTATGACAAAAGTACGAGTATATGGAATGAATGACCGATTTCAATATTTTATTACCTCAAAAAATGAGGTATGCGAACACCTTGAATTTAGGGTAAATGGGGACAGACTAGATTATCTCTCCATGTCTTTGAGTCTGAATCACAAATGATCTGATTTCATACGGTTTACATATTTGTGGAAGCTCTGCTAAGAAAAAATTGCACACTTTATACCTTTGTAAATTCGGATCTGTCGCGCCGGTCTAATGGGGGAAATCCCCGCCTTAAGCATAGAAGTCCTTTAGACATTAGAGCCAGGCGTGCGCCGGGCGTTCTGCCAAAAATACAAAGGCCCGTCACTCTGGGACCTTTTAGAACTCTTGGGCGCTCAGAGATTGTCCTGACTTGTCAAACTTACGTTGAACATATGCAAAACGATTAATGGGCGTGTTTTGGGTGTATGGGTAGCGTAGACTAAGCCTGTGATGCACACTATCGCATATTCAAATGTCGAACGTTTCTAAGACGTGTCTGGGACGTGTCTCTAGCGCTAGCCACACGTATTTGCTTGCTTGTGGAGAGCTTTAAGCGTTTTAGAAACGTGTTTGGGACATGTTTCGGGTCGCGATTGCTGGCATCACCAGCGGGTAAAGAGGGCACGCCGCTCGCCATTTGTGTTTTGTCGTCTATCGAAGCGATCTGTTCTAGATCTTGCATTTATTAGAGAATGCCACCGAAAAGGAAAGGCCATGGCAAGCGTACCCGTAGCCTGAGAATAGGAAGGAGGTCCGATTCCCAGAGGATGACTGCTGTAATTACTCAGCAAGATTCCTGCTCATCATCATTAGACTCAGATGAAGAGGTCATCCAAGAACCATCTCAGCAGTATGGTGATCAGTAGTACCCAAAGTCAATCGTTTAAGTCGTGTAAGTCGCCCTGTCAGTCCTGTGGATAATATTCAATTTCAAGCAGTCGGCCTGACGAAAAGAAGTCTCTAAAACATGCAGCCAAGCCATATTCCAGACATTCTACCTGCAGAGCTGTTATCGTAATGTCAAAATACGTTTCCGATACGCCAAAGGCAAGTAATACACAGGTTGCACATGCAGGTTATACGTTACTCGCGTTTGATGCACGTTAATGGCACATCACAAGCGGGTCAGGCAAACGCCCGATCCAAGGTCGTGAGAAATCGTAACAACATGCAGCGTACACGGCGTGCCCAAAACGCCCTGAACGCGTCCGTAACGTATTTGACGCGTTTGCCACGTCTCGTATAAATGTCTTTATTTTACTGTGTAAAAAACAAACAGACATTGTCTTTCCGACGGTTTCTAGTCTGCAGGATAACATGGTGGATTCTTATTAAACTTACAAAAAATTAGCATTTAGACAAGCTCAACAAATGACTGTTGACATCTACTTGCCCTCCCACCCTCATTCGCTCAAGCGCTTGCTTCCTTTCTCCATTACTTACTCATTCAAGCGTGTGCTTCCTCTTTCACTCACTCCCTCACTCCCTTACTCTGTTGTTTCACCCCTTACTCCCTCGCACGCTTGCTCCCTGACGTGCTTCCTCCCTCATTCAATTCCTTCGTTTTGCTTGCTGGCTTGCTTTCCCTCATATTCACTTGCTCAATCGCTTTCTTCATCTGTCACTCACTCGCTCAATTTCTTGCCCCCTCCCTCCCTCTGGCCCACACTCACTCACTCACTCACTCTTTACTCACATACTCATACTTCGCTCACTCACTCATTCAGTCCTTTGTTTTTCCTTTTCCCTCTCCCCCTCCCTATCTCACTCTCGTACTCTTTTTTTTTAACTTTCTCGCTTGCTTTGTTTCACACACATTCATTCACTCACACACTCATTTGCTTTCTCTATCCCTCCCTCATTCACGCGGTCGCTCGCTTGCTTCCTCTGTTCTTCACTGCTCGTTCGTACTCTTGCGCTCTCCCACAGTCCATAATTCACTCAGTTGCTACCTCACTTGCTTTCTCTATCCCTCCTCTTTTTCTCAGTACATCAATCTCACTCAAATATTCGCTTTCTCCCATACTCACTTCCTCGCTTTCTTCCATTCTCACTTACTCGTCCACTCACTTGCTGGCTTGCTTGCTAACACCCACCGGCCCTTTTACTCACTTTCACTCTCCTGTCACTCACTTTTACACTCACGCGCTCGCTTCTTTCCTCACTCATTGACTCATTCACTTGCTCACTTGCTAGCGTATTCGCTCCCTCACTCACTCGCTCGCTTGCTTCTTCACTCATTCGCTCACTGACTCTCTCACTGACTCTCTCATTTACTGACTGACTCACTCACTTTCTTTCTCCATCAGCCACTCAATAGCTATTTGCTCAGGTCAACAACTTGATTTCCCCAGGAATGTTTGTTTACTACGGGACATGATTCACACTTCAAGTTTTCCTATTGTAACCCCTTGTAGCGCTGCGCAGATAACTCGCCAATGTCATCATTTGCAAAGACAAAGTCGCCATAAAATCGACTGATTAAAGCACGGCGAGGATATGTAGAGCACGTGATTCATTTATTTAAGAATTTTAAAACCTTATGGACTTTGTTTAGACATCAAAGAAGAAATTTAGCATTCATTGCCAATTTATGTGCTGTAAAAAGGTAAAGGTTTTTCATAGCCTAGTAGCCGTAGGGGCATCGGGGTTAGAATCCTACTGTATCTTTGGCATAGCATATGAAAGGCGGAGCCCATCCGTCTCCTTTCGCTGCCTTATCCGTCCCTGATTCGAAGCAGCTACCCATTTACTGCTGGGCTGACAGAGTTTTCCAGTCGTCGGATGGCAAAACTCGGACGCAATCTCATGACCATCCAGCCACGTTCTGCACCGTAACCGAGCATCTCTAGCCACTCGACCACGGCGCCTCTCTGTGTACTGTACTAACTGTAAAAATAGCATCTTTTTCTAAACATGAGTTAGACTATCCGCTTTTAGAGTTCTCCTGATTAGGCTGGTATCTGCTGCGACATTTACTTTCAGATGTGCCAGAGCATGGAACAGCTGTGCAATATCTGCTATATTATGTTCAAATCCCATAGATTTTATAAGGAAGGACCTGGCAAATGGCTGCCAAGCCCTATAACGTAAAAACTACGGGATAGTACCGAATATTTACAAACCTTGCTTTAAATCCGCATTTACTTTCTTCACAATCAGTAATCTATAAAATGCCAAATGCTAATTTAAATTAAAACAAGGTTTTCACGGAATGCAGTAAGTTTCCATCTTATAAAGTTACGGTACTATCCCGTACTCTGTACTGTAAAGGGCATGACAACTAGTTCAGAATCAGAATCAGAATTGTTTACTGGTGACACGTCCAAGGACAATCATTCACCAGGACCTGTGAATCAGGGAAGCTAGTCCCTAGCCCTTATAAGAGAAGTAAACTTAGTAACTGAATCCTCTGCACCCTCAGCAGCAGAAATAAGTGAATCTTCCAGGGAATTCCAATCTCTAATAGTCTGGGGGAAGAAACTGGACTTGTAAATGTCAGTCCCAGCCAATGGGGTTTGAAACGTCAGGGAATGATGATTCCTGGTACGCCTATTTGGGGGAACAAGGTCATTTATGGGTATACTAGCTGCACCCCTCAGACCTTTGTAAAGCATTATAAGTCTACTATCTTTCCTTCTCTTTTTTAGGGATTCCAACTTAAGTTTCTACAAAATGCCAGTCATACTCCCAGTTTCATATGTGTAATTTCCCGTTACAAATCTAGCTGCCCTTTTTTGCACCTTCTCAAGTTCATCTTGAAGAAGTATACTTTGAGGGTCCCAAACTGAACTGCCATACTCCAGGACTGGACGCACCAGTCCCTTGTATGCTGACTCCTTAACATCGTGTGGACATGCTGCCAAGTTACGTCTGAGGAAGCCGAGGGTCCTATTAGCCTTTGTGCAAATATTACTGACATGTGTGTTCCAATTCAAATCATTGGCAATGGTTATGCCGAGATACTTGATAGTTTCTACATTACTGAGGACCGTTCCCTCTAAGGTATAGGAAGCATTGATCTTCTTGATCCGTTTCCTTGTAATTTGCATTATATTGCATTCAACAGGTTGAAATCTCATGCTCCAACTCCTTGCCCAACAACCTAAATGATCTATATCCTCCTGAAGTTTCACCGTGTCTTCAATATCTCTGATTTCACGATAGCAAACAGCAAAAAGTCTTAATTCCGAGTCAATAGTTTCTGTTATATCGTTAATGTATAACGAGAACAACAATGGTCCAAGCACGGTGCCCTGGGGGACACCCGACAAAACCGGGGCCCAATCCGACTTAACTTTATTACCACCACCCGCTGCTGCCTGTAACAGAGAAAAAATCTATCCATTTCAGAGTCTTCCCACCAATACCATAGCCGTATAGCTTACATTTAAGTAATTCATGAGGGGGAGTGTCAAAAGCTTTCTCGAAGTCCAAGATAAAAGTGTCAACCTGACCGCCCTTATCTAAGATTTTAGCCCAGTCATTTATAACCATGATCAATTGAGTTTCACAGCTATGTTTCTTACGGAAAGCATGTTGTCTGTCTGACAAAAGTTTATGTTCATCCGAATGTGCCATAATATTAGAGCAGACAATGTGTTCGAGTAACTTGCATGGTACACAAGTTAGAGAAACCGGTCGGTAATTGCAAGCCAAAGACCTATCTCCTTTTTTGAAGAGTGGGCATATATTTGCAAGAGACCATTCCTTGGGGATTTCACCCGTGTCAATAGATTGTTGGAAGAGATGAGCAAACATTGGGCCTAATTCAGATGCTAGTTCTTTTAAGACTCTAGGATGCAATTCATCAGGTCCTAAAGCTTTCGATGGGTTCAAGCCCTTAAGAAGTTTCGTTACACCTTGTGCCGAAACATGAATGTCCTCCATGAAAGGAGCCGAGCGATTAGGAAGGGGGACTTGGGTGTGCTCACTTTTGTTAAACACATCCGAAAACTGACCGTTAAATTCATCAGCCTGTTCCAACTCTGACTGGGCAACACCACCACCATTTCTCTTCTTTAGGGGTGGGATACCTTGAGTATCTTTCTTTTGACTATTAATGTACCTGTAGAAGTCTCTGTGATTAGCCTTTATGTCACCAACCAAGTTATTGACATACAAATCATGTTGCTTTTTCACATCAGCTTTAATTTCCCTTCTCAAAGATTCAAATTTTGACCTAAGTTTGCTACTGCCAGTCTTTTTGGCCTTCGCATGTGTCTTATTTCTTCTACGAATCTTCCGTCTTATCTCAGGGGTTATCCAAGGAACAGAAAAGGTTGACCTACTGGTTTTGGACGGGATATGCTTTTCAGCAGACTCCTGAATAAAGGAGGTTATCAAGTCAAAGTTTTCCTGAACTGAGCGATTGTCCGAGTAACCATTGAAATACCTATGTTTTTCGAAGTCTGACACTTCTTTCTGTCACTAGTTGACGGGTCTTTAGCCGTTAAATCTGAGTTTTTTTTTTTTGTTTTTTTTTTTGAATTTAACAGTATGTCAACTTTGTAATCTATACGCCTTGCTTACTATGTATTGCACGCCTGTGTGCTAGTTTAAAAAGTGCGTTAGCATGTACTTACACATTTAACTGTCCGATACAGACTGAAATACTGTCCCAAAGGGCCGTTAAACCCAAGACAACAACCAACCTAATAACTTTGAAAAAGATCAAGAACACCCGAAATTGGGGAAATCAGCTTTTTCAATGATATGGTGCCAAAAAATATTAAATAAAAAGTTGTGTACTACTTGTACGGCCCAAGATCGCACACAAGTACGCACATTTCTGAGTAATATCTGATTCCTTTAGATAAAAACTTTATACGTATTTACAAGTTGTACAGGAGAGTAATGCTATAATTTCATCTTTCTGCAGAATCAGTGTCCATATGGTTCAGAGTGTCAATAGTCGAATAGTATGTCTGAATTCTCATTCTCTTCGTACAATCTGCACTACAGTTAAATAATGCATTTCCGATAATGAATTATATAACGTATATGTCTTGTCGCAGATTTGTGTATTTGTAGGCTAGTCTGCCAGGCGCATTTCGAATGTGCCCAAGCCAAACTTGTAATAAACTTATAAATCATCATAAATATCCGAAATTGTGGAAACAAGCTTTTTCAATGACGTTATGCCTACAATAGCTCTGTACTAATTGTACGTATCAAATCGCACTTCATTACACAAATATTCTATAAAAAGGTATTCCTGAGTAATAACTTATTCCTCCTTTAGATCAGAATTTTATACGTAATTAAAAAATGTAAAGGAGGGTAATGTTATAATTTCATCTTGCGGCAAATCAGTGTTAATTGGCTCAGAATGTCAATAGTCGAACACACAATGCTCAAGCTTTTGTATGCTCTAAATTCCCATTTTCTTTGTACAATCTGCAATGCAGTGAAATATTGCCTTTGTCGATAACGAATTCTATAACGTATAACGTATTCCTCTTATCGCGGAATTGTCTATTGATCCGTTTTAGGCAATTAAAGATTGAAACGCTCCTTTCTAATGGTAAAGTGTTTTAGTAATATTTATGCAAGACAATTATAAACAATATCTAATGGAAATATAATGAGTATTAGTTTCTCCTCATATGCATAATCGCGCGTTGAGATAAAATCGAATACTTTTGCCATTTAAAGCAGAGGTCCGAATGAATCATAAAAACGATCGCAGCGACAACACAAATTACTATTATATTAACTAACTTTCCTTCACAGCATGTATATTTATTTAACAAATTCGAACCGGAAAATCACTGGTAAATTATTAATCAGGGAAGCAAATATGTATTTTCGTGTTATGCATGGTTTCTATAATCTCGGACATTCTAATTTTTTCGTTTATAGGCCGAGGAGCAGGCTGGCATCTTGGCTATTTATCAGAACTATCTTGAGAAAACCCCTGTAAAATGGTTCCACACTTGGAACGCGTGTTTCTATCCATGTCTTCAGCTAGTACACCCAGAATCCATGAAGGCGTTTTTGTTGAAGAATGATATCCCCAAGAATCTAGGGCTAGCAGGAGTTTATAGATTCTTTATGCCATGGATTGGTACATACTTTTGCACGTATTCTTAAATGATATGAGCCACGACACGACAAAACCAACAAAGTGGCATATGCTCCCAGCGAAGACTCAGATTAAGCTGGGCATCCGCACAGTCTAATCAGAGTTTTCTCTGTCCGCACGAAGCTAGCTTAGACCTTTAGCTACCCTTTAAGCGCAGAGCGAATACTCTGATCAGATTGATCTGAGTCTTCGCTGAGCGCACATGCCACTTTGGTTTTGTCGTATCGCGGCTCATATCTGTATAGTTAGAGCAAGCTTCCAAAGTATATTCATGAGATATTTTAAGACCACGTTCTACATGATAAACAAGAAAACCAAAATCAGTTTCGATACAAAAATCTTTTCTTGAGGACTGTGCCTGTTCAAGTGATGCCTCGACGAATCTCGTATCCGTCGGCAGAAATCCTAAGGACGACTTTTTCGATTCGGACTCCGGACCCAATTTTATTCCTAAAGTATACTGTGTAGTAACAATATATGCTTTGCAATCATATTCTCTGACTTAACGACAAGCTTTCATGTCGAATTAAATTCTTCCTTCATTCATCGGAATTGGGTTTTTTAATATCCTCATGTATGCTTTCATGTTTGTACCAGTGGTACATGCATTCATAGCCAAAGTTATCAAATGTTTGGCTTCTCATTGTTTCATTCATTATTTATACCATCAGGATCGTCACATTCAAAGTCTGTACAAGTCGAGAACGAGAAAAACAACAAAGTGGCATGTGCATCGAACGAATACTTAGATCAGCCCGGGCATCTTCAGAGCCTTAGCTACCCTATAAGCGCACCGCAAAGCGTCTGATCAGGCTAGGCTGATGACCAGGCTGATCTGAGTCTCCGCTTGGCGCTCATTTCACTTTGTTGATTTGTTCAGTTCAGTTCAGTTCAATTCTCCTATCGACGTTCCCCAAGTGGCTCAACGGTACGTAATCATAGTTGCACACACTTGGCGCCGCGTGTGCGTCCAAGTTGATTTGTCTCTGTCGCGGATCATGTCATCATTATCAATATAAGGGACGATTCAATTATTGTCAGGTGGGGGGGGGTACATTTAAGGGGGGGGGGGTCGGAATTTTTTTTATGACGCACTGGGGGGGAGGGGGTCGGAAATAAAAAAGCCTTGGACTAGGGGGTCATATATTTTAATCAGCTTTTGGGGGCCTTCCCCCCCAGACCGCCATTACTCCTAATATTTCGCACTCTTTTATTTCAAATTCAAAGGTTAAAAGACATTATGGAACTGACATACAAAATTTGGGCAGTTCCATATCAAAAATCGCTTTGATGGAAAGAACAGTATGAAAGTGTCTATAAAAGTATGTTGTGTAGTTGATTTTGTTCTCAATCAAATGTTGTGTAGTTGATTTTGTTCTCAATCAAATCAAATGCCTTCATTTGAGGTATCAGCTCTCCAGGTGCCTTTTCATCAGCAAAACTACTGTGGCTTCTGGTGGCCAAGCCCCAAGACCCCCGCCACCCAGAAACCCAAATAATATTAACAGTTATAATTATTACGCATTTGACAAAATCGATTTCAAAATAAAACAAGGTTCTTGCCACTCTGATTGGACGTAGGCGACGTTATGACGTTGCTGACGCTGTTCCGCTGTTAGTCGAAAAACTGCGTATAATTTTTTTTGCTTCATCTGTACCCCTAACGCAAAGGACCGGTCTCCATAAGGCCCATTTCATGGCTAGATAGATTTCCTTTAACTTTGTCTGTTATAACAACTATGTATTGGCTCTTGATTGACAAAATATTAGATTGCACAGAAATCAGTTTACCTTAGTTTCCCAAGTAATGTTGTATACTCACTTACAAGTCATACCTAAATTTTGGCCATTTTTCGTCAACAACTTCACGAAATAAAAACACAATATTTTTCAATTTTCACAGCAATTCAAAAGATATTTTGTAATTATAAACTGGATATAATGGACGTTATAAAATCATGACGAATTATATATACACTTAGTTGTTTTAGAATTATCTGCCCCTGAATATGGAACAGGTTCTTTGTTTTTGTTCAAAAGAAACGTTTCTAGAAGCCCCACTCCACGACGAAAATAGATTTCCAACAAACTTCGTGCGTTATAAATACTTGGTGTTGACAGTTATTTGCTGATATAGTAAACTGACCGGTAATGAGTTACCTGCAGAAGGTATACTACAGGTTGGCGGGGTAATGCCACATGATTATTGCCTATATTGCTAAGACATTGTTCGTTTTTATCAGAAATTGTAGCCAAACATCAGTAATCATATAATGGTGCAGAATCATATATACCAAATAGCAGATGCAGAAGTTTGTTCTGATATGTTTCTAAAAAATGTATTTATACTCGCTTATAAGTCATACCTTAATTTCACTGATATTATTTTCCTGGTATCCAACTTTACAAAATCATATTAGTTTTAATTTTCGTTTTGTTAAAAAGCATTTCAAAAAGTATTTTACGTGGTCAAAGAGGTTAAATTGGACTATATGCTGTTTAAAATCCATTATCTTTTATGTAGCCGGTAAATATGTTCTGAATCATTCGATTTTTCGTAAGCAAGAAATACTCCAAAGGAATGAATGTAGCATTACAACATGCTTCTCATTTTGGTTTATAACATGACAAGGGCATGTAATGCTGGCCACCACTTCTGCGCAAGCCATTTTTCTTGCTTTTTTTTCTTGGTTTTCCAATTGTCTTTGAGATTTGCAACAGACTGAAATCCTAACTAAGAGGGTTGTAAAACGAAGACAGACTTAGGATCAACTAGTTAGTTCTTATTTGTTTAAATCTGATATTTTAGTTTTCTTCTTCTGACTCACTTGAAGAACTCCCAAGTGTCAACAGCAGCATCTTCAAATCAATTCATGTGATCTTTTTTGTTGTTTTTTTTACACTTTTTTGAGGCGCAGTCTTATATAATTTCGATATTATTCCACATTTCACAAGATTACAATGGTCAATTAACGCGTATGTCAAAATTTCGCCAAGAATATCAAGGGTCTATGAATATATTCAATCTTCGTTTTTTCCCGTCGTATTGCACTGTGAATACAAGCACTCTGCCTTATATTAATTCAAAATGTTTCTCTTGTTTGTAATTTTACAATAGAAACGTTATCGAAAACAGACGCAGATATTAAAAAAAATTCTGTGTTTTTTTTTTTCGTCTTAGATCTACTTTCAATTTCTACTTTCGGTTTGATACACTATTCTATTCTATTCTATCTCATAACCTTACTAGGTCGTTGGGGCACCACAGCTGACTTGAAAACAATCCCTTTCCACCTTGTCCTGTCTTCAGCTGCCCTAGTTGAGCTGGCAAAATCCATTCCAGTCCACTCCTTGATATTGTCTTCCCACCTCTTCTTCTGTCTACCTCTTCTTCTTTTTCCTTTCACTGTGCCCTGAAGAATTGTCTTTGCTAAACCAGAAGACCTTGAGACATGGCCAAACCACCTTAGTTTCCGTTTCTTGACCAGCGTCAGGAGTTCATCATATTCTCCAATGGCTGCTTGGATCTTCCTGCGAACCTCCTCATTGGTTATATGGTCCTTGTACGAAATGTTCAGTAACCTTCGATAGCATCTCATCTCAAAGGCATGCGTTCTTTTCTCTAACTCTGCTGTCAAGGTCCATGATTCACAGGCATACAGAAATATGGAAATGACAAGGGAGCGCATAAGTGTCACCTTTGATCCAAGAGATATGTTGTTATCTCTCCAAATTGGTTTCAGCTTGGCAAGAGCTGAAGTGGCTTGGGCTATCCTTGAGAGAACCTCTTGTTTTGAGCCATCATCTGAGACAACTGCTCCAAGGTATTTGAAGCTGCTTACAGTACCCAGCTTTTCCCCCTTTACCTTGATCTCCCTCTGGATGCCATCCAGATACACACAAACAATGCCATCCAGATACACACAAACAAACAAACAGTGCAACATGTTGATAACTATTTTGAAATCCGGTCAATTTCAAGATTGACCGCGGTGCATTTTGGAATTGCAAATTGGACAGCTCAATTTTGAGGTCGGTCGTTGTCGCGACCCAGTGTCAAAATTACGGTTGTGGGTGCCTACCGACATAGCTCATTATTCATGAAAGTTATTGTCAAATCTTCAACTAGAGACAGATAACAAAACAAACTTTCATTTAATCTGCGCCAATCATCTTTCTTTAAAGATTTTTCTTGTTTCTGTATGGCAACGGCAATTCCCCAAGTACCACAACACTTGCGGTACGTGAGCACAGCAGCCTACTGTGCGAGCTGCACACTTACGCTGGCATTGTATTTAAACCGTCACCACATGCTATCCACAGATAACAGATCTTAACAGACTTCTGACGGGAACAAATCTGAGCCTTAAGAATGTTGCCTTGCTCTTTATATGTCAAGATTTCATATTTCCCACTATCATTAGAATGTTCATCTGTGTAACAACGTGCTTGCTTGAGTTGATATACTCGATTCTAAGAGACTTTGGAAAAAAACGCACAAATGTCTCATCTTCTGAAAAATCTAAAAGGCATCACTCAACAGAAGAGGCTATCAAATCTAGATTTGTTACAAAGGTGCGGTGGCTAGTTGAATCCGTAAGTTGCAGAATCAAGAAGTGGAAGACTCTTAGCGTTACCGTATATAAGGGACAATCTACGTATTGTTTGTTCAATATTTGATGCTTTTAAACCCGCCTAAGTAATAAGTCCAGAATCAAATGAAATCATTGCAAAATGTATGAAACCTAATCTCAAAGACAATGGGAAAACCAAAAAACAAAAAAAAGAAAAACAACAACAGCCCCCCCCCCCCCCCCCCACCCCCCGAAAAAAAAAAAAAAAAAAAAAAAAAAAAAAAAAAAAAGAAAGAAAAGAAAACCAAAAATCAGATGTATGTTGTTATGCCAAAAGCTACATTCATTTCTTTTTTCTAGTTACTCTTAAAATTCATTTCTTTGGAGTATTCCTTGCTTCCGAAGAATCGAACGATTCACATTATATTTACCGGCTACATAGAGATAATTGATTATAAACAGCATAGAGAAGTAGCATTTTCTAGATTCAGGGGCAGATAATTTCATAACTACTGAGTCGATATAAGATTCCTCATAAAATTGTATTGTCCAATCTAACAGCTCTGAACACATAAAATAAATTTTGAAATGCCTTTCAACTAAACAAACTTATATGTTTTTGTAAAATTGGAGAAGAAGAAGAAAATAAAATAACCGAAACTTAGGTATGACTTATAAGCGAGTATAAAGACATTATTTGAAAGCACATCAGAACAAACTTCTGCAGCTGATATTTGGTATATATGGTTTCGTACAATGATGTGATAACTGATGTTTGGCTACAATTTCTGATAAAACGCCTTAATATGTCTTAGAAATATAGGCAAAACTCGTGTGATATTACCCCCACCCATCTGTAGCATACTTACTGCAGGTAACGTTTACTATTACAACAAATAACTGTCAACACCAAGTATTTATAATGCACAAAGTTTGTTAGAAATCTATTCTTGTCATGGAGTGGGGCTTCTAGAAGCTTTTTTTTTTTAAAGAAATTTTTCCATATTCAGGGGCAGATAATTCTAAACAACAGAGTATATATACGATTCCTCATGATTTTATAATGTCCACTATATCCAGTTTATGATTACAAGATATCTTTTAAATTGCTATGAAAATGAAAAATAATAGTTTTTTTTTTCGTGAAGATGGAGACGAAAAATGGCCAAAATATAGGTATGACTTGTGAGTATACGACATTATTTATGATTATTTCTGGAAAACTTCTGCAACTACTAACTGGTAAACATGTATCTTTACCATTCTATAATAACAGATGTCTGTCAACAGTTTCCTATAAAATGTTACAGCATTTTAGAAATAGAGGTAAGAATCATGTGAAATGACACCACCCACTTATATCATGCATATGAAGATAAACTGGGCTCTGTGCAATCTAATATTTTGTCAGACAAGAGCCAATATATAATAGTTATAACATACAAAGTTTGAAGGAAATCTATTCAGCCATGAAATGGGCAGTATGGAGATCCGTCATCTGTGGTCAATTAATAGACAGAAAAGAATGTAAATACAAGCAATGAACTTAATTTTTCTGGTGTTTATCAATGTATAAACTACATTTGGTCGCTAGCAATGTTACAGCAACCCATTCGGGGCCCACTTACTTTGCACGCGACCCAATGTAGTTTATACTTCGATAAACATCAGAAAAAATGAAATTCATTCCTTAAGTACAAGCTGCACATTTATATATAAAAAGAACGCTCGTAATTTATCTTGAAGTTCAGATAGCCTAATTACCTTCTTGTTTTTACAACACGGACGTTATCATTATTATGTGTTTTTTTTTCTTTTGCTTTACTTGTTGATAACTGACTTTGTAAAGGTTTTGATATTCGTTACATATATTGTAGGAGATGGTCTCCTAGTGAGTGGCGGAAAGAAATGGGAACGAAATCGGCGGCTTCTAACGCCTGCATTACACTTCAACGTCCTCGAACCTTACGTGTCTACCTACCATGACGTTGCGGACATCTTAGAGGTAAAGTAGTCATGTAACTACTCATAAAATTAGTTGGAAAAAAGCATTAATACCATAGCTAACTAAGGGGTTCAGGTATGGCGTTCTCTTTGGTTCGCAAGGGGAGTATATAATCGCAGACTAGAATATGATAGTAAAATATAAACATGAAATTTATATTTATACAGCTGATTGTCGCTATCTTAAACAATGTTATCTCAAAGTACCTCCTATATAAAAGAATCTAGTTGAGACGCATTTCTTATCACTTTTTTACTTGTCAACTCCTGTTGTCTCAAACTACTGGTATCTCAAGGTAAATTTTCTGAGACCAGAGAGTTTACTTTGAGATATCAGTAGTTTGGAATGAACTTCGACTTTAACCGACTTACCCCTGAAGTTTTCTGTTAATGTTAAGGAACGCCAAGATAGGCTTCCTACGACGTATTGGTTACCAAAGCTTCATAAAAACCGTATACAGCACGATTTATTGCCAATTCTAGTTCTTGTACTACTACTGAACTTTCTAAATTATTAGCCTCTTGTCTCACTGCTGTCCAAATTCATGTCATAAGGTACTGTGAATTTTTTTTTGAAAGGTCAGGTAAAAATTTGTTTTGGTCTATTAAAAATTGTGGTGAGGGAATTAATAAATTGAAGTTGAGAGGGTTCCGTGCGACCAGTTTGTCAACTTATGTTTTTTCTACACTCTATACGACTTTGCCACGTAATTTGATCAAGGAGAAACTTATAGATTTTATTGAGTGGACCTTCCAAAGGGAAGGTTCAACCTTTCTTGCATGTAACGAAAGAAATGCTTTCTTTACTTCTGAACACCAAAACCGATATAAGTTTTGGTCATGTCAAAGTATGTGTGAAGCGTTAACATACCTTTCAGATAATATTTACATTAGATTTGGTACTAAGTTATACAGACAAATTGTTGGTATTCCGATGGGTACTAATTGTGCCCCTCCTCAAGCGGATTTGTTTTTATTTTGCTACGAAAGAGATTTCATGGCTCCTCTTTCTAATGCTAAACAATCTGAAATTGTTGAAGCTTTTGGATTTGGATTTTGATTGTTTCAGTTCCTGGTCTTTGCATACTTTTTTACTTTTAATTCTACATCTAGATATCTAGATGACCTTTTAGTTCTTGATAATCCTTACTTTGAAGGCATGGTGAATCAAATTTATCCACCTGAGCTACAGTTTAACAAAGCTAATGCAGCCGATACTGAAGCCTCATTTACATTTATCTGTTACAAATGGATTTGTTTCATCCAAAATTTATGATAAACGCGATGACTTTGATTTGGACATAGTAAATTTTCCATTTTTGGATGGTGATGTTCCCCGTTCTACCTCTTACGGGGTTTTCTATTTTTCAACTTATTCGGTTTGCTAGAGTGTCTAATTATGTGACTGACTTCAATGCCGTAATAAAAGTTCAACTGCTAAGCTTCTTTAACAGGGCTAAAGATATCATAAACTTCGAAAAGCATTTTCAAAATTCTTTCGCCGACACTATGAATTGATTTCTAAGTTCAATGTCGGATTAAAAAGTCTTATGCAACAGGGCCTATCGGAACCAGAATTTTATGGTGACTTAGTCTATAAATTCAAAAAAATTGTAGGTAAGTCCGATTTTTCTGATTAGTTCAGGAAAATTATTGTTCGTTACAAACGTATTGGATATAATATAAATGTAATACTACAGTCTGCATGTTTTATGGTTAACCCAATTATGATTAAACACGTCGCTTCCCTCTTAAATTGCACGCCGGTTGGTCTGGCATCAGACTCAGTGATGGACCCGACATAAAGCTACTTAATTTAGTTGGTTGGAGCCGGAGTTTGCCTTGTCTGTTGCTTGGTTATTCGGGGTTCAACTGATAGTTTTCTTTTGCTCCGGTATTTCAGTGGTGTTGTCTGACTTCCCAGGGGTCTCCTGGTGTCGCAATACGTTCTTTACGTTGAGTCCTCATCTCTGATTCATCATAGGCCTTATCCGTGATTTGTTTGTTTCCGGTGATGATTCATTGATGAGTTAGGAAACCTTCATGCGGATCAAACAGCTAACTTAATGTTTCAAACCACTGCAGAAGCAGAGGGCGAGGTTTGTGCCCTGCAAAACACGTTTAAGCCCCCCAGTAATCTCTTGCTGACCGCTGCAATGCGGTACTTCTGTTGCGCTTCATTGATGTTATATTGTGCTGTGTCCGCGTGCCTACTATGGTCTCTGGCCGTTTGGTCACCCGTACTGCTGCCCAATCTGCCTTCTGTTTTGTTTTGTTTTGTAACTAAAATAAAAAAATAAGTAAAAATAGATGTTGATGCTGTTATTTGGGTAGCTAAATAAACATCTGTTTGGAAAAGAGCTGCTCATTCGGTTTACTGTGCGTGTCCTCCGTAAACTTGTGTCACTTTCTGTGTGTATTTACTTCTTTCCTATTGGTTTTGAGAGCGGAATGTGGGATTTGATTGTATTAATTCCTGATCATTGCCCATCTTTTTACTTTAAGATATCAAGAAGTGACTGTATATTTAAACCTGAATCGCAAACACCTTTTTATTGTCTTTTTGCAAACATTTTTATATGAGGATGAATGTGTCTCGATACATTTTTGGAAGCTTGCATTTTTCTTATAAAAAACAAACTGGAAGAAGCACGCAAAGAACAGTATATTCTCGATATCTCTAAGTCGAAGTTCATCTCAAACTACTGATATCACAAAGTAAATTTTTGCCTCAGAAAATTTACGTTGAGATATTTGGAATATGGAAATAACAGGAGAAGAAATATAAAGAGAAATAGGAAATTTTCCCAACTACATTCTTATATTGATTAATAGAGGATCTTACACGAGTGGTCATTATATATGAAATTTATGAAACGAGCCTTGGGCGAGTTTCATAAATTTCTTATGAAATGACCAGGAGTATAAGATTCTATTTTTCATATGCCCCTTCACACTTGGACTTTTAAGTCTTTAGAATGAACATTACTTCAATAAGAAAACGCATTGTTGACATGGACGTTGTCAATGACGTTACACGTACGCGCAAAATTGTTTATACACGTGTGGTCATACGATTTTTATGACACGATGTTATCCACTGAATAACAGCGGCGTCATATGATAAGGAGGATATTTTGAGATATCAGTGTTTAAGATAACGAGAGTCAATAGTAATTCAGTCCTGTAGAGTGACCAATATATTATCGCAGATTTCTCAGTCCATACTGACTAACAGGAGCCATAGCACTGTAGGTTTAGCCCTGCCTGCTTATCTAGCAGTCCCGCGTTCGCTTCCAGCTGAACGCGGAAATATTGGCAACCGAAAGCGGAGCGTTAATGCACACAGCCTTTCATTATCACCCTACCATCGTCCTAATATGAAAGAAATAGTGCTGAAAAGGACATTAACTCGCAACTTATCAATTTGTTTATATATAGTGTGTGTGAATCACTAGACTGCATGGATACTCTCCGTGACAACGTTATTTTCGGTGGTCGAACGTATTCGATTGGCTTGTTCATATATCACAGCAAGTGGTAGCACATCAGTGGTGCTGTGAGGTGGCTACCTGGGAGGATAAGCAGCTTTCAGAACAGTTTATTCAAACAAGTTGAGCACTATATGGAGTCAGAAGTGCAGTGACTTCCTTACCTATCAGTGACCCTTTGATGTAATTGGACAATCAAATGAAAATAGACATGAAGACACGAAGTAAGCCTCGACACGACAAAACTAACTAAGTGGCATGTGCGCCCAGCAAAAACTCAAATCAGCCTTGGCATCCGCACAGTCTGATCAGAGTCTTCGCTGTGCGCTTAAAAGGTAGCTAAGGATCTAAGCTACCTGAAATCCGACAGCGGAGACTCTGATTATACTGAGCGGATGCACAGACTGATTCGAGTCTTCGCTAGGTGCATATGCTACATTGTCGGTTTTGTCGTGTTCCGGCTGAAATGTGAGAACTAGACATGAAGATATCCCAAAATGGCTAAATCATGCTACCGACTAAATAGAACGTTGGACACGGGCAGTGCAGTTTCTAGGGCACAACCGAGCAATACCCATATATTCTTCGGGAAGACCGAGGAATATCTGGGTATGGCTCTGGTGTACCAGTAATTATGCTGAACATGTCCAAAATTAAACACAGACGAACTCCACTTTTCTGCTGCTTCTAATCATGTGCTTGTTATTATATAGAGTAAACTGGCAACACTTGGGACGGGAGATACAAGCTTGAACATCTGTCCGCTAATAAGCCGTGCGACACTAGATACGATGTTAAGGTGTACTTTGTCTTACAAAAGTGAAGGCATTCAAAGCACAGGAGGGTAAGTGTTGATTCAGTCATTATGTTCTTTGTCGGGTTTTAGCGTAATTCAGCTTTTATAAGAAGAGGTTTGCCCTTCAAAAACAAACTAAAAATCTAGATCCGTCTTATAAGAAACAGGGAAAAATCAAATTAATTACAGATGCTCCTAAACCTAAACCTGGTTAAGATAGTTGGTTTTTCAACGGGCGGGGAGGGGGGGGGGGACGTGGGGTCCCCTCCAATACAATCCCAAACATTTAGATCCACCTAATAAAAACAACAACAAAAAATAAAACAAACAGGAAATATCAAGTATCAAGTTAATAACAGATTTTCGTAAGCCTGATTTAGATTTTTATGGTCATTCTAGCCAAATATCTATAGAGCGAATGCAGTTAAACCTTATAGTGAGGATTTTGCTAGGCATCTTTGCAAGTTTGAATGGTTACCTAAGTTATTAAGTTTGTGTTGAGTTTCCATCAAGCGATGAAAACGTATTTGGCTGTTTTCAGGCTTCTTTGGTTTTAAAGAAAGCTGACCATTTTCAATCGCCAATTATCGGGATAGTTATAGTAATTACGAGTCCGAAACTAACATTATAATATTTATTGGCACAAAACTTTAGAGTCAAAAGGATTTTTAGAACCGTTTACATGTGTACATGTACATGAATATAGGATTGTTTTTAAACCCAGTATATCATTTGTATTTTACACGCCCGGATCTGGACTACAACTATCTGGCGGGGCTCTCTCTAGAAAACCAGTGGGCTTAGGTCCCAAAGAAAGAGGTCATAATCAGAGTTCCAGATAAAATAGAGTATTCGATCAAAAATCAAGATAATATCAAGCTTACCTTTAAATATATGCTATAAAAGTCCATCCCTAAGCAAGGCGATTCCAATGAGAAGTCACGACATATATTTCAATCTAACCTTGTGGAATATCATCTAAAATTATCATCAGGTGCTCTTTTTACCTACATTTTCCTGCATTATATTGAACACAGAGACCAAGATGGCGGGGCTTAAGTCCCAAAGCCAACCCCGCTTGATCCGGGGCTTTTAAATACAGTGCACCATATATTTCTTTCCAGGGAGCAGCATCCATATGTAGTTGCGGTCGAAAAGCTCAAGAATTTACTGGTGAAAAGGGCATTGTAAGTTTCTGCACTGTTCGAGGTTAAAAAGCCGCTTGAGAAGATAGAACTTGTTATATGAACAGTTTATTCAATGCAAAAAACGTCCGAAAATGTGGCAACGGTCCTATGCCATATTTATTTCAGACTGAGACGACATTTTATTGGGAAATCGACAAAAATACAAGCTTTTAATCACTTCGTTGTCGAATTAGGGTCTTGTTGCTTTGTTTTTCGTTGTTTCGTTATGTATTTACCGCATTCCAAAATCTTGAAGAACAAACGATAATATAAATTAAGATACCAAGGAAAGGCCATAACGTCAAAGTACTACCCATCCAAGGCACCGAAAGAACAAGAAGAAGAAACGGACAGTTCACATCTGCATCGATGAATGACACATTAAATTGTATTCTATTGTACAAGTGTGGCACTTACACAGGTAACATATTGCTTCACTGCTTTCCCAGCAGGTACATGACGTTGTATTGTACCGGCAATGACGTCGATGCGACGTCATCACGTCGCATAAACATCAGTAGGGCGTCATTTGGACGTCAAGTGCCCGCTGGGTTGCCTCTAACAATTTCTCACGACGAACCTATTTTTTTTACAGGAACCCACTAATCTACCACGACTTTGTATACAGATGGACAGCCGATTGTCGAGAATACACGCATTATTGTGACTTTGTGCATACATTTTCTAATGACATAATTCAATCTCGCAAAACGGCTCTTGTAAGTAGTTAACGTGCATTCAACAGAACATGCTCATTGAAACTATATCATATATTTCATCCATATACGTTCCATAAATTTGCAAGACTAGCTCAGTATAACTAAGAGGATAGGGAAAAGAAATATACTGACTGACAAAACAAATGCTACACTTTATAAAAGTTTATAGATTTCAGGAAAACACATGAAACACATTCTGTGTGACCACCTAAGAGAAAGAACCTGAAACGTCAGTATCCAATGAAGAAAAAATACTATGTCAAAATATAATTCATTGTGTTTATCATTAATTTTGGATGACAAAAATCCGTTCGAAATAGATACCTATGAATAGAAAAAAGGGATTTCGGTATCGGAGGCATTAGTTTTGTTAAATTGCAACTCAGATGGATTAATTTGATTCACCTTGCATTCAAAGTAATAATGGTCAATACATACAAAATAGATTGTCTAGATATCTTCATTTTGAGTTATATGCTTCAATGATTTGAGCTTGTTTATCATTAGAAAGAAAGGCCATGAAATCTCTTTCATTGCCCAATAAAACATACAAGATTAGCACAATTAGTACCCTTCGGAATACCAACAATTTGTTTGTATAACTTAGTGCCACATCTGAAGTAAATAATATCTACAAGATATGTTAAGGCTTTTACACATGTTTTAACACGACCAAAAGTTAGATCGTTTTTGGTCTTCAGAAGTGAAGAAAGCGTGTCTTTGGTTACAGGCAAGTAAGTTGAACCTTCCCGTTGAAAAGTCTACTCAGTTAAATTTATAAAATATTTGTTGATTTAAGTACGGGACAAAGTGGTACAGAGCGTAGGAAAAAATCATAGGTTGACAAACAGGTTTCAAGGAATCCTTTCGGATTCTTTTTATAAAATGCCTTACGAGAATTTTCAACAGACCAAAAAGAAATTTTGCCTGACCTTTTATTATTTTTCTCACAGTATCTTATAACAGCAGTGAGGCAAGAAGTTAATAAATTAAAAAGTTCGGTTGTAGTACAAGAACTTGAGTAGGCAATAAATCGTGCTTCATACGTTTTTCAGCAAGGAAGTTTCTCTTGGGATTCCTTAACATTTACAGAAAGCTTTAGGGCTAAATGGCTACAATTCCATTCACTACAGAATTGTCTTCTGCACAAGTACCACCAAGGTCTTGTTTTAAAGTGTCAATGTAGTAAAGCAACAAAACAACAACATTTTGTTCGGCCTTGTCTCCTGGAACCGTAACATTCTTTTTATAAGATTCTTGGATATTCTGCTGTAGATGTCGAAAAGTAGATTTTGGGGATCATATTCCCTGAATATTCCACTGAGTTTTAGAATAACACGTGGACCACAATCCGATGTAAAGCAGTACTACAAAAAAGTGTTACATTCAGCTAATGACTCTTAGCAGCGCGGGAAATTCCACGAATGATTTCTTTTTTTAGCTTCTTTGTCCACAAACAATTAGTAAGACAGATTAAATGAGTTTCATGTTTATAGAAGTTACAAAAGTCATTTCAGTAAGCAGGACTGTTTTCATGTTTAACAGAACTGGTATCTTCAGATCTAATAGATTAACATGAAATATTTCAAAAGGGGCGGGGGGTATCAATAAGGTGGGTTTTCTGCATCCTACCAAAGTTCTCTTTTTTTAACTGATGGTATACTCCAATGTGTCTACTTTATTGGACCATATGTGACTTTGGTCGGAAAGCCCTACTTACTGAGCTATCGGTCCATAGAAGTGGGTGGGGTAATCCAACATGGTTTTAGCCTGTCTTGTTAAACCATTCTCGTTTGGTAGAAGAGTACAGCAGACAGACAGGATTTGATAAAATGATTAACAGAACATCTAAACTATATATCCATATCATTTTATTTGGTTTAATTTGAACATATGTTGTCAAAAAAGACTTCCTTTGACATTCAGCATTTTTTTTTATATTTTTGACCTCAATATTCAATATTTCTTGGCCTTATTGTTAAATAAACAGACATGTTATCATCAAACTCATGTCAAGGAAGCACCTTGACAAGGACATTCAGATGATGTGACCAGAATTTCACAATTACCTAGTTTTCATGGTCGACTGAACACATAAACTTGCTTGGAAGATGGTTTTCTTTCTATTTTGACCTAGAATTACAAACCGTTGGTCAAATTTCTATTTTAACTGCTATATTATGCCCCACGCCCCCGCCACTAAAGGTGAGGGAATACATATTGGCTTCAGGGCAGATCTCGTTGGCATCTGCATTTGCGTATGTGTCACATATTAAGTTCTTCTGTGACCTTGGAAACAAGGTCAAGGTCATCAAAATCTGACCTTGACCTTGTTTCCAAGGTCAAAGTATGTGACACAGACACAGATGCAGACGCCAAGGAGATCCGATCTGAAGCCAATATGTATTCTCTAACCTTTAGTGGCGGGGTGTAGGGCGTAATACAGCAGTTAAAATAGTAATTTGGCCAAAGGTTCGTAATTCTAGGTCAAAATTAAATGAAAAAGCATTTTCCAAGAAAATTTATGTATTCAGTAGATCATGAAAACTAGGTCATTGTGAAATGCTGGTCACATCGTCCGAATGTCCTGGTCAGGGTGCTTCCTTGACATGAGTTTGATGACAACTGGTCTGTTTATTTAACAATAAGGCCAAGAAATATTGAAAATTGAGGACAAAAATATAAAAAATGCTGAATGTCAAAGGAAGTCTTTTTTGACAACATATGTTCAAATTACACCAAATAAAATGATATGGATATATAGTTTAGATGTTCTGTTAATCATTTTATCAAATCCTGTCTGTCTGCTGTACTCTTCTACCAAATGAGAATGTTTTTACAAGACAGGCTAAAACCATGTTGGATTACCCCACCCACTTCTATGGACCGATAGCTCAGTAAGTAGGGCTTTCCGACCAAAGTCACATATGGTCCAATAAAGTAGACACATTGGAGTATACCATCAGTTAAAAAAAGAGAACTTTGGTAGGATGCAGAAAACCCACGTTATTGATACCCCCCCCCCCCACCCGCCTGTCAGTATATTACAGATTATGTTGTCATAAAATATGCTGCCATCCAATACGTAGGTTTGTCTGTGCAAAAGCAACGTCTTCTGTAATAGTCAAATATTGGGGTCGGGCCAGTGTGTGTATGTGCGGGGGTAGGGGGGGGGGGGAGGGGAGGGGTTGGGTATGTCTTCACTAAAATGCTTCCGCGAACATTGTTAGATATTTCGATATCTCAGCTGTCACAAAATGAGTTAAAAGAGTTATATTGTAAAGGGACGTATATAATCCCTAAGATTACAGTCGCTGCAAAAATGTGTCTTACACATGTCGCCATTAAGCTTCATGCAAATATCTCATTGAAAATTACTTCAAGTAACATTTGAAGCAAAACCACATCAAAATGAGATATTTTGGCTATGCAAAAGGTTCTGTTTTCAGAGTGAAGACCCGGCACAACTAGACAAACGTCATCTTGATTTTCTAGATATCCTGATAACGGCAAAAGACGAGAAAGGGGCGGGGTTTACAGATCAAGAAATACGAAACGAAGTTGATACGTTTATGTTTGCAGGTGAGTTTGGCGAAAAATAAAAGTTAGAAGTTGTGATAATAACTGTTTGACGTAATAGTTGGCGCTTCATTCATGATGGCAAAAGTGGACATACACATGTCAAAAAATACTGCTAAACACCAACAAACATCGCATTTGAACTGGCAAAATTCGTTTTAAAACGGCAGAAGTTGACGATGATAGATTACGATGTTTGTCTGATGTATTATGTCTGCACTTATTAGTCTGCAATGAGGCGGCATCGTCTTAGCTTGATTGATTTATGTCGATATCACAGATTAGCAACACTTCAACGAAGTGTTAAATATACACTTGAAAAATTTGTTTCAAACACAACTTCCAATGGTCTATGTCTTGCTAATAAATACCAAGTAAAGTGATTTCTCTCATTGCCATTGTGGTCCATCGTCACATTAACTCGATGTCATTTCAGAATAGAACTTTAGTCAGTTTGAGTATGCTTCTCTTCCATCAAAAAGAAAATCGAGTTTCTGTATCTTTATTCATGCGTTCTGCCTCTTACGAGGTTTACACGTTGTATGCTTCTCTATCGTCAAAAAGAAAATCGAATTTCTGTAACTTTTATTTAAACACCCAAAATGCATTCTTACTAAACATAAAACTTGCGTTCTGCTTCTTACGAGGTTTTTCGTATAATTTATTTAGTCTGTTATGTGGTACATGTGTGCACCGCGGCGGAGGGTGTGGGCGAAGGTTTGGGCCCAGTAAAACCGGTTCTAACCCCCCAGTAGTTATTACTGACCGTCCCAAGACGGTACTTTCGTTGCGGCTGCATTTGTTTTATGTTCGGTGCTGTTTAACTTATGGTGTTTTCATTTTAACCCTTCTGTTGGTCTGAATTATTTAGTTCTGTAAAGATAGCTGAGTTGCCACCTATTTGGGAAAGAGCTGCTGACTCGGCTTATCACTTGTAATTTATTGTTTGTTGGGATGTCTTTGTTAATCTTTCCCTTTGATGTTGGGGATATGGTTTGGCATATGATTCTGTCAGTTCCTGAAGTGTATTCACTCTTTAAATTTACACTTTGTCTGCTTCTCTTCCATCAGAAAGAAAATCGAGTATCTGTATCTTTATTAAAGCACCCAAAATGCATTCTTACTAAATATAAAACTTGCGTTCTGCTTCTTACGAGGTCTACACTTTTCAGTTTATTTGGTTTACTAGAGTGTCTTGTCATGTGACTGACGTCAATGTCCGTAATGAAATTTTAATTGTTTAACTTCTCCGATAGGGTTATCGGTATCATAAGCTTCGAAACGCAATTTCAAAATTTTATCACCGACACTATTAATGGGTATCTAAATTCAAGGTCGGATTAAATACTTTTTTGCATCTGAGTCTATCGGAATCAGAATTTTATGGTGACTTAGTCTATAGATTAAAAGAAAAGATATAAGCAAGGTTGATATTTCTGATCAGTTCAGAAATATTATTATACGTCGAAAAACATATTGGATATTTATCATATGACGTCGCTTCTGAGAGTGTAATAAAGCCATGCATTAAAAACGATAATCAACTAGTGGATTAAATATGCAAATTACGTCGTAATGTTATGCGTTGACGTCCATAAAAACGTTGCGTTTTCTAATTGCTAAATCGTCACGTTTTAGTGCAACATCTGCTAATAAAATATGATTTTAACGTCATATGATAAATAGGATCTTGCATTTGTGCCCATGTATTATTGAATTTATTAAACTCGCTGGGGAAAAACCATAAGATGCTCGGCAAAGCCTCGCATCTTATCTTTTTCCCCAACTCGTTTAATAAATTCAATAATACATGAGCACTCATGTAAGATCCTCTATAACATAAAATGTAATGCTGCAGTCTGTATATCAAATGGTTAACCCAGTTATGGTAAGTAACATTTCTTCACTCTTTAGTTTGCACGCCGAATGGTCAGGCGTTAGACACACTGAGGGACTTGGTTGGTTGGGACCGAAGCTTGTCTTGTCTGTTGCCAGGTCATTCGGGGTTCAACTGATCGTTTTCTTTTGCTTCTTTACTTTAGTGTTTTTTTTTGACACCCAAGGGATCTTCAGGTTTGTTTGTTTCCTGTGATGAGTCATCGATGCGTTACCATATGACACCCTCATGTGAACCAAATAGCAAATTTAATTTTTCGAACCTCTGCAGAAGCAGAGTAAAACTAGTTTAAGCCCCCAGTTATCTATTATTGGCTGTTCCAAGGTGGTACTTCTGTTGTGGTCCCTCAATGTTTCATGTTGTTATGTCCACAAGTTTGTGGTCTCTAGCAACATGGTCACCTGAATGGCTCCCAGTTCTGTTTTCTGTTTTGTACTCTAAAATAGAAAATAAGTGAAAATAGATGATGCTGTTTTTTCAATTAGTGCAGCTTAATGTCCACCTGTTTGGGAAAGTGCTGTTATTCGGTTTGCGTGTGCTCCTTTTTCTTTTGGTGTTGAGACGGGATGTGGTTTTTGATTGCGTTAATTCCTGATCATTGCCTATCTTTTTTACTCTTTCTTTAGAGATTAATCTAGGAAGCAAACAAAATACGTAACAAAGAAATTTGTGTCTCTGTTCATGCAATATTTCTCCATAAAGGGCACGACACAACTGCATCTTCAATAATGTGGACAATGCACTCACTCGCAAAATACCCAGACATGCAAGAAAAAGTGCGGGAAGATATACAAGATGTACTCCAAGGCCGAAAACGTTTGGAAGTGTAAGTATGTGTTACAATTAAAATATCAAAGAGTTCGTACAAGAGCATAGCACAAATTCGAAAGAAGGTTCATGGCCCATACTTCGAAGTTTCGGCTACTCAAGCCCCATCAGTGGCCTTTGACAATAGCTGGTGGTGAAAGCTACAGAAAAGCATACTATACAAGCCGGTTAACTCTTCTGATATTATGCTGTATCAAAATTATAGCATATAGAGTTACCATACATATTTGAAAGATGAAAGTTTTTACTGGAGAACATTGAGCCCATGGTTGTGATTTCGAAGCTTGAGGACCGCTTAAGCCGGTGCAAGAGGCCGGTTGAACAGAGTATATGCTGTACGTAAAAGCCTACAGAAGATAAATTCTGTGGAACCAACATCCGTACAGCAAGGATGAAGATAAATATTTATTCAATTTTGATCACACGAGAAGAGTAATGAAATTTTAAATAACTCATCACCAAGGCGCACTGTTGCAAGGTTGTGTACCCATTGGGTGTTTAGATGGCTGCGTAGGACCCGGTGTAACCGGTGCTCAGTTATCAATAAAAGAATAATCCGTGTCAAATAGTCATAATTACGTTTCTTTCAAACGCTTATTTATCTTATGATAATAAAAAGGAGAATAAAGAAGCAATCGTATATATAAGTCACTCAGTTTTATTATTCATTAGAAAATAGACCATCAAACTTTTATATATGAGCCGCGACACGAGAAAACCAACAATGTGGTTGTGCGCCCAGCGCAGACACAGATCAGCCTGGGCATCCGCCCAGTCTGATCAGAGTCTTCGCTGTCCGCAAGGAGGTAGCTTAGACCCTTAGCTATCCTTTAAGCGCTTAGAAAAGAGTCTGATCAGACTGGGCAGATGGCGTGGCTGATATGAGTCTGTGCTTGGTGCACAGCCACATTGTTGGTTTTCTCGCGTCACGGCTCACATAGTTTTCGAAAAATTCAAATAAGTACTTCGTTTTAATTGCTACAGTTTACTTAAATGTATACACAATATGTATATGTCTACCTTTTCAGAGATGATCTTCCAAAGCTGAACTACGCAACTCGCTTTATTAAAGAATGTATGCGTATGTATACTCCAGTTCCTGCTATCACCCGGAAGTTAGCAGAGCCTGTGACAGTAGAGGGTGTTACCTTTCCAACCGGAAGTGTCATAGACCTTTACCCTCATCTGCTGCATCATAATCCTTCTGTATGGGAAGATCACATGGTAAGTTACCATTAGGATAAACTCGTATGACTCCGGTATCCTTCAATGAAAGATAGAATCGTGAAACTTTATGGTTTGTCGACTTTACTAGGTTTGCCGACTCACACCTGGTTTACTATGTTTTCAAGGAAATTTCGAAACGAACAAGAGCTGCTACGAAACGAAAACGAGTCATAGTTACCAAACGACCTGGTCATCAGGCCGTTGGTAACTTTGACTTTTTCGTTTCGTAAGAGCTCTTTTTCGTTTCATAAGAGCTCTTTTTCGTTTCGTAAGAGCTCTTTTTCGTTTTGTAACATCCCTTGTATATACATAGTTATCCAGGTGTGCGACTGGGTAAGTCACATGTACTTGAAACTGTAGTACATGATTTACAGCATATGCTAACTTTTCCTGAACGTATCTTTTGTGATCTTGCGGGTTATCCTGACCAAGACTAGTGAGACAGAAAATAATCTTTAAAATTTAAGCCAGACCCGGCGCAGGGTCTTCGCTGGTTTCCAGCAGATTTATGAATATCTTCAGCCCATACCAACTGAATTTGTTCGTATTTTTTACATTACTTTGACCAAATTAAAGAAAAAATGTCCTTTGAGGAAACGGCGGAAGTGTTTTATTTTATGGGAAATATTTTACTGACTGGTATATAAAATCTAAAGCTTAGCAACATTCCTATCGTCGAAGCTGGAAGTTTAACAACTTAATTTGGAGCACTCGCAGAGTTTGTTGAACATACAATATTTAATTTTACCTTCCTGTGTTTCTTTTCCACCAGAAATTCGATCCTGATCGGTTTACTCAGGAAAATATCGCAAAGAAGGACCCCTTTGCATTTCTACCATTCTCAGCAGGTCAAAGGTAATGTAAAACATGAGAAGTCTACCAGGTTTAAAACTTTGGCAGTTTATAGTATAAATTAAGTAGTAGACGAAACACACATTTGATCAGTAAAATATACATGTATTTGATTTGCATATTAATCACTTTGGTACCAGGCAAAATCAGGTTATAGGAAGAAAATATTCATTTGTAAAGTGTCTGTTACCAGCAAATTGCTCAATGCTGTAAAAAACAGGTAATGATCAAGAACAATTACAATCGGAATCCATATCCTGCCCTCAAAGCTAAAATGGAAGGCAGCATACATAAACTGACAGCAGTACACCTAAAAAAAGGCACGCACGGTAAACCGTGCAAACAACTGTCCCGGACAGGCGGATATTCAGCACACTTTTTGTTTGTGTACTAAAAGACCTAACGAATTCTCGACAAGCTTACGATGCTTTGAGCAACTGGACCAGACGCTAATCTATGATGGGGTTGAGGCCGAGACAAGGAAATCTCAGGCTAGTTTTCAGATTGTTTAGTCTTATGAAAGGCTTGCCGAGCATAAGACTTAAATAATCTGAAAACGAGTCTGAGATTTCCTTGTCAAGGCCTCATCCCCATCACTGATTGTTTTTCTCGCCCAATATTTTATAAAACAGAATATTCATTGAATCCTTTACTTCTTGTGGAAACCATTTCTAAAACGTGAAGCTAACTTTCTATAATAGTTTGACTTGTGTTAATTTCACCTTGTGCATGCATTTTTCATGATTGACAGCTAATTAGAAATCCACAGCGGCACTTCAGTAAATCACTCTGTGCCAATTTCATATTCTGCATGCAATTTACATGACAGGTAGCAGCAAGTTGATTTGTTGAATTAAAGTGTGTGATTAATTGGGCTGCACTATACAGCAATGATTGACATTTTGAGATAGCTTTCTGAGCCTAGGCCGAGACAGCAGGCCGAGATAGAAAACTCTCAGACACCTCTAGAAAAGGATATCCTTTTCCGGTGGGTGAGAAAAGGTAGTCTAAGATGCGACATGCAAAAGTAGTTCTTAAGGTGAATGGGTACACTTTCAGCGGAATTAACATTTCCATTTTCAGTTTGGCTCCTTTCTAAATGGATTCAATTCTTAAAGGAAGAAACGCTTCTAAAACGTTGTATTTTTAGAAGCATTTTTGTCATTCGATTAACTGAGATCCATTCTGGACGGGCTTCATTGTCTGGGGAAGCAATCAGGAAGTCACAAAAATGGTTCTCATTGTAAAAATGGTGAAACACTTTAAGGTGTATCCATACAGCAAAAATCTGTATGACCACCATGAATTTTCGATTATCAAAGTTGTTCTCTCTACTGGTGAAGGCCACCAGCGTTTCGAAGCTATATGTTTACTTTCGCAAACCTGTGAGAACGAAACTTTTATAAGTCTTGAGTTTCAAAGTGTATATACTCAAAAATGTCCGAGAAATCCATTTAAACGTACACTATACAAATGTGTCTTCACAGTAAATGTACATATCTAAAGTTTACAGATGGACACGACTGTGATGACACATTTGTGTATTCGCTTTTAAAGGAACAAGTCGGACAATTTACAATCTCTAAGGAACTCAAGTGCCAGTGTTCTAAAAGACCAACTAGTCAGTCCTCCGTCTTTCATTTTCCGTCAACCTTCGGAAAAAGCTGTGTGTCAAGTCCAATACGATGGGCGACAGGCCGATCTGTTTATTATACCGGCCAATGGAATGGTGTAAAATGTGGGTCAATAGTAAGGTTAGACGTTGCCTGACGGCAACGAAAAATAATTATAACAAATGCAGTGGTATATTGTGCCCGATGACAATGGTCTACACGAGATCAGTTTCAAATATCCAATATTCAAAGATATTAGTATTTTCGAGATACGGAGGGCTAAGGCGTTTAATCAGCGATTACTTTTATTTGAAAAAAAAATACTTTCTGTCGCACATAAAAGTCACCTCGACTAATTAACAATTAAACTGTTTTGTCTTTAATTTGAAGAAACTGTATCGGTCAACACTTTGCGATGAATGAAATCAAGACTCTTATTTCCAGAGTAGTAACAAGGTAAAACTAGAAATCTTAAACTCTCACCATGATTATTGGACCTCAGGGTCTCCTCTAAAATCTCTTCTAAATTTGAAAGTTTCTAGATCATAGCAAATGCAATTGAGCCGCGACACGACAAAACCAACAATGTGGTCGTGCGCCCAGCTCAGACTCAGATCAGCCTGGGCATTCGCCCAGTTTGACTAGACTCTTCGTTAAGTGCTCAAAGGGTAGCTAAGGGTCTAAGCTACATCCATGCGGACAGCGAAGACTCTGATCAGACTGGGCGGATGCCCAGGTTGATATGAGTCTGCGTTGGGCGCACAACCACATTGTTGGTTTTTTCGTGTCGCATCATACGTGCTTTTTCAATAAAAGGGTCTGGTATGATTTAAGCCATATTTGGCCCCGACAGATATTATGAATTTTCAAAATTATATTTTTTCTCTGTTAATGTTGTATGAGAGTTTAAACCTTTAACCATCTATTGTGATTCAAATTGTCTACATTCTTGCGATTGTTTAGTTTCTGAGAATTTTCGCCTTTTTGCCTCCATTAAAGCTTCAAATAACTCAAACCATGAATAAACGCTGCTCATTTTAGCATGATTATGTAATTCATGGACAACATTAATATGTGAGATTCAGCTGTCTACATTTATGGGATGACACAAAGTTTTATACTTTTTTTTCTTGGTCTTTTTTCCAGTCATCTCAACATACAACTGCCTGTGTCTCCTGTCATAGACAAACCATACGTAGGGAGTTCTCATTATTTCAAAAAGAACATTGTTAATAATAATTTGACCAATATCATACCAGGTCCTTTTCTGTAGCATAGCATTGTCCAGGCAATTCTTTTTTTTTGCTAATTATACATAGTATTTCATGTGAAGTTTTGTAACTTTCTGTTGCATGAACCAGGAAGTTCTTACTTGACATATGAGCCGCAGCACGAGAAAACAAACAATGTGGTTGTGCGCCTGGTGCAGACGCAGATTAGCCTGGGCATCCACCAAGTCGGATCATAATTTTTTCTAAGTGCTTAAAGGGTAGCTATAGGTCTAAGCTACCTCCATGCGCACAGTGAAGACTCTAATCAGACTGGGCAGATGCCCAGGCTAATCTGAATCTGCGCTGGGCGCACGACCACATTGTTGGTTTTCTCGTGTCGTGGCTCAAATGTGTTTATTCAACCTGTCTGCGTAAACTGAATAGGTAATTTTCATGTAGTCAGAGTATTAAGCTGATCATTATACCCCCGCTTTGAAAAAGTGTGTGGGGGGTGTGGGGGTGTGGAGGGGTGTGGGGGGCGGGTATACTGGTTTACATCTGGTCCGTCATTCCGTCCGTCTGTAATTCCGTAACACTTTTTTGTAAAAACATCCGTCAAAGATTTCTCCACAACCATATAAGCTAGAACGTTCATAGTTGGTATGCTGATTGACAATGATTTGTTGTATTGTGGGATTGAAATTCAGCGCTCTCCTGTTTATATTTCCTGTTATTTATCTATTTTTCTTTCTTTCATGTTAAAATTTTGGTCAAAGATTTCTCCACAACCATATGAGCTAGAATGTTCATATAAGGCATACAGATAGACAACGACTTGTTGTATCGTGGGATTGAGATACAGCTCTCTCCTACTTATTCTTCCTTGTATTTGTTCATTTTTCTTTCTTTCCATCATTTGAATAATGGAATTTTTCGTCAAAGGTTTCTACATAACCGTATAAGGTAGAGTCTTCATATTTGTTATACAGGTTGACAACGACCTGATGTATCGTGGGATAAAGCTTGGGCTTTCTCCTCTTATTCTCCGCCTTATTTTTTACACTTTACTTTCTCTCTATACATTCAATACTTTGATTTTACCATATGAGCTAGAATGTTCATATTAAGCATACAGATAGACAACGACTTGTTGTATCGTGGGATTGAGACACAGCCCTCTTCTACATATTCTTCCTTGTATTTGTTTATTTGTTTTTCTTTCCATCATTTGAATAATGGGATTTTTCGTCAAAGGTTTTTCATAACCATATAAGTTAGAGTCTTCATATTTGTTATACAGGTTAATAACGACCTGATGTATCGTGGGATAAAGATTGGGCTTTCTCCTCTTATTCTTTACCTTATTTCTTAACTGTTTTTTCTCTCCATGCATTCAATACTTTAATTTTTCAGAACAGTTTTCTAAGCAGCTGTTCAAGGTAAAAAGGTTATAATTTGGTAAATGACTTGTGGTATCTTTGGATTGAGAATGGATCTTCATATTCCTTTTAGTATTTGTTTACTTTTCTTTCTCTCCATGCATTTAATGATGAAATTTTGCAACAGATTTCTCAGCAACTGTTTAAGATGGAAAGATTATATCTTGTTTATAAGGTGACAATGATCTGTTGTATCATGGGATAGAAAATCTGGCCTTCTGCATTATCTTTCCCAGTATTGGTTCATTTTTCTTTCCCTCCATGCATTTAATAATGAAATGTTTCATAACAGATTCTCAGCAAGTGTACAAGACAGACTAGTCATACATCACGGTTGTATTCATCGTAACGCAGATTTGTTTATTTCATATATATTTTGCCATATAGGCCACATATACCTGAAGCGCAGCAGCGAGGGTATAGTTAGATCCTGTGATAGTTCTAGTTTGTGCATTATTTTTTTCTAAATGACAGTGTACTGTTCGTTTAAAGCAATATTATGCTTTTTAACATGAAAATGAAAACTTTGTATCTTTTGCAGATTCCAAATAGTTTGTGATGAAAACAGAGTAGCAATACCTTATCCAGAAGTGATTATGTCCGCTAAAGATGGAATATATCTTTACTTTAGAGAAATATAAGTCGGAGGATCAACTTGCTGCATAAAACAGAGAATTAAAACATTTTAGAATGAATTATAGGTTTGAGAAAATTATGCTTTTCCATTGTAAAAATTTCAGGTAGCATCTCACTTTTAATTCGAGAGGAGCATGGCATACATTGTATACCTTACTCCTGTCGAACTATAAGTTAGATGACGCCATAGCTCGATTACCAAAGCAGCTATGGAATAACCAGTTGTTGTGCTTAGTACCTTCAATTTGGCAGAATGACGTATTGGTGAGATCACTTTGACATCAATATAATCGCCTAGTTGCTGTGATAACTGATTGATGACGTTATTGGTATCGGAGCATGCCATGCTCCTTCAAATTCACATTGACATATCATTAAAAACTGACATTTATTTACACTCGCCACTGACTTCCCATATGTGAACCCTTTAGAGCAAATAGCTTCATACACCGATGAAGGATAATCGATCAAGTGACGTTGTTGTCAAGCGACATCTTAGGTAAACAAACGTCTTCAACGTTCGATTGACGCCACGTAAGGGCGACGGCTGTTTGACGTTTTATACGAACATGTCGTTACTAACTTTTCTTCGACCCATATTTTGCCTATTCTACACCAAATTACCCCGAAAACGGCACAGAGAGGTTCACAAATTAAGTGTAAATATAAGAATAAAAATTTGATTTTTCAGTCTTCATAGTGTGAAGAAGCCAGTGATCGTCGCTAAAATTCTACAAAAAGCGCTTCGCGCTTCATGGCTTTTTAGCTCCGCCCACTGGCTTCATCACACGATGAAGCTGAAAAATCAAATTTTTATTCTTAACTAACGAAACAGATTTTCATTTATTTGCGTGTTATAAGCGAAATGACGAGCGCGGAAACATTTATCATTATTGCATTTTTTATATAATATTAATGTGTCCTGTAAATGCCAAAAACCGTGCTCGTGTAACTCTAGCTTCGAATAATCATTAGTTTTTTTTCTTTTTGTTTTTCATTTTTCTTACTTCACATGGTACATACTTATACTTACACATATGAGCCGCGACACGAGAATACCGGATTCCAGTAATCGGTGACTGACCGATCAAAGGCAGCAGTTCTGTTGTGTGTCCTAAATATTACTTGTTCTTATGTCCGCTAATTTAGTCTTCTACATGTAGTAATGGTAACCTGTAAATGAAGCTACCCACAGTGCCTTTTGATAGGTAAAAATAGATTGAGCTGCGACACGACAAAACCATCAAAGTGGTTGTGCGCCCAGCGCAGACTCAGGTCAGCCTGGGCATCCGCCCAGTCTGATCAGTCTTCGCTGTCCGCATGGAGGTAGCTTAGGCCCTTAGCTACCCTTTAAGCGCTTAGCGAAGAGTCTGATCGGATTTGGCTGATGCCCAGGCTGATCTGAGTCTGTGCTGGGCGCACAACCACATTGTTGGTTTTGTCGTATCGCGGCTCAATAATAACATGTACTTTTTCTTGTTGCCCTAATCGATGCTGTCGGTCATCAGCTGTTGGGTGAGTAGTGTGTTCAATAGGAATATCCAAATGAGCACCTTTCTGAATAAGAACTGTTCATTCGGCTTACCGTGCGTGCATTTCATGAGTTGCTATCAATTTATTTATATCAGCCGCGACACGAGAAAACCAACAACATGGTTATGCGCCCAGCGCAGACTCAGATCAGCCTGGGCATCCGCCCAGTCTGATCAGAGTCTTCGCTGTCCGCCTGAAGGTAGCTTAGACCCTTAGCTACCCTTTAAGCGCTTAGGCAAGACTCTGAAATTCCAGCGCGAAAAGACGATAAAAACGCCATGCGAAAAGACGCCATTTGAAACTCTTAAATTGTCGTCTTTCGAGTGGCGTTTTTCGTCTTTTCGCCTGGCGTCTTTTCGTCTTTTCGCAAGGCGTTTTTTCGTCTTTTCGTCTTTTTGCATGGCGTCTTTTCGTCTTTTCGCGTGGCGTCTTTTCGCGGCGAAAAGACGAAAAGACGAAATGGCACAAACCAGCCACCATACTGTCAACAATAAGCTTTTGGCCAAGGTCTATCCAGATCATGATTTGAACAAACGATAGTTCTCGCTACTGTATACCAAATTTTAAGGCCATCAGTCGATTGGTAATTGAGGACAGGATAATTAATAGTTTTGCCATATATTGGTATGGCCGCCATGCTGAACTAACATTCGTTCGATCTGCACAGGGATTTTGAGAAGTTATTTGAAAATGCTGACGGACGTAAGACGGGAACCTGCCGGTCCTAAGCCGCTTTGGAGCTGACGACTCGTGTGAGTTGAAACGGTTGTAGACGGATCTCAGATGACTACGGAAAACCTCTCCGAGCACACACTTACGTACGCATCCGCAAAAAAAGAGCCAACAAAGTCATATTTAAGAAACTACCTTTTAACTCCAGCAACAGTTGGAGTAAGACAAAGATGTCTTCTGTCACCCACCCTGTTCAAGTTGTCTCAGATGATGGCTCAAAACAGGAGGTTCTCTCAAGGATTGCACAAAAAGCCACTTCAGCTCTTACCAAGCTTGGAGAGGTAACAACATACCTCTTGCATCAAAGGTGAAACTTATGCGCACCCTTGCCATTTCCATATTTCTGTATGCCTGTGAATCGTGGACCTTGACAGCAGAGCCAGAGAAAAGAACGCAGGCCTTTGAGATGAGATGCTACCTAAGGTTACTGAACATTTCGTAAAAGGACCATATAACCAATGAGGCGGTTCGCAGAAAGATCCAAGCAGCCATTGGAGAATATGATGAACTCCTGATGCTGGTCAAGAAATGGAAACTAAGGTGGTTTTGCCAAGTCCCAAGGTCTTCTGGCTTAGCAAAAACGATTCTACAGGGCACAGTGAAAGGAAAAAGAAGAAGAGGTAGATAGAAATAGAGGTGGGACGACAATATTAAATGGTGGACAGGGGTGGATTTTGCCAGCTCAACTAGGGCAGCTGCAGCAGGACAAGGTGGAAAGGGATTGTTTCGAAGTCATCTGTGGTGCCCCAACGACCTAGTAAGGTTACGGGATAGAATATAATAAAATAGAAACGTTTAGCTCAAAATGGTATGAGTCTCCGAGGTAGCTACTTTATCTAGTATGGCGAAAGAAAGGCGACTGCTACGGGTGGAGCTCGTTCTATTATAATGGTCCTCTGACTAGTGGACTCTTAGTTTAAACAATATCTGTTCAAAAATAATACAATGTCTGCACGTATAAGGACAGTAGACATTTGAATAGGCAATGAAAAGAATACGTGCATACAGTGTTCAAATACTTAAGACTAAAAAGGTCTAAACGGGAAACCTCCGGCTTATCAGTCTCATTTCCCTCATGATAAATAAAAGGAAGAAACTACTGACAGACGTCTGTCATGAGCCAATATTCGTTATATTTGGTAATGCCAGTCGTCTGTCACTAGCCAGGTATCGCTAAGTTTGCTACTGACAGACGTCTGTTACAAGCCAAAATTCTTCGAACTTGCTGGTGACAGACATCTATATATTTAGTAAATCGTTTAGTTGCAGCTTACTTATACAAATTATGATCATTATCATGAGCCACCTCAGTTTATGGCTGACTAGACAGCAATCATGAACTCAGATGTCGTGGGATTTAAAGCTGATCTAGGTCGTGCGTTTTCTTTAGCCTCTGGATTATTCATCCACATTATATTTGGTCAGAAATAACTGAAACACCATTGAAAAGACAGTATAAAAGTATGTGGAATGCCGACGAACAGCAAATCAGTAAACATGATGAACTATTTTGGGGACTTTGAAGTATGTGTAGGTTTGTAAGTTCTTACATTTCACACAATACTTTATCCCTGGAGAATCACCCCAACCCACGCCCCTAGTCCCACTTTTGCGCTTCAAAATAACATGTGCACTCCTGTATAAAAGTTTGTAATGTCTGTGAAAAGTTTTCAAATGACTGTTTAAAAACTGTTGCTAATGTTGTATGTACAAACTTGACATCTTGTATTAGAAAAAGCTTTCAAATTTTTTACGTTTGATAAAATTGCAAGTTTCAAATCGCTGTAATTTTGTAAGTCATTTTTTTCTGTCATCGAAAAGGCATTCACACAACTTCATTAGGTCTGTAACAGCTATGAAAAGATTCAAATCCATTGCTAAAACTGTAGCAGTTGTTGAATAATACAATTTTGTTATTCTGTGTTAACCAAAAATCCGATAAATTTTCTAAGATTGAAAACACCGCAAATTTGTCAAATTTATTATTTCCTCTTAAGCAAACGCAAATATGCAGTTATGTCTGGAACATGAGTGCAAAGTTTCAGATTGATCTTAAAAACTGTAGGAGAAGTTGATCATACAATTAGCCAGAAAAACCTAAAATTTCAAAAGCAGAAAAGGTAGTAATTTTTTGTCAAAAATATTTTTTTCTCTTCAAAATTTTGTGTTGTCTGTTTCGAACATGGTGTACATGGGTGGGATTTGTCAGTTGCTGAGAATTTTCCTACTTACTCCTACCTCTGACAGAAATAGCTATATGCGTAAATGAACTACATTCACAACTGGTGGAAAAAGTTTGACATGGTAAGTTTACTTGAGTTGAAATCAGCTAGCGTTATTGCATCTGTCACTAGCAAATCAATCGAGATTCGGCTATTTACAGACGTCTGTCACTAGCAAATTTGACGGAAACTAGCTAGTGACAGACGTCTGTCACTAGCCACTCCGTAAATAAAAATAGCAGCATAAATTTAAACATGGCGTGACGTTATATGTATCAAAAAAGTCTTAAAAATTGTGAGGACAGTTAAGATCATAAACCAGTTCTGAATCCTGTAGACCCCGGTTGGTAAGTAGAGGCAGATTTACAGACGTCGGATTGGGACTGGCTCGGAACAAAATTGAGTCTCAATCTGTGATGCGTGCAAAGAGCTCGGTATTCTGCCAGTCATCAGGATAGTCTAATTGAGTTTAGTACAGTAGGCATTTGCACAACTCATGGGTCTGAGGGTTGATGACATGATGATAGATACTATGATTACCACCTACTATACAGTAAAGGAAGTACAAAATAAAAAAGGAAAATACACAAAAATGCCTTTTTTCAGAGGGAAAATCAGCATTTTGGGTACCATAAAATAAGCGTAAACGGAGGAATTTTTCTCGACATCTCTTTATTGGTCTATAAAACACACGCACACACACACACAAAATGGCATAAAACAAGGTAACTATAAATTGTTGGAATATTCCAACAATTGGAAACCTTGAATGCATCTATAATGCTGGGCTAATAAGTGGAATATAAAACCAAATCACCGGTATGTTTCCAATATTCAGAACAGCTTTTGCTGTGAAATGCTGAAATATTCCAATGATTTTCCCATCGACTTCATCTGAATTAAATAATAATATAAAAAATGTCAAATGAATACAATTCATTCCTCCAAAATTTAATTTACAAATTGTTTAACTAACAGAAACTTAGTAATACCCTGTATATACAATGCTTGTCTCAAGAAATATAAAGCCCATTAAATTGCAGAAATATTCCCATGATTTCAATATACATGTATTTTCACTGAATGTTTAAAAGTAAATTTGGTTAAAACTTTCCTAATCTGAAATGTGTCTATCAGAATGGGTTTAAATCATATGGATGTTCCTGCAATTTCAAACTTCTTGTAAATAGCAGAACATTCAAGTTAAACAAAGCTTCAATCTTAATTCTATGAATACATAATTTGAGGAGCCACATCATTGCTAATTTCTATCATTCTAAAATTGCTGGAATATTCCAATGATTTCAATTTTTCTCTCCAATCCTCTGATATCAACACTGATTTCTATACTTCTAACAACTAGAAGGTTCTAAGGGTTTAATCCTCGGAATAGCTGCAATTTTAAAGTCATTGTAGGAATATTCCAACAATTTAAATTTATTATCAGAATGATTGATAATAATTAATGTCCTTAAACCTACAAGTTGGAAGGTGTATAAACCTAGAAATATTCCTGCATTTACAAACTCGTTGTAATTGTTGGGAACTTCCAATAAAATCTATCCCATCTTTATTCAATGCATGCGTTTAAAAAGCAAAATGTTATTTTCAAGGATTCTGGAAATTCTGAAATTGCTGGAATATTCCAATGACTTTAAATTTTACTGGAATGTCTGAGAGCAGCAATAATGTTTTATGATACACCTAAATCCTAGGAATAATACTGCAATTTCAAACCAGTAACATTTGAAAGGTCCACGTAAACTAAAGCTGTTAACTTAATTCAGTGAATATCCAAGAAACAAACAAAACCAATAGTTAATATGTGACTGTCTAAAATTGTAGGAATGTTCCAGCAATTTAAGTTTATTATCAGAATATTTGATAGTAACAATGATTTATGTCCTTAAATCTACTAGTTGGAGAGTGTTTGAACCTAGGCATTCCTGCAATTGCACACTCGTTGTAATTAATGCAAAGTTCAAAAAAAAAAAATATATACTCCCGTCATTATTTAATGATTGCATTTATAAAACTGAATATATCAGTGTAATCAAGAATTCCACGGAATGCTATGTCGCACCTACATTGCATTTTCACAGTAACAGAGATCATGTTGAGAAGAAACTGAAAGCAAAAATTGAAAATTAAAAGGAAACGAAATAGTTTCAGGCATTATTCTGACCTAAATTTTGTCAAAATCCACCCAATGGTTCTTAAGGTACTGCCATTTTCATATTTGTGCTATTTTAGTAACGGTGGATGGCAGCCATCTTGGATGGCCAATAGACCTTTTTCACATTGTTATCTACCCTAGTCTCGCAGCCCGTAAGGACCTCTGACAGTATCAATGTATATTTGCCTATTTTTCGACAAATTATTGCACCTTCCTCGGGCAGCAAAAGTTGAAATATTTGGCATTATTATGTAGACGTGTGTACTATAAAGACATTTTAACAGTTATTTTGAAAAATTATCATGCCTCTAGACTAACTTAAACCGATTTTGCCAAGAGGGGTAGGTGAATTTTTCAGTCTCTGAAGATAAGTCAATTTTTTCGGTTTTCTAATATATCGAAATTTCAATTGATAACTAAGCTAAAACTGACGTACACACTACTGTTACTGATATCATGCAATACTTTTTTCAATAATAAGGACTTTAACCTATTTTTAGATATAAAGGGTGTAAGTACCCCACCCACTTTTTCAGTTTTTCAGCTGTAGTCTATCTTTCCCTCCCCGTGCCTCAGCAAGCCACTCACATATAATGTGTATTATGATAGTACACACATACATGCAAAGTGGCTAGCTGAGGCACGGGGGGGAAAGTATCTTCAAAAAACTTTTCCTGTTTCCATTACGTTTAATTATGAAATTTAGCTTTTTCCACCAAAAATTGAAGTCTACGTGCTAAAAAATCAGAAATTAAATTCATAGCCAGTTAGGGGAAGTTGAGAGCAACAAACCTCAAGAGAAATTCTTGGGTATATCAAAACTTTAATTTTGACTAATTTTATAGGCAAATTAACATTACAACCGTCAGAGGTCCTTTGGAGAGATTTCGCGTTACGTGACACGCGTGGGGCATAACGTTTGATACAGCAACACATATCAATAGGCTTTTTTTTATTATAATCGAATAATATATAAATTAAATGATTAAAAACGAGATTTATTATTACATTTTGATTTCAAAACCTAACCTGAAAGGAAAAGAATATAATTACAGTAACAATAACATAGAAAATATTTGAAATGCACACAAAATTAATGTTCCAATCAGCGTGTCATGCACCGGTAATCATTTTACAAATCTGTTATCTTTTATTTCTAGCATTCTTTATTTTCCTCAAAATTTCTTACACGTTTTGATATTCATTCATAGTTTTATTTTCGTATAATCTTCTGCGATTTTACACATTTAATTTCAGAAGTAATTTTATGACTTATATTTTACGTAAAGAAAAATCATGCAGCTAGGCATTTCGTAATTATTACAACAGTTATGAAATCGTTATAAATATTAAATAGATGCTTTGTATTTATTTATTAACATATTTATTCATTTATTTATTTTTTCTATTTTGAAATCAAATTAATTTTGGGGAAATAAGTTCGGCGGATATTTCGATTTTCTGAAGATGAAGCAAATAGCCAGTTTCACTTTTCGGTTTCTCGAAATGCGAAATTAAATATTTCATGTATCCTTTGCATTTATAATAATGATCATAATGATGATGATAATAATAATAGTAAAAATATATTATAATTTTTTATTTTTATTATTTTTATTCCTGTCATTATAACATTATCATGTATAGTAAAAATATCATTGTTATCATTAGTATTATTAGTATTGCATTATCAAATGACTTGCAAGTAAATTTGTGCTGGATAAATGAGTATGATTTGCCTACCGATATGCAATGAAATTAATGGTTGGTTGTTGTTAGGGGTTTAACGGCCCTTTGAGACAGTATTTCAGTCTATATCGGGCCATCTCCCAGAGAGGGGGAGAAAGAAAAACGATAGATACTGATAACCAAACAACCCCGGCCGCACCTACTGCAAGCACAGTAGGCCCTTGCCCTACTTGTATCCAAATAAGTAGCACGCCCCGGCACTGGAAGTTATAACCAGCACCGAGTGACAGCCATTTATTGTATGATCTATGTATGTATTCGAAATGTATTTTGACAGACTAGAACCTCTATAGTTTACGTCTGAATAAAATTTCTGTTCTGTAAAAGAAAAGAAAAGAAAAAAAAACATCGCCCGCCCGACCACCAGCCCCGCAATGAAATTAAAATCGTCATCATTAATAAGAGGTGTCAATGAATAACATGATTTATTAATTGAGTTAATTGTTAACAGACCCTCAGATAATGAAGTAATTGATAAACAGACTTCGGACGCCAGGAGGTGCGGCAATGTATACGTTGAGCCTCTTCGGATGCGCCGGTATGACTATTATAATAACAGCAATAACAACAAACCATTAGAGTAATTTATGAGACAAGACAATTATTTAGGGATTATTTAATCCTTTAAATATCTATTTTCCTCTAATTATTTAGTAAAATATCAAACCACACATATTATTTTCTGATTGTTCAGACCTTGTTCAAAGAAATGGACGGTAAAAGTCAGGTAATAGATAACATAATTAGGAATAAATATTTCTTTTTGTGATATGCCTTTCACTTTACATGATCTTTGTGCCAAGCCTTGCTAAAACGAAAAGAAATCAGATAAAAATGATTAAAACAATTAATTTTAACTGATTACATAGAAAGTCTCAATGCCTTAAAATCCAATTGCCCCATTTATGTAAAGTCTCGCCGATTATCGGAAAATATCGAGTTACCTAAGCGGTACATGCATGCGCAGAAACAATGTGAAAAAGGTATATTTGCCAAAATCCAAAATAGATATACGCAAGGACCATTCCGTTAAAACATTGGTCTAAATCCATTCTGGGGTTCCTGAAATATAGTAATTTTGATGTTTTTGCTAGTTTTAGTGGCGGTTATCTTGGATGATACATTCCCATAAATGTGAAAAAAGAGAAAAACCCCTTTCAAGAATCATTCTGATTAAATCTGAGCAAAATCTACTCAGTGTTTCTCGATTTATCGGCATTCAAACAAAATTTAGACTCGTAAATAAAAAATAGGTCACTGTGACCTAATTCCGCAACAGATTTTTTCATTTTCATAGTTAAAAAAAAGGAAGTCCTATTGATGTTCCATGCAAAGTTTCAGCCAAATATTTCTAGTGGTTCTAGAGAAAATGTTAATTTTGTTGTTTTGCTATTTTTAGTAACAGCGGCCATCGTGAATTCTCGACCAGGCTGAATTTCTGTAATCTTAAGTCGTGTAGTCTGATCATGCTCCATATAAAAATTGAGAACCATGGCTGCAGTGGTTTTGGAGAAATTAACTGTACAAATCTTAACGCCAGGGTTGACATAATTGTGAACGGACTGATTTGATGGACGGACGGAATGACGGACGGAAAACCGGACGCCTTAATCGCACCTAGCTAAAGCAGGTGCGACAAAAAACATTCTGAAATTGCTGGAATATTCCAGTGGTTTTAATTTTTACCGAAATGTTGATAGTAGCAATAGTTTTATTTATGTTACACTTAAATCCTAGCAATATTACTAGAAATTTGGAAGGTCTAGGTAAAATAAAGCAGTTAACTTAATTCAGTGAATATCCAAGAAAAAAGAAACTATTGTTAATATGTGTCTGTCTAAAACTGCTGGAATATTCCAGCGAATTATGTTTATTACCAGAATGTGTGATAGTAACAATGATTTATTTCCTGAACTCTACAAGTTGGAGAGTGTTTAAACATAGGAATATTCCTGCAATTAGCATCCCGTGATATTTGGAAGGTCTGGGTAAAATACAGCTGCTATCTTTTTTCAGCAGCGTGAAATTTATGCTAACTTTTGCCTGTCAAAAAAGGGGAGAATTATTCTTACAAGTGATTCAAGTTTATTATCAGAGTGTTTGATAATAACAATGATTTATGCCCTTAAATCTACAAGTTGGAAGTTATTTTAACCTAGGAATATTTCTGCAATTGCACACTTATTGTAATTGTTGAAAACTTCCAAAAATTCAAACTCATCTTTATTCAATGAATTTATTTTTAAAGCAGAATCAATGTTAATTTCAACCATTCTGAAATTGCTGAAATATTCTAATGATTTCGCGAGTTTTACTGGAGTGTCTGGAAGCAGCAATGATTTTATTTATGTTACACTTAATACCTATTAATACACTTCGATTTCCATCCCGTAGTCTTTGTAAGGTCTATGTAAAATAAAGCTGCTATCTTTATTCAGTGAATACAAACAATTAATGCTAACTTTTGCTTATCTACAATTTTAGGAATATTCCAGTGATTTGGCGTGTTTGAGTCTGGATTTCTGGTTAGTTTTGTATTCCAATTAACGAACACATAGGCTATATCATAAATGAGAAATATGCATCTGGAGAAATAATGTGTGACATTTTTTCGAGGCGCAGCCTTGTATAATTCCGATATTGTTCCACATTTCACAAGGTGTCATTGGTCAAATAATGCGTATGTCAACATTTAGCCAATAATATCAATGGTCAATGAATATTTAATCTTCGTTTTGTCCCGTCGTACTGCACTGTGAATACTAGCAGTCTGTCTTATATCAATTCAAAATGTTTCTCTTGTAATTTTACAGTAGAAATGTTATCGAAAACAAACGTAGATATTCAACACTTTCTTTTTTTGCGTCGTAGATCTACTTTCGATTTCTACTTTCGGTTTAATACACACAAACAAACAAACAGTGCAACATTTTGATAGCTATTTTGAAATCAGGTCAATTTCAAGATTGACCGCGGTCCATGTTGGAATTCCAAATTGGAAAGGCCAATTTTGAGGCTGCTACCCAATGTCAAAATACGGTTGTGGGTGCCTACCGACATAGCTTACTTATTCATGAAAATTATTGTCAAATCTTCAACTAGAGACATATAACAAAACACACTTCCTTTTATTCTGCGTCGATTATCTTTTTTTAAAGATTTTTATTGTCTTTTTTGTTCTCTAACCTGATTTCTGCAGCTACTATGTCTCGCGGAATGCTTCAGTAAGTGTGGCTCGGAGAGGGCTTTTCTTTGCCTGCCGAAACCTGCCCATCACCTTTTTCCATTCAATTTTTTTGGGGTTTAGCGACACTGAAGAAGTTAAATACCGAAACACGCATCGGTCGCATACGTTTATTGTAAAAGTGCTTTAATTCTAAATGAATACAGACCTATATCTGTAAGCCGAGAAACAGACAATTGCAACTTCCGTTTACGGCTTCAGTTTGCTATGTATTAGGTGGTTTGCCAGGGTGTTAATGTTCGACGTTATCATTTTTAAACCATTTTATCTTTACACACAGAGAAAAGATTAACACACATACGCATATAGTACTGAAAGTAAATTAACAGATACACACAAAATGTATATCTATATTATATCGGGACTGATTGCTTACTGTTTATGGAATTTAGTGAGATACATAAAGTATTATAGAGAAAATCTCCGGTGGTCTTCTAAAGTGCCCGGCCTTACTCCGAGTCACTGGTTCTGGGGATATACTGCACTGGTAACATTTGCTACTGTTATTTTTTTAGATCACTCGTACAGTTTATGATCATATGAGCCGCGACACGACAAAACCAACAATGTGGTTGTGCGCCCAGCGCAGACTCAGATCAGCCTGGGCATCCGCCCAGTCTGATCAAAGTCTTCGCTGTCCGCATGGAAGTAGCTTAGAGCCTTAGCTACCCTTTAAGTGCTTAGCAAAGAGTCTGCTAAGACTGGGCGGATGCCCAGGCTGATCTGAGTCTGTGCTGGGCGTACAACCACTTGGTTGGTGTTTTCGTGTCGCGGCTCATATCTAGTTTCATGTACGAAAAATGTACTGCTCTCACCTTAACATTTTTCATTTTCATTACTGCATATGAGAGGAATCCGGGATAAGAGGTATAGAAAACGTTTATCAAAATCATTATTGAATAGCTACCGTAATTATCCTTAATATCGGAACAACTCACCCAACTATGCATATAACCGAATAATCTGTTTAGCTACTATTTGCGGGTATAAGGGCAAAGAGTGCTAACACTGAGTGAAGCAGTCTAATATGGGTTTACGGCGTTTTCCCAAGCATTCATATTTTGTCCCATATTGAGGGTCGATACGGTAAATAATTTCACTACAGTGCATATTGTACATTTGACAGTATACCTTTTCTGTATTACCTGCATGTTTTACGTGACCAGTATGGTTATCTGACGCTCATCGGAAGGTGCACGCAAACTTATCATACAAGTCCTACATACAAATTTGGTCAGTCTAGTCCGGTAATTTACTGTAGGTATTCTCACTAAGACTTGCATTTAAAATGGGGAGGTTGGGGTCGGGCGATAGTGCTGGGTAAGTTTCAGTGCCGGGGCGTCCTACTCATTTGGATAATAGTGGGGCCTACTGTGCTTGCAGTAGGTGCGGATGGGGGTTGTTTTTGGACGTTTTTTGCTCTCTCCTATCACGTCTCAATTCTTTTTCCCTAACCTCTCTCTCTGGGAGACGGCTCGATATAGACTGAAATACAGTCTCAAAGAGCCGTTAGCCCCAAAACAACCAACCAAGCAATCAACCGACCAACTTGAATTTTAAAAGTGAAATAGACATATCGTCAGACTATTTTTACCAAGCACATAAACCTTAATTATGACAATGTTAAAGGACTTCCATGCTTAAGGCGTTAATTTTCCCGATGATTAAAAAGTTATACGGATCACTGACTTCTGCTTTGCATTTATGACAATGACATGTAACTCGCATGACAAATGAATTTTCAAGTGTTTGTGTCTATGTAAAGTACGTTAAACATACGTTGACGTCATTGTTGAGATAAATTGTAAATTATCCTCAAACTGATCGTTGAAATAATGATTTATGGTATACATTTCACCCTTTTTGACTTACATTAATTACATAACAGACAACACTGGATAGTCCTGACTATATGTATGTGACCTTGACCTCATTTCAAGGTCATGGTACACAATATAATCCTTGAAGATCACAGTGCTACTGTTGACCATAATTCTTCTTTGGCTTACTGAGTATCGTGACCCAGCTTCCCACTCATATATATTGCGTAGTCTGCTGCATGAAGTAAATGCTGGGTCACGGGGGTGGGGGTGGGGGGGGGAGGGGGCGGGAAGTACGTACTTGTTTTTTTAGTTATAGTGTTATAGTGAAGCGTTCTCTTTTGGCCGCTTGGACCGGAAGTATTACTGTTGTTTTGCATGTTTAAATGCCAGTAAGGCGTAACAAGAAGAAAATCACTGTTTTTTTATTGTGATATGCGTGTATTTAGCATGCATTTATGACAAAAGTACGAGTATATGGAATGAATGACCGATTTCAATATTTTATTACCTCAAAAAATGAGGTATGCGAACACCTTGAATTTAGGGTAAGTGGGGACAGACTAGATTATCTCTCCATGTCTTTGAGTCTGAATCACAAATGATCTGATTTCATACGGTTTACATATTTGTGGAAGCTCTGCTAAGAAAAATTTGCACACTTTATACCTTTGTAAATTCGGATCTGTCGCGCCGGTCTAATGGGGGAAATCCTCGCCTTAAGCATAGAAGTCCTTTAGACATTAGAGCCAGGCGTGCGCCGGGCGTTCTGCCAAAAAATACAAAGGCCCGTCACTCTGGGACCTTTTAGAACTCTTGGGCGCTCAGAGCTTGTCCTGACTTGTCAAACTAACGTTGAACGTATGCAAAACGATTAATGGGCTTGTTTTGGGTGTATGGGTAGCGTAGAATAAGCCTGTGATGCACACTATCACATATTCAAATGTCGAACGTTTGTAAGACGTGTCTGGGACGTGTCTCTGGCGCTAGCCATACGTATTTGCTTGCTTGTGGAGAGCTTTAAGCGTTTTAGAAACGTGTTTGAGACATGTTTCGGGTCGCGATTGCTGGCAGCACCAGCGGGTAAAGAGGGCACGCCGCTCGCCATTTGTGTTTTGTTGTCTATCGAAGCTGTGTAAGCGATCTGTTCTAGATCTTGCATTTATTAGAGAATGCCACCGAAAAGGAAAGGCCATAGCAAGCGTACCCGTAGCCTAAGAATAGGAAGGAGGCCCGATTCCCAGAAGATGACTGCTGCAATTACTCAGCAAGCTTCCTGTTCATCATCATTAGACTCAGATGAAGAGGTCATCCAAGAACCACCTCAGGAGTATGGTGATCAGTAGTACCCAAAGTCAATCGTTTAAGTCGTGTAAGTCGCCCTGTCAGTCCTGTGGATAATATTCAATTTCAAGCAGTCGGCCTGACGAAAAGAAGTCTCTAAAACCAGCAGCCAAGCCATATTCCAGACATTCTACCTGCAGAGCTGTTATCGTAATGTCAAAATACGTTTCCGATACGCCAAAGGCAAGTAATACGCAGGTTGTACATGCAGGTTATACGTTACTCGCGTTTGATGCACCTTAATGGCACGTCACAAGCGGGTCAGGCAAACGCCCGATCCAAGGTCGTGAGAAATCGTAACAACGTGCCCCAAACGCACTGAACGCGTCCGTAACGTATTTGACGCGTTTGCCACGTCTCGTATAAATGTCTTCTTAATTTTACTGTGTAAAAAACAAACTGACATTGTCGTTTGCGACGGTTGCTAGTCTGCAGGATAACATGGTGGATTCTTATAAAACTTACAAAAATTTAGTATTTAGACAAGCTCAACAAATGACTGTTGACATCTACTTGCCCTCCCACCCTCATTCGCTCAAGCGCTTGCTTCCTTTCTCCATTACTTACTCATTCAAGCGTGTGCTTCCTCTTTCACTTACTCCCTCACTCCCTTACTCTGTTGTTTCACCCCCTTACTCCCTCGCACGCTTGCTCCCTGACGTGCTTCCTCCCTCACTCAATTCCTTCGTTTTGCTTGCTGGCTTGCTTTCCCCCATATTCACTTGCTCAATCGCTTGCTTGATCTGTCACTCACTCGCTCAAATTCTTGCCCCCTCCCTCCCTCTGGCCCACACTCACTCACTCACTAACTCACTCTTTACTCACATACACATACTTCGCTCACTCAATCATTCAGTCCTTTGTTTTTCCTTTTCCCTCTCCCCCTCCCTATCTCACTCTCGTACTCTTTTTTTTTGGAACTTTCTCGCTTGCTTTGTTTCACACACTTTCATTCACTCACACACTCATTTGCTTTCTCTATCCCTCCCTAATTCACGCGGTCGCTCGCTTGCTTCCTCTGTTCTTCATTGCTCGTTCGCACTCTTGCGCTCTCCCTCAGTCCATAATTCACTCAGTTGCTACCTCACTTGCTTTCTCTATCCCTCCTCTTTTTAGCTCACCTGAGCCGAAGGCTCAGAGGTGAGCTTATAGGATGGGAGTCGAGCCGTCGTCCGTCCGTGCGTGCGTCCGTGCGTCCGTGCGTGGGTGCGTCAACACTTTCAAACATAAATATCTCAGAGACCAGTGGGCCGATCGCAATCAAATTTTATCTGAAGCATCATTTGGGTGGGGGAAAGGCTGCATTAGGTTTTGGTGCCGATCAGCTCAGAACTCTGGTTTCCATGGCAACAGATAGCCCCCATAGGGTTATAATGGGGAAAACGGCGTCATCACGTTTTCTCAACTGTTTTTGATTAGATCCTTATCGTACTTGCAGGTAATGATGACATACACAAGAGCTTGGATGAGTTCGAAATTTGGCCGGATTCGAGCACAGACTACGGAGTTAGCTGCCCTTGAGCGTTTGAAAAAAAATCTCATAGGGTTATAATGGGGAAAATGGCGTCATCACGTTTTCTCAACTGTTTTTGCTTAGATCCTTTTCGTACTTGCAGGTAATGATGACATACATAAAAGCTTGGATGAGTTCGGAGAAAACAACGTCATCACATATTTTTAGAAAAACTTTGTCATCGCTCTATTGCCTACATTTCTCAACGGATTTTAAAATAACTTCACACAAATGTGGGGCGTGACAATATCTCGAGCAAGTTCGACTTTCAGGATGCTGCGCCCAAGGTCAAGGTCACTGTAGCTATTTTTAGAAAACATTGTCAGCGCTCTAGCACCTACATTTCTCAGCAGATTTTAAAATAACTTCACACAAATGTAGGGCATGACAATATCTCAAGCAAGTTCGACTTTCAGGATGCTGCGCCTAAGGTCAAGGTCACTGTGGCTATTTTTAGAAAAACTTTGTCAGCGCTCTAGCACCTACATTTCTCAGCAGATTTTAAAATAAATTCACACAAATGTAGGGCATGACAATATCTCGAGCAAGTTCGACTTTCAGGATGCTGCGCCCAAGGTCAAGGTCACTGTGGCTATTTTAAGAAAAACTTTGTCAGCGCTCTAGCACCTACATTTCTCAGCAGATTTTAAAATAACTTCACACAAATGTAGGGCATGACAATATCTCGAGCACATTTGACTTTCAGGATGCTGCGCCCAAGGTCAAGGTCACTGTGGCTATTTTTAGAAAAACTTTGTCAGCGCTCTAGCACCTACATTTCTAAGCAGATTTTAATATAAATTCACACAAATGAAGGGCATGACAATATCTCGAGCAAGTTTGACTTTCAGGGTGCTGCACCCAAGGTCAAGGTCACTGTGGCTATTTTTAGTAAAAACTTGGTCATCGCCCTAGCGCCTACATTTCTCAACGGATTTTAAATCAACTTCACACAAATATAGAGCATGACAATATCTCAAACATGTTTGACTTCCAGGGTGCTGCGCCCAAGGTCAAGGTCACTGTGGCTATTTTTAGAAAAACTTTGTCAGCGCTCTAGCACCTACATTTCTCAATGGATTTTAAAATAAATTCACACAAATGTAGGGCATGACAATATCTCGAGCAAGTTCGACTTTCAGGGTGCTGTGCCCAAGGTCACGGTCACTGTGGCTATTTTTAGAAAAACTTTGTCATCGCCCTAGCACCTTCATTTCTCCATGGATTTTGAAATAACTTGACACAAATGTAAGGTATGACAATATCTCAAGCAAGTTCGACTTTCAGGATGCTGTGCCCAAGGTCAAGGTCACTGTGGCTATTTTTAGAAAAACTTTGTCATGGCTCTAGCACCTACATTTCTCAACGGATTTTAAAATAAATTCACACAAATGTAGGGGATGACAATATCTCGAGCTAGTTTGACTTTTAGGGTGCTGCAATCAAGGTTTTTGATTAGATCCTTATCATACTTGCAGGTAATGTTGACATACATAAGAGCTCGGATGAGTTCAAAATTTGGCCGGATTCGAGCACAGACTACGGAGTTAGCTGCCCTTGAGCGTTTGAAAAAAATCCCATAGTCTTATAATGGAGAAAACAACGCGCCACATTTTCATTTTTCATCGGATCCTCTTCATACTTGCAGGTCATGAAGATATGCATAAAAGCTTGGATTAGTTAGCATTTCGGCTAGATCCCACCACTGACTATGGAGTACCTGCCCTGAGCATCCAAAAAATCAATGTCACCACTTTTTCTTGGTTTCTACTGATCTGATCCTTTTCAAACTTGCAGATAATGAGGAAATGCATAATATCTTAAACAAGTTCAAATTTTTGGCCAGATCAGGCCAACCACTGCGAAGTTAGCTGCCCTTGACAGCTCTGTCTATTGTGCTCTTGATCGAATACTTTTTAAACTTGCATATATTAAATGAGGGCATACATAATGTTTTGGGTGAGTTTAATTTTCAGCCTGATTGGACCACTGACTGTGGAGTTAGCTGCCCTTGAGCATCTTAAATATCCCTATAGGTTTACAATGTCTCTCAGGTGAGCAATTGTTGCCCTTTGGGCTACTTGTTCTCAGTCCATCAATCTCACTCAAATATTCGCCTTATTCCCATACTCACTGTCTCGCTTTCTTCCATTCTCACTTACTCGTCCATTCACTTGCTCGCTTGCTTGCTAACACCCACCGGCCCTTTTACTCACTTTCACTCTCCTGTCACTCACTTTTACACTCACGCACTCGCTTCTTTCCTCACTCATTGACTCATTCACTTGCTCACTTGCTAGCGTATTCACTCCCTCACTCACTCGCTCGTTCATTCGCTCACTGACTCTCTCACTGACTCTCTCATTTGCTTACTGACTGACTCACTTTCTTTCTCCATCAGCCACTCAATAGCTATTTGCACAGGTCAACAACTTGATTTCCCTACGGGACATGATTCACACTTCAAGTTTTCCTATTGTAACCTCTTGTAGCGCTGTGCAGATAACTCGCCAACGTCGTCATTTGCAAAGACAAAGTCGCCATTAAATCGAATGATTAAAGTACGGCGAGTATATGTAGAGCACGTGATTCATTTATTTAAGAATTTTAAAACCTTATGGACTTTGTTTAGACATCAAAGAAGAAATTTAGCATTCATTACCAATTTATGTGCTGTAAAAAGGTAAAGGCTTTTCATAGCCTAGTAGCCGTAGGGGCATCGGGGTTAGAGTCCCACTGTGTCTTTGGCATAGCATATGAAAGGCGGAGCCCATCCGTCTCCTTTCGCTGCCTTATCCGTCCCTGATTCGAAGCAGCTACCCTTTTACTGCTGGGCTGACAGAGTTTTCCAGTCGTCGGATGGCAAAACTCGGACGCAATCTCATGACCATCCAGCCACGTTCTGCACCGTAACCGAGCATCTTTAGCCACTCGACCACGGCGCCTCTCTGTGTACTGTACTAACTGTAAAAATAGCATCTTTTTTCTAAACATGAGTTAGACTATCCGCTTCTAGAGTTCTCCTGATTAGGCTGGTATCTGCTGCGACATTTACTTTCAGATGTGCCAGAGCATGGAACAGCTGTGCAACATCTGCTATATTATGTTCAAATCCCATAGATTTTATAAGGAAGGACCTGGCAAATGGCTGCCAAGCCCTATAACGTAAAAACTACGGGATAGTGCCGAATATTTACAAACCTTGCTTTAAATCCGCATTTAATTTCTTCACAATCAGTAATCTATAAAATACCAAATGCTAATTTAAATTAAAACAAGGTTTTCTCGGAATGCAGTAAGTTTCCATCTTATAAAGTTACGGTACTATCCCGTACTTTGTACTGTAAAGGGCATGACAACTAGTTCAGAATAAGAATCAGAATGGCTTACTGGTGATACGTCCAAGGACAATCATTCACCAGGACCTGTGAATCAGGGAAGCTAGTCCCTAGCCCTTATAAGAGAAGTAAACTTAGTAACTGAATCCTCTGCACCCTCAGCAGCAGAAATAAGTGAATCTTCCAGGGAATTCCAATCTCTAATAGTCTGGGGGAAGAAACTGGACTTGTAAATGTCAGTCCCAGCCAATGGGGTTTGAAATGTCAGGGAATGATGATTCCTGGTACACCTATTTTGGGGAACAAGGTCATTTATGGGTATACTAGCTGCACCCCTCAGACTTTAGTCTACTATCTTTCCTTCTCTTTTTTAGGGATTCCCACTTAAGTTTCTCCAAAATGCCAATCATACTACCAGTTTCATATGTGTAATTTCCCGTTACAAATCTAGCTGCCCTTTTCTGCACCTTCTCAAGTTCATCTTGAAGAAGTATACTTTGAGGGTCCCAAACTGAACTGCCATACTCCAGGACTGGACGCACCAGTCCCTTGCATGCTGACTCCTTAACATCGTGTGGACATGCTGCCAAGTTACGTCTGAGGAAGCCGAGGGTCCTATTAGCCTTTGTGCAAATATTACTGACATGTGTGTTCCATTTCAAATCATTGGCAATGGTTATGCCGAGATACTTGATAGTTTCTACATTACTGAGGAACGTTCCCTCCAAGGTATAGGAAGCATTGATCTTCTTGATCCGTTTCCTTGTAATTTGCATTATATTGCATTTAACAGGTTGAAATCTCATGCCCCAATTCCTTGCCCAACAACCTAAATGATCTATATCCTCCTGAAGTTTCACCGTGTCTTCAATATCTCTGATTTCACGATAGCAAACACAGTCGTCAGCAAAAAGTCTTAATTCCGAGTCAATAGTTTCTGTTATATCGTTAATGTATAACGAGAACAACAATGGTCCAAGCACGGTACCCTGGGGGACACCCGACAAAACCGGGGCCCAATCCGACTTAACTCCATTTACCACCACCCGCTGATGCCTGTAACAGAGAAAAGAATCTCTCCATTTCAGAGTCTTCCCACATATATCATAGCCGTATAGCTTACATTTAAGTAATTCATGAGGGGGAGTGTCAAAAGCTTTCTCGAAGTCCAAGATAAAAGTGTCAACCTGACCGCCCTTATCCAAGATTTTAGCCCATTCATTTATAACCGTGATCAATTGAGCTTCAGAGCTATGTTTCTTACGGAAAGCATGTTGTCTGTCTGACAAAAGTTTATGTTCATCCAAATGTGCCATAATATTAGAGCAGACAATGTGTTCGAGTAACTTGCATGGTACACAAGTTAGAGAAACCGGTCGGTAATTGCAAGCCAAGACCTATCTCCTTTTCTGAAGAGTGGGCATATATTTGCAAGAGACCATTCCTTGGGGATTTCACCCGTGACAATAGATTGTTGGAAGAGATGAGCAAACATTGGGCCTAATTCAGATGCTAGTTCTTTTAAGACTCTAGGATGCAATTCATCAGGTCCTAAAGCTTTCGATCGGTTCAAGCCCTTAAGAAGTTTCGTTACACCTTGTGCCGAAACGAAACATGAATGTCCTCCATGAAAGGAGCCGAGCGATTAGGAAGGGGGACTTGGGTGTGCTCACTTTTGTTAAACACATCCAAAAACTGACCGTTAAATTCATCAGCCTGTTCCAACTCTGACTGGGCAACACCACCACCATTTCTCTTCTTTAGGGGTGGGATACTTTGAGTATCTTTCTTTTGACTATTAATGTACCTGTAGAAGTCTCTGGGATTAGCCTTTATGTCACCAACCAAGTTATTGACATACAAATCATGTTGCTTTTTCACATCAGCTTTAACTCCCTTCTCAAAGATTCAAATTTTGACCTAAGTTTGCTACTGCCAGTCTTTTTGGCCTTCGCATTTGTCTTATTTCTTCTACGAATCTTCCTTCTTATCTCAGGGGTTATCCAAGGAACAGAAGAGGTTGACCTACTGGTTTTGGAGGGGATATGCTTTTCAGCAGACTCCTGAATAAAGGAGGTTATCAAGTCAAAGTTTTCCTGGACTGAGCGATTGTCCGAGTAACCATTGAAATACCTATGTTTTGCGAAGTCTGACACTTCTTTCTGACACTAGTTGACGGGTCTTTAGCCGTTAAATCTGAGTTGTTTTTTTAAATTTAACAGTATGTCAACTATGTAATCTATACGCCTTGCTTACTGTGTATTGCACGCCTGTGTCCTATTTTCAAAAGCGCCTTAGCATGTACTAACACATTTAACTGTCCGATACAGACTGAAATACTGTCCCAAAGGGCCGTTAAACCCAAGACAACAACCAACCTAATAACTTTGAAAAAGATCAAGAACACCCGAAATTGGGGAAATCAGCTTTTTCAATGATATTGTGCCAAAATAAATAAATAAAAAGTTGTGTACTACTTGTACGGCCCAAGATCGCACACAAGTACGCACATTTCTGAGTAATATCTGATTCCTTTAGATAAAATTTTTATACGTATTTATAGGTTGTACAGGAGAGTAATGCTATAATTTCATCTTTCTGCAGAATCAGTGTCCATATGGTTCAGAGTGTCAATAGTCGAATAGTATGTCTGAATTCTCATTCTCTTCGTACAATCTGCACTACAGTTAAATAATGCATTTCCGATAATGAATTATATAACGTATATGTCTTGTCGCAGATTTGTGTATCTGTAGGCTAGTCTGCCAGGCGCATTTCGAATGTGCCCAAGCCAAACTTGTAATAAACTTATAAATCATCATAAATATCCGAAATTGTGGAAACAAGCTTTTTCAATGACGTTGCCTACAATAGCTCAATACTAATTGTACGTTTCAAATCGCACTTTATTACGCAAATATTCTATAAAAAGGTATTCCTGAGTAATAACTTATTCCTCCTTTAGATCAGAATTTTATACGTAATTAAAAAATGTAAAGGAGGGTAATGTTATAATTTCATCTTGCGTCAAATCAGTGTTAATTGGTTCAGAATCAATAGTCGAACATACAATGTTCAAGCTTTTGTATGCTCTAAATTCTCATTTTCTTTGTACAATCTGCAATGTAGTGAAATATTGCCTTTGTCGATAACGAAGTCTATAACGTATAACGTATTCCTCTTATCGCGGAATTGTCTATTGATCAGTTTTAGGCAATTAAAGATTGAAGCGCTCCTTTCTAATGGTAAAGTGTTTTAGTAATATTTATGCAAGGCAATTATAAACAATATCTGAAGGAAATATAATGAGTATTAGTTTCTCCTCATATGCATAATCGCGCGTTGAGATAAAATCGAATACTTTTGCCATTTAAAGCAGAGGTCCGAATGAATCATAAAAGCGATCGCAGCGACAACACAAATTACTATTATATTAACTTTAATTTTCCTTCACAGAATGTATATTTATTTAACAAATTCGAACCGGAAAATTACCAGTAAATTATTAATCAGGGAAGCAAATATGTATTTTCGTGTTATGCATGGTTTCTATAATCTCGGACATTCTTATTTTTTCGTTTATAGGCCGAGGACCAGGCTGGCATCTTGGCTATTTATCAGAAGTATCTTGAGAAAACCCCTGTAAAATGGTTCCACACTTGGAACGCGTGTTTCTATCCATGTCTTCAGCTAGTCCACCCAGAATCCATGAAGGCGTTTTTGTTGAAGAATGATATCCCCAAGAATCTAGGGCTAGCAGGAGTTTATAGATTCTTTATGCCATGGATTGGTACATACTTTTGCACGTATTCTTAAATGATATGAGCCACGACACGACAAAACCAACAAAGTGGCATATGCTCCCAGCGAAGACTCAGATTGAGCTGGGCATCCGCCCAGTCTAATCAGAGTTTTCTCTGTCCGCACGAAACTAGCTTAGACCTTTAGCTACCCTTTAAGCGCAGAGCGAATACTCTGATCAGATTGATCTGAGTCTTCGCTGAGCGCACATGCCACTTTGGTTTTGTCGTATCGCGGCTCATATCTGTATAGTTAGAGCAAACTTCCAAAGTATATTCATGAGATATTTTAAGACCAACAAGAAAACCAAAATCAGTTTCGATACAAAAATCTTTCCTGGAGGACTGTGCCTGTTCAAGTGATGCCTCCACGAATCTCGTATCCGTCGGCAGAAATCCTAAGGACGGCTTTTTCGATTCGGACTCCGGACCCAATTTTATTCTAAAGTATACTGTGTAGTAACAATAAATGCTTTGCGATCATATTCTCTGACTTAACGACAAGCTTTCATGTCGAATTAAATTCTTCCTTCATTTATCGGAATTGGGTTTTTTAATATCCTCATGTATGCTTTCATGTTTGTACCAGTGGTGCATGCATTCATAGCAAAAGTTATCAAATGTTTGGCTTCTCATTGTTTCATTCACTATTTATACCATCAGGATCGTCACATTCAAAGTCTGTACAAGTCGAGAACGAGAAAAACAACAAAGTGGCATGTGCATCGAACGAATACTTAGATCAGCCCGGGCATCTTCAGAGCCTTAGCTACCCTATAAGCGCACCGCAAAGCGTCTGATCAGGCTAGGCTGATGACCAGGCTGATCTGAGTCTCCGCTTGGCGCTCATGTCACTTTGTTGATTTGTTCAGTTCAGTTCAGTTCAATTCTCCTATCGACGTTCCCCAAGTGGCTCAACGGTACGTAATCATAATTACACACACTTGGCGCCGCGTGTGCGTCCAAGTTGATTTGTCTCTGTCGCGGATCATATGTCATCATTATCAATATAAGACGATTCAATTATTGTCAGGTGGGGGGGGGGGGTACATTTAAGGGGGGTGTGGGGGGGGGGAGGTCGGAATTTTTTTTATGACGCACTGGGGGGAAGGGGGTCGGAAATAAAAAAGCCTTGGACTAGGGGGGTCATATATTTTAATCAGCTTTTGGGGGCCTCCCCCCCCTCAGACCCGCCATTACTCTCGCACGCTTTTATTTCAAATTCAAAGGTTAAAAGACACTATGGAACTGACACACAAAATTTGGGCAGTTTCATATCAAAACCAGATCTTTTCATCGCTTTGATGGAAAGAACAGTATGAAAGTGTCTATAAAAGTATGTTGTGTAGTTGATTTGTTCTCAATCAAATCAGATGTTGTGTAGTTGATTTTGTTCTCAATCAAATTAAATGCCTTCATTTGAGGTATCAGCTCTCCAGGTGCCTTTTCATCAGCAAAACCACTGTGGCTTCTGGGGGCCAAGCCCCAAGACCCCCGCCACCCAGAAACCCAAATAATATTAACAGTTATAATTATTAAGCATTTGACAAAATCGATTTCAAAATAAAACAAGGTTCTTTCCACTCTGATTGGACGTAGGCGACGTTATGACATTACTGACGCTGTTCCGCTGTTAGTCGAAAAGCTGCGTTTAATTTTTTTTGCTTCATCTGTACCCCTAACGCAAAGGACCGGTCTCCATAAGGCCCATTTCATGGCTAGATAGATTTCCTTTAACTTTGTCTGTTATAACAACTATGTATTGGCTCTTGATTGACAAAATATTAGATTGCACAGAAATCAGTTTACCTTAGTTTACCCAAGTAATGTTGTATACTCACTTACAAGTCATACCTAAATTTTGGCCATTTTTCGTCAACAACTTCACGAAAAAACACAATATTTTTCATTTTCACAGCAATTCAAAAGATATTTTGTAATTATAAACTGGATATAATGGACGTTATAAAATCATGACGAATTATATATACACTTAGTTGTTTTAGAATTATCTGCCCCTGAATATCGAACAGGTTCTTTGTTTTTGTTCAAAAGAAACGTTTCTAGCTGCCCCACTCCATGACAAGAATAGATTTCCAACAAACTTCGTGCGTTATAAATACTTGGTGTTGACAGTTATTTGCTGATATAGTAAACTGACCGGTAATGAGTTACCTGCAGAAGGTATACTACAGGTTGGCGGGGTAATATCACATGATTATTGCCTATATTTCTAAGACGTTGTTCGTTTTTATCAGAAATTGTAGCCAAACATCAGTAATCATATAATGGTGCAGAATCATATATACCAAATAGCAGATGCAGAAGTTTGTTCTAATATGTTTCTAAAAAATGTATTTATACTCGCTTATAAGTCATACCTTAATTTCACTGATATTATTTTCCTGGTATCCAACTTTACAAAATCATATTAGTTTTAATTTTCGTTTTGTTAAAAAGCATTTCAAAAAGTATTTTACGTGGTCAAAGAGGTTAAATTGGACTATATGCTGTTTAAAATCCATTATCTTTTATGTAGCCGGTAAATATGTTCTGAATCATTTGATTTTTCGTAAGCAAGAAATACTCCAAAGGAATGAATGTAGCTTTTGGCATTACAACATGCTTCTCATTTTGGTTTATAATATGACAAGGGCATGTAAAGCTGGCCACCACTTCTGCGCAAGCCATTTTTCTTGCTTTTTTCTTGGTTTTCCAATTGTCTTTGAGATTTGCTACAGACTGAAATCCTAACTAAGAGGGTTGTAAAACGAAGACAGACTTAGGATCAACTAGTTAGTTCTTATTTGTTTAAATCTGATATTTTAGTTTTCTTCTTCTGACTCACTTGAAGAACTCCCAAGTGTCAACGGCAGCATCTTCAAATCAATTCATATGATCTTTTTTTGTTTTATTTACACTTTTTTGAGGCGCAGCCTCATATAATTTCGATATTATTCCACATTTCACAAGATTACAATGGTCAATTAACGCGTATGTCAAAATTTTGCCAATAATATCAAGGGTCTATGAAAATATTCAATCTTCGTTTTTTCCCGTCGTATTGCACTGTGAATACAAGCATTCTGCCTTATATTAATTCAAAATGTTTCTCTTGTTTGTAATTTTACAATAGAAACGTTATCGAAAACAAACGCAGATATTCAAAAAATTCTGTTTTTTTTCGTCTTAGATCTACTTTCAATTTCTACTTTCGGTTTGATACACTATTCTATTCTATGCTATCCCATAACCTTACTAGGTCGTTGGGGCACACAGCTGACTTCAAAACAATCCCTTTCCACTTTGTCCTGTCTTCAGCTGCCCTAGTTGAGCTGGCAAAATCCATTCCAGTCCACTCCTTGGTATTGTCTTCCCACCTCTTCTTCTGTCTACCTCTTCTTTCCTTTCACTGTGCCCTGAAGAATTGTCTTTGCTCAACCAGAAGACCTTGAGACATGGCCAAACCACCTTAGTTTCCGTTTCTTGACCAGCGTCAGGAGTTCATCATATTCTCCAATGGCTGCTTGGATCTTCCTGCGAACCCCCTCATTGGTTATATGGTCCTTGTACGAAATGTTCAGTAACCTTCGATAGCATCTAATCTCAAAGGCCTGCGTTCTTTTCTCTACCTCTGCTGTCAAGGTCCATGATTCACAGGCATACACAAATATGGAAATGACAAGGGAGCGCATAAGTGTCACCTTTGATCCAAGAGATATGTTGTTATCTCTCCAAATTGGTTTCAGCTTGGCAAGAGCTGAAGTGGCTTGTGCTATCCTTGAGAGAACCTCTTGTTTTGAGCCATCATCTGAGACAACTGCTCCAAGGTATTTGAAGCTGCTTACAGTACCCAGCTTCTCACCCTTTACCTTGATCTCTCTCTGGATGCCATCCAGATACACACAAACAATGCCATCCAGATACACACAAACAAACAAACAGTGCAACATGTTGATAACTATTTTGAAATCCGGTCAATTTCAAGATTGACCGCGGTTGATTTTGGAATTGCAAATTGGACAGCTCAATTTTGAGGTCGGTCGTTGTCGCGACCCAGTGTCAAAATTACGGTTGTGGGTGCCTACCGACATAGCTCATTATTCATGAAAGTTATTGTCAAATCTTCAACTAGAGACAGATAACAAAACAAACTTTCATTTAATCTGCGCCGATCATCTTTCTTAAAAGATTTTTCTTGTTTCTGTATGGCAACGGCAATTCCCAAAGTACCACAACACTTGCGGTACGTGAGCACAGCAGCCTACTGTGCGAGCTGCACACTTACGCTGGCATTGTATTTAAACCTTCACCACATGCTATCCACAGATCACAGATCTTAACAGACGTATGACGGGAACAAATCTGAGCCTTAAGAATGTTGCCTTGCTCTTTATGTGTCAAGATTTCATATTGTCTACTATCATTAAATGTTCATCTGTGTAACAACGTGCTTGCTTGAGTTGATATACTCGATTCTAAGAGACTTTGGGAAAGACGCACAAATGTCTCATCTTCTGAAAAATCACAAAGGCATCACTCAACAGAAGAGGCTAACAAATCTAGATTTGTTACAAAGGTGCGGTGGCTAGTTGAATCCGTAAGTTGCAGAATCAAGAAGTGGAAGGCTCTTAGTGTTACCGTATATAAGGGACGATCTACGTATTGTTTGTTCAATATGTGATGCCTTTAGACCCGCCTAAATAATAAGTCCAGAATTAAATGAAATCATTGCAAAATGTATGAAACCTAATCTCAAAAACAATGGGAAAACCAAAAAAACACACACAAAAAACAACAACAACAACAACAGCCCCCCCCCCCCCGCCCCCCCTCAAAAAAAAAAAAAATGGCTTGCACAGACGTGATGGCCAGCATAGCATGCCTTTGTCCCATTGAAAACCAAAAATCAGACTATGTTGTTATGCCAAAAGATACATTCATTTCTTTAGAGTATTCCTTGCTTCCAAAAAATCGAACGATTCACATTATATTTACCGGCTACATAGAGATAATTGATTATAAACAGCATAGAGAAGTAGCATTTTCTAGATTCAGGGGCAGATAACTTCATAACTACTGAGCCGATATAAGATTCCTCATAAAATTGTGTTGTCCAATCTAACAACTCTGAACACATAAAATAATTTTTCAAATGCCTTTCAACTAAAATAGATAATATGTTTTTGTAAAATTGGAGAAGAAGAAGAAAATAAAATAACCGAAACTTAGGTATGGCTTATAAGCGAGTATAAAGACATTATTTGGAAGCACACCAGAACAAACTTCTGCAGCTGATATTTGGTATATATGGTTTCGTACAATGATGTGATAACTGATGTTTGGCTACAATTTCTTATAAAACGCCTTAATATGTCTTAGAAATATAGGCAAAACTCGTGTGATATTACCCCCACCCATCTGTAGCATACTTACTGCAGGTAACGTCTACTATATCAACAAATAACTGTCAACACCAAGTATTTGTAATGCGCAAAGTTTGTTTGAAATCTATTCTTGTCATGGAGTGGGGCTTCTAGAAGCTTTTCTTTTCTTAAAAAAAAAGAACTTTTTCCATATTCAGGGGCAGATAATTCTAAACAACAGAGTATATATACGATTCCTCATGATTTTATAACGTCCATTATATCCAGTTTATGATTACAAGATATCTTTAAAATTGCTATGAAATTGAAAAATAATAGTTTTTTTTTTCGTGAAGATGGAGACGAAAAATGGCCAATATTTAGGTATGACTTGTAAGTGAGTATACGACATTATTTATGATTATTTTCGGAAAACTTCTGCAACTACTAACTGGTAAACATGTATCTTTACCATTCTATAATAACAGATGTCTGTCTACAGTTTCCTATAAAATGATACAGCATTTTAGAAATAGAGGTAAGAATCATGTGAAATGACCCCACCCACTTATATCATGCATATGAAGATAAACTGGGTTCTGTGCGATCTAATATTTTGTCAGTCAAGAGCCAATATATAATAGTTATAACATACAAAGTTTGAAGGAAATCTATTCTAGCCATGAAATGGGCCTTATGGAGATCCGTCACTTGTGGTCAAATAATAGACAGAAATGAAAAGGAAATACAAGCAATGAACTTAATTTTTCTGGTGTTTATCGATGTATAAACTACATTTGGTAGCTAGCAAAGTTTACAGCCACCCCTTCGGGGTTCACTTACTTTGCACGCGACCAAATGTAGTTTATGCTTCGATAAACACAAGAAAAAATGAAATTCATTCCTTAAGTACAAGCTGCACATTTATATATAAAGTACGCTTGTAATTTATCTTGAAGTTCAGATAGCCTAATTACCTTCTTGTTTTTACAACACGGACGTTATCATTATTATGTTTTTTTCTTTTGCTTTTATGTTGATAACCGACTTTGTAAAGGTTTTGATATTCGTTCCATATATTGTAGGAGATGGTCTCCTAGTGAGTGGCGGAAAGAAATGGGAACGAAATCGGCGGCTTCTAACGCCTGCATTACACTTCAACGTCCTTGAACCTTACGTGTCTATCTACCATGACGTTGCGGACATCTTAGTGGTAAAGTAGTCATGTAACTACTCATAAAATTAGTTGAAAAAAACACAACTTAATACCATAGCTAACTAAGGGGTTCAGGTATGGCGTCTCTTTGGTTCGCAAGGGGAGTATATCATCGCAGACTAGAATATGATAGTAAAATACAACATTAGATTTATATTTATACAGCTGATTGTCGCTATCTTAAACACTGATATCTCAAAGTACCTCCTATATAAAAGAATATAGTTGAGACGCATTTCTTATCAGTTTTTTTACTTGTCAACTCCTGTTGTCTCAAACTACTGGTATCTCAAGGTAAATTTTCTGAGGCCAGAAAGTTTACTTTGAGATATCAGTAGTTTGGAATGAACTTCGACTTTAACCGACTTACCCCTGAAGTTTTCTGTTAATGTTAAGGAACGCCAAGATAGGCTTCCTACGATGTATTGGTTACCGAAGCTTAATAAAAACCGTATAAAGCACGATTTATTGCCAATTCTAGTTCTTGTACTACTACTGAACTTTCTAAATTATTAGCCTTTTGCCTCACTGCTGTCAAAAATCATGTCATAAGGTACTGTGAAAAAGTTTATGAAAGGTCAGGTAAAAATTTGTTTTGGTCTATCAAAAATTCTGGTGAGGTAATTAATAAATCGAAGTTGAGAGGGTTCCGTGCGACCAGTTTGTCAACAAAGGGAAGGTTCAACTTTTTTTGCATATAACGAAAGAAACGCTTTCTTTGCTTCTGAACACCAAAATCGATATGAACTCTGGTCATGTCAAAATATGTGTGAAGCGTTAACATACCTTTTAGATAATAGTTACATTAGATTTGGTACTAAGTTATACAGACAAATTGTTGGTATTCAGATGGGTACTAATTGTGCTCCTCTTGTAGCGGATTTGTTTTTATTTTGCTACGACAAAGATTTCATGGCTCCTCTTTCAAATGCTAAACAATCTGAAAATGTTGAAGCTTTTAATGATACATTTAGATATCTAGATGACCTTTTAGATATTGACAATCCTTACTTTGAAGGCATGGTGAATCAAATTTAGTCACCTGAGCTACAGTTTAACAAAGCTAATGCAGCCAATACTGAAGCTTCATTTTTGAATTTACATTTATCTATTTCAAATAGATTTGTTTCATCCAAAATTTATGATAAACGAGATGACTTTGATTTGGACATAGTAAATTTTCCATTTTTGGATGGTGATGTTCCCCGTTCTACCTCTTACGGGGTTTACATTTCTCAACTTATTCGGTTTGCTAGAGTGTCTAATCATGTGACTGACCTCCATGCCCGTAATAAAATTTAAACTGTTAAGCTTCTTTAACAGGGCTAAAGATATCATAAACTTCGAAATATATTTTCAAAATTCTTTCGCCGACACTATGAATTGATTTTTAAATTTAATGTTGGATTAAAAAGTCTTTTGCAATAGGGCCTATCGGAACCAGAATTTTATGGTGACTTAGTCTATAAATTCAAAATTATTGTAGGTAAGTCCGATTTTTCTGATCAGTTTAGGAAAATTATTGTTCGTTACAAACGTATTGGATATAATATAAATGTAATGCTACATGTTTTGTGGTTAAAGTAAAAAGTATGCAAAGACCAGGAACTGAAACAATCAAAATCCAAATCCAGCCCTCAAACCATAGTTGGAAACAACTAAGATTACAAATAATCAAGATACAGAGAACATATGGCCAACCGAGTGAGCAGCTTGTTCCCAAAAGGTGGCCACTCAGCAACCCAAACCGAACCAAAAATAATAAGAACATACATAAGGTAAAACATCACAGAAACTCTGAAACCAAAACCAGGCAACAGAGAACACTTCGTTTCCGTCTTCAATTTCACGCCGGTTGGTCAGGCATCAAACTCAGTGATGGGCCCGACATAAAGCTACTTAATTCAGTTGGTTGGGGACGGAGTTTGCCTTGTCTGTTGCTTGGTTATTCAGGGTTCAACTGAATAGTTTTCTTTTGCTCCGGTATTTCAGTGGTGTTGTCTGACTTCCCAGGGGTCTCCTGGTGTCGCAATACGTTCTTTCCGTTGAGTCCTCATCTCTGATTCATCATAGGCCTTATCCGTGATTTGTTTGTTTCCGGTGATGATTCATTGATGAGTTAGGAAACCTTCATGCCGACCAAACAGTTTACTTAATGTTTCAAACCACTGCAGAAGCAGAGTGCGATGTTTGAGCCCGGCAAAACATGTTTAAACCCCCCAGTAATTTTTTGCTGAACGTTCCAAGGCGGTACTTCTGTTGCGGTTCCTTGATGTTATATTGTGCTGTGTCCGCATGTCTATGGTCTCTGGCCGTTTGGTCACCCGTATTGCTGCCCAATCTGCCTTCTGTTTTGTTTGTTTTGTAACTAAAATAAAAAATAAGTAAAAATAGATGTTGATGCTGTTATTGGGGTAGCTAAATAAATATCTGTGTGGGAAAGAGCTGCTCATTTGGTTTACTGTGCGTGTCTTTCGTAAACTTGTGTCACTTTCTGTGTGTATATGCTTCTTTCCCAATTGGTTTTTAGAGCGGAATGTGGGATTTGATTGTATTAATTCCTGATCATTGCCCATCTTTTTACTTTAAGATATCGAGAGTTGACTGTATATTTAAACCTGAATCGGAAACACTTTTTATTGTCTTTTTGCAAACATTTTAATGTGAAGATGAATGTGTCTCGATACATATTTGGAAGCTTGCGTTATTCTTATAATAAAACTGGAAGTAGCATGCAAAGCACAGTCAATTCTCGATATCTCTAAGTCTAAGTTCATCTCGAACTACTGATATTACAAGGTAAATTTTCGCGACTCAGAAAATTTACCTTGAGATATTTGGAATTTGGAAATAACAGGAGAAGAAATATAAAGAGAAATAGGAAATTCTCTCAACTATATTCTTATGTTGATTTATACAGGATCTTACACGAGTGGCAAGTTTCATAAATTTCATATGAAATGTCCACGAGTATAAGATTCTGTTTATCATATGCCCCTTCAAACTTGGACTTAAAAGTCTTTAGAATGAACATTACTTCAATAGGAAAACGCATTGTTGACATGGACGTTGTCAATGACGTTACATGTACGCGAAAAAGTGTTAATACACGTATGGTCATACGATTTTTATGACACGATGTTATCAGCTGAATAACAGCGACGTCATATGATAAAAAATGATATTTTGAGATATCAGTGTTTGAGATAACGAGAGTCAATAGTAATTTAGTGCTGTAGAGTGACCAATATAATCGCAGATTCCTCAGTCCATACTTGGACTTAAAAGTCTTTAGAATGAACATTACTTCAATAGGAAAACGCATTGTTGACATGGACGTTGTCAATGACGTTACATGTACGCGAAAAAGTGTTAATACACGTATGGTCATACGATTTTTATGACACGATGTTATCAGCTGAATAACAGCGACGTCATATGATAAAAAATGATATTTTGAGATATCAGTGTTTGAGATAACGAGAGTCAATAGTAATTTAGTGCTGTAGAGTGACCAATATAATCGCAGATTCCTCAGTCCATACTGACTAACAGGAGCCATAGCACTGTAGTTTAAGCCCTGCCTGCTTATCTAGCAGTCCCGCGTTCGGTTCCAGCTGGACACGGGAATATTTGCAACCGAAAACGGAGCGTAATGCACACAGCCTTTCATTATCAGCCTACCATAGTCCTAATATGAAAGAGATAGTGCTGAACAGGACGTTCACTCGCAAGTTATCAATTTGTTCATACATAGTGTGTGTGAATCAGTAGACTGCATGGATACTCTCCGTGACAACGTTATTTTCGGTGGTCAAACGTTTTCGATTGGCTTGTTCATATATTACAGCAAGTTTCTCTGAGGTGGCTACTTGAGAGCATATGCAGCTTTACTTTCAGAACAGTTTATTCAAACACGTTGAGCACTATATGGAGGCAGCAGTGAAGTGACTTCCTTACATATCAGTGACCCTTTGATGTAAATGAAAATAGACATGGTGACACGAAATAAGCCTCGACACGACAAAACCAACTAAGTGGCATGTGCGCCCAGCAAAGACTCATACCAGCCTTTGCGTCCGCCGAGTCTGATTTGAGTCTTCGCTGTGCGCTTAAAGGTAGCTAGAGATCTAAGCTACCTCAAATCCGACAGTCTGATTAGACTGAGCGGATGCACAGACTGATTCGAGTCTTCGCTAGGTGCATATGCTACATTGTCGGTTTTGTCGTGTTCCGGCTGAAATGTGAATACTAGACATGAAGATATCCAAGAAAGGCTAAATCAGGCTAGGCTACCGACTAAATAGAACGTTGGACACGTTCAGTGTAGTTTCTAGAGTACAACCGAGCAATACCCAGATATTCCTCGGGTAGACTGAGGAATATCTGGGTATGGCTCAGATGTACCAGTAATAAAGCTGACCATGTCCAAAATTAAACACAGACGATCTTCACTTTTCTGTTGCTCCTTATCATGTGCTTGTTATTATATAGAGTAAACTGGCAACACTTGGGACGGGAGATACAGGCTTGAACATCTGTCCGCTAATAAGCCGTGCAACACTAGATACGATGTTAAGGTGTACTTTGTCTTACAAAAGTGAAGGCATTCAAAGCACAGGAGGGTAAGTGTTGATTCAGTTATTATGTTCTTTGTCGGGTTTTAGCGTAATTCAGCTTTTATAAGAAGAGGTTTGCCCTTCAAAAACAAACTAAAAATCTAGATCCGTCTTATAAGAAAACAGGGAAAAATTAAATTAATTACAGATGCTCCTAAACCTAAACCTGGTTAATATAGTTGGTTTTTCAACGGGCGGGGAGGGGTGGGGGAGGTGGGGTCCCCTCCAATACAATCCCAAACATTTAGATCCGCCTAATAAAAACAACAACAAAAAATAAAACAAACAGGAAATATCAAGTATCAAATTAATAACAGATTTTCGTAAGCCTGGTTTAGATTTTTATGGTCATTCTAGCCAAATATCTATAGAGCGAATGCAGTTAAACCTTATAGTGAGGATTTTGTTAGGCATCTTTGCAAGTTTGAATGGTTACCTAAGTTATTAAGTTTGTGTTGAGTTTCCATCAAGCGATGAAAACGTATTTGGCTGCAATAAAACTTTCAGGCTTCATTGGTTTTAAAAAAAAGCTGACCATTTTCAATCGCCAATTATCGGGATAGTTATAGTAATTACGAGTCCGAAACTAACATTATAATATTTATTTGCACAAAACTTTAGAGCCAAAAGTATTTTTAGAACCGTTTACATGCGTACATGTACATGAATATAGGATTGTTTTTAAACCCAGTATATCATTTGTATTTTACACGCCCGGATCCGGACTACAACTATCTGGCGGGGCTCTCTCTAGAAAACCAGTGGGCTTAGGTCCCAAAGAAAGAGGTCATAATCAGAGTTCCAGATAAAATAGAGTATTCGATGAAAAATCAAGATAATTTCAAGCTTACCTTTAAATATATGCTATAAAAGTCCATCCCTAAGCAAGGCGATTCCAATGAGAAGTCACGACATATATTTCAATCTAACTTTGTGGAATATCATCTAAAATTATCATCAGGTGCTCTTTTTACCTACATTTTCCTGCATTATATTGAACACAGAGACCAAGATGGCGGGCTTAAGTCCCAAAGCCAACCCCCCTTGATCCGGGGCTTTTAAATACAGTGCACCATATATTTCTTTCCAGGGAGCAGCATCCATATGTAGTTGCGGTCGAAAAGCTCAAGAATTTACTGGTGAAAAGGGCATTGTAAGTTTCTGCACTGTTCGAGGTTAAAAAGCCGCTTGAGAAGATAGAACTTGTTATATGAACAGTTTATTCAATGCAGAAAACGTCCGAAAATGTGGCAACGGTCCTATGCCATATTTGTTTCAGACTGAGACGACATTTTATTGGGAAATCGACGAAAATACAAGCTTTTAGTCACTTCGTTGTCGAATTAGGGTCTTGTTGCTTTGTTTTTCATTTTATCGTTACGTATTTACCGCATTCCAAAATCTTGAGGAACAAACGACAATATAAATTATGATACCAAGGAAAGGCCATAACGTCAAAGCACTACCCATCCAAGGCACCGAAAGAACAACAAGAAGAAACGGACAGTTCACATCTTCATCGATGAATGACACATTAAATTGTATTCTATTGTACAAGTGTGGCACTTACACAGGTAACATATTGCTTCATTGCTTTCCCAGCAGGTACATGACGTTGTATTGTACCCGCAATGACGTCGATGCGACGTCATCACGTCGCATAAACATCAGTAGGGCGTCATTTGGACGTCAAGTGCCCGCTGGGTTGCCTCTAACAATTTCTCACGACGAACCTATTTTTTTTACAGGAACCCACTAATCTACCACGACTTTGTATACAGATGGACAGCCGATTGTCGAGAATACACGCATTACTGTGACTTTGTGCATACATTTTCTAATGACATAATTCAATCTCGCAAAACGGCTCTTGTAAGTAGTTAACGTGCATTCAACAGAACATGCTCATTGAAACTATGTCATATATTTCATCCATATACGTTCCATAAATTTGCAAGACTAGCTCAGTATAACTAAGAGGATAGGGAAAAGAAGTATACTGACTGACAAAACAAATGCTACACTTTATAAAAGTTTATAGATTTCAGGAAAACACATGAAACACATTCTGTGTGACCACCTAAGAGAAAGAACCTGAAACGTCAGTATCCAATGAAGAAAAAATACTATGTCAAAATACAATTCATCGTGTTTATCATTAATTTTGGATGACAAAAATCCGTTCGAAATAGATACCTATGTATAGAAAAAAGGGATTTCGGTATCGGAGGCATTAGTTTTGTTAAATTGCAACTCAGATGGATTAATTTGATTCACCTTGCATTCAAAGTAATAATGGTCAATACATACAAAATAGATTGTCTAGATATCTACATTTTGAGTTATATGCTTCAATGATTTGAGCTTGTTTATCATTAGAAAGAAAGGCCATGAAATCTCTTTCATTGCACAATAAAAACATACAAGATTAGCACAATTAGTACCCTTCGGAATACCAACAATTAGTTTGTATAACTTAGTGCCACATCTGAAGTAAATAATATCTACAAGATATGTTAAGGCTTTTACACATGTTTTAACACGACCAAAAGTTAGATCGTTTTTGGTCTTCAGAAATGAAGAAAGCGTGTCTTTGGTTACAGACAAGTAAGTTGAACCTTCCCGTTGAAAAGTCTACTCAGTTAAATTTATAAAATATTTGTTGATTTAAGTACGGGACAAAGTGGTACAGAGCGTAGGAAAAAATCATAGGTTGACAAACATGTCTCAAGGAATCCTTTCGGATTCTTTTTATAAAATGCCTTACGAGAATTTTCAACAGACCAAAAAGAAGTTTTACCTGACCTTTTATTATTTTTCTCACAGTATCTTATAACAGCAGTGAGGCAAGAAGTTAATAAATTAAAAAGTTCAGTTGTACTACAAGAACTTGAGTAGGCAATAAATCGTGCTTCATACGTTTTTCAGCTAGGAAGTTTCTCTTGGCCTTCCTTAACATTTACAGCTTTAGGGGTAATTGGCTACAATGTCCATTCACTACAGAATTGTCTTCTGCACAAGTACCACCAAGGTCTTGTTTTAAAGTGTCAATGTAGTAAAGCAACAAAACAACAACATTTTGTTCGGCCTTGTCTCCTGGAACCGTAACATTCTTTTTATAAGATTCCTGGATATTCCGCTGTAGATGTCGAAAAGTAGATTTTGGGGATCATATTCCCTGAATATTCCACTGAGTTTTTAAATAACACGTGGACCACAATCCGATGTAAAGCAGTACTACAAAAAAAGTGTTACATTCAGCTAATGACTCTTAGCAGCGCGGGAAATTCCACGAATGATTTCCTTTTTTTTAGCTTCTTTGTCCACAAACAATTAGTACACAGATTAGATGAGTTTCATGTTTATAGAAGTTACAAAAGTCATTTCATTAAGCAGGACTGTTTTCATGTTTAACAGAACTGGTATCTTCAGATCTAATAGATTAACATGAAATACTTCAAAAAGGGGGGTGGGGGGGTGGGGGGTATCAATAAGGTGGGTTTTCTGCATCCTACCAAAGTTCTCTTTTTTTAACTGATGGTATGCTCCAATGTGTCTACTTTATTGGACCATATGTGACTTTGGTCGGAAAGCCCTACTTACTGAGCTATGGGTCCATAGAAGAGGGTGGGGCAATCCAACATGGTTTTAGCCTGTCTTGTTAAACCATTCTCATTTGGTAGAAGAGTACAGCAGACAGACAGGATTTGATAAAATGATTAACAGAACATCTAAACTATATATCCATATCATTTTATTTGGTTTAATATGAACATATGTTGTCAAAAAAGACTTCCTTTAACATTCAGCATTTTTTTATATTTTTGACCTCAATTTTCAATATTTCTTGGCCTTATTGTTAAATAAACAGACATGTTATCATCAAACTCATGTCAAGGAAGCGCCTTGACAAGAACATTCAGATGATGTGACCAGAATTTCACAATGACCTAGTTTTCATGGTCGACTGAACACATAAACTTGCTTGGAAGATGGTTTTCTTTCTATTTTTACCTAGAATTACAAACCTTTGGTCAAATTACTATTCTAACTGCTATATTATACCCCACGCCCCCGCCACTAAAGGTGAGGGAATACATATTGGCTTCAGGACAGATCTCGTTGGCATCTGCATTTGCGTATGTGTCACATATTAAGTTCTTCTGTGACCTTGGAAACAAGGTCAAGGTCATCAAAATCTGACCTTGACCTTGTTTCCAAGGTCAAAGTATGTGACACAGACACAGATGCAGACGCCAAGGAGATCCGATCTGAAGCCAATATGTATTCTCTCACCTTTAGTGGCGGGGAGTAGGGCGTAATACAGCAGTTAAAATAGTAATTTGGCCAAAGGTTCGTAATTCTAGGTCAAAATTAAATGAAAAAGCATTTTCCAAGAAAGTTTATGTGTTCAGTAGATCATGAAAACTAGGTCATTGTGAATTTCTGGTCACATCGTCCGAATGTCCTGGTCAGGGTGCTTCCTTGACATGAGTTTGATGACAGCTGGTCTGTTTATTTAACAATAAGGCCAAGAAATATTGAAAATTGAGGACAAAAATATAAAAAAATGCTGAATGTCAAAGGAAGTCTTTTTTGACAACATATGTTCAAATTACACCAAATAAAATGATATGGATATATAGTTTAGATGTTCTGTTAATCATTTTATCAAATCCTGTCTGTCTGCTGTACTCTTCTACCAAATGAGAATGTTTTTACAAGACAGGCTAAAACCATGTTGGATTACCCCACCCACTTCTATGGACCCATAGCTCAGTAAGTAGGGCTTTCCGACCAAAGTCACATATGGTCCAATAAAGTAGACACATTGGAGTATACCACCAGTAAACAAAAGTTAACATTGGTAGGATGCAGAAAACCCACCTTATTGATACCCCCCCCCCCCCCCCCCCCCCCCCTGTCAGTATATTAAAGATTATGTTGTCATAAAATATGCTGCCATCCAATACGTAGGTTTATCTGTGCAAAAGCAACGTCTTCTGTAATAGTCAAATATTGGGGTCGGGCCAGTGTGTGTATGTGCGGGGGGAGGGGGGGGGGGGGAGGGGAGGGGTTGGGTATGTCTTCACTAAAATGCTTCCGCGAACATTGTTAGATATTTCGATATCTCAGCTGTCACAAAATGAGTTAAAAGAGTTATATTGTAAAGGGACATATATAATCCCTAAGATTACAGTCGCTGCAAAAATGTCTCTAACACATGTCGCCATTAAGCTTTATGCACATATCCCATTGAAAATTACTTCAAGTAGCGTTTGAAGCAAAACCACATCAAAATGAGATATTTTGGCTATGCAAAAGGTTTTGTTTTCAGAGTGAAGACCCGGCACAACTAGACAAACGTCATCTTGATTTTCTAGATATCCTGATAACGGCAAAAGACGAGAAAGGGGCGGGGCTTACAGATCAAGAAATACGAAACGAAGTTGATACGTTTATGTTTGCAGGTGAGTTTGGCGAAAAATAAAAGTTAGAAGTTGTGATAATAACATGTTTGACGTAATAGATGTCGCTTCATTCATGATGGCAAAAGTGGACATATGCATGTCAAAAAATACTGCTAAACACCAACAAACATCGCATTTGAACTTGCAAAATTCGTTTTAAAACGGCAGAAGTTGACGATGATATATTACGATGTTTGTCTGATGTATTATGTCTGCACTTATTAGTCTGCAATGAGACGGCATCGTCTTAGCTTGATTGATTTATGTCGGTATCACAGATTAGCAACACTTCAATGAAGTGTTAAATATACACATGAAAAATATGTTTCAAGCATAATTTCCAATGGTCTATGGCTTGCTAATAAATACCAAGTAAAGTGATTTCTCTCATTGCCATTGTGGTCCATCGTCACATTAACACGATGTCATTTCAGAATAGAACTTTAGTCAGTTTGAGTATGCGTCTCTTCCATCAAAAAGAAAAACGAGTTTCTGTATCTTTATTAAAGCACCCAAAATGCATTCTTACTAAACATAAAACTTGCGTTCTGCTTCTTACGAGGTCTACACTTTGTCTGCTTCTCTTCCATCAAAAAGAAAATCGAATGTCTGTATCTTATTAAAACACCCAAAATGCATTCTTACTAAACATAAAACTTGCGTTCTGCTTCTTACGAGGCTTTTCGTATAATTAATTTTGTCTGTTGTGTGGTACATGTGTGCACCGCGACGGAGGGTAAGGGTGAAGGTTTGGGTCCAGTGAAACCTGTTCAAACCCCCCAGTAGTTATTACTGACCGTCCCAAGACGGTACTTTCGTGTTTTATGTTCGGTGCTGTTTAACTTATGGTGTTTTCATTTTAACCCTTCTGTTGGTCTGAATTATTTAGTTCTGTAAAGATGGCTGAGTTGCCACCTATTTGGGAAAGAGCTGCTGACTCGGCTTATCACTTGTAATTTATTGTTTGTTGGGATGTCTTTGTTAATCTTTCCCTTTGATGTTGGGGATATGGTTTGGCATATGATTCTGTCAGTTCCTGAAGTGTATTCACTCTTTAAATTTACACTTTGTCTGCTTCTCTTCCATCAGAAAGAAAATCGAGTATCTGTATCTTTATTAAAACACCCAAAAAGCATTCTTACTAAACATAAAACTTGCGTTCTGCTTCTTACGAGGTCTACACTTTTCAGCTTATTTGGTTTACTAGAGAGTCTAGTCATGTGACTGACGTCAATGTCCGTAAAGAAATTTTAACTGTTTAACTTCTCCGATAGGGCTATCGGTATCATAAACTTCGAAAAGCAATTTCAAAATTTTATCACCGACACTATTAATGGGTTTCTAAATTCAAGGTCGGATTAAATACTCTTTTGCGTTGAGTCTATCGGAACCAGAATTTTATTGTGATTTAGTCTATAAATTAAAAGAAAAGATATAAGCAAGGTTGATATTTCTGATCAGTTCAGAAATATTATTATACGTCGAAAAACATATTGGATATAACATAAAATGCAATGCTGCAGTCTGTATATCAAATGGTTAACTCAATTATGGTAAGTAGCATTTCTTCACTCTTTAGTTTGCACGCCGAATAGTCAGGCGTTAGACACACTGAGGGACTTGAAATCTATTAATTTTGGTTGGTTGGGACCGGAGCTTGTCTTGTCTGTTGCTAGGTCATTCGGGGTTCAGCTGATCGTTTTCTTTTGCTTCTTTACTTTAGTGGTGTTTTTTGACACTCAAGGGATCTTCAGGTTTGTTTGTTTTCTGTGATGAGTCATCGATGCGTTACCATATGACACCCTCATGTGAACCAAATAGCAAATTAAATGTTTCGAACCTCTGCAGAAGCAGAGTAAATCTAGTTTAAGCCCCCAATTATCTATTATTGACTGTTCCAAGGCGGTAATTCTGCTGTGGTCCCTCAATGTTTCATGTTGTTATGTCCACCAGTTTATGGACTCTAGCAATATGGTCACTTGAATGGCTGCCAGTTCTGTTTTCTGTTTTGTCTAAAATAGAAAATAGGTGAAAATAGATGGTGCTGCTTTTTCAATTAGTGCAGCTGAATGTCCACTTGTTAGGGAATGTGCTGTTATTCGGTTTGCCGTGCGTGTTTTTCGTGTGTTTTTTTGTCAATTTTGTGTGTGCCCCTTTTTCTTTTGGTGTTGAGACGGGATGTGTTTTTGATTGCGTTAATTCCTGATCATTGCCTATCTTTTTTACTCTTTCTTTAGAGATTGCTCTAGGAAGCAAACAAAAAACGTAACAAAGAAATGTGTGTCTCTGTTCTTTCAATTTTTCTCCATAAAGGGCACGATACCACTGCATCTTCAATAATGTGGACACTGTACTCACTCGCAAAATACCCAGACATGCAAGAAAAAGTGCGGGAAGATATACAAGATGTACTCCAAGGTCGAAAACGTTTGGAAGTGTAAGTATGTGTTACAATTAAAATATCAAAGAGTTCGTACAAGAGCATAGCACAAATTCGAAAGAAGGTTCATGGCCCATACTTCGAAGTTTCGGCTACTCAAGCCCCATCAGTGGCCTTTGACAATAGCTGGTGGTGAAAGCCACAGAAAAGCATACTATACAAGTCGGTTAACTCGCACTCTTCTGATATTATGCTGTATCAAATTAGAGCATATACAGTTATCATATGTATTTGAAAGATGAAAGTTTTAGACTGGAGAACATTGAGCCCATGGTTGTGATTTCGAAGCTTGAGAACCGCTTAAGCCGGTGCTAGAGGCCGGTTGAACTGAGTCTATGCTGTACGATAAGCCTACAGAAGATAAATTCTGTGGAACCAACATCCGTACAGCAAGGATGAAGATAAATATTTATTCAATTTTGATCACACGAGAAGAGTAATGAAATTTTAAATAACTCATCACCAAGGCGCACTGTTGCAAGGTTGTGTACCCACTGGGTGTTTAGATGGCTGCGTAGGACCCGGTGTAACCGGTGCTCAGTTATCAATACAAGAATAATCCGTGTCAAATAGTCATATTTACGTTTCTTTCAAACGCTTATTTATCTTATGATAATAAAAAGGAGAATAAAGAAGCAATCGTATATATAAGTCACTCAGTTTTATTATTCATTAGAAAATAGACGATCAAACTTTTATATATGAGCCGCGACACGAGAAAACCAACAATGTGGTTGTGCGCCCAGCGCAGACACAGATCAGCCTGGGCATCCGCCCAGTCTGATCAGAGTCTTCGCTGTCCGCAAGGAGTTAGCTTAGACCCTTAGCTATCCTTTAAGCGCTTAGAAAAGAGTCTGATCAGACTGGGTAGATGGCGTGGCTGATATGAGTCTGTGCTTGGTGCACAGCCACATTGTTGGTTTTCTCGCGTCGCGGCTCACATAGTTTTCGAAAAATTCAAATAAGTACTTCGTTTTAACTGCTACGGTTTACTTAAATGTATACACAATATGTATATGTCTACCTTTTCAGAGATGATCTTCCAAAGCTGAACTACACTACTCGCTTTATTAAAGAATGTATGCGTATGTATACTCCAGTTCCTGCTATCACCCGGAAGTTAGCAGAGCCTGTGACAGTAGAGGGTGTTACCTTTCCAACCGGAAGTGTCATAGACCTTTACCCTCATCTGCTGCATCATAATCCTTCTGTATGGGAAGATCACATGGTAAATTACCATTAGGATAAACTCGTATGACTCCGGTATCCTTCAATGAAAGATAGAATCCTGAAACTTTATGGTTTGTCGACTTTACTAGGTTTGCCGACTCACACCTGGTTTACTATGTTTTCAAGGAAATTTCGAAACGAACAAGAGCTGCTACGAAACGAAAACGAGTCATAGTTACCAAACGACCTGGTCATCAGGCCGTTGGTAACTTTGACTTTTTCGTTTCGTAAGAGCTCTTTTTCGTTTCATAAGAGCTCTTTTTCGTTTCGTAAGAGCTCTTTTTCGTTTTGTAACATCCCTTGTATATACATAGTTATCCAGGTGTGCGACTGGGTAAGTCACATGTACTTGAAACTGTAGTACATGATTTACAGCATATGCTAACTTTTCCTGAATGTATCTTTTGTGATCTTGCGGGTTATCCTGACCAAGACTAGTGAGACAGAAAATAATCTTTAAAATTTAAGCCAGACCCGGCGCAGGGTCTTCGCTGGTTTCCAGCAGATTTATGAATATCTTCAGCCCATACCAACTGAATTTGTTCGTATTTTTTACATTACTTTGACCAAATTAAAGAAAAAATGTCCTTTGAGGAAACGGCGGAAGTGTTTTATTTATGGGAAATATTTTACTGACTGGTATATAAAATCTAAAGCTTAGCAACATTCCTATCGTCGAAGCTGGAAGTTTAACAACTTAATTTGGAGCACTCGCAGAACATACAATATTTAATTTTACCTTCCTGTGTTTCTTTTCCACCAGAAATTCGATCCTGATCGGTTTACTCAGGAAAATATCGCAAAGAAGGACCCCTTTGCATTTCTACCATTCTCAGCAGGTCAAAGGTAATGTGAAACATGAGAAGTCTACCAGGTTTAAAACTTTGGCAGTTTATAGTATAAATTAAGTAGTAGACGAAACACACATTTGATCAGTAAAATATACATGTATTTGATTTGCATATTAATCACTTTGGTACCAGGCAAAATCAGGTTATAGGAAGAAAATATTCATTTGTAAAGTGTCTGTTACCAGCAAATTGCTCAATGCTGTAAAAAACAGGTAATGATCAAGAACAATTACAATCGGAATCCATATCCTGCCCTCAAAGCTAAAATGGAAGGCAGCATACATAAACTGACAGCAGTACACCTAAAAAAAGGCACGCACGGTAAACCGTGCAAACAACTGTCCCGGACAGGCGGATATTCAGCACACTTTTTGTTTGTGTACTAAAAGACCTAACGAATTCTCGACAAGCTTACGATGCTTTGAGCAACTGGACCAGACGCTAATCTATGATGGGGTTGAGGCCGAGACAAGGAAATCTCAGGCTAGTTTTCAGATTGTTTAGTCTTATGAAAGGCTTGCCGAGCATAAGACTTAAATAATCTGAAAACGAGTCTGAGATTTCCTTGTCAAGGCCTCATCCCCATCACTGATTGTTTTTCTCGCCCAATATTTTATAAAACAGAATATTCATTGAATCCTTTACTTCTTGTGGAAACCATTTCTAAAACGTGAAGCTAACTTTCTATAATAGTTTGACTTGTGTTAATTTCACCTTGTGCATGCATTTTTCATGATTGACAGCTAATTAGAAATCCACAGCGGCACTTCAGTAAATCACTCTGTGCCAATTTCATATTCTGCATGCAATTTACATGACAGGTAGCAGCAAGTTGATTTGTTGAATTAAAGTGTGTGATTAATTGGGCTGTACTATACAGCAATGATTGACATTTTGAGATAGCTTTCTGAGCCTAGGCCGAGACAGCAGGCCGAGATAGAAAACTCTCAGACACCTCTAGAGAAGGGTATCCTTTTCCGGTGGGTGAGAAAAGGTAGTCTAAGATGCGACATGCAAAAGTAGTTCTTAAGGTGAATGGGTACACTTTCAGCGGAATTAACATTTCCATTTTCAGTTTGGCTCCTTTCTAAATGGATTCAATTCTTAAAGGAAGAAACGCTTCTAAAACGTTGTATTTTTAGAAGCATTTTTGTCATTCGATTAACTGAGATCCATTCTGGACGGGCTTCATTGTCTGGGGAAGAAATCAGGAAGTCACAAAAATTGTTCTCATTGTAAAAATGGTGAAACACTTTAAGGTGTATCCATACAGCAAAAATCTGTATGACCACCATGAATTTTCGATTATCAAAGTTGTTCTCTCTACTGGTGAAGGCCACCAGCGTTTCGAAGCTATATGTTTACTTTCGCAAACCTGTGAGAACGAAACTTTTATAAGTCTTGAGTTTCAAAGTGTATATACTCAAAAATGTCCGAGAAATCCATTTAAACGTACACTATACAAATGTGTCTTCACAGTAAATGTACATATCTAAAGTTTACAGATGGACACGACTGTGATGACACATTTGTGTATTCGCTTTTAAAGGAACAAGTCGGACAATTTACAATCTCTAAGGAACTCAAGTGCCAGTGTTCTAAAAGACCAACTAGTCAGTCCTCCGTCTTTCATTTTCCGTCAACCTTCGGAAAAAGCTGTGTGTCAAGTCCAATACGATGGGCGACAGGCCGATCTGTTTATTATACCGGCCAATGGAATGGTGTAAAATGTGGGTCAATAGTAAGGTTAGACGTTGCCTGACGGCAACGAAAAATAATTATAACAAATGCAGTGGTATATTGTGCCCGATGACAATGGTCTACACGAGATCAGTTTCAAATATCCAATATTCAAAGATATTAGTATTTTCGAGATACGGAGGGCTAAGGCGTTTAATCAGCGATTACTTTTATTTGAAAAAAAAATACTTTCTGTCGCACATAAAAGTCACCTCGACTAATTAACAATTAAACTGTTTTGTCTTTAATTTGCAGAAACTGTATCGGTCAACACTTTGCGATGAATGAAATCAAGACTCTTATTTCCAGAGTAGTAACAAGGTAAAACTAGAAATCTTAAACTCTCACCATGATTATTGGACCTCAGGGTCTCCTCTAAAATCTCTTCTAAATTTGAAAGTTTCTAGATCATAGCAAATGCAATTGAGCCGCGACACGACAAAACCAACAATGTGGTCGTGCGCCCAGCTCAGACTCAGATCAGCCTGGGCGTTCGCCCAGTTTGACTAGACTCTTCGTTAAGTGCTCAAAGGGTAGCTAAGGGTCTAAGCTACATCCATGCGGACAGCGAAGACTCTGATCAGACTGGGCGGATGCCCAGGTTGATATGAGTCTGCGTTGGGCGCACAACCACATTGTTGGTTTTTTCGTGTCGCATCATACGTGCTTTTTCAATAAAAGGGTCTGGTATGATTTAAGCCATATTTGGCCCCGACAGATATTATGAATTTTCAAAATTATATTTTTTCTCTGTTAATGTTGTATGAGAGTTTAAACCTTTAACCATCTATTGTGATTCAAATTGTCTACATTCTTGCGATTGTTTAGTTTCTGAGAATTTTCGCCTTTTTGCCTCCATTAAAGCTTCAAATAACTCAAACCATGAATAAACGCTGCTCATTTTAGCATGATTATGTAATTCATGGACAACATTAATATGTGAGATTCAGCTGTCTACATTTATGGGATGACACAAAGTTTTATACTTTTTTTTCTTGGTCTTTTTTCCAGTCATCTCAACATACAACTGCCTGTGTCTCCTGTCATAGACAAACCATACGTAGGGAGTTCTCATTATTTCAAAAAGAACATTGTTAATAATAATTTGACCAATATCATACCAGGTCCTTTTCTGTAGCATAGCATTGTCCAGGCAATTCTTTTTTTTTGCTAATTATACATAGTATTTCATGTGAAGTTTTGTAACTTTCTGTTGCATGAACCAGGAAGTTCTTACTTGACATATGAGCCGCAGCACGAGAAAACAAACAATGTGGTTGTGCGCCTGGTGCAGACGCAGATTAGCCTGGGCATCCACCAAGTCGGATCAGAATTTTTTCTAAGTGCTTAAAGGGTAGCTATAGGTCTAAGCTACCTCCATGCGCACAGTGAAGACTCTAATCAGACTGGGCAGATGCCCAGGCTAATCTGAATCTGCGCTGGGCGCACGACCACATTGTTGGTTTTCTCGTGTCGTGGCTCAAATGTGTTTATTCAACCTGTCTGCGTAAACTGAATAGGTAATTTTCATGTAGTCAGAGTATTAAGCTGATCATTATATCCCCGCTTTGAAAAAGTGTGTGGGGGGTGTGGGGGTGTGGAGGGGTGTGGGGGGCGGGTATACTGGTTTACATCTGGTCCGTCATTCCGTCCGTCTGTAATTCCGTAACACTTTTTGTAAAAACATCCGTCAAAGATTTCTCCACAACCATATAAGCTAGAACGTTCATAGTTGGTATGCTGATTGACAATGATTTGTTGTATTGTGGGATTGAAATTCAGCGCTCTCCTGTTTATATTTCCTGTTATTTATCTATTTTTCTTTCTTTCATGTTAAAATTTTGGTCAAAGATTTCTCCACAACCATATGAGCTAGAATGTTCATATAAGGCATACAGATAGACAACGACTTGTTGTATCGTGGGATTGAGATACAGCTCTCTCCTACTTATTCTTCCTTGTATTTGTTCATTTTTCTTTCTTTCCATCATTTGAATAATGGAATTTTTCGTCAAAGGTTTCTACATAACCGTATAAGGTAGAGTCTTCATATTTGTTATACAGGTTGACAACGACCTGATGTATCGTGGGATAAAGCTTGGGCTTTCTCCTCTTATTCTCCGCCTTATTTTTTTCACTTTACTTTCTCTCCATACATTCAATACTTTGATTTTACCATATGAGCTAGAATGTTCATATTAAGCATACAGATAGACAACGACTTGTTGTATCGTGGGATTGAGACACAGCCCTCTTCCACATATTCTTCCTTGTATTTGTTTATTTGTTTTTCTTTCCATCATTTGAATAATGGGATTTTTCGTCAAAGGTTTTTCATAACCATATAAGTTAGAGTCTTCATATTTGTTATACAGGTTGATAACGACCTGATGTATCGTGGGATAAAGATTGGGCTTTCTCCTCTTATTCTTTACCTTATTTCTTAACTGTTTTTTCTCTCCATGCATTCAATACTTTAATTTTTCAGAACAGTTTTCTAAGCAGCTGTTCAAGGTAAAAAGGTTATAATTTGGTAAATGACTTGTGGTATCTTTGGATTGAAAATGGATCTTCATATTCCTTTTAGTATTTGTTTACTTTTCTTTCTCTCCATGCATTTAATGATGAAATTTTGCAACAGATTTCTCAGCAACTGTTTAAGATGGAAAGATTATATCTTGTTTATAAGGTGACAATGATCTGTTGTATCATGGGATAGAAAATCTGGCCTTCTGCATTATCTTTCCCAGTATTGGTTCATTTTTCTTTCCCTCCATGCATTTAATAATGAAATGTTTCATAACAGATTCTCAGCAAGTGTACAAGACAGACTAGTCATACATCACGGTTGTATTCATCGTAACGCAGATTTGTTTATTTCATATATATTTTGCCATATAGGCCACATATACCTGAAGCGCAGCAGCGAGGGTATAGTTAGATCCTGTGATAGTTCTAGTTTGTGCATTATTTTTTCTAAATGACAGTGTACTGTTCGTTTAAAGCAATATTATGCTTTTTAACATGAAAATGAAAACTTTGTATCTTTTGCAGATTCCAAATAGTTTGTGATGAAAACAGAGTAGCAATACCTTATCCAGAAGTGATTATGTCCGCTAAAGATGGAATATATCTTTACTTTAGAGAAATATAAGTCGGAGGATCAACTTGCTGCATAAAACAGAGAATTAAAACATTTTAGAATGAATTATAGGTTTGAGAAAATTATGCTTTTCCATTGTAAAAATTTCAGGTAGCATCTCACTTTTAATTCGAGAGGAGCATGGCATACATTGTATACCTTACTCCTGTCGAACTATAAGTTAGATGACGCCATAGCTCGATTACCAAAGCAGCTATGGAATAACCAGTTGTTGTGCTTAGTACCTTCAATTTGGCAGAATGACGTATTGGTGAGATCACTTTGACATCAATATAATCGCCTAGTTGCTGTGATAACTGATTGATGACGTTATTGGTATCGGAGCATGCCATGCTCCTTCAAATTCACATTGACATATCATTAAAAACTGACATTTATTTACACTCGCCACTGACTTCCCATATGTGAACCCTTTAGAGCAAATAGCTTCATACACCGATGAAGGATAATCGATCAAGTGACGTTGTTGTCAAGCGACATCTTAGGTAAACAAACGTCTTCAACGTTCGATTGACGCCACGTAAGGGCGACGGCTGTTTGACGTTTTATACGAACATGTCGTTACTAACTTTTCTTCGACCCATATTTTGCCTATTCTACACCAAATTACCCCGAAAACGGCACAGAGAGGTTCACAAATTAAGTGTAAATATAAGAATAAAAATTTGATTTTTCAGTCTTCATAGTGTGAAGAAGCCAGTGATCGTCGCTAAAATTCTACAAAAAGCGCTTCGCGCTTCATGGCTTTTTAGCTCCGCCCACTGGCTTCATCACACGATGAAGCTGAAAAATCAATTTTTTATTCTTAACTAACGAAACAGATTTTCATTTATTTGCGTGTTATAAGCGAAATGACGAGCGCGGAAACATTTATCATTATTGCATTTTTTATATAATATTAATGTGTCCTGTAAATGCCAAAAACCGTGCTCGTGTAACTCTAGCTTCGAATAATCATTAGTTTTTTTTTCTTTTTGTTTTTCATTTTTCTTACTTCACATGGTACATACTTATACTTACACATATGAGCCGCGACACGAGAATACCCGATTCCAGTAATCGGTGACTGACCGATCAAAGGCAGCAGTTCTGTTGTGTGTCCTAAATATTACTTGTTCTTATGTCCGCTAATTTAGTCTTCTACATGTAGTAATGGTAACCTGTAAATGAAGCTACCCACAGTGCCTTTTGATAGGTAAAAATAGATTGAGCTGCGACACGACAAAACCATCAAAGTGGTTGTGCGCCCAGCGCAGACTCAGGTCAGCCTGGGCATCCGCCCAGTCTGATCAGTCTTCGCTGTCCGCATGGAGGTAGCTTAGGCCCTTAGCTACCCTTTAAGCGCTTAGCGAAGAGTCTGATCGGATTTGGCTGATGCCCAGGCTGATCTGAGTCTGTGCTGGGCGCACAACCACATTGTTGGTTTTGTCGTATCGCGGCTCAATAATAACATGTACTTTTTCTTGTTGCCCTAATCGATGCTGTCGGTCATCAGCTGTTGGGTGAGTAGTGTGTTCAATAGGAATATCCAAATGAGCACCTTTCTGAATAAGAACTGTTCATTCGGCTTACCGTGCGTGCATTTCATGAGTTGCTATCAATTTATTTATATCAGCCGCGACACGAGAAAACCAACAACATGGTTATGCGCCCAGCGCAGACTCAGATCAGCCTGGGCATCCGCCCAGTCTGATCAGAGTCTTTGCTGTCCGCCTGAAGGTAGCTTAGACCCTTAGCTACCCTTTAAGCGCTTAGGCAAGACTCTGAAATTCCAGCGCAAAAAGACGATAAAAACGCCATGCGAAAAGACGCCATTTGAAACTCTTAAATTGTCGTCTTTCGAGTGGCGTTTTTCGTCTTTTCGCCTGGCGTCTTTTCGTCTTTTCGCAAGGCGTTTTTTCGTCTTTTCGTATTTTTGCATGGCGTCTTTTCGTCTTTTCGCGTGGCGTCTTTTCGCGGCGAGAAGACGAAAAGACGAAATGGCACAAACCAGCCACCATACTGTCAACAATAAGCTTTTGGCCAAGGTCTATCCAGATCATGATTTGAACAAACGATAGTTCTCGCTACTGTATACCAAATTTTAAGGCCATCAGTCGATTGGTAATTGAGGACAGGATAATTAATAGTTTTGCCATATATTGGTATGACCGCCATGCTGAACTAACATTCGTTCGATCTGCACGGGAATTTTGAGAAGTTATTTGAAAATGCTGACGGACGTAAGACGGGAACCTGCCGGTCCTAAGCCGCTTTGGAGCTGACGACTCGTGTGAGTTGAAACGGTTGTAGACGGATCTCAGATGGCTACGGAAAACCTCTCCGAGCACACACTTACGTACGCATCCGCAAAAAAAGAGCCAACAAAGTCATATTTAAGAAACTACCTTTTAACTCCAGCAACAGTTGGAGTAAGACAAAGATGTCTTCTGTCACCCACCCTGTTCAAGTTGTCTCAGATGATGGCTCAAAACAGGAGGTTCTCTCAAGGATTGCACAAAAAGCCACTTCAGCTCTTACCAAGCTTGGAGAGGTAACAACATACCTCTTGCATCAAAGGTGAAACTTATGCGCAACCTTGCCATTTCCATATTTCTGTATGCCTGTGAATCGTGGACCTTGACAGCAGAGCCAGAGAAAAGAACGCAGGCCTTTGAGATGAGATGCTACCTAAGGTTACTGAACATTTCGTAAAAGGACCATATAACCAATGAGGCGGTTCGCAGAAAGATCCAAGCAGCCATTGGAGAATATGATGAACTCCTGATGCTGGTCAAGAAATGGAAACTAAGGTGGTTTTGCCAAGTCCCAAGGTCTTCTGGCTTAGCAAAAACGATTCTACAGGGCACAGTGAAAGGAAAAAGAAGAAGAGGTAGATAGAAATAGAGGTGGGACGACAATATTAAATGGTGGACAGGGGTGGATTTTGCCAGCTCAACTAGGGCAGCTGCAGCAGGACAAGGTGGAAAGGGATTGTTTCGAAGTCATCTGTGGTGCCCCAACGACCTAGTAAGGTTACGGGATAGAATATAATAAAATAGAAACGTTTAGCTCAAAATGGTATGAGTCTCCGAGGTAGCTACTTTATCTAGTATGGCGAAAGAAAGGCGACTGCTACGGGTGGAGCTCGTTCTATTATAATGGTCCTCTGACTAGTGGACTCTTAGTTTAAACAATATCTGTTCAAAAATAATACAATGTCTGCACGTATAAGGACAGTAGACATTTGAATAGGCAATGAAAAGAATACGTGCATACAGTGTTCAAATACTTAAGACTAAAAAGGTCTAAACGGGAAACCTCCGGCTTATTAGTCTCATTTCCCTCATGATAAATAAAAGGAAGAAACTACTGACAGACGTCTGTCATGAGCCAATATTCGTTATATTTGGTAATGCCAGTCGTCTGTCACTAGCCAGGTATCGCTAAGTTTGCTACTGACAGACGTCTGTTACAAGCCAAAATTCTTCGAACTTGCTGGTGACAGACATCTATATATTTAGTAAATCGTTTAGTTGCAGCTTACTTATACAAATTATGATCATTATCATGAGCCACCTCAGTTTATGGCTGACTAGACAGCAATCATGAACTCAGATGTCGTGGGATTTAAAGCTGATCTAGGTCGTGCGTTTTCTTTAGCCTCTGGATTATTCATCCACATTATATTTGGTCAGAAATAACTGAAACACCATTGAAAAGACAGTATAAAAGTATGTGGAATGCCGACGAACAGCAAATCAGTAAACATGATGAACTATTTTGGGGACTTTGAAGTATGTGTAGGTTTGTAAGTTCTTACATTTCACACAATACTTTATCCCTGGAGAATCACCCCAACCCACGCCCCTAGTCCCACTTTTGCGCTTCAAAATAACATGTGCACTCCTGTATAAAAGTTTGTAATGTCTGTGAAAAGTTTTCAAATGACTGTTTAAAAACTGTTGCTAATGTTGTATGTACAAACTTGACATCTTGTATTAGAAAAAGCTTTCAAATTTTTTACGTTTGATAAAATTGCAAGTTTCAAATCGCTGTAATTTTGTAAGTCATTTTTTTCTGTCATCGAAAAGGCATTTACACAACTTCATTAGGTCTGTAACAGCTATGAAAAGATTCAAATCCATTGCTAAAACTGTAGCAGTTGTTGAATAATACAATTTTGTTATTCTGTGTTAACCAAAAATCCGATAAATTTTCTAAGATTGAAAACACCGCAAATTTGTCAAATTTATTATTTCCTCTTAAGCAAACGCAAATATGCAGTTATGTCTGGAACATGAGTGCAAAGTTTCAGATTGATCTTAAAAACTGTAGGAGAAGTTGATCATACAATTAGCCAGAAAAACCTAAAATTTCAAAAGCAGAAAAGGTAGTAATTTTTTGTCAAAAATATTTTTTTCTCTTCAAAATTTTGTGTTGTCTGTTTCGAACATGGTGTACATGGGTGGGATTTGTCAGTTGCTGAGAATTTTCCTACTTACTCCTACCTCTGACAGAAATAGCTATATGCGTAAATGAGCTACATTCACAACTGGTGGAAAAAGTTTGACATGGTAAGTTTACTTGAGTTGAAATCAGCTAGCGTTATTGCATCTGTCACTAGCAAATCAATCGAGATTCGGCTATTTACAGACGTCTGTCACTAGCAAATTTGACGGAAACTAGCTAGTGACAGACGTCTGTCACTAGCCACTCCGTAAATAAAAATAGCAGCATAAATTTAAACATGGCGTGACGTTATATGTATCAAAAAAGTCTTAAAAATTGTGAGGACAGTTAAGATCATAAACCAGTTCTGAATCCTGTAGACCCCGGTTGGTAAGTAGAGGCAGATTTACAGACGTCGGATTGGGACTGGCTCGGAACAAAATTGAGTCTCAATCTGTGATGCGTGCAAAGAGCTCGGTATTCTGCCAGTCATCAGGATAGTCTAATTGAGTTTAGTACAGTAGGCATTTGCACAACTCATGGGTCTGAGGGTTGATGACATGATGATAGATACTATGATTACCACCTACTATACAGTAAAGGAAGTACAAAATAAAAAAGGAAAATACACAAAAATGCCTTTTTTCAGAGGGAAAATCAGCATTTTGGGTACCATAAAATAAGCGTAAACGGAGGAATTTTTCTCGACATCTCTTTATTGGTCTATAAAACACACGCACACACACACACAAAATGGCATAAAACAAGGTAACTATAAATTGTTGGAATATTCCAACAATTTGAAACCTTGAATGCATCTATAATGCTGGGCTAATAAGTGGAATATAAAACCAAATCACCGGTATGTTTCCAATATTCAGAACAGCTTTTGCTGTGAAATGCTGAAATATTCCAATGATTTTCCCATCGACTTCATCTGAATTAAATAATAATATAAAAAATGTCAAATGAATACAATTCATTCCTCCAAAATTTAATTTACAAATTGTTTAACTAACAGAAACTTAGTAATACCCTGTATATACAATGCTTGTCTCAAGAAATATAAAGCCCATTAAATTGCAGAAATATTCCCATGATTTCAATATACATGTATTTTCACTGAATGTTTAAAAGTAAATTTGGTTAAAACTTTCCTAATCTGAAATGTGTCTATCAGAATGGGTTTAAATCATATGGATGTTCCTGCAATTTCAAACTTCTTGTAAATAGCAGAACATTCAAGTTAAACAAAGCTTCAATCTTAATTCTATGAATACATAATTTGAGGAGCCACATCATTGCTAATTTCTATCATTCTAAAATTGCTGGAATATTCCAATGATTTCAATTTTTCTCTCCAATCCTCTGATATCAACACTGATTTCTATACTTCTAACAACTAGAAGGTTCTAAGGGTTTAATCCTCGGAATAGCTGCAATTTTAAAGTCATTGTAGGAATATTCCAACAATTTAAATTTATTATCAGAATGATTGATAATAATTAATGTCCTTAAACCTACAAGTTGGAAGGTGTATAAACCTAGAAATATTCCTGCATTTACAAACTCGTTGTAATTGTTGGGAACTTCCAATAAAATCTATCCCATCTTTATTCAATGCATGCGTTTAAAAAGCAAAATGTTATTTTCAAGGATTCTGGAAATTCTGAAATTGCTGGAATATTCCAATGACTTTAAATTTTACTGGAATGTCTGAGAGCAGCAATAATGTTTTATGATACACCTAAATCCTAGGAATAATACTGCAATTTCAAACCAGTAACATTTGAAAGGTCCACGTAAACTAAAGCTGTTAACGTAATTCAGTGAATATCCAAGAAACAAACAAAACCAATAGTTAATATGTGACTGTCTAAAATTGTAGGAATGTTCCAGCAATTTAAGTTTATTATCAGGATATTTGATAGTAACAATGATTTATGTCCTTAAATCTACTAGTTGGAGAGTGTTTGAACCTAGGCATTCCTGCAATTGCACACTCGTTGTAATTAATGCAAAGTTCAAAAAAAAAAAAATATATACTCCCGTCATTATTTAATGATTGCATTTATAAAACTGAATATATCAGTGTAATCAAGAATTCCACGGAATGCTATGTCGCACCTACATTGCATTTTCACAGTAACAGAGATCATGTTGAGAAGAAACTGAAAGCAAAAAATGAAAATTAAAAGGAAACGAAATAGTTTCAGGCATTATTCTGACCTAAATTTTGTCAAAATCCACCCAATGGTTCTTAAGGTACTGCCATTTTCATATTTGTGCTATTTTAGTAACGGTGGATGGCAGCCATCTTGGATGGCCAATAGACCTTTTTCACATTGTTATCTACCCTAGTCTCGCAGCCCGTAAGGACCTCTGACAGTATCAATGTATATTTGCCTATTTTTCGACAAATTATTGCACCTTCCTCGGGCAGCAAAAGTTGAAATATTTGGCATTATTATGTAGACGTGTGTACTATAAAGACATTTTAACAGTTATTTTGAAAAATTATCATGCCTCTAGACTAACTTAAACCGATTTTGCCAAGAGGGGTAGGTGAATTTTTCAGTCTCTGAAGATAAGTCAATTTTTTCGGTTTTCTAATATATCGAAATTTCAATTGATAACTAAGCTAAAACTGACGTACACACTACTGTTACTGATATCATGCAATACTTTTTTCAATAATAAGGACTTTAACCTATTTTTAGATATAAAGGGTGTAAGTACCCCACCCACTTTTTCAGTTTTTCAGCTGTAGACTATCTTTCCCTCCCCGTGCCTCAGCAAGCCACTCACATATAATGTGTATTATGATAGTACACACATACATGCAAAGTGGCTAGCTGAGGCACGGGGGGGAAAGTATCTTCAAAAAACTTTTCCTGTTTCCATTACGTTTAATTATGAAATTTAGCTTTTTCCACCAAAAATTGAAGTCTACGTGCTAAAAAATCAGAAATTAAATTCATAGCCAGTTAGGGGAAGTTGAGAGCAACAAACCTCAAGAGACATTCTTGGGTATATCAAAACTTTAATTTTGACTAATTTTATAGGCAAATTAACATTACAACCGTCAGAGGTCCTTTGGAGAGATTTCGCGTTACGTGACACGCGTGGGGCATAACGTTTGATACAGCAACACATATCAATAGGCTTTTTTTTTATTATAATCGAATAATATATAAATTAAATGATTAAAAACGAGATTTATTATTACATTTTGATTTCAAAACCTAACCTGAAAGGAAAAGAATATAATTACAGTAACAATAACATAGAAAATATTTGAAATGCACACAAAATTAATGTTCCAATCAGCGTGTCATGCACCGGTAATCATTTTACAAATCTGTTATCTTTTATTTCTAGCATTCTTTATTTTCCTCAAAATTTCTTACACGTTTTGATATTCATTCATAGTTTTATTTTCGTATAATCTTCTGCGATTTTACACATTTAATTTCAGAAGTAATTTTATGACTTATATTTTACGTAAAGAAAAATCATGCAGCTAGGCATTTCGTAATTATTACAACAGTTATGAAATCGTTATAAATATTAAATAGATGCTTTGTATTTATTTATTAACATATTTATTCATTTATTTATTTTTTCTATTTTGAAATCAAATTAATTTTGGGGAAATAAGTTCGGCGGATATTTCGATTTTCTGAAGATGAAGCAAATAGCCAGTTTCACTTTTCGGTTTCTCGAAATGCGAAATTAAATATTTCATGTATCCTTTGCATTTATAATAATGATCATAATGATGATGATAATAATAATAGTAAAAATATATTATAATTTTTTATTTTTATTATTTTTATTCCTGTCATTATAACATTATCATGTATAGTAAAAATATCATTGTTATCATTAGTATTATTAGTATTGCATTATCAAATGACTTGCAAGTAAATTTGTGCTGGATAAATGAGTATGATTTGCCTACCGATATGCAATGAAATTAATGGTTGGTTGTTGTTAGGGGTTTAACGGCCCTTTGAGACAGTATTTCAGTCTATATCGGGCCATCTCCCAGAGAGGGGGAGAAAGAAAAACGATAGATACTGATAACCAAACAACCCCGGCCGCACCTACTGCAAGCACAGTAGGCCCTTGCCCTACTTGTATCCAAATAAGTAGCACGCCCCGGCACTGGAAGTTATAACCAGCACCGAGTGACAGCCATTTATTGTATGATCTATGTATGTATTCGAAATGTATTTTGACAGACTAGAACCTCTATAGTTTACGTCTGAATAAAATTTCTGTTCTGTAAAAGAAAAGAAAAGAAAAAAAAACATCGCCCGCCCGACCACCAGCCCCGCAATGAAATTAAAATCGTCATCATTAATAAGAGGTGTCAATGAATAACATGATTTATTAATTGAGTTAATTGTTAACAGACCCTCAGATAATGAAGTAATTGATAAACAGACTTCGGACGCCAGGAGGTGCGGCAATGTATACGTTGAGCCTCTTCGGATGCGCCGGTATGACTATTATAATAACAGCAATAACAACAAACCATTAGAGTAATTTATGAGACAAGACAATTATTTAGGGATTATTTAATCCTTTAAATATCTATTTTCCTCTAATTATTTAGTAAAATATCAAACCACACATATTATTTTCTGATTGTTCAGACCTTGTTCAAAGAAATGGACGGTAAAAGTCAGGTAATAGATAACATAATTAGGAATAAATATTTCTTTTTGTGATATGCCTTTCACTTTACATGATCTTTGTGCCAAGCCTTGCTAAAACGAAAAGAAATCAGATAAAAATGATTAAAACAATTAATTTTAACTGATTACATAGAAAGTCTCAATGCCTTAAAATCCAATTGCCCCATTTATGTAAAGTCTCGCCGATTATCGGAAAATATCGAGTTACCTAAGCGGTACATGCATGCGCAGAAACAATGTGAAAAAGGTATATTTGCCAAAATCCAAAATAGATATACGCAAGGACCATTCCGTTAAAACATTGGTCTAAATCCATTCTGGGGTTCCTGAAATATAGTAATTTTGATGTTTTTGCTAGTTTTAGTGGCGGTTATCTTGGATGATACATTCCCATAAATGTGAAAAAAGAGAAAAACCCCTTTCAAGAATCATTCTGATTAAATCTGAGCAAAATCTACTCAGTGTTTCTCGATTTATCGGCATTCAAACAAAATTTAGACTCGTAAATAAAAAATAGGTCACTGTGACCTAATTCCGCAACAGATTTTTTCATTTTCATAGTTAAAAAAAAGGAAGTCCTATTGATGTTCCATGCAAAGTTTCAGCCAAATATTTCTAGTGGTTCTAGAGAAAATGTTAATTTTGTTGTTTTGCTATTTTTAGTAACAGCGGCCATCGTGAATTCTCGACCAGGCTGAATTTCTGTAATCTTAAGTCGTGTAGTCTGATCATGCTCCATATAAAAATTGAGAACCATGGCTGCAGTGGTTTTGGAGAAATTAACTGTACAAATCTTAACGCCAGGGTTGACATAATTGTGAACGGACTGATTTGATGGACGGACGGAATGACGGACGGAAAACCGGACGCCTTAATCGCACCTAGCTAAAGCAGGTGCGACAAAAAACATTCTGAAATTGCTGGAATATTCCAGTGGTTTTAATTTTTACCGAAATGTTGATAGTAGCAATAGTTTTATTTATGTTACACTTAAATCCTAGCAATATTACTAGAAATTTGGAAGGTCTAGGTAAAATAAAGCAGTTAACTTAATTCAGTGAATATCCAAGAAAAAAGAAACTATTGTTAATATGTGTCTGTCTAAAACTGCTGGAATATTCCAGCGAATTATGTTTATTACCAGAATGTGTGATAGTAACAATGATTTATTTCCTGAACTCTACAAGTTGGAGAGTGTTTAAACATAGGAATATTCCTGCAATTAGCATCCCGTGATATTTGGAAGGTCTGGGTAAAATACAGCTGCTATCTTTTTTCAGCAGCGTGAAATTTATGCTAACTTTTGCCTGTCAAAAAAGGGGAGAATTATTCTTACAAGTGATTCAAGTTTATTATCAGAGTGTTTGATAATAACAATGATTTATGCCCTTAAATCTACAAGTTGGAAGTTATTTTAACCTAGGAATATTTCTGCAATTGCACACTTATTGTAAATTGTTGAAAACTTCCAAAAATTCAAACTCATCTTTATTCAATGAATTTATTTTTAAAGCAGAATCAATGTTAATTTCAACCATTCTGAAATTGCTGAAATATTCTAATGATTTCGCGAGTTTTACTGGAGTGTCTGGAAGCAGCAATGATTTTATTTATGTTACACTTAATACCTATTAATACACTTCGATTTCCATCCCGTAGTCTTTGTAAGGTCTATGTAAAATAAAGCTGCTATCTTTATTCAGTGAATACAAACAATTAATGCTAACTTTTGCTTATCTACAATTTTAGGAATATTCCAGTGATTTGGCGTGTTTGAGTCTGGATTTCTGGTTAGTTTTGTATTCCAATTAACGAACACATAGGCTATATCATAAATGAGAAATATGCATCTGGAGAAATAATGTGTGACATTTTTTCGAGGCGCAGCCTTGTATAATTCCGATATTGTTCCACATTTCACAAGGTGTCATTGGTCAAATAATGCGTATGTCAACATTTAGCCAATAATATCAATGGTCAATGAATATTTAATCTTCGTTTTGTCCCGTCGTACTGCACTGTGAATACTAGCACTCTGTCTTATATCAATTCAAAATGTTTCTCTTGTAATTTTACAGTAGAAATGTTATCGAAAACAAACGTAGATATTCAACACTTTCTTTTTTTGCGTCGTAGATCTACTTTCGATTTCTACTTTCGGTTTAATACACACAAACAAACAAACAGTGCAACATTTTGATAGCTATTTTGAAATCAGGTCAATTTCAAGATTGACCGCGGTCCATTTTGGAATTCCAAATTGGAAAGGCCAATTTTGAGGCTGCTACCCAATGTCAAAATACGGTTGTGGGTGCCTACCGACATAGCTTACTTATTCATGAAAATTATTGTCAAATCTTCAACTAGAGACATATAACAAAACACACTTCCTTTTATTCTGCGTCGATTATCTTTTTTTAAAGATTTTTATTGTCTTTTTTGTTCTCTAACCTGATTTCTGCAGCTACTATGTCTCGCGGAATGCTTCAGTAAGTGTGGCTCGGAGAGGGCTTTTCTTTGCCTGCCGAAACCTGCCCATCACCTTTTTCCATTCAATTTTTTTGGGGTTTAGCGACACTGAAGAAGTTAAATACCGAAACACGCATCGGTCGCATACGTTTATTGTAAAAGTGCTTTAATTCTAAATGAATACAGACCTATATCTGTAAGCCGAGAAACAGACAATTGCAACTTCCGTTTACGGCTTCAGTTTGCTATGTATTAGGTGGTTTGCCAGGGTGTTAATGTTCGACGTTATCATTTTTAAACCATTTTATCTTTACACACAGAGAAAAGATTAACATACGTACGCATATAGTACTGAAAGTAAATTAACAGTTACACACAAAATGTATATCTACATTATATCGGGACTGATTGCTTACTGTTTATGGAATTTAGTGAGATACATAAACTATTATAGAGAAAATCTCCGGTGGTCTTCTAAAGTGCCCGGCCTTACTCCGAGTCACTGGTTCTGGGGATATACTGCTTTGGTAACATTTGCTACTGTTAATTTTTTTAGATCACTCGTACAGTTTATGATCATATGAGCCGCGACACGACAAAACCAACAATGTGGTTGTGCGCCTAGCGCAGACTCAGATCAGCCTGGGCATCCGCCCAGTCTGATCAAAGTCTTTGCTGTCCGCATGGAAGTAGCTTAGAGCCTTAGCTACCCTTTAAGTGCTTAGCAAAGAGTCTGCTAAAACTGGGCGGATGCCCAGGCTGACCTGAGTCTGTGCTGGGCGTACAACCACTTTGTTGGTTTTCTCGTGTCGCGGCTCATATCTAGTTTCATGTACGTAAAATGTACTGCTCTAACCTTAACATTTTTCATTTTCATTGCTGCATATTACAGGAATCCGGGATAAGAGGTATAGAAAACGTTTATCGAAATCATTATTGAATAGCTACCGTAATTATCCTTAATATCGGAACAACACACCCAACTATGCATATAACCGTATAATCTGTTTAGCTACAATTTTGCGGGTATAATGGCAAAGAGTGCCAACACTGAGTGAAGCAGTCTGATCTGGGTTTACGGCGTTTTCCCAAGCATTTATATTTTGTCCCATATTGAGGGTCGATATGGTAAATAATTTCACTACAGTGCATATTGTACATTTGACAGTATACCTTTTCTGTATTACATACATGTATTACGTGTACGTGACCAGTATGGTTATCTGACGTTCATCGGAAGGTGCACGCAAACTTATCATACCAGGCCTACATACAAATTTGGTCAGTCTAGTCCGGTCATTTTCTGTAGGTATTCTCACTTGCATTTAAAATGGGTAGGTTGGGGTCGGGCGATAGTGCTTGGTAAGTTTCAGTGCCGGGGCGTCCTTCTAATATGGATAATAGTGGGGCAAGGGCCTACTGTGCTTGCAGTAGGTGTGGATGGGGATTGTTTTTGGACGTTTTTTGCTCTTTCCTATCACGTCTCATTTCTTTCTCCCTAACCTCTCTCTCTGGGAGACGGCTCGATATGGACTGAAATACAGTCTCAAAGAGCCGTTAGCCCCAAAACAACCAACCAAGCAATCAACCGACCAACTTGAATTTTAAAAGTGAGATAGGCATATCGTCAGACTATTCTTATGCTAGATTTTTACCAAGCACATAAACCTTAATTGTTAAAGGACTCCTGTGCTTAAGGCGTGAATTTTCCCCATGACTAAAAAGTTATACGGATCACTGACTTCTGCTTTGCATTTATGACAATGACATGTAACTTGCATGACAAATGAATTTTCAAGTGTTTGTGTCTATGTAATGTACGTTAAACATACGTTGTCGTTGACGTCATTGTTGAGATAAATTGTAAATTATCCTCAAACTGATCGTTGAAATAATTATTTATTGTATACATTTCACCCTTTTGTGACTTACATTACTTACATAACAGGCAACACTGGATAGTCCTGACTATATGTATGAAACCTTGACCTCATTTCAAGGTCACAATATAATCCTTGAAGATCACAGTGCTACTGTTGACCATTCTTCTTCTTTGGCTTACTGAGTGACGTCCCCCCGTGACCCAGCTTCCCACTCATACATATTGCGTACTTGCATCGCATAAGTCTGCTGCATGAAGGAAATGCTGGGTCACGGGGGTTGGGGGTGGGGAGGGGCGGGAAGTACTTGTATTTTAGTTATAGTGAAGCGTTCTCTTTTGGCCGCTTGGACCGGAATTATTACTGTGGTTTTGCATGTTTAAATACCAGTCAGGCGTAACAAGAAGAAAATCATTGTTTTATATTGTGATATGCGTGTATTTAGCATGCATTTATGACACAAATATATGGAATGAATGACTGATTTCAATATTTTATTACCTCAAAAAAATGAGGTATGCGAATACCTTGAATTTAGGGTAAGTAGGGACAGACTAGATTATTTCCCCATGTCTTTGGGTCTGAGTCACAAATGATCTGATTTTATACCGTTTACATATTTGTGGAAGCTCTGCTAAGACAAAGTTGCACACCTTATACCTTTGTAAATTCGGATCTGTCGCGCCGGTCTAATGGGGAAAAATCCTCGCCTTAAGTATAGAAGTCCTTTAGACATTAGAGCCAGGCGTGCGCCAGGCGTTCTGCCAAAAAATACAAAGGCCCATCACTCTGGGACCTTTTAGAACTCTTGGGCGCTCAGAGCTTGTCATGTCTTGTCAAACTTACGTTGAACGTGTGCAAAACGATTAATGGGCGTGTTTTGGGTGTACGGGTAGCGTAGACTAAGCCTGTGATGCACACTGTCGCATATTCAAATGTCGAACGTTTCTAAGACGTGTCTGGGACGTGTCTCTCGCGCTAGCCATACGTATTTGCTTGCTTGTGGAGAGCTTTGAGCGTGTTAGAAACGTGTTTGGGACATGTTTCGGGTCGCGATTGCTGGCATCACCAGCGGGTTAAGAGGGCACGCCGCTCGCCATTTGTGTTTTGTCGTCTATCGAAGCTGTGTAAGCGATCTGTTCTATTTCTTGCATTTATTAGAGAATGCCACCGAAGAGGAAAAGCCATGGCAAGCGTACCCGTAGCCTGAGAATAGGAAGGAGGCCCGATTTCCAGAAGGTGACTGCTGCAGTTACTAGCAAGCTTCCTGCTCATCATCATTAGATGAAGAGGTCATCCAAGAACCATCAGTCAGCAGTATGGTGATCAGCAGTACTCAAAGTCAATCTTCTAAGTCTCCCTGTCAGTCCTGTGGATAATCATTCAATTTCAAGCAGTCGGTCTGACGAAAAGAAGTCTCTAAAACCAGCAGCTAAGCCATATTCCAGACATTCTACCTGCAGAGCTGTTATCGTAATGTCAAAATACGTTTCCGATACGCCAAAGGCAAGTAATACACAGGTTGCACATGCAGGTTATACGTTACTCGCGTTTGATGCACGTTAATGGCACGTCACAAGCGGGTCAGGCAAACGCCCGATCCAAGATCGTGAGAAATCGTAACAACGTGGCCCAAACGCACTGAACGCGTCCGTAACGTATTTGACGCGTTTGCCACGTCTCGTATAAATGTCTTTATTTTACTGTGTAAAATAGCAAACAGACATTGTCTTTTCGACGGTTTCTAGTCTGCAGGATAACATGGTGGATTCTTATAAAACTTACAAAAATTTAGCATTTAGACAAGCTCAACAAATGACTGTTGACATCTACTTGCCCTCCCACCCTCATTCGCTCAAGCGCTTGCTTCCTTTCTCCATTACTTACTCATTCAAGCGTGTGCTTCCTCTTTCACTCACTCCCTCACTCCCTTACTCTGTTGTTTCACCCCCTTACTCCCTCGCACGCTTGCTCCTTGACGTGCTTCCTCCCTCACTCAATTCCTTCGTTTTGCTTGCTGGCTTGCTTTCCCCCATATTCACTTGCTCAATCGCTTTCTTCATCTGTCACTCACTCGCTCAATTTCTTGCCCCCCTCCCTCCCTCTGGCCCACACTCACTCACTCACTCACTCTTTACTCACATACACATACTTCGCTCACTCACTCATTCAGTCCTTTGTTTTTCCTTTTCCCTCTCCCCCTCCCTATCTCACTCTCGTACTCTTTTTTTTTGGAACTTTCTCGCTTGCTTTGTTTCACACACTTTCATTCACTCACACACTCATTTGCTTTCTCTATCCCTCCCTAATTCACGCGGTCGCTCGCTTGCTTCCTCTGTTCTTCACTGCTCGTTCGTACTCTTGCGCTCTCCCTCAGTCCATAATTCACTCAGTTGCTACCTCACTTGCTTTCTCTATCCCTCCTCTTTTTCTCAGTCCATAAAGCTCACTCAAATATTCGCTTTATTCCCATACTCACTTCCTCGCTTTCTTCCATTCTCACTTACTCGTCCACTCACTTGCTCGCTTGCTTGCTAACACCCACCGGCCCTTTTACTCACTTTCACTCTCCTGTCACTCACTTTTACACTCACGCGCTCGCTTCTTTCCTCACTCATTGACTCATTCACTTGCTCACTTGCTAGCGTATTCACTCCCTCACTCACTCGCTCGCTTGCTTCTTCACTCATTCGCTCACTGACTCTCTCACTGACTCTCTCATTTACTGACTGACTCACTCACTTTCTTTCTCCATCAGCCACTCAGTAGCTATTTGCACAGGTCAACAACTTGATTTCCCTACGGGACATGATTCACACTTCAAGTTTCAATAATCCTTATTTTGAAAGCATGGTTAACCAAATTTACCCACCTGAACTTAAATTGAATAAAGCTAATACTTCAGATACCGAGGCCCCCTTTTTGGATTTACATCTATCTATTTCTAACGGTTTTGTATCTTCTAAAATTTATGATAAACGTGATGACTTTGACTTTGATATAGTTAATTTTCCATTTTTGGATGGTGACGTTCCACGTCGTCCCTCTTATGGAGTGTATATTTCTCAACTTATAAGATTTGCTAGAGTGTGTAGTCATGTAGATGACTTTAATGCTCGTAATAAATGTTTAACTGCTAAACTTCTTCAACAGACCTATCGGTATCATAAGCTTAGAAAGGCTTTTTCTAAATTCTATCGCAGACACCATGAATTGGTTTCAAAATTTGATGTCGGATTAAAATTTCTTTTACACCAAGGCCTATCGGAACCAGAATTTTATGGTGACTTAGTATACAAATTCAAAAAGATTAAGGGTAGGACTGATTTTTCTGATCAATTCCGAAAAATAATAATACGTCACAAACGTATTGGCTATAATTTAAATGTTATGCAACAGTCTGCATGCTTAGTGATTAACCCAATCACGGTTGATAACTTTGCTGCACTCTTTAATTGCACACCGGGGGATCGGTCGTCAGACTCTATGATGGCCCCGACCTAAAGCTATATATTTTAGTTGGTTGGGACCGGAGCCTTTTTGTCTGTTGCTTGGTCCACCGGGGCTCAACTGGTGACCTTCTTTTGCTTCAGATTTCCAGTGGGGTTGTTTGGCAGGACAGGGATCTCCACCTGTCAGACGGCCCGTTGTATCTGTTGAGTCCTCGTCTTTGCTTCTTCATGGTGTTGAAATTTGATTTATGTGTTTACCGTGATGATTCATTGACGAGTTAGAGGGTTATCATGCGAACCGAACAACATACTAAATGTTTTGTACCACTTCAGTAACTGAGGGTGAGGTTGGGCCTGTAAAATCGATTTAAGCCCCCCAGTAATTCATTACTGACCGTTCCAAGGCGGTAGTTCTGTTGTGGTTCTCTGTTGCCTGTTTTTGGTGTCAGAGTTTCTGTGATGTTTTACCTTATGTATGTTCTTATTATTTTTGGTTCGGTTTGGGTTGCTGAGTGGCCACCTTTTGGGAACAAGCTGCTCACTCGGTTGACCATATGTTCTCTGTATCTTGATTATTTGTAATCTTAGTTGTTTCCAACTATGGTTTGAGGGCTGGATTTGGATTTTGATTGTTTCAGTTCCTGGTCTTTGCATACTTTTTACTTTTCCTATTGTAACCCCTTGTAGCGCTGCGCAGATAACTCGCCAACGTCATCATTTGCAAAGACAAAGTCGCCATTAAATCGAATGATTAAAGCACGGCGAGTATATGTAGAGCACGTGATTCATTTATTTAAGAATTTTAAAACCTTATGGACTTTGTTTAGACATCAAAGAAGAAATTTAGCATTCATTACCAATTTATGTGTTGTAAAAAGGTAAAGGTTTTTCATAGCCTAGTAGCCGTAGGGGCATCGGGGTTAGAGTCCCACTGTGTCTTTGGTATAGCATATGAAAGGCGGAGCCCATCCGTCTCCTTTCGCTGCCTTATCCGTCCCTGATTCGAAGCAGCTACCCTTTTACTGCTGGGCTGACAGAGTTTTCCAGTCGTCGGATGGCAAAACTCGGACCCAATCTCATGACCATCCAGCCACGTTCTGCACCGTAACCGAGCATCTCTAGCCACTCGACCACGGCGCCTCTCTGTGTACTGTACTAACTGTAAAAATAGCATCTTTTTTCTAAACATGAGTAAGACTATCTGCTTCTAGAGTTCTCCTGATTAGGCTGGTATCTGCTGCGACATTTACTTTCAGATGAGCCAGAGCATGGAACAGCTGTGCAAATCTGCTATATTATGTTCAAATCCCATAGATTTTATAAGGAAGGACCTGGCAAATGGCTGCCAAGCCCTATAACGTAACAAGAGCTGTCGCCTGACAGCATAGCTCGTCTGAATTGGTGCTTGCCCATCGCACAGTCGCTACGGTGGTGTGGACTGCTATGCATAAAACTTCAGGCAAGCATGATCATAATGACAACACGTTTATAAACAACAGCCATCTCAGAAATAAGTGTTAAAATAAAATTAAAATAAAAAAAATCCACATGAAATTTCAAAGTCCATGAGCTTAAGGTCAAAGAACCTTAGGTAGGGGGTGGGTGGAGGTGGGGGGGAGGCAGGATGTATCAAAACCCTGAACCATTATCCATTATCAGTCCAAGTATTAGTATCAACTGAGTCCATCATGGCACTGTGAAATTATGTCTTCATAAATATAAACTTTAACCAAAATCTTTAAGACAAAATTCTAGGTCAATGACCTTGACTTAAAGGTCATCCAATGGGGTAAGTATATAGGATTTTCTAAAAACTCTAAAAAGTGTCTAACATCAGTTCCAGTGTAAACTATATCTCTGCCAAGCATTATGAATCAGTATGCAATTAGAACATTTTAATAAAGACAAAAATTTCCTAAGTCCCTGACCCTGACATCAAGGTCACTGAGCAGGGTTGGGGTAGTACTCTGTAAAACTTTAGACTAATATCTAACTACAGTGCAAATATGAAAAGAATTCATTCATGAGTTCAGGAGATATGGGTCTTTAAAAAACTTTAACCAAACCATTCAATCAATAAAAAGACAATTTTCTAAGTCCATGACCTTGACATCAAGGTCATTGAGGGGTGTGGGGGTAGTACCTTGGAAAACTTTAGACCAATATCTAACTACAGTGCAAGTATCAAAGGAATCCATCCATGGGTTAAGGAGATAAAGGGCTTTAAAAAACTTTAACCAAAACATCCAGTCCAAAAACTCCCAATTTTCTAAGTCCATGACCTTGACATCAAGGTCACTTAGTGGGGTGGGGGTGGTACCCTGTTAAACTTTAGACCAATATCTAACTACAGTGCAAGTATCAAAAGAATCCATCCATGGGTTAAGGAGATATAGGTCTTTCAAAAACTTTAACCAAAACATCCAATCCGGACGCGGACGCGGACGCTGACGCTGACGCGGACGCGGACACCGACGCCAAGGTGACAACAATAGCTCTTCCTGAACTTTCGTTCTGGCGAGCTAAAAACTACGGGATAGTGCCGAATATTTACAAACCTTGCTTTAAATCCGCATTTAATTTCTTCACAATCAGTAATCTATAAAAAACCAAATGCTAATTTAAATTAAAACAAGGTTTTCACGGAATGCAGTAAGTTTCCATCTTATAAAGTTACGGTACTATCCCGTACTTTGTACTGTAAAGGGCATGACAACTAGTTCAGAATCAGAATCAGAATTGTTTACTGGTGATACGTCCAAGGACAATTATTCACCAGGACCTGTGAATCCGGGAAGCTAGTCCCTAGCCCTTATAAGAGAAGTAAACTTAGTAACTGAATCCTCTGCACCCTCAGCAGCAGAAATAAGTGAATCTTCCAGGGAATTCCAATCTCTAATAGTCTGGGGGAAGAAACTGGACTTGTAAATGTCAGTCCCAGCCAATGGGGTTTGAAATGTCAGGGAATGATGATTCCTGGTACGCCTATTTGGGGGAACAAGGTCATTTATGGGTATACTAGCTGCACCCCTCAGACCTTTGTAAAGCATTATAAGTCTACTATCTTTCCTTCTCTTTTTTAGGGATTCCCACTTAAGTTTCTCCACAATGCCAGTCATACTCCCAGTTTCATATGTGTAATTTCCCGTTACAAATCTAGCTGCCCTTTTCTGCACCTTCTCAAGTTCATCTTGAAGAAGTATACTTTGAGGGTCCCAAACTGAACTGCCATACTCCAGGACTTGACGCACCAGTCCCTTGCATGCTGACTCCTTAACATCGTGTGAACATGCTGCCAAGTTACGTCTGAGGAAGCCGAGTGTTCTATTAGCCTATGTGCAAATATTACTGACATGTGTGTTCCATTTCAAATCATTGGCAATGGTTATGCCGAGATACTTGATAGTTTCCACATTACTGAGGACCGTTCCCTCTAAGGTATAGGAAGCATTGATCTTCTTGATCCGTTTCCTTGTAATTTGCATTATATTGCATTTAACAGGTTGAAATCTCATGCCCCAACTCCTTGCCCAACAACCTAAATGATCTATATCCTCCTGAAGTTTCACCGTGTCTTCAATATCTCTGATTTTACGATAGCAAACACAGTCGTCAGCAAAAAGTCTTAATTCCGAGTCAATAGTTTCTGTTATATCGTTACTGTATAACGAGAACAACAATAGTCCAAGCACAGTGCCCTGGGGGACACCCGACAAAACCGGGGCCCAATCTGACTTAACTCCATTTACCATCACCCGCTGCTGCCTGTAACAGAGAAAAGAATCTCTCCATTTCAGAGTCTTCCCACATATATCATAGCCGTATAGCTTACATTTAAGTAATTCATGAGGGGGAGTGTCAAAAGCTTTCTCGAAGTCCAAGATAAAAGTGTCAACCTGACCGCCCTTATCCAAGATTTTAGCCCAGTCATTTATAACCGTGATCAATTGAGTTTCACAGCTATGTTTCTTACGGAAAGCATGTTGTCTGTCTGACAAAAGTTTATGTTCATCCAAATGTGCCATAATATTAGAGCAGACAATGTGTTCGAGTAACTTGCATGGTACACAAGTTAGAGAAACCGGTCGGTAATTGCAAGCCAAAGACCTATCTCCTTTTTTGAAGAGTGGGCATATATTTGCAAGAGACCATCCCTTGGGGATTTCACCCGTGTCAATAGATTGTTGGAAGAGATGAGCAAACATTGGGCCTAAGTCAGATGCTAGTTCTTTTAAGACTCTAGGATGCAATTCACCAGGTCCTAAAGCGTTCGATGGGTTCAAGCCCTTAAGAAGTTTCGTTACACCTTGTGCCGAAACGAAACATGAATGTCCTCCATGAAAGGAGCCGAGCGATTAGGAAGGGGGACTTGGGTGTGCTCACTTTTGTTAAACACATCCGAAAACTAACCGTTAAATTCATCAGCCTGTTCCAACTCTGACTGGGCAACACCATCACCATTTCTCTTCTTTAGGGGTGGGATACTTTGAGTATCTTTCTTTTGACTATTATTGTACCTGTAGAAGTCTCTGGGATTAGCCTTTATGTCACCAACCAAGTTATTGACATACAAATCATGTTGCTTTTTCACATCAGCTTTAATTTCCCTTCCCAAAGATTCAAATTTTGACCTAAGTTTGCTACTGCCAGTCTTTTTGGCCTTCGCATGTGTCTTATTTCTTCTACGAATCTTCCTTCTTATCTCAGGGGTTATCCAAGGAACAGAAGAGGTTGACCTACTGGTTTTGGAGGGGATATGCTTTTCAGCAGACTCCTGAATAAAGGAGGTTATCCAGTCAAAGTTTTCCTGAACTGAGCGATTGTCCGAGTAACCATTGAAATACCTATGTTTTGCGAAGTCTGACACTTCTTTCTGACACTAGTTGACGGGTCTTTAGCCGTTAAATCTGAGTTTTTTTTTAATTTAACAGTATGTCAACTTTGTAATCTATACGCCTTGCTTACTGTGTATTGCACGCCTGTGTCCTATTTTCAAAAGCGCGTTAGCATGTACTAACACATTTAACTGTCCGATACAGACTGAAATACTGTCCCAAAGGGCCGTTAAACCCAAGACAACAACCAACCTAATAACTTTGAAAAAGATCAAGAAGACCCGAAATTGGGGAAATCAGCTTTTTCAATGATATTGTGCCAAAAAATAAATAAATAAAAAGTTGTGTACTACTTGTACGGCCCAAGATCGCACACAAGTACGCACATTTCTGAGTAATATCTGATTCCTTTAGATAAAAAATTTATACGTATTTACAGGTTGTACAGGAGAGTAACGCTATAATTTCATCTTTCTGCAGAATCAGTGTCCATATGGTTCAGAGTGTCAATAGTCGAATAGTATGTCTGAATTCTCATTCGTACAATCTGCACTACAGTTAAATAATGCATTTCCGATAATGAATTATATAACGTATATGTCTTATCGCAGATTTGTGTATTTGTAAGCTAGTCTGCCAGGCGCATTTCGAATGTGCCCAAGCCAAACTTGTAATGAACTTATAAATCATCATAAACATCCGAAATTATGGAAACAAGCTTTTTCATTGACGTTATGCCTACAATAGCTCTGTACTGATTGTACGTAACTATCAAATCGCACACCAATACGCATATATTCTATAAAATACGTATTTCTGAGTAATACCTTATTCCTTCTTTAGAACAGAATTTTATACGTAATTAAAAATGTAGAGGAGGGTAATGCTATAATTTCATCTTGCGGCAAAATCAGTGTTTAGATGGTTCAGAATGTAAGTAGTCGAACCTACAATGCTCAAGCTTTTGTTTGCTCTAAATTCTCATTTTTTGTACAATATGCACTACAGTGAAATATTGCCTTTGTCGATAAAGAATTCTATAACGTATTCCTCTAATCGCGGATTTGTCTATTGATCAGTTTCAGGCAATTAAAGACTGAAGCACTCTTTTGTTATGGTAAAGTGTTTTAGTATTTATGTATGTAAGACAATTATAAACAATATCTAATAGCAATCTAAAGTGGGTATTAGTTTCTCCTGAAATGCATAATCGTGCGTTGAGATAAAATCGAATACTTTTGCCATTTAAAGCAGAAGTCCGAATGAATCATAAAAACGATCGCAATGACAACACAAATTACTATTATATTAACTTGAACTTTCCTTTAAAGCATGTATATTTATTTAACAAATTTGAAACGAAAAATCACTAGTAAATTATTAATCAGAGAAGCAAATTCGTATTTTCGTTTTATGCATGGTTTCTATAATCTCGGACATTCTTATGTTTTCGTTTATAGGCCGATGACCAGGCTGGCATCTTGGCTATTTATCAGAACTATCTTGAGAAAAACCCTGTGAAATGGTTCCACACATGGAACGCGTGTTTCTATCCATGTCTTATCCTAGTCCACCCAGAATCCATGAAGGCGTTTTTGTTGAAGAATGATATCCCCAAGAATCTAGGGCTAGCAGGAGTTTATAGATTCTTTATGCCATGGATTGGTACATACTTTTGCACGAATACTCAAATGATATGAGCCACGACACGACAAAACCAACAAAGTGGCATGTGCTCCCAGCCAAGACTCAGATTAAGCTTGGCATCCGCCAAGTCTAATCAAAGTGTTTTCTAAGCTAGCTTAGACCTTTAGCTACCCTTTAAGCGCAGAGCGAATACTCTGATCAGATTGATCTGAGTCTTCGCTGAGCGAACATGCCACTTTGCTTTTGTCGTATCGCGGCTCATGTCTGTATAGTTAGAGCAAACTTCCAAAGTATATTCATGAAATATTTTAAGACCACAATCTACATGATAAACAAGAAAACCAAAATCAGTTTCGATACAAAAATCTTTTCTTCGGGACTGTGCCTGTTCAAGTTATGCCTCGACGAATCTCGTATCCGTCGGCAGAAATCCTAAGGACCTTTTCGATTCGGACTCCGGACTAAAGTATACTATGTAGTAACAATAAATGCTTTGCGATCATATTCTCTGACTTAACGACAAGCTTTCATGTCGAATAAAAGTCTTCCTTCATTCGTCGGAATTAAGTTTTTTAATTTCATCATGTATGCTTTCATGTTTGTACCAGTGGTACAAGCATTCATAGCCAAAGTTACCAAATGTTTGGCTTCTCATTGTTTCATTCATTATTTGTACCTTCAGGATCGTCACATTCAAAGTCTATACGAGCCGAGACACGAGAAAAACAACAAAGTGGCATATGCATCCAACGAATACTTAGACCAGCCTGGGCATCCTCAGAGTCTTCGCTACCCTTTAAGCGCACAGCAAAGCGTCTGATCAGACTGGGCTGATGTCCAGGCTCATCTGAGTCTTCGCTTGGCGCTCATGCCACCTTGTTTATTTGTCTCTGTCATCAGTATCAATATAAGCGATACAATTATTTATTTCGTGCTAGCGAGGCATTTAATCTTTATACCAACGTCATTATCAGAATTCCCAATTTTGATAACACACCGCACTGATGTCTGCTCTTTTTTTGCAACCAAAATATTCCGGGTATTACCCCGTTCGACAGAAGACAGATGTAACGGTAGATACCCCGAACAGGGGTGGGGGGGGGGGGTGGGGTTATCAATAAGGTGGTTTTTCTGCATCCTACCAAAGTTTTATTTTTTTGACTGATGGTATACTCCAGCGTGTCTAGTTTATTGAACCATATGTGACTTTGGTCGTAAAGCCCTAGTTACTGAGCTATGGGTCCACAAAAGTGGGTGGGGTAATTCAACTTGGTTTTAGCTGGTCTTTTAAAAATGATCTCATTTGGAAGAAGAGTACAACAGACAGACAGTGTTTGATAAAATGATTAACAGAACATCTGAAATGTATTTCCATATCATTTTATTTAGCTGCCCTTTAAGCGCACAGCGGAGACTCTGATCAGAATGGGCGGATGCCCAGGCTGATCTGAGTCTGCGCTGGGCGCACACACACTTTGTTGGTTTTCTCGTGTCGCGGCTCAGTTTGTTTTTCCCCATCAGGTAGCCCTTTTAGCTGAAATAAGTTTCAAAGGTGTAGGTTATTAGACATTAATTCGCAAAATGTGATTTGACTTGAAAAATTATGTCATTCAGGAAAGGAAAAATATAGAGGATATTTGACTTTTTCAGTGTAAGATCGATTTTTATTTCACCGAATGAACACCAAAAGCAGTATTTTCAGCAGTGGCGAAGCCACGAGTGAGGATACCACTTTTGGATTTTATGAAACTTTCTGTTTCTTTTATGCTTTAAATTGAACAAAATCACTTTATTCCAACGTGTTAGCCATCACGACAGAGACGCAACTTGTTTTCTGGCCGTTTTGTGTCAAATATGATGCTTCAAGCGTGTTTACTTGGTATGATATGGGTTGTAAACACAGTATGCAACTTGAAAATAGCTTGAAATTTCATTAAGACAAACCAATCTCAAGAAATTTGATAAGAAAGAATGCCAATATATAGGACACTTAAGTGGCCAGACGTCGCGTGCATAAAAATGTTACGTTGACGCTCTTAGTGACGTCATTAAGTCGTGATGACGTGCAAACATGTGTTATGTAATTTAAGTCAAGCCGGATAAGGTTTAGACAATTAATCAACAAATAAATGAAACTATTTAACGAAAATCCTATTTTTTGAAATAGTGAAATCTAAAGTGATAATTTTACTGTTTGAAACAGTGAGATTATCAGTTTCGATTTCACCGAGAAATCTCTATAATTCATTGAAAAGCATGAAAGTGTTATAATCCAAATAATGATAACAATACTAATGATAATGCTTATGACGATGAGGAGGATAATGATACTACTACTAACAATAAACGCCTGTAATTCGAAATATTTACATTATCCATGCATTTATTTAAAAGGCCTATGGTAAACCATTAGTACGTAATGTAGTTTATACTAAAATAACTACATCGGGTCACGTCACGTTACATGACGTTTATTAACGTCAAACTAAGCCAAGGTTCTTTCCACTCTGATTGGACTTAGGCGACGTTACGACGTTGCTGACGGTATTCCGCTGTTAGTCGAAAACTGCGTATAATTTTTGTTTGCTTCAGCTGTACCCCTAACGCAAATAACCGGTCTCCATAATGCCCATTTCATGGCTATAATAGATTTCCTTTAAACATTGCCTGTTACTACTATGTATTGGCTCTTGATTGACAAAATATTAGATTGCTCAGAAATCAATTTACCTTGATGTGCATAATATAAGTGGGTGGGTTAATTTCACAGGACTCTATCCTGTATTTCTGAAATGCTGTATCATGTTACAGGAACCTGTAGCCAGACATCTGTTATTATAGAATGGTATAGATACATATTTTCCAGTTAGCAATGCAGAAGTTTTCCGGAAATGCTCACGAATAATGTTGTATACTTACGTACAAGTCATACCTAAATTTTGGCCATTTTTCGTCACAAACTTCACGAAAAACCACATTTTTTTTCATTTTCACAGCAATTCAAAAGATATCTTGTAATTATAAATTGGATATAATGGACATTATAAAATCATGACGAATTATATACACACTAAGTTGTTTGAAAATCATCTGCCTCTGAATTAGATAAAAAGTTCTTTTTTTTTCAAAAGAAAAGTTTCTAGCAGCCCCACTCCATGACAAGAATAGATTTCCAACAAACTTTGTGCATTATAAATACTTGGTGTTGTCAGTTATTTGTTGATAAAGTAAACTGACCGGTAATGAGTTACCTGCAGTAGGTATTCTACAGATTGGCGGGGTAATATCTCACGATTATTGCCTATATTTCTAAGACATTGTGCGTTGTTATCAGAATTTGTAGCCAGGCATCAGTCATCATATAATGGTGCAGAATCATATATACCAAATAACAGATGCAGAAGTTTGTTCTGATATGTTTCTAAATAATGTCTTTATACTCGCTTATAATTTATACCTAAAGGACCAGTCTCTATAAGGCCATTTTCATGGCTAAAACCGATTTTCTTTAAACTTTGTATACTTTAACTGATATGTATTGACTGTCTTATGGTGCAATACCAGATTGTTTGATTCACTGATTTTCGCTGAATGTACGATTTAAGTGGGTGGGGTAATTCCACCCCATTAAAAGTATAGTTACAAAAATGCTATTTTTTCCATTCCAAGTTCATGCTTCAAAATGGTGGTTGCAATAGGAAAAGTACACTTCTGGACTTAAAAGATGATGATAATATTGTTCTGAAATTCATACCAGAATAGAGTTTATATTCGCTTGTAAGATGTACCCCAATTTTAGGATTTTTTGTTCTCCGACTTTACGAAAAACCACAACACGTTCACAGTTTTTAAGATTTTTTAAAAATCTTTTGCTATTATTATGTAGATATAATAGTTATTGCAGGCCTATGTCAGAATTTATTTTATGATCATTAATATGAGAGTTATCTCCTCACGAAATTTGATTTTGTCCGTTTTTCAATATCAGCATGCATTTGTCATTCTATAGTACTCCAAACTCCATTTGGAAGTTAATAACACCTTTTGATGCAAATTTGTTAATTTTTGTAGGCATTGGAATTACTTTTGCATGCGAAGATATCAAATTTTATGTAATTTTGAAAAAAGGATACCTCGCATCTGGAAAATTAACAAATTGCCAATGACTTACAAGCAGGATTTGTTTAGTTTTTGCAACCTCATTAAACTCATGCTAAATGCTTAAATTAAAGTCCTTATGGCCCATTCGTGTTTTTACGCTGGTTATTATTCATCTTCTTCAGAATTGCCAGACATAATCCATGTGTCAACAGCAGCATCTTTTACATAATCAATGTGCACCTTGCTCGGTTTGGCTTCACTGTTTTCTGTTTCGTTGCGGTAATATCCTAAATACCAAAGCACTGAAGCCACATGTGCACAACACCCAATGGTGCGAGCACCACTAGCCCTTGAGTGTATTCAACCCACAAGTTCTATGTTTTATTTGATGTGTGACGAGAACGTATCTGTGCTTTGAGAACACCATCATTTTCTTTGTGTGCCATTATCTCATATGATCCCTTTTCGTCAAAGTGTTCATCCGTGTAGGATTTGGCCTGTTTAAGTTGGTATATTCCCATTGTCAGGTCCCTGAGTTCATCCTCAGTCAACTCTGGGAAATTGTCAAGCTTTGTGTCATCAATCTTTTTTCATATTACCCGTTTTTGATCCCAACCACTTTTCATAACCTTATCCTGCAGCTTATTTGGAGATTTTGCTAGAGCCATCATACGTCTGGCAATGACTTTGTCTGAATCTGTGCTCGTTACCAAAGGAGATCTAAATGCATTACACAAAGAGCATACTATTCTTACATAGTCTCCAACATATGGTATTTGGCTATTGGGCATTGTGTTGCTGAGGGCCTTCCACTTTTTTAATCCTGCCATTGGCTGATTCAACAACCCATCTTACCTTTGTAACCGTTGGGTGTTGTGCACATGTGGCTTTAGTGCTTTGGCATTTAGGATATTACCGCAACGAAACAGAAAACAGTGAAGCCAAACCGAGCAAGATGCACATTGATTATGTAAAAGATGGTGCTGTTGACACATGGAGTACGTCTAGCGATTCTGAAGAAGATAAATAATAACCAGCGTAAAAACACGAATGGACCATAAGGACTTTAATTTAAGCATTTAGCATGAGTTTAATGAGGTTGCAAAAACTAAACAAACCCTGCTTGTAAGTCATTGGCAATTTGTTAATTTTCCAGATGCGAGGTATCCTTTTTTCAAAATTACATAAAATATGACATCGTCGCATGCAAAAGTAACTAGAAATGTTTTTTAGAGAAAAACTGATTCCCCCCCCCCACCAGCCCATTTCCCATCCGCTATAATGAATATAAAGCCTGTACAAGTAAACTATCTAGGCAAGTTTGGAGAAAATCCATCCACTGGTTCTAAAGATATCCTACATATATGACTATGTCCTTGAAAAATGGGTCAAGGTCACCAAATACTAAACATGTCTTAAACCTGTCACAGCAATATCTTCCTGCAAGTCTGATGAATATCTGTCAATTAGATCAAATATATAACTAATTTTTAAGAGAAAAAAAAACATTTTTAAATTAGCTTTTGACCTTGAAAATGGGGTCAAGGTAATCAAAACACAGTAAACTCTTGAGATTGTCCCAAAAGTATATCTATGATAGTAAAGTGGAAATCAAGCCAAAGGCTAATGAGATATATCAACTTCAGTGAAATTTTCACATATCTAAGTCCTCCTGTGACCTTGAAAATGAGGTCAAAGTCACCAGAATCTGACCAGCTCTTGAGCTAGACCCAGTTATGTATCCATGCAAGTTTGGCGAAATTCTATTTATTGGTTCATGAGATATTACGGGTACAAGAAATTGCCATCTTAGTCCTCCAGTGACCTTGAAATGAGGTCAAGGTCACCAAAATCTAATCAGCTCTTAAGCTAGTCTCAGTGATGTATCCAAGCAAGTTTGGTGAAATTCCATCCATTGGCTCATGAGATATTGTCATAATAGGACATTGTCATCTCAGTTCTCCAGTGACATTGAAAATGAGGTCAAGGTCATGAAAATCTAATCAGCTTTTAAGCATGCCCCTATGATGTATCCATGCAAGTTTGATGAATTCCATCCATTGGTTCAGGAGATATAGTGATTACAAGGAATTCTCATCTAATGCCTCCAGTGACCTTGAAAATGAGGTCAAGGTCACCAAAATCTAATCAACCCTTAAACTTGTCCGAATGATGTATCCATGCAAGTTTGGTGAAAATCCATCCATTGGTTCAGGAGATTAAATGGGTACATGAAATTGTCATGTAAGTCCTCCAGTGACCTTGAAATTGAGGTCAAGGTCACTAAAATCTAATCTGCTCTTAAACTTGTCCCAATAATATATTCATGCAAGTTTGGTGAAATTCCATCCATTGGTTCAAGAGATATCGTGCACGCAAAGTGGGTACATGAAATTATCATCTAAGTCCTCCAGTGACCTTGAAAATAAGGTCAAGGTCACCAAAATCTAATCAGCTCTTAAACTTGTCCCAATGATGTATCCATGCAAGTTTGGTGAAATTCCATCCATTAGTTCAAGAGATATGAGGCACGCAAGAAACTGTCACGCTGACACCGACGCTGACGCCCGGGAACCGCACTGAAAACAATATGTCCCCCCTCACCTTTGGTGGGGGGACATAACTCCAACGCCTACAAAAATCAACAAATATTTGCATCAAAAGGTGTTATTAACTTCCAAATGGAGTTTGGAGTACTATGGAATGACAAATGCATGCTGTTATTGAAAAACGGACAAAATCAAATTTTGTGAGTAGATAACTCTCATATTAATGATCATAAAATAAATTCTGACATATGCCTGCAATGACTATTATATCAACATTATAATAGCAAAAGATTTTTAAAAAATCTTAAAAACTGTGAACGTGTTGTGGCTTTTCGTAAAGTCGGAGAACAAAAAATACTGAAATTGGGGTACATCTTACAAGCGAATATAAACTCTATTCTAGTATGAATTTCAGAACAATATTATCATCATCTTTTAAGTCCAGAAGTGTACTTTTCATATTGCAACCACCATTTTGAAGCATGAACTTGGAATGGAAAAAATAGCATTTTTGTAACTATACTTTTAATGGGGTGGAATTACCCCACCCACTTAAATCGTGCATACAGCGAAAACCAGTGAACCAAACAATCTGGTATTGTACCATAAGACAGTCAATACATATCAGTTAAAGTATACAAAGTTTACAGAAAATCGGTTTTAGCCATGAAAATGGCCTTATAGAGACTGGTCCTTTCACTGATATTATTTTCCTGGTATGCAACTTTATAAAATCATATTAGTTTTTATTTTCTTTTTGTTAAAAAGCATTTCAAAAAGTATTTTACGTGACTAAAGAGGTTAAATTGGACTATATGCTGTTTAAAATCCATTATCTTTTATGTAGCCGGTAAATATGTTCTGAATCATTCGATTTTTCGGAAGCAAGAAATACTCCAAAGGAATGAATGTAGCTTTTGGCATTACAACATGCTTCTGATTTTGGTTTATAATATGACAAGGGCATGTTATGCTGACCACCACTCTTGAGCAAGCCATTTATCATGCTTTTTCCAATTGTCTTTGAGATTTGCTACAGACAAAAATTCTAACTACGAGGGTTGTAAAGCCAAGACAGACTTACGCTCAACTAGATAGTTAGTAAGTAAGTAAGTAAGTAAGGTCTTTATTTTAAGAGGATAACTCAATTGGCGAGCCAATCTTCCTTGAGGCCCTCTGTTAAGACACATTTTTATTTGTTTAAATCTGATATTTTAGTTTTCTTCTTCTGACTCACTCGAAGAACTCCTAAGTGTCAACGGCAGCATCTTCATCAAAATTCATGTAATCTTTGTTTGTTTTATTTACACTTTTTTCGAGGCGAAGCCTCGTATAATTTCGATATTTTTCCACATTTCACAAGATTCCATTGGTCAATTAACGCGTATGTCAGAATTTAGCCAATAATATCAAGGGTCTATGAATATTTAATCTTCATTTTTTTCCGTCGTACTGCACTGTGAATACAAACACTCTGCCTTATATTAATTCAAAATGTTTCTCTTGTTTGTAATTTTACAATAGAAATGTTTTCGAAAACAGACGCAGATATTCAAATATTTCTGTTTTTCGTCCTAGAGCTACTTTCGATTTCTACTTTCGGTCTGATACACACAAACAAACAAATACTGCAACATGTTGATAACTATTTTGAAATCAGGTCAATTTCAAGATTGGCCGCGGTCCATTTTGGAATTGCAAATTGGACAGCTCAATTTTGAGATAGGTCATTGTCGTTACCCAGTGTCAAAATTACGGCTGTGGGTGCCTACCGACATAGCTTATTATTCATAAAAGTTATTGTCAAATCTTCAACTAGAGACATATAACAAAACACCCTTCCATTTAATCTGCGCCGATTATCTTTTTTTTTAAGATTTTTCTTGTTTCTGTATGACGACGGCAATTCCCCAAGTACCACAAGACTGGAGGTACGTGAGTACAGCAGCCTACTGTGCGAGCTGCACACTTACGCTGGCATTGGATTTAAACCTTCACCACTTGCTATCTACAGATCACAGCTCTTAACAGACGTATGACTGGAACAAATCTGAGCCTTAAGAATGTTGCCTTGCTCTTTAAGTGTCAAGATTTCATATTGCCCACTATCATTAGAATGTTCATCTGTGTAATAACGTGTTTGCTTGAATTAATAGAGTCGATCCAAAAAGACTTTGGAAAAGGTGCACAAATGCCTCATCTTCTGAAAAATCAAAAAGGCATCACTCAACAGAAGAGGCTAACAAATCTAGATTTGTTACAAAGATGCGGTGGCTAGATGAATCCGTAAGTGGCAGAATCAAGAAGTGGAAGGCTCTTAGTATTTCATGTACCGTGTATAAGGGACAATCTTCGTATTGTTTGTTTAATATTTGATGCCTTTAGACCCGCCTAAGTACTAAGTCCAGAATCAAATGAAATTATTGCAAAATGTATGAAACCAAATCTCAAAGACAATGGGAAAACCAAGAAAAAGAAAAAAGAAAAAAAATATTCCTTGCTTCCGAAGAATCAAACGAATCACATCATATTTACCGGCTACATAGAGATAATTGATCATAAACAGCATAGAGAAGTAGCATTTTCTAGATTCAGGGGCAGATAACTTCATAACTACTGAGCCGATATAAGCTTCCTCATAAAATTATATTGTCCAATCTAACAGCTTTGAACACATAAAATAAATTTTGAAATGCCTTTTAACTAAAAAACTAATATGTTTTTGTAAAAATGGAGAAGAAGAAAATAAAATAACCGAAACTTAGGTATGAAGAGAGTATAAAGACATTATTTGGAAGCATATCAGAACAAACTTCTGCAGCTGATATATGATTTCGTACAATTATATGATAACTGCTGTGTGGCTACAAGTTCTGATAAAACGCACAGTGTCTTAGAAATATAGGCAAAAACCATGTGATATTACCCCCACCCATCTGTAGCAAACTTACTGCAGGTAACGTTTACTATATCAGTAAATAACTGTCAACACCAAGTATTTATAATGCACAAAGTTTGTTGGAAATCTATTCTTGTCATGGAGTGGGGCTGCTAGAAACTTTTCTTTTGAAAAAAAAAAGAACTTTTTCCATATTCAGGGGCAGATAATTCTAATACAACATAGTATATATACGATTCCTCATGATTTTATACTGTCCATTATATCCAGGTAATGATTACAAGATATCTTTTGAATTGCTGTGAAAATGAAAAATAATTGGGGGTTTTCGTGAAGATGGAGACGAAAAATGGCCTAAATTTAGGTATGACTTGTAAGTGAGTATACGACATTATTTATGATTATTTCCGGAAAACTTCTGCAACTGCTAACTGGTAAACATGTATCTTTACCATTCTGTAATAACAGATGTCTGTCTACAGTTTACTATAAAATGATACAGCATTTTAGAAATAGAGGTTAGAATCATGTGAAATTACCCCACCCACTTATATCATGCATATGAAGATAAACTGGGTTCTAATATTTTGTCAGTCAAAAGCCAATATATAATAGTTATAACATACAAAGTTTGAACGAAATCTATTCTAGCCATGAATGGGCCTTATGGAGATCCGTCCTTTGTGGTCAATTAATAGACAGAAGAGAATGTAAATACATGTAATGAACTTAATTTTCTGGTGTTTATCGATGTATAATCTACATTTGGTCGCTAGCAAAGTTTACAGCAACCCCTTCGGGGTTCACTTACTTTGCACGCAACCCAATAAAGTTTATACTTCGATAAACACCAGAAAAATGAATTTCATTCTTTAAGTACAAGCAGCATATTTATATATAAAGTACGCGCGCAATTTATCTAGAAGTTCAAATAGCCTAATTACCTTGTTGTTTTTACAACACGGACGTTATCATTATTATGTTGTTTTTTTTTTTTACTTTTGCTTTACTTGTTGATTAAAATCTTAAAACGTTCCTTCAAGAGCAGAGAATACATACAGAAGTAGGAACATGGGCCAGACTACGTAGTTTCGGCTAATAAAGCCTCGTCAGTGACCCTACAGAAAAAAGCATACTGTAATTTCTTAATTTTTTAATTGGACAGTCGATTCAAAGACTGATTAGTTTCAAAAGGATCCAAATAATATAAAAGACGATGATCTAGAATAATAGTCTAAATCGATCTCAAATTTTAGATTTCTAAGAATCTATCCTCTGATCTCAAAGGATGTAAATAAAATATAATCTGCACTATGGATGATGTACGGGGAGACGTTTTACGGCTGCCACACGGCACAACACCAGCTGCAGTGAGGTAAAATTAAAATCTTAAAAAGTTCCTTCAAGAGCAGAGAATACATACAGAAGTAGGAACATGGACCAGACTAAGTAGTTTCGGCTAATAAAGCCTCGTCAGTGACCCTACAGAAAAAAGCATACTGTAATTTCTTAATTTTAATTGGACAGTCGATTCAAAGACTGATTAGTTTCAAAAGGACTTTGTATAGGTTTTGATATTCGTTACATATATTGTAGGAGATGGTCTCCTAGCGAGTGGCGGAAAGAAATGGGAACGAAATCGGCGGCTTCTGACTCCTGCATTACACTTTAACGTCCTCGAACCTTACGTGTCTATCTACCATGACGTTGCGGACATCTTAGTGGTAAAGTAGTCATGTAACTACTCATAAAATTAGTTAAAAACAACATTAATACTATAGCTAATTAAGGGGTTCAGGTATGGCGTCTCTATGCAAGGGGAGTATATCATCGCGGACTAGAATATGATAGTAAAATATAAACATGAAATTTATATTTATACAGCTGATTGTCGCTGTCTTAAAAACTGATATCTCAAAGTACCTCCTATATAAAGAAAATAGTGAGACGCATTTCTTATCATTTTTGTTTTACTTGTCAACTCCTGTTGTCTCAAACTACTGGTATCTCAAGGTAAATTTTCTGAGAGCAGAAAGTTTACTTTGGAATATCAGTAGTTTGGAAAGAGCTTCGATTTTGACCGACTTACCCCTGAAGTTTTCTATTAATGTTAAGGAACGCCAAGATAGGCTTCCTACGATGTATTGGTTACCAAAGCTTCATAAAAGCCGCGACTTCCTTACCTATCAGTGACCCTTTGATGTAATTGGACAATCAAATGAAAATAGACATGAAGACACGAAATAAACCTCGACACGACAAAACCAACTTAGTGGCATGTGCGCCCAGCAAAGACTCAAATCAGCCTTGGCATCCGCCCAGTCTGATCTGAGTCTTTGCTGTGCGCTTAAAAGGTAGCTAAGGATCTAAGCTACCTCAAATCCGAAAGCGGAGACTCTGATTAGACTAAGTGGATGCACAGACTGATTCGAGTCTTCGCTAGGTGCATATGCTACATTGTCGGTTTTGTCGTGTCCCGGCTGGAATGTGAAAACTAGACACGAAGATATCCAAGAATGGATAAATCATGCTACCGACTAAATAGAACGGTGGACACGTTCAGTGTAATTTTTTAGGCACAACCGAGCAATACCCAGATATTCCTCGGGAAGACCGAGGAATATCTGGGTATGGCTCTGGTGTACCAGTAATTAAGCTGCACATGTCCAAATTTAAACACAGACGAACTTCACTTTTCTGCTGCTCCTAATCATGTGCTTGTTATTATATAGAGTAAACTGGCAACACTTGGGACGGGAGATACAAGCTTGAACATATGTCCGCTAATAAGTCGTGCAACACTAGATACGATGTTAAGGTGTACTTTGTCTTACAAAAGTGAAGGCATTCAAAGCACAGGAGGGTAAGTGTTGATTCAGTCATTATGTTCTTTGTCGGGTTGTAGCGTAATTCAGCTTTTATAAGAAGAGGTTCGTCCTTCAAAAACAAACTGAAAAAATCTAGATCCGTCTTATAAGACACAGGGAAAAATCAAATTAATTACAGATGCTCCTAAATCTGGTTTAGATAGTTGTTTTTTACAAGGGGGTCCTCTCCAAAACAATCTCAAAAATTTAGATCTACCTAATAAAAACAACAACGAAAAAACAACAACAAAAACTAAAACAAACAGGAAATATCAAGTTAATAACAGATTTTCGTAAGCCTGATTTATATTTTTATTGGTCATTCTAGCCAAATGAATATCTGTAGAGCGAGTGTAGTTAAGCCTAACAGTGAGGAATTTGCTAGGCACCTTTGCAAGGCTGAATGGTAATCTAAGTTATTAAATTTGTGTTGAGTTTTTTATCAAGCGATGAAAACGTATTTGGCTGCAATAAAACTTTCAGGCTTCATTGGTTTTAAAGAAAGCTGACCATTTTCAATCGCCAATTATTGGGATTGTTATAGTAATTACGAGTCCGAAACTAACATTATAATTTTTATTGACACAAAACTTTAGAGCCAAACGGAGTTTTGGAATGGTTTAGATGCGTGTGTACATGTACATGAATATAGGATTGTTCGTAAACCCAGTATATCATTTGTATTTTACACGCCCGGATCCGGACTACAACTATCTGGCGGGGCTCTCTCTAGAAAACCAGTGGGGCTTAGGGCCCAAAAAAGAGGTCATAATCAGGGTTCTAGATAAAATAGAGTATTCGATGAAAAATCAAGATAATTTCATGCTTACCTTTAAATATATGCTATAGCATCTCATCCCTAAGCAAGGCGATTCCAGTGAGATGTCACAACATATATTTCAATCTAATCTTGTGGAATATCATTTAAAATTATCATCAGGTGCTCCTTTTTACCTATATTTTCCTGCATTATATTGAACACAGAGCCCAAGGTGGCGGGGCTTAAGCCCCAAAGCCCACCCCTTGATCCGGGGCTTTTAAATACAGTGCACCATATATTTCTTTTCAGGGAGCAGCATCCATATGTATTTGCGGTCGAAAAGCTCAAGAATTTACTGATTAAAAGGGCATTGTAAGTTTCTGCACTGTTCGAGGTTGAAAAGCCGCTTGAGAAGAAAGAACTTGTTATATGGACAGTTTATTCAATGCAGAAAACCGTCCGAAAACGTAGCCACTGTCCTATGCCATATTTATTTCAGACTGAGACGACATTTTATTGGTAAATCGACGAAAATACCACCTTTTAATCATTTCGTTGTCGAAGTAGGGTCTTGTTGTTTTGCTTTTCATTGTTTCGTTACGTATTTACTGCATTTCCAAAATATTGAAGGAATATCGACAATATAAATTAAGATACAAAGGAAAGGCCATAACGTCAAAGTACTACCCATCCAAGGCACCGAAAGATCAAGAAGAAGAAACGGACACTGCACATCTTCATCAATGAATGACACATTCAATTGTTTTCTATTGTACAAGTGTGACACTTACACAGGTAACATATTGCTTCATTGCTTTCCCAGCAGGTACATGACGTCAAATTGACCCCGCATTGACGTCGATGCGACGTCATCACGTCGCATAAACATCAGTACGACGTCATTTGGACGTCAAGTGCCCGCTGGGTTGCCTCTAACAATTTTTTCACGACGAACCTATTTTTTACAGGAACCCACTAATCTACCACGACTTTGTATACAGATGGACAGCCGATTGTCGAGAATACTCGCACTACTGTGACTTTGTGCATACATTTTCTAATGACATAATTCAATCTCGCAAAACGGCTCTTGTAAGTAGTTAACGTGCATTCAACAGAACATGCTCATTGAAACTATATCATATATTTCATCCATATACGTTCCATAATTTGCAAGACTAGCTCAGTATAACTAAAAGGATAGGCAAAAGACTGAAATAAACAAATGCTACACTTTATAAAAGTTTATAGATTTCAGGAAAATACATAAAACACATTCTGTGTAACCACCTAAGAGAAAGAACCTGAAACGTCAGTATCCAAAAAAATAAAAATAAAATTATGTCAAAATATAATTCATCGTGTTTATCATAAATTTTGGATGACAAAAATCCGTTCGAAATAGATACCTATAAATAGAAAAAAGGGGCTTCGGTATCGGAGGCGTTAGTATTGTTAAATTGCAGCTCAGATGGATTAATTTCATTCACCTTGCATTCAAAGTAATAATTGTCAATACCTACAAAATAGATTGTCTAGATATCTAGATTTTGAGTTATATGCTTCAGTGATTTGAGCTTGTTTATCATTAGAAAGAAAGGTCATGAAATCTCTTTCATTGCACAATAAAACATACAAGATTAGCACAGTTAGTACATTTAGGAATACCAACAATTAATTTGTATAGCTTAGTGCCACATCTGAAGTAAATAATATCTACAAGATATGTTAAAGCTTTTAAACATGTTTTGACACGACCAAAAGTTAGATCGTTTTTGGTCTTCGGAAGTGAAGAAAGCGTGTCTTTGGTTACAGGCAAGTAAGTTGAACCTTCCCGTTAAAAAGTCTACTCAGTTAAATTTATAAAATGTTTTCATGATTTAAGTACGGGACAAAGTGGTACAGAGCGTAGGAAAAAATCATAGGTGGACAAACAGGTCTCAAGGAATCCTTTCGGATTCTTTTTATAAAACGCCTTACGAGAATTTTCAACAGACCAAAAAGAAATTTTACCTGACCTTTCATTATTTTTCTCACAGTATCTTATGACAGCAGTGAGGCAAGAAGTTAATAAATTAAAAAGTTCAGTTTTAGTACAAGAACTTGAGTAGGCAATAAATCGTGCTTCATACGTTTTTCAGCTAGGACGTTTTTCTTGGCCTTCCTTAACAGTTACAGAAAACTGTAGGGGTACATGGCTACAATGTCCATTCACTACAGAATTGTCTTCTGCACAAGTACCGCCAAGGTCTTGTTTAAAGTGTCAATGTAGTAAAGCAACAAATCACTATCATTTTGTTCGGCCTTGTCTCCTGGAACCGTAACATTCTTTTTATAAGATTTTTGGATTTTCTGCTGTAGATGTCGAAAAAGTAGATTTTGGGGATTATATATCCTGAATATTCCACTGAGTTTTTAAATAACACGTGGACCACAATCCGATATAAAGCAGTACTACAAAAAAGTGTTACATTCAACTAATGACTCTTAGCAGCAAGGGAAATTCCACAAATGATTTCTTTTTTTTAGCTTCTTTATCCACAAACAATTAGTAAGATAGATTAGATGAGGTTCATGTTTATAGAGGTTACAAAAGTCATTTCAATAAGCAGGACTGTTTTCATGTTTAACAGAACTGGTATCTTCAGATCTTATAAAGTTACATGAAATACTTCAAAATTTCAGTATATTGAAGAATATGTTGTCATAAAATATGCTGCCATCCAATACGTAGGTTTATCTGAGCAAAAGCAACGTCTTCTGTAATAGTCAAATATTGGGGTCGGGCCGGTGTGTGTGTGTGTGGGGGGGGGGGGGGGAGGAGGAGGGGTTGGGTATGTCTTCACTAAAATGCTTCCGCAAACATTGTTAGATATTTCGATATCTCAGCTGTCACAAACTGAGTTAAAAGAGTTATGTTGTAAAGGGACATATATATTCTCTAAGATTACAGTCGCTGCAAAAATGTTTCTAACACATGTCGCCATTAAGCTTCATGCACATATCTCATTCAAGTAACATTTGAAGCAAAACCACATCAAAATGAGATATTTTGGCTTTTCAAAAGGTTCTGTTTTCAGAGTGAAGACCCGGCACAACTAGACAAACGTCATCTTGATTTTCTAGATATCCTGATAACGGCTAAAGACGAGAAAGGGGCGGGGCTTACAGATCAAGAAATACGAAACGAAGTTGATACGTTTATGTTTGCAGGTGAGTTTGGCGAAAAATAAAAGTTAGAAGTTGTGATAATAACATGTTTGACGTAATAGTTGGCGCTTCATTCATGATGGAAAAAGTGGACGTACGCATGTCAAAAAATACTGCTAAACACCAACAAACATCGCATTTGAACTGGCAAAATTCGTTTTAAAACGGCAGAAGTTGACGATGATAGATTACGATGTTTGTCCGATGTATTATGTCTGCACTTATTAGTCTGCAATGAGGCGGCATCGTCTTAGCTTGATTGATTTATGTCGGTATCACAGATTAGCAACACTTCAATGAAGTGTTAAATATACACATGAAAAATATGTTCCAAACACAACTTCCAATGGTCTATGGCTTGCTAATAGATACCAAGTTAAGTGATTTCTCTCATTGCCACTGTGGTCCATCGTCACATTAACTCGATGTAATTTCAGAATAGAACTTTAGTCAGTTTGAGTATGCTTCTCTTCCATCAAAAGGAAAAACGAGTTTCTGTATCTTTATTAAAGCACCCGAAATGCATTCTTACTAAAATAAAACTTGGGTTCTGCCTGTTACGAGGTTTACAGTTTGTATGCTTCTCTTCCATCGAAAAGAAAATCGAGTTTCTGTATCTTTATTAAAGCACCCAAAATGAATTCTTACTAAACGTAAAACTTGCGTTCTGCATCTTACGAGGTTTACACCTTGTATGCTTCTCTTCCGTCAAAAAGAAAATCGAGTTTCTGTATCTTTATTAAAACACCCAAAATGCATTCTTACTAAACATAAAACTTGCGTTCTGCTTCTTACGAGGTTTTTCGTATAATTTATTAAGTCTGTTGTGTGGTACATGTGTGCACCGCGGCGGAGGGTGAGGGTGAAGGTTTTGGCCCAGTAAAACCGGTTCAAACCCCCTAGTAGTCATTACTGACCGTCCCAAGGCGGTACTTCGTTGCGGTTGCATTTGTTTTATGTTCGATGCTGTTTAACTTATTGTGTTTTCATTTTAACCCTTCTGTTGGTCTAAATCATTTAGTTCTGTAAAGATAGCTGAGTTGCCACCTATTTGGGAAAGGGCCTGCCGACTCGGCTTATCACTTGTAATTTATTGTTTGTGTGGATGTCTTTTTCAATCTTTCCCTTTGATGTTGGGGATAGGGTTTGGGATCTGATTCTGTCAGTTCCGGAAGTGTATTTGCTCTTTAAATTTACACTTTGTATGCTTCTCTTCCATCAAAAAGATAAGCGAGTTTCTGTATCTTTATTATAACATCCAAAATGCATTCTTACTAAACATAAAACTTGCGTTCTGCTTCTTACGACGTTTACACTTTTCAGCTTATTTGGTTTACTAGAGTGTCGTGTCATGTGACTGACTTCAATGTCCGTAATAAAATTTTAACTGTTTAACTTCTCCGATAGGGCTATCGGTATCATAAGCTTCGAAACGCAATTTCAAAATTTTATCACCGACACTATTTATTGGTTTCTAAATTCAAGGTCGGATTAAATACTCTTTTGCATCTGTGTCTATCGGAACCAGAATTTTAAGGTGACTTAGTTTATAAATTATAAAAAAATATAAGCAAGGTTGAGTTTTCTGATCAGACAGTTCAGAAATATTATTATACTTTGAAAAACGTATCGGATATAATATAAAATGTAATGCTGCAGTAATTATATTAAATGGTTAACCCAATTACGGTAACTTTCTTCACTCTTTAGTTTGCACGCCGAATGGTCGGGCGTTCGACCCACTGATGGACTCCTAATCTGTTAATTTTGGTTGGTCGGGACTGGAGCTTGTCTTGTCTGTTGCTAGGTCTTTCGGGGTTCAACTGATCGTTTCTTTTGCTTTTTTACTTTAGTGGTGATTTTTGACACCCAAGGGATCTTCAGGTTTGTTTGTTTTCTGTGATGAGTCATCGATGGGTTACCATATGACACCCTATTGTGAACCAAATAGCAAATTAAATGTTTCGAACCTCTGCAGAAGCAGAGTAAAACTAGTTTATGCCCCCAGTTATCTATTACTGACTGTTCCAAGGCGGTACTTCTGTTGTGGTCCCTCAATGTTTCATGTTGTTATGTCCACCAGTTTGTGGTCTCTAGCAACATGGTCACCTGAATGGCTGCCAGTTCTGTTTTCTGTTTTGTACTCTAAAATAGAAAACAAGTGAAAATAGATGTTGCTGCTTTTTTCAATTAGTGCAGCTTAATGTCCACCTGTTTGGGAAAGTGTTGCTATTCGTTTTGCCGTGCGTGTTTTTTCGTGTTTTGTTCTTGTCAATTTGTGTGTGTGTTCCTTTCTCTTTTGGTTTTGAGGCGGGACGTGGTTTTTCATTGCGTTAATTTCTGATCATTGCCTATCTTTTTTACTCTTTCTTTAGAGATTGCTCTAGGAAGCAAACAAAAAAAAAAAAAAAAAAAAAAAAAAAAAAAAAAAAAACAAAGACGTAACAAAGAAATTTGTGTCTCTGTTCATTCAAATTTTCTTCATAAAGGGCACGACACAACTGCATCTTCAATAATGTGGACAATGTACTCACTCGCAAAATACCCAGACATGCAAGAAAAAGTGCGGGAAGATATACAAGATGTACTCCAAGGCCGAAAACGTTTGGAAGTGTAAGTATGTGTTACAATTAAAATATTAAAGAGTTCATACAAGAGCATAGCACAAATTCTATGGAAGGGTCATGGCACATACTTCGAAGTTTCGGCTACTCAAGCCTCATCAGTGGCCTTGACAATAGCTGGTGGTGAAAGCCACAGAAAAGGATACTATACAAGTCGGTTAACTCGCACTCTTCTGATATTATGCTGTGTCAAAATTATAGCATATACAGTTATATCATACGTATTTAAAAAAAATTAAAAGATGAAAGTTTTAAACTGGAGAACATTGAGCCCATGGTTGCGACTTCGAAACTTGAGAACCGCTTAATCCGGTGCTAGAGGCCGGTTAAACAGAGTATATGCTGTACGTGTAGTCTACAGATGATAAATTCTGTAGAACCAACATTCGTACAGCAAGGATGAAGATAAATATTTATTCAATTTAATTTTAATCACACGAGAAGAGTAATGAAATTTTAAATAACTCATCACCAAGGGACCGGATGCTGGCGCACTGTTGCAATGTTGTGTACCCATTCGGTTTGATGCTGTTTGGATGACTGCGTAGGACCCGGTGTAACCGGTGCTCAGTTATCAATAAAAGAATAACCCGTGTCAAACAGTCATAATTACGTTTCTTTTAAACGGTTATTTATCTTATAATGATAAAAAGGAGAGTAAAGAAGCAACCGTGTATATAAGTCACTCAGTTTTATAATTCATTAGAAAATAGACGATCAAACTTTTATATATAGTTTTCGTAAAATTCAAATAAGTACTTCGTTTTAATCGCTACAGTTTACTTAAATGTATACAAAATATGTATATGTCTACCTTTTCAGAGATGATCTTCCAAAGCTGAACTACACAACTCGCTTTATTAAAGAATCTATGCGCATGTATACTCCAGTCCCTGCTATCACCCGGAAGTTAGCAGAGCCTGTGACGGTAGAGGGTGTTACCTTTCCAACCGGAAGTGTCATACACCTTTACCCTCATCTATTGCACCATAACCCTTCTGTGTGGGAAGATCACATGGTAAGTTACCATTTGGATAAACTCGTATGACTCCGGTATCCTTCAATGAAAGAGACTAGAATCGTTAAACTTTAAGGTGGTTTATCGATTTTTGCTATGTTTGCCGACTCACATCTGGTTAACTATGGTTCAAGGAAATTTCGAAACGAAAAAGAGCTGCTACGAAAAGAAAAAAAAGTCATAGTTACCAAACGACCTGGTCATCAGGTCGTTGGTAACTTTGACTTTTTCGTTTCGTAAGAGCTCTTTTTCGTTTCGTAAGAGCTCTTTTGCGTTTCGTAACAGCCCTTGTATATACATAGTTATCCAGGTGTGCGACTGGGTAAGTCATATGTGCTTGAAACCGTATTACATGCTTTACAGCATATACTAACTTTTTCTGAATGTGTCTTTTGTGTTATTGCGGGTTACCCTGCCTAAGACTAGTGAGAAGAAAAAAAAACCTTTAAAATTTAAGCCAGACCCGGCTGTCAGGTCTTCGCTGGTTTCCAGCAGATTTATGAATATCTTAAGCCCATGCCAACTGAATTTGTTCGTTTTTTTTATATTACTTCACCAAATTGAAGAAAAAAAATCCTTTGAGGAAACGGTAGAAGTGTAAAAGTGTTTTATTTATGGGAAATATTTTACTGACTGGTATATAAAATCTGAAGCTTAGCAACATTCCAATCGTCGAAGCTGGAACTTTAACAACTTAATTTGGAGCACTCGCTGATTTTGTTGAACATACAATATTTAATGTTACCTTTCTGTGTTTCTTTTCCAACAGAAATTCGATCCTGATCGGTTTACTCAGGAAAATATCGCAAAGAAGGACCCCTTTGCATTTCTACCATTCTCAGCAGGTCAAAGGTAATGTAAAATCTGAGAAGTCTATCAGGTTTAAAACTTTGGCAGTAAATAGTATGAATTAAGTAAATATGACCAAACGCAGACGAAACGCACATTTGATCAGTTTAATATATTTTTGGTATGCATATAAATCACTTTGTTACCAGACAAAATCAATTTATAGAAAGAAAATATTCATTTCAATACGATCCCATATCCCGCCCTCAAAACCAAAAAGGAAGGCAGCATATACATAAACTGACAGCGGTTCACGAAAGAAAGGCACGCACTGTAAACCGCGCAAACAGCTCTTTCCCAGACAGGCAGCTATTCATTACCCGTTTTTTAATGTGTACCAGAAGACGTGAATTTCGACCAATGGATTCGTCAAGCTCACGGTGGGAAAGCAAACAGAAAGTCATAAAATTAGTCCTCTTTTATTAAAATGGTGGAAAACTTTAAGGTGTGTCCATGCACCTGACGTCTGTACGAACAGCATGAATTCTTAATTGTCAAAGTTGTTCTCTCTACTGCTGTTCAAAGGCAATCAGCATTTCGAAACTATAAGTTTTACTTCCGCAAGCCTGTGAGAACAAAATTTTTATTAGTCTTTTTCGTCAGATATTTTCTGTGCATGAAAGTTTAGGTTGCCAGAATGGCAAATTAATAGTAATTAATCATTTAAATATCTAAAAATTGATTGTAACATATGCAGTGGCATATTGTGTCCAATGACAATGGTGTACAGTAGATCAGTTTCAAATATCTAATATTTTAAAATGTTAGTCTTTTCGAGATAACGGAGGACTAAGGCGTTTAATCAACGATACTTTCATTTGAAACAAAATACATTTTTTGCTTATAAATGGCACATTGCCTAATTAACAATTAATTTTTTGTGTCTTTAATTGGCAGGAACTGTATTGGTCAACACTTTGCGATGAATGAAATCAAGACTCTTATTTCCAGAGTAGTAACAAGGTAAAACTCGAAATCCTATACTCTCACCATGGTTATTGGACCTCACACTCCCTCTATAATCACTACTAAATTTAAAAGCGTCTTATTATATCATAGCCAAGGCAGTTCTGTTTTGGCTAAATCATGCATGCTTTTTCATTAAAAGGATCTGGTATGATTTATGCCATGTTTGGCCTCGATAGAAATTTTGAATTTTCCACATTATATTTTTCCTCCTCTGTTTATGTTGTATGAGAGTTTAAATCTTTAACCATCTAATGTGATTCTAATTTTCTTCGTTTTTGCGATTGTTTAATTTCTGAGCATTTTCGACTTTTTTTGGCTTGCAATAAAGCTTCAAATACCTTAGTCCATGAATAAACGCAGCTCATTTTTACAAAATACAAATTAAGGACAACAATAGTATGTGAGATTCAGCTGTGTACATTTATGGGATGACACATAGTTTTATACTTTGTGTTCTCAAACAAACTTGCAGTGTCTAGGCCTTTTCCCCAGTCATCTCAACATAAACTGCCTGTATCTCCTCTCATTGACAAAATAAACATATGTAGGGAGTACTCATTTTCTTAGTTGGAACATAAGGAATAATAATTTGACTAATATCATACCAGGTCCTTTTGTAACTTTCTGCAGCATAACAAAGTCCAGACAATACATTTTTTTGGTAAACATACATAGAATTTCATGTGAAGTTTTGTAATTTTCGAGGAAATTTATACTTTGTACATTCATGTTCAGGCTGTATACGTCAGTGGAGTAAAACTTATCATGTAGACAGAGTACTAAGCTGATCATTTAAATTTGTGCATTATTTTTCTAACTGACATTGTACTGGTCATTCAAAGCAATTTTGTGCTTTTAATAATATACATGTTTTATATCTTTTTCAGATTCCAAATAATATGTGATGAAAACAGAGAAGCAATACCTTATCCAGAAGTGATTATGTCCGCTAAAGATGGAATATATCTTCACTTCAAAGAAATATAATTCGGAGAACCAAACTGCTGCATAAGTGAAATGACAAGTGCAGGAACGTTTATCGTCATTGCAATCTTTTTTATATTTAATTTACAGAAGCCAAGTCTTCTGTATGTGCCACAACCGTGCGCTTGTAACCCCGGGATCGGATAATCATTAGCTTTTATTCTTTTTGTCTTCATTTTTCATTATTTCACATGGTGCATAATAATTCTTAATTATACATTTACAGTGCAAAGCTCTCTGTAAACCCATTTAAGTGATGCGGGAGTCAATGTTGTTTACAAATCAATAACTACATTGTGTCACGTGGTTTTGAGTGACAGCTCACCTCTCTAACTAGCAGATGAAATCTGCAACATGCCATGTGCAGACATTGAGTGACAGCTCGCTACGCCTACTTGCACGGGAAATCTACAGCAGGAGGTGGATTTTCCTGGTAGGCCGTGACAATGCAGGTGTTCCAAACTTTACTAAAATTCGGCCGGAAATGTTTCTAAATCGATTCATGTGCAGACATTGAGTGACAGCTCGCTACGCCTACTTGCACGGGAAATCTACAGCAGGAGAAGGATTTTCCTGGTAGGCCATGACAATGCGGGCGAAGATTATTGGATTTACGTTTATGTGTTTCAAACGGGTTTGTTTCATCGAAAATTAACGATAAACGCGATGACTTCTATTTTGACATTTTGGATGGGGTCGTTTGCCAGTCTACCTCTATTGGGGTTTACATTTCTCAACTTATTCGGTTTGCTAAAGTGTCTAGTCATGTGACTGATTTCGATGCCCGTAATAAAATCTTAACTGCTTAGCTTCTCCAACAGGGCTATCGGTATCATAAATTTCGAAAAGATTTTTTTCAAAATTCTATTGCCGACACTATGAATTGGTTTCTAAATTCAAGGTCGGATAAAAAAATCTTTTACAACAGGGCCTATCGGAATTTTATGGTAACTTACTCTATTGTACATGTAAGTAGGTCTGATTTTTCTGATCAGTTCAGAAAAATTTTATCATACGTTTCGATATAACATAAATGTAATGCTGCAGTCTGTTTGTCTGTTGCTTGGTTATTCGGGTTGCAACGATGGCTTTATTTTGCTCTGGTAACAACCATAACCCAATTATGGTTAATAAGTTTGCTTCCCTCTTTTATTTAACGCCGGTTGGTCAAGTATCAGACTCAATGATGGGTCCGGAATAAAGCCATTCAGAGGTCCGGAGCTTGCCTTGTCTTTTGCTTGGTTATTCGGGGTCCAACCATGGTTTAATTTTGCTCTGGTTTTTGTTGTTTGGCACCACAGGGATCGTCAGTTGTCACACTACGTCTTTTCTTCGAGTTCTCATCTCTGATTCATCATAGGTCTTATCCATGATTTGTTTGTTTCCTGTGATGCTTCATTGATAGATTAGGAAACCTGCGGACCAGACTTCTTATTCAATGTCTCGAACCATCGCAGAAACAAAGAGCGAAATTTGAATCCGGTAGTTTTAGCCTCTCCACCCCATCCCGACCCCAGTATTATTTTGCTGACCGTTCCAAGGCGGTACTTCTATTGTAGTTTTTCTGTGTTACATGTTGTTATGTCCGCTTGTTTATGGGCACTAGCAGTCTAGTCACCTGAAAAGCTGCCCATTTTGCTTTTTATTTTGTGTTGTTTTTGTAATTTAAAATATAATATAGGTAAAAATAGATGTTGTTGCTGCTTTTAATCAGGGCAACTGAATGACCAACTGTTTGGAAAAGAGCTGCATATTCGGCTTACTGTGCGTGTCTTTCGTGAACGTTTGTCAATTTTGGTGTATGTGTTTCTGTTGCTTTTGGTTTTAAGAGCGGGATTTGGGATATGATTGTATTAATTCCAGATCATTGGCTTTCTTTTAACTTAGCTACATGTACCAAAGGAGAAATGACAATTTAAACTCAAAACATAATTCACGATTACAGCAGCATTTTTAATTGACTGTGCGTTTACAAAATTTGAGTTTTGAGAAGTGTCACAACTTGCTGGATAATAGAAACGGACGTTTCACGGAAAAGAAAGACTGCGGCAGAATGTTTTCCGGTGATGAAAGTCGTCTCGGCTGCTGCTCGAGACTCGCGCGATTTGTGTATGGAGCGCATAAAACGCAGAATGAGTGCAAAATTAACGGACATCCGTTCCGCTGGGACTCTTGAAGACCATTGTTACGAGAATTGAAACAACAACAATTACCGGCTATGTACAGGCCGATAAACGTGATCACAATACGCACAGTATCCGAACGCTCTGTACCACCTATTCCGGGTTTCATAGCGTTGAATCGAGAGTACAAAATTCGCTTGTAACCAGTAGTCGGAAATCATTATGTTTTGAGATTTTATCCGCAATCTGCTGCGTCATTTATAGTTATTCAGCTTTAAAAATGTCAAGAGGTAAGTTTAATATAATTTGCTCTTCGGTCTTTTACTTTATTGCCCTGTACAATGTCGTGTATGGGTGGATAGTAAATGGTACAGTATTCAAATCGCCCTTGGCATGATTCTAAATTCATTCTGAGCCTTTTCTGACATGTTTTATAAAAATCTTTAAAATAAACGGAAGGCGTTATCAATCTACAGTTGGTTTGTTTTCATAGCAGGCTGATAGCTAGGTTTTGCACGAAACAAACTCGTGTTAAATTAGCTGTTCAGAATAAAGTTTCTGTGACGGCCATGAGGTTTTCATTGTACAGGGTAATATAGTAAAAGACCGAAGAGCAAATTATATTAAACTTACCTCCTTACATTTTCGAAGCTGAATAACTATAAATGACGCAGCATCAAGTATCAAGTATAAAGATAAAATTTGGATGGGGTTTCACTTCTTTTTGCCAGAAGAAAAACAAATTAAAACAAATCACCATGTCACGCGAAACACGTTAAAGTGAGAGAGGGCAGATTTGAAAGATCTTTTTTTAAAACTACCTCAGTATAATCAATCTGTGCATTAATACTTACTTACAAAGGCTGTTTTATCATGTTTCATCATATTTAGCGTGTTAATTCAACAGGTTAACCATTCGTTCTGTACTTCCTGATTTGTGTATTTGGACATACCCGTATGGAAACATTTTCATATTTCTCGCCTCTTTACACAGAAGAACAATTGTTTGACTTGCTGTTTGCTTCCGTTAAGGACTGAGTACTTCCAAAATAGGAAATACGTTTATATAAATCAGTATGCTTCGAGGGGAGCGATTTTTTAAGAGTTGATCCGCACGTAGAATAGAAGCAAAAACGAAAGTGATATAAGTTGTTTTCTCTGAAAGTGTACATTTTCAAGATGGGATCTGGCTTGAGCAAAATTAAACGTAAGGCTCCCGAGAAAGCTTCTGACAAAAATAAGCAGGTATGATTTATTATGATTTATCATTAATATTCCAAAATTATCTATCTATCGATCTATCTATCTATCTATCTATCTATCAAAAGAGAAATATTCATGCAGTTATTCTTATCCCATTAAGGTGGTGATATTCACTGACTAGTGGTGTACACAAAACTCGGAACATAATGCTATCTATCTATCGATCGATCGATCGATCGATGAAAGGAGAAACATTCATGCAGTTATTCTTATCCCATTAAGGTGGTGATATTCACTGACTAGTGGTGTACACAAAACTCGGAATATAATGCTGAAAATACAACATATCTTCCCAAAACGAAGCAGATGCCTTCTTTATGTTGTTTTTGTTGTACAATTTAGAATGAAACCAAAATGCCTGACTTGTTAATATTAAAACTATATATATATATATTGGTGACGATTAAACAAAAAAATAGCATGTGAAGTCTTTATCGATGGCGGTCATTTGCAATTTCGAATTCGAAGGGGGCCATTTGCAATTTCGAATTCGAACTGGGGCCGTGAAACGGCCGTCTTCTAGCAATTTTGCTTTATTAAACGACCATTTTTCAATTTTTTGGTCGTTTAATGTGAATTTGAACAGAAATTGTGAAACATTTTCATGATTATTTTGTATTTTTTTGTATTTTCTTGATTCACATGCTTTACCTGTAGATATGTTGAAATTTTGACTTTGTAAACTCTGAAGAAGGCGAAAGCCGAAAGCGCTCAGTAACTTCACAATTTTGCACTGTTTATGATTAAATCTCCCTATATTCCCTATATATATATATATATATATATATATATATATATATATATATATATATATATATATATATATATATATATATATATATATATATATATATATATATATATATATATATATATATAAAATATATATATATATATATATATATATATAAGAAAATCACTGAGGCTAAGCAGATAAAAATGAAGTAGACTGTGTCTAAATTTTGACAAATTATGAAGAAAACACAGGGCAGTCTACTTTTGCGAGGTAAAATAATTTCAGATACACATCTGTCTTGGTCACAGTAATGTTTTTATGATGTACGTGTGATATAAGTATACTTGGCTTCCCAACCGGTATACATGCTCCTTATATATGGTAGAACATTTGAAAATACGCTACTCTTTTCGTCTGTTCTACCTTACAATCTGAGAAAGAATTCAAAAAAAAAAAAAAACAATTGCCAGGACATTCTTTCCAATGTATTGATTTCAGACCTAAATGGATTTTCAATGACAATATTATTTTCTTTATACTTTTGCGCAGCACATTACTCTTGATTTATCCTTATAAAACACTTTTTGATCAGTATGTCGCACTCTTTTATGTTTTTGAAACTGTGGAAGACAAAAGACAAAAAACAACAACAACAAAAAACAACAACAATCAAGGTAGTACGTTAAATTTCAATGGTTTTATTCAAATTTTTGGATTTATCTCAAATCTCCACCTTAAATCCTAGAGACACATAAAGGGACATTGGCAAACAGTGTTGTCTCAAATCAGATGCTGCAAACTCATCGTCTGATCACGGTCTATAATATTTTCCTTAAATACTGTAATTATTTTAAGAGAAATTAGTAACAAAAATAAACCTTAATTTGGTTACTTATATTGCGTTATAAACTACCAGGAAGTACTGTGATTTCATTTCTGTTAGGATTATTGTGATAGAGGATATTTGACTTTTTCAGTGTAAGATCGATTTTTATTTCACCGAATGAACACGAAAAGCAGTATTTTCAGGAGTGGCAAAGCCACGAGTGAAAAATACCACCTTTGGTGTTCATGATTGAAATAAAAATCGATCTTACACTGAAATAGTCAAATTTTCTGTTTCTTTAATGCTTTAAAAATGCAATAATTTAGGTTATTACAATGCGTTAGCCATCACGACAGAGACACAACCTTTTTCTAGCCGTTTTTCGCCATAGTTGCTGCTTCCAGCGTATTTACTGGGTATGATATTGGTTGTAAACAAGTTTGCGACTGAAAAATAGCTTATAATTTCATTCTGATTAACGGATCTCAAGAAATTTGCTCAAAAAGAATGCCTACAGGAGACTTAGGCGGCCTGGCGTCGCATGCGCTAACAATGTTACTTTGGCGACTCTGGTAACGTCATTAACGTCATAATGACGCGCAAACATGCGTGACGTAATCTATGCCAGGCCGGATAAGGTTTAGTCAATCAATCAACAAATAAATTAGACTATTTCACACAAATCCTATTTTTGGAAACAGTGAAATCGAAAGTGAAAATCTCACTGTTTTTTAAAAACAGTGAGATTATCAGTTTCGATTTCATCGAGAAATCTCAATAATTCATTGAAAAGTATAAAAGAAAATGTTGTGTTACTTGTTTTGCTTTTCCTTTATTCAAGCATTGTTTTATTGGTCACTAGAACATTCTCTCTTGAATCATTTTTTTTTCTGAGAAACCTTTGTGAAGCAGTTTGCTTTATAATATATTATATATCAATATTTCCTCTAAGAGGCGCCTTAGTCGAGAGGTTAGATTGGCTCGTGAGCTCGCGGCTCACCGACGCCATCCGACGACTGGAAAACTCTGTCAACCCAGCAGTAAATTGGTACCTTTTTCGAATCTGGGAAGGTTAAGGCAGCGAAAGGAGAGAGATGGGCTCCGCCTTTTATCAAAATATGCTACGCTCTAAGAACTAAAACAGCCCCTTTGGCTTGACAATTGTTTCAGTGGAAATTAAGGGATTAAAAGCACAAAATATTTATCTATTGACTTTGAAATCAAGATATCAAATATAGAATATTTATTTCATCTCTTAATTTAATTATCTGTCACCCAGTAATTTTCATAAACCTTTCGATTTATTTGTTTATTTATGTACACCTAAGTACAAATTTAAAGACAATCATTTTGTTTGTTAGTTTGTTCGTTTATAAATTTCATCAACGATACAAAAATAAATACTCAAATGAAGAGCTAATCCTTTAATCACAGTATAAATTGTCTTCTAACATGTAACTATAAAATTATGTATAAGCATGACTCATGTTTTATCACCTACCCATTCTACCGAAATTAGATTTTTTTCAACTGACTCGAAACTGAAATGTACTTATTTTGTCATGACCGAGATAAGAGTGTTATTAGCCTCAGGGATTACCTATCGCATATTGTCTTTTAGTTTCGAAGACTGCCGAAAGATATCCGAAGATCTACCAATGCGACTCTAAACATAGATAGCACGGATCTGGCTAAGTATGAAATACGAATATACTGCCAGATGCTAAATTGTGTCCCGGTGCATACATCTAATGCCATTTGACTATCATGGATTCTTATTTGTGGCGGGATGTGGAACTCATTTGTGGCGGTTCCTGATCATTACTATCTCATTTACTTTGTCTTCTAAACTTCTTAAACAGTGCGCCGGTATCCAAATTTTGTGAAGCATTTTCTATTTATTTTCTCTGGCGACACTCTGAGGATAGGTGTCGGGATTTTAAGACATTTTCAACATTATTTCAGTTAAATCAGGACGATTGGAGGGTAATTGTTAAAGGCCCTGTGCAATGAAGCACCATTTAGGCTTGGGCAGAACCTCGTCTTTAGCAGTACAGACACACATGTTGTCGTTAACAATCACAAGCGAGACATAGTCGATACAAATGAATGTGCAAAATTTGAATGAAATCCTTGAATAAATACTCAAGTTCGTGAACGGAAACGAAGTGCGGACGGACACTCTTGGGACGAATGAGCAGACACACGGACGACAAACGCGAAACCAAAATGTCCCGTCACTATTAGCGTGTGGCGGAGAATTATAATTTTAATGATATAAGTCTAAGTCAATCTTTTGATTTACATTTAACTAGATTTTTATAAACCAGCTACGAAATGCTTTTAGGATCTAATCGATGGCAAACTACTTTAACTTTGAACAAAAATAAAAGTAAATTAACAGATCATAATAAAACGTTTTTGTCTTTTACAGTAACTCGATTATACAATTTGCAGCTTCACTTCATGTGATTGACTGGCTTTTTTGCTGATGCTTCACATAGGTGAAAATATGTTCGTTTGCGTTAGTCGTTTAAATACATGTATAAATAGTTGTTATCACCAAGATATGGTCTTTCGTATTTGTAATAGATGTCTTTAACTGTATAGAAAGTAGAGATATTATCTGCTATACATTAAATGTTATTCTATCCTACATTTGAATTCGAAATGATGTTTCGTTTCTTTTATGTAATCGACAACAAAGAAGTTATCATATATAAAGTAATTTACCGAAATTAAACAAACTATTATGCACTTGCGCAGGTCTGTCTAAATTACTAGATACATTAATATCAAATCAAATATTTTATTTCACATTAGCACATTAGCCCATTTATGCCTAGTGTCCCATACATGGGACAAAGGCAAACAGTGCAGACCTAGATCAGACGCCGCATAATGCTCTCCCATGTTCATCCTGGTTTATTTTGGGATTCTGGGAAAAGCGGAAATGTTTGTGGTTAGAAATAACGAATCAAACAAAGAGAAAGAAATACAATCAAAGGTTTAACTGGATATATGAAACCAAGGGTCTAATCAGCTCATATCTTCGTTTTTAAATGTTCTTTCGTCAGCAAAACTATATGAAATGCGTACATTATGTACTAAGTGTAGACCAGTTGTGATGAATATGCCTATTTTGAGACTGAAGGTCAAGCAATGTACGGCTACTTGTATATTGTAGAAAAAATTCTGTGAACTTAGACCAGAATTTTATGGTGACTTAGTTTATAAATTAAAAACAAATGTAGGTAAATCTGACTTTTCTTATAAGTTCAGGAAAGTAATCGTTCGTTAAAACGTATTGGATATAATATAAATGTAATGCTACAGTCTGCATGTTCAGTAGTTAACCCAATTATGGTTAAAAACTTTGCTTCCCTCTTCAATTGCACGCCGGTTGGTCAGGCATCAGACTCCATGATGGGCCCGACAAAAAGCTACTTAAGTCAGATGGTTGGGGCCGGGGTTTGCCTTGTCTGTTGCTTGGTTATTCGGATTCAACTGACAGTTTTCTTTTGCTCCGGTATTTCAGTGGTGTTGTCTGACTTCCCAGGGGTCTCCTGGTGTTGCAATACGTTCTTTACGTTGAGTCCTTATCTTTGCCCCATCATAGGCCTTATCAGTGATTTGTTTATTTCCGGTGATAATTCATTGATGAGTTAGGAAACCTTCCTGCGGACCAATCAGCTAACTTAATGTTTCAAAGCACTGCAGAAGCAGTGGGCGAGGTGTGGGCCCAGTAAAACTAGTGTAAGCCCCCAGTAATCTTTTGCTCACCGTTCCACGGCGGTACTTCTGTTGCGGTTCCTTGATGTTATAGTGCGCTGTGTCCGCTTGCCTATGGTCTCTGGCGGTTTGGTCACACGTATTGCTGCCCAATCTGCCTTCTGTTTTGTTTTGTTTTGTAATTAAAATAAAGTAAAAAAGTAAAAATAGATGTTGATTCTGTTATTGTGGTAGCTGAATGACCATCTGTTTGGGAAAGAGCTGCACATTCGCTTTACTGTGCGTGTCTTTCGTAAACTTGTGTCAATGTCTGTATGTATGTGCTTCTGTCCCCATTGGTTTTGAGAGCGGAATGTGGGATTTGATTGTATTAATTCCTGATCATTGCCTATCTTTTTACTTTTTACTTTGTATTGATTAGCCCATTACTTCAAATAAGCCGATGTCCTCGATGACTTGTTGGAGATTCAAACCTTTGCACTGGTACTTATTCAACTTGAAAGTTTCAGAAACTGCGGTTTAATATGTCATTTTTCTCTTTACAAAAGTGTGAAAAGACAATGATCAGGCACTGATACACTCAAATTTCACATTTAACCACGACACCAAATGGTAAATATTAACATAAAGGAACAACGCTAGTCTAGCAATAATAAGACTTGCCAGGTACACGGGTCCAAAGAGGTACATATAGTCCGTCGGACTAGGTAAAACGTGCTAATTCGAAGATTAGTGGAAGTATGTGTAATTTTGACATAACTAATTAGGCCGAAATACATTTGTATCTCTGATTTTCTTTTATCATTGATGACCCTCATCTGAACTTACTATTGCATTGTGATTTGCGAAATACTCCCCTACCAAGACAGACACAAACGCCAGTTTTGGAAACAGATTTTCGCAACCTTTGTTTTGAAATAAAAGACAAGAATTTGACTTTAAATTATTAACATCTTGCCGCATGCCTCATGCTGTCAAACATTCTGTCACTAGAGCAAGTGAGCAGGGGCTCACGTATACCCCCGACCAGTGCCACCGCCTAATGATACAAAACTTCAATACAAATGTTATACATGTATAAAATATAAAGTTTGTGACCTTGTTACGCAGAAGGTTTTACACACGGTTGACCCGGGTGTAGAGCCTTATGCGTCGCCAGGACGGCGGAGGATGGCTTCCGGTTAAAAGGTTATCGACCAGTGTATTAGATTAACAAGGAAACTCTAACAAAGTTAGAATTTTTGAAGTTTATATATATGGTAATGTTAATTCTATATACATACAATACAATTTACAACTATCACAATTACAATAATATACAACACATATCAGTTCATGTCTCTGGCCAAAGTAAGGTGTTTGTTTCAAATCTGTAATCGATCTGCGTACGACACGCAAATAGATTACCGTCTGATGTCAACACCGTACTCGGCTCAGCGCCATGAACCAAACGGAAAATACAAACAACAAAGGCGTTAACTGAACTCACAACAAAAAAATAAGGCCTTATGCCGGCTGTATTAAACTGGTCGCTCCCTGGATCCTACCAGGGACCAGTCCATATATTATGGGAAACACCTACTTATTCCATATCGCGCACGCACTTATATACTGGTGCGTACCAGTCTCTACAGAGATATCATGAAGCAAATATGGAAGAAACCTTCGATGCTGTTACAGAGACATGAGCAATCAATAAGGTTTAACGCAAAACTTTGACATAATGAAAATGCCTAAGTCCAAATTGTTGACCCCTGGCCACACCCTGGGGCCTGACCCAGGGGCTTAGATACTTTACATCGAAAGTAATGCTATAGAGATATCATAAACCAAATATGAAAAGAATCTGATCAGTGGTTTTAGAGATATGAGCTACCAAAAAAGGTTTAACGCAAAAATTTGATATAATGAAAATGCCTAAGTCCAAATTGTTGAACCCTGGTCCCACCCTGGGGCCTGACCCAGGGGCATAGATACCTTACATCGAAGATTATGCTATAGAGATATCATCAACCAACTATGAAAAGAATCTGATGTGTGGTTACAGAGATATTAGCTATCAAAAAGGTTTAACGCAAAACTTTGACGTAAAAGTTGACGAACGGACGGACGGACGGAAGGACAGACTAACACCCAAACGGACGAACGGACGGAATGACAAAAACTATATACCCCCTGACATACTTCGTATGTCGGGGGCATAATAAGGTACTGTGAGAAAGTTTATGAAAGGTCACGTAAAAAATGTCTCTTAAACTTCTGCTGAGGTAATTAAGAAATTGCAGTCGAGAGGATTCCGTGTTACCCGTCTGTCAACTTATAAGTCCTTAAGTCCTTTGAGATTTATATTTTAGATCCTTTGGGTCATATGTCTCATTTAGAGTCATTTTAAAAATAGAGCTGCTTAAGCCGATGCTGGGGGCGTGGCCGGTGTCCCATATTTAATTACTGGTGATGAAAACTCAGTTAATCAGAGTCTGCAATGTTCATTTCTTGGGTGTCTTCCTTGTTCCAACAAATTCGAAATAGAGGATCTTACATGAGTGCTCATGTATTATTGAATTTATTAAACGACTTTGGGAAAAAGATAAGATGCAAGGCTCTTATTGAATTTATTAAACGACTTGGGGAAAAAGATAAGATGCGAGGCTCTGCATGTAAGAATGTAAGATTCTATTTATCATATGACACTAAAATTGCATTTTACTAGCAAATTTTGCATTAAAACATCACGATTTCGCCATTAGAAAACGCGACGTTTTATGGATGTCAACGCATAACGTTACGACGTAATTTGCATATTAAATCCACTATTTAGTGCATGGCTTTATTACACTTTCAGATGCGACGTCATATGATAAACTTATCTATCTTCACTGCAGCTGGTGTTGGGCCTTGTTGCGGCCGTAAAACCTCTCGCCGTATATCATCATAGTTCAGATTAAATAGCTTCTTGCACTTTGGGATCATTGAGCTCATTTAGAGTCATTTTAGACATAGGAGTTCTGCTAAAGCCGCTGCTAAGAAGCGTGGCCGGTGTCGCACATTTCATTACTGGTCATGAACAGACAGAATTAAACCGACCCTGATATTTTCATTTTTAGGGTGTATTCCTTACTTCCAAGGGATCTAACTATTCAGAACAAATTATGATTTTTCCTCACTCTTTACCACTTTGCCACTTAATTTAATCAAAGTAACACATAGATTTAATTGAATGGACCCTCCAAAGGAAAATGTTGCTTTTCTTCGCCTGTAACGACATAACTTCTTCACTTTTGAAGACCAAAAACGATATATATGATTCGGTCATTTCAAAACATGTGTGGAGCCCTAACATACCTTTAAGATAATATACTGCTCACAAAAAGTAGGGGATATTTTGACACAGAAGCGATTAAAAAATAAATAGTCATTGTTTATTGATAGAGCTGTTTTCAAGTGACAATATTCAGCTAAAACAGAAACAGTTACAACAGGTCACGTGACTTAGAGCAACACACAAAAGACAATGGGGTCTACACCTACACTAAGAATCTGTGAATATTTAAGTTCTTCATAATTTTCCGACCTGGAAAACCCCTCTTCGACAGGTTTTCCTACGTTATTAAGGTGCAAATGTCACCATCGGTGAGACAATGTACCACGCAATGGCATTGTTTACGCCTACCATTTCGTCCTGTGACAAAACCGCATGATAAAAAGTATCTGCATCTTCTTAACGGAAGCATTAGGCGTCTGTCTTAATAAAGTTTGCATAAAAATGATCAGCCATTGCTGTGCTGGATTCATGCAAAATTTGGGTGTCGACCCTTTGTCTACTTTCAGATTACTCAAGGTCACAAGCTGAAACGTATCAGTATTCATATCGAAGGTCTCTATGAATCTTTGTTTTATGAATTATAACAGTATAATATATTACTTATTTTGAACAGTATATTTACGTAAGATTTCAGACAAATTGTTGGTATTCAAATGGGTACTAATTGTGCTACTCCTTCTAATGATAAACAAACTGAAGCATTTAGCTCAACACCTAGATATCTTGACGACCTTTTAGGCCCGATTTCTCGTTGAAATTAATACCCGGGTAAACATTCGGCATACCAACATTTTGCACTTTGCCTTTCGGTGAAATAAACGACGGATTTATTAATCTGATTTATAAATGTGACCTGAAATCGGGCCTGAAACATTGACACTTGGAAGGCATGCTGAATCGAATTTACCCACATGAACTGCAGTTTTAAAATCTAATGCCTACGAAATTTACATTTGATAATTGCGAACGGATCTGTTTTGTCCAAAATTCATGGTCCATGCCATGAAATTGACTTTGACGTAGTAAAATATCCTTTTTAGCTCGTCTGTTCGAAAGTACCGGGAAAGCTATTGTTGTCACTTTGGCGTCGGCGTGGGCGTGGGCGTCACACTTTAATGTTTTACGTTAATTATTTTTTAAAGTTTCATATCTCAGCAACCACTTGCAAGAACCTTTTGATATTTGGAATATATTCATATCATAGCATATCCTTCTATTTCGTAACACCATACCCCTGGGTGAGGTCTTGGGGTGGGGAATAGGGGTCAAACTTTAGGTCACAGTCACTTTAAAGTTTTACGTTAAAGTTTTTTTTAAGTTTTTATCTCAACAACCACTGGCAAGAACCTTTTGATATTTAGAATATAATCATATCATAGCATATCCTTCTATTCTGTAACACCATACCCATGGGTGAGGACTTGGGGTGGGGCATAGGGGTCAAAATTTAGGTCACAGTCACTTTAAAGTTTTACGTTAAAGTTTTTTTAAAGTTTCATATCTCAACAACCACTGGCCAGAACCTTTTTATATTTGGAATATGATCATATCATAGCATATCCTTCTATTTTATAACACCATACCCCTGAGTGAGGTCTTGGGGTGGGGCATAACCTTTCATTACATAACACTCTTCCCCAGGGGCAGACCCTGGATGGGGCGTAAGCCACACTCACTTTAAAGTTTTTCAATTAGATATGTCTCCTTTTCTCATGGTTGGATTCCTATGATATTTGCACTGTAGTTAGATATTGATTCAAAGTTTTACAGAGTAGCACCCCACCCCACTCATTGACCTTAAGGTCAAGGTCAAGCACTTAGAAATCTGCCGTTTTGTTAAAGTACTCTCTGATAGGATACTGTTCCATAGTGGTTGGGATGGATTTAATTTATACTTGAACTGATGTTAGATATTGGCTTTAGTTTCACAAAATACTACCCCCTACCAACTGGGTGACTCTTAAGTCAACGTCAATGATTTTATAAATATGTTGACAATACTTGGACATGCTTGCATGAAGTATTACGAAGTGCAATCCATAGCGACAAATGCCTATGAGATGGGCAAGCACCAGTTCAGGCGAGCTTTGCTGTCAGGCGACAGCTCTTGTTTAAATGGCGACACACTACTCGTTCGTGATTTACATTCTCATCTTATTCAGTTTACCAGAGAACCTAGCCATACGACTAACTTCATTCCTGTAGTAAAATTACGACTCCTAAACTTCTCCAACAGGGGGTATGGGTATCTTAAATTTTGGAAGTATTTTTTTCAAATGTAATTGCCGACACCATTATATGAACTGGTTTCTAAATTCGATGTCGGATTTAAAACACTTTTGAGGCCTTAGCTATCGGAACCAGAAATTTATGGTGGCGTGGTTTATTAATTAAAACCAAAATACGTTCTAAACGTGTTGGATATTGTAACAGAAATGTAATGCTACAGTCTGCATGCTTATTACTTACCCAACCATGGATCATTACTGTGATTCCGTCTCTTATTGCACGGTGGGTCGGGCATCAGACTCTGTGATGGACTCGACAAAAACATTTAATTTTGGTTGGCTGGAGACAGAGTTCGTCTTGTCTGTTGCTTGGTCATTCGGGACTCAACGTGCTCCAGTATGTCGGTGGTGTTGTTTGACACCCAGGCAATATCCAAGTATCGCAGCACGTTGTTTCTATAGAGTCCTCATCTTTGATCCATCAAAGTTTTTAGTCGTGATTTGTTTGTTTGGTCTGTGATTATCCATTTATTGGGTTAGGGAATCTTCACGCGAACCAATCAGCTAACTAAAAAATTCAAAGTTCTGCAGAAGGACAAATTCAAGGCGGCACTTCTGTTGTGCTTCTTCAGTGTTACGCGTTCTTAAGTCCGCTTGTCAGAGGCCCTCTAGCAGTGATCACCTATATAGCTGCTCATTTTGCTCTCTGTTTTGCTTTATAATTTCAAAAACAAAACATTTAAAAAATAGATCTTACTATTGGTTTCATTTTGGGATACCTGAATGACAACCTGTCGTTTGTTCTGCTTGCCGTGCGTGTCTTTCTGTTGCCAATTTATGTACATGTATATATTTCCCTTTGGGGTTTGAAGACGGTATATGGGATATGGGATCTGAATACTATGCCTATCTTTTTACTTTTTAGAGTTATTATTCAAAACTTGAAACGAAATTCCAAAGTTTTTTGGTTGACTACGGCCTGAAAGATTATGTGATGTGAACTTGAAATTAAGGATCTCTATATTTACAATGGAAAGCTTATTTCAGAGTAACGACTTCTATTTTCCCATATTCAATATACTAGTATATATAAACGTACCTTTACCAGATTTTTTGCGAAAGACGATGGCCAGGTCTTACTCTGTTTTGTGTTTCTTTCAGGATGTTTTCACACTACCTGTCGTATACAAATATAGTTTGGGGCACAGCAATACTGATAGTGGCTATATGAATATTGGAGACGTGGTTAAGAACAATGGAACGGTAAGTTGTTTTCATTTTTATACCAAGATTAAGAGGAAGTTACCAAGAAAAGCACAACCAAGTTTGTTTTGGATTAGCATTTTTCCGCAGACTATACTGTGCAAAATATATTTGCAATTTTGATATCTCCATCTTAGAGAAATATCAAGTAAGTTTTGGTCTTTTCAGATTATTGGGTATATTCTGAGAATTCAGGAAATTAAGACTCATATAACTAACTATGTTCTGAAAAGTTAGATCCCTTGGAAGCAAGGAACACACCAAAGTACAGAAAATATCAGACTCGGTTTAATAGAGTCTGTTCATGACTAGTAATGAAATTTGCGACACCAGCCATGCCCCCTAGCACCGGCTTAAGCGGAGCTCCATTTTAAAATTACTCAAATGAAAATGATCCCAAAGGACCAGAAAATACAATCTGCACCATGATAATGTACGGGGAGACGTTTTACGGCCACCACACGGCACAAACACCAGCTGCTGTGAAGATAAATATGTTCTAAAAAGTCGGGTCCCTTGGAAGCAAGAAAGCCCATTTTGGTGCAGAAGTCTTTTAGACGACTGTCTCTTTGAAATAAGTGCTAAAATTTAAGTGTATTCGCCGCCAATAGTTATGTAGGGTCACTGATGAAGCTTCACTAGCCAAAACCGCGTGGTCTGGCCCACATCGAAAATACCATTTTCCTTCTTATCAATGGAGACTTTGCCCTTAAAAGAAACATAGTTTAGATTTTTTAAATGCAAACAAACGGTTAGAACATGAGACAATAGACATGTAAAAATACGGGAAATGTCGCTTCGATTTGGTAGTCATGAAAAACTATAAACGTTGAAGGTGTCGTAACGCAAACCTCACATCCTATAAAAAAGCAATGTATAAAATGCAAACGTGGTTTCTTTCCATGGTTTTCAAAATCACTGATATAATATTTTGTCTTGCTAAACGAAAAGTTGGTTGTGCAGCCATGTGATAAAGCAAGGATGTAACTAAATGTTGCAAATATCATTGGCCACGGTACGTCGATATTCCGTTAAATGCAGAAATGTTTAGTTATTTTATTTTCTTATTTTTTTATGTTCTTATATTACCTCAAAGTTCCCGTGGCATTATGATGACTTTAGAATTTGGATTTCAGTATAGTTTTATGTCATGTAGAAAAGAAGAGTTCTTTTTCAGAAATATTCATGTTTACATATCTGCCATTAGTGGGTAAATGATTAAAAAAATGCAGAATGGAAATGACATCTAGAACAGAACATGTCAAAGTGTAAATATACTTGTACCAACTGCAGTGTGATAGATGTGCATTTCTTCCTTCTTCGGTATCGCTTAACTCCAAACGTTTAGAGGTCTTGGCAGACCGCGGGAATTCATCTCCGAACCTCACTTATTGGTGTAACTCCTGATGTAATTCGTCATGGCAGCCGCAGATGAAGGGACGGCACCTACACTCGCTACTCACTATATATGTGTGTGTGTCTTATCTGGTATATGCACCTGGACTATATAGTAACTATAAAGAATGGAAGCCCAATGCACCGTTGCAACACGTTTTCAAGGTAAACCCGGCGTCTGAAGGAACTCTTGACGTCGAAATGATGCTTTCCATGTGGCAATGATCATTGAATCAGTGCGGATTTAACATTTAACCAAAAAAACATATATTACAGCTGTATATGACAAGGAACCGTTTTAATCGGTGTTTTGTAAAAAATCACATTTGTCCACCAGGTTCAGTACTGACAACGAAACTAGGAAGGAGTAACAAAAGAAGCATGCAAGTATCTAGAACGCAGCTGTAAAAGCTACGTGTCTTACTGCATCGGTAAGATATCACTACAAACCTGTAAATGATCTCATAAAACCGATTTCACTGTGCTAGAATCCTTCTTAGTTTCGTTTTCGGTACTGAACCTGGAGGACAGAAACGATTTAAAAAAACACCGCTTAAAACGATTCCATGTGATGCTGCATAGGCGCTTTCAGTAAAAGAAAACTGAACTTGCACGGGGCCGACGAGGCTTTTGCCGCCAACATCTCCCCGACTTGCAATATCGTTGCAGCAAGCACCTATTGGATTTGAAATATATTCGGTGCTTTTGACGCAGTTTGTGTAGATTCTGCTGTGTCTTGTACAAGCATAATTTGTTTATGCATACTATGTATGAAAACTGTTTCAGAAAGCAGTTAACAGTGCCACTAACACAGATAAAGTGGGGTAATTTCACTACGGCTTATATATCAAAGGAAATACTAGCAAAGTTTGTAGATATCTCATAATGACAGTTTGGATTGATAAATTCTAAGTTGTTTCTTTTCACAAAACTAGGGAAAATGATCAGCCTACTTAAAGTAGTCGAACTTTGCCAATCACTGCAATTATGTATATTTTCAGCAAATCATTACAATACCATTGGACAGTGCAGCATCATCACATGACGACTCAGAGGAAACACAATATATGAATATTGGTCTCGCAGCTACATCCTGTAATGACAATGCCAGTGAAACTTGCGTCCGACGTGATGTCAGACAGGAAAAGGTATATATGAGTGTTCATTCATCTTCGTCTTTATTACTCAACAGTATTAGGTTGTTTTGCAATGGATGCTTTTTTAATTCCCCGATTGGTTTGTAATATGAGCCGGATTTACAAGGTGGACTATAGGCGCTGCAAGAATCTAGTGCTCTGTGCTTGATCCACTACACCCTAGAACAAGAATTATTCTAACCTATAACAGTCAAACCTGCTTATATGGTCACCACTATTAAGGGTCCACCTGTCTTTATCAGCAGCTTAAAGGTAAGCGTTTTAATGCTCAGGAACTAATACAATCAGGTACCATATCATGCCCTCAAATCCGACAAACAGTTCACGAAACACATGCACGGTAAATCAAATGAACAGCTCTTTCCCAAACATGTGGTCATTTATCTACCCCAAATACAAACAACAGCAGCATCCTTTTTTACCTATTTTCTATAATTTTAAATTAGAAAACAACACAGAAAGCATAGGTAATCAAGTTGCTAAAATACCACAGAGAAGCGGACGTAAAAACATGAAATGAACTATGGAAATGAACTCTATAAGCAGAAGGCTTCCGTTCAGATCCATGTCTAGTCATCAGTGTTTGAATATAGTAGGCATGTATGCTTTTCTTGCTTAGTTATATGTCTACTGTTTATATACAAAAACAAGAAACAGAGAGGAACCACAACAGAATAACTGTCTTGGAGCGGTCAGTAATAGATAACTAGGAGAGGGGTGCGGGGTGCGGGTCAACCTTTCTTAAGCACTCAGGTGTTGGGTTTCCCTTGGGTGACCCCTTAAGACAGGTAAGACAAATACCTTTTTAGAACTTTTTTACAGACAAAGGCTTTTACTGTAAAATGTCTGTGCATAAATGCATGTTATCAGGGCTGGTTTTCCTCTTGATCTTCCTCAAAGTCAAGTGTTGAAGCCCCGACAGTGTTATTTTTTGTTCCTCAAGCTGGCCTTTTATGGTGTTAAATTAAAATCACAAAGACTTCCTTCAAGGGCAGAGAACACATTCAAACAAACGAATATGGGCCATCTTCGAAGTTTCGGCAGTCTCATCAGTGACCCTGACAAGATCTCTTGACGAAAGTCAGAGAAAAACACAATGTTATTTCTGAATTTCAATAAGCCAGTCGAGTCAAAGGCTGAATAGTATCAAAAACGGTCGAAATGAAAAGTGTTGAACGGGATATGAATCAAAAATGTCTTTTCTTGAGCTGCCAATCCAGCTTGCAGAAATGAAGCTAATATTGTCTCATAAGAGACAAAATGAGCCGCGACACGAGAAAACAAACAAAGTGGTTGTGCGCCCAGCGCAGACTCAGATCAGCCTGGGCATCCACCTAGTCTGACCAGAGTCTTTCCTAAGCGCTTAAAATGTAGCTAAGGGTCTAAGCTACCTTCATGCGGACAGCGAAGACTCTGATCAGACTAGACACATTCTTTGGATTCCAAATGTTTCATACACAGTAGGACAACGGAATTCAAAACGGTTTTCACGATAATCTCTCACTTCCAAATTTCAGCATTTAGGCAGAAAAGCTAAACTTTCTAAAGTTGCAATGGCATTGCCATAAACATTTCAAAACTGCATACCTTTGAGAGTTTTGGCAATAAACTGATGCATTCTCATGTAAAAATGTTGCAAAGAAACGTACTCACAGGTACAGAAAAGCAGAACTAAAATTTTTGACTGATAAGCCCATAATCTGAAAATCAAATGTTCTATAGTTTTGATTAAAAGGGAGGTAATTCACAGTCTCGCACACTTTAAGATGCAATGTTCGCCTTTTGAAAGTTTGTTTAGGTTTGATTTCGACGTTTCTAGAATGTAGGGTTTCTGTTGAAGTAAACGAGTCCAACATAATGGTAGTACGCATGCGCAGTAAACGCCTAGTCGCAGTTCCTATTGTTTACTAGGTATGCGTGGTAACTCTGTACACGCAAGCAGAAAACTGAGACGTTAGATACTTTTCCGTATACAAATGTGTGGGCAATTAATTAAAAGTAAAATAAATTGAAAATATTATTTTGAAATCGTCTATAGCACGACTTAAAATTGCGGCGGAATTTGTTTTGACGAGTACGGAATACTAAGCGTATTGAGATAATACGATTTATTCCGTAAGTCGCCTTATCTTAGTTGATACAGGCATGAAACAATACTTTGTTGATTTTCCCAAGTTGCCTCTGATTTTTGCACTTGTCAATTTCAGCTTCGTGTAAATATTTGCTTTACACACAGAGTGCGATTGATGCAGTTTAGAAATATGCTGACTCTAGCGTACTTCGAAGAATAACCGTACCGGCAGTCTGCATTCAAAATTATTACTTTTGGTCTAGAATTAAAGATAAGATATTAAATTTTAATAGCACACCAGGTTTGGTTCCTTTTCAACCGTAGATATTGTGTATCTATACGGGTCCCCAATGTTTCGTCATTCTTCTTATTGTGATTATATACCGACTACACACTGAAGATTTGTAATTAAGCCTAAAATGTGATAAAAAAAACAACAACATTTATTCGATATTTTCAAGAATTGTTTTTGAACTATGATTTTATCAGCCAGCCTTCATTCAATGACATTGAATTATATATTCTGATCTTATTTGCTCAAAGGCTTCAATTTTGGAGCAAGAAACCATTCTGTATTACTTTGATACAAAGAACATTTCGAAGAGAAAGACTCCTTTACAGTGCTTGTAATGATAGAAATGCTTTCATTACATCTGAAGAAGATAAAAGATACATTCTTTTGGACAATTTTTAAAATTGATTTGGCACAGGTTATATAAACAAACTATTAATATTTTGGTTGGAACAAAGTGTAATTCCCTTGTAGCAGATTTTTTTGTTAGGCAAATTCTCTTGATACCAATGTCCTATTTCTTGGTTTACATTTACTATTTCTGAATCAGCTGATTTTGTTACTTAAAACATTATGATAAACGGGATGATTTGATTTTAATGTAATAATTGTTCATTTTCCATGGTAAGTCGGAGATATTCTTCGTCCTAGAGCTTACGACGTTGATAAGTCTCAGCAAATTTTCTTTGCGAGGGTTTCTTGTCATGTTTATAACTTAAACACTGTAAAATATAACAGTGGAACTTCTAAAACAAAGCTTAGCCTACTGGTATCACAAACACCGTCAAGCTTTTCTTTTCAAACATTTATAGCTTTTTAGTTTTGTTGGTTGGGGCCGGAGTTTACCTTTTCTGTTGCTTGGTTATTCGGGGTCTAACTGATGGTTTTCTTTTGCTCCGGTATTTCAGTGGTGGTGTTTGACTTCCCAGGGGCCTCCTAGTATTGTAATACGTGATTTCCGTCGAGTCCTCATCTCTGATTCATCATAGGTCTTATACGTGATTTGTTTGTTTCCGATGATGTTTCATTGATGAGTTAGGAAATCTTCATGCGGACCAAACAGCTAACTAAATGTTTCGAACCACTGCAGAACCAGTGGGCGAGGTTTGGTACCCGTAAAACTAGTTTAAGCCCCCGAGTAATCTTTTGCTGACCGTTCCAAGGCGGTACGTCTGTTGTGGTTCTTTATGCCGGGCCGATCATTGAGTCTGATACCTGACCAACTGGCGTGCAATCAAAGAGGGAAGCAAAGTTATTAACTATGATTGGGTAAACTATTATACATGCGGAATGTAGCACTGCATTTATGTTATATACAGTGCGTTTGTAACAAACGACAATTTTTCTTAATTGATAAGAAAAATCAGAGCTACCTACTATTTTTTTGAATTTATAAACTAAGTCACCAAACTTGCTTTACAGATATGTCTGTAAAAGATCTACTGAAAACAGCGACATGACCTATATTTCACGGTTTATTGAAAAAAAAAAATTAATTAAATGATATTCATCTGTTACGTTCGGGGTGGTTGGTTGGTGCGATGGTGCTGGGTATAACTGCTAGTGCCGGGGCTTCCTACTGATTTGGATTATAGTAGGGCAAGGGTTTCTGTGCTTGCATCACATGTAGGCGCGAAGTTGGCTTACGCTTGATGATCTGGCTATAGGGAGGCCATCTGGGTTCAACTGTTTTTGCTTCTGCATCTCAGAAGTGTCCTTGCTGCTGCGGGCTCATCTTGTTTCATCTCAACATTTTATTTATATGTAGGGTAAAGTCGAGTAAGCTCGGACAGCGGGTAAATTCGGACAGTGACATTGTTTCGTTTATATGTCTGTTGTTTGGAATTCAAACAAAAATTAACTAGGCAAACAGTGGAAATCCTGATAAGCCGGCTTATTATGAGCCGTCTCATCTGTATTTTCACTGTTTGCAATGGTATGTCCGAATTTACCCGCTGTCCAAAGTTACCCGACTCGACCCTATATGTTTGGTTCTTTCAATCAATCGACAGGTTAGAAGTCCTTCACAAAGACAGAATAATTTGTTTGTTAATGAATCATAACAGGCACCAAGGCAAGGGCTACCCGCGCGTAAAACCGGTTTAAATCGCTTATAATAATCATTTCTTACCGTTCCAAAGCTCTGCTCCTACTGTTGTTATCACTAGTGTCATTGTTTGTCGCACCTATTAGCCTTTGACTAGTTAGAATGGCGTCGCTGTCAATTGCCGGAAACGGTTGCCTTTTTTTTTGTTTTTACTTTTTGTATATTATTTAGAAAAGCCTTGCTGTCAATTGCCGGAAAAGGTAGCCTCAGGTTTTCGTTTTTGCTTTTTTTTGACTTGTGGTATATTATCTAGGATAGCCTTGCTGTCCATTGCCGGAAAAGGTTGCCTCGTTTTTTCTTTTTCTTTTGCTTTTTTTCTTTTTTTTTTTTTACTTTTTGTATATTAATTAGGATAGCATTGCTGTCTATTGCCGGAAAAGGTTGCCTCGTTATTTTCTTTTTTTTTTTTTCTTGACCTTTTGTATATTATTTAGGATAGCTTTGCTGTCAATTGCCGGAAAAGGTTGCCTCGTTTTTTTTACTTTGTATGGCGTCTTTTTTATTTGCCTTTCCCATTTGGTGTTGAAGGCAGGATATGATAATCAATGATTCCTACTATTGTGTTCATATCTCTATTCTCCAATTAAATATATAGAAAACAGGAAATGCTCTGTTTTAAAGATACACCCCCACAGCAAGCCACTCCGCATGTTGTAAACCATCATTTTACACATCAGGCTGAGGCCGAGAGGGGAAGATAGTCTACTGCTGAAAAACTGAGAAGTCGGAGGGGTCATTAGATAGTCCGTCCCTAAAATGAAGCGTTTTGTTTTATTAGATAAACGAGATTGTATTTGTATATTGTACAACTATTTACCTTTGTCGATGTGAAAATCGCATAATATTGACCGGCACGTGACGTTAAATTACCCAATGAAATTATGCGCTACATCTTGGTCATATAATAATTGTCATTACCTATTGTGCATATTTTATTCTAAGGGTATTTATCAAATATAGTGCAGTAGATAAGAAGACGCAGAAAACATGTTTTGCTTACTGAAATTTTACTGCCCCCTCTCAGTAAAGACGGTCATTTTTTCTGGCATAGTGTCGGCTATTTGAGAATGACTGATTCACCGTTAGTAATTACAATGACGAATATGATAAGATGCATTTTAAAACGGTCTTATTTTTTCAGGCTGATACGCAAATCAATGAAAATGTGATTGTCGACGATGTTCACAGTGATGGCGAGGAAAGTGATTACCAAAGTTTGAATGATAGCGGGTGCGGCTCTACACACTCAACAGGTGCAATAAACCAAACCTGTGTAAATCTCAAAGAAAACGAAAATATACCAATCAAAAGTGTTATTTCAAAGGAGGATCCAATAAGTCTTTTACCTAAAATGGCAGAAGTATTTCGTCCGTTGATTGTTGATTCCATCTTGGTCTCAGAAATACTACCTTACATGTCATTACAAGGTAAATTTTGTTTTTGTGTTTATGCGTCAAACCTTAAAGATTTGAGAATGTATCTTGATTATGCGTTGTCCGTACGTCCTAACGTCCGTAGTATCCTGCGGTCATGAGGCTCAAGAAAGACTGAGCCTCGGGTTTTGAAATTGTAGCTATGGATCTAGTCTAGTCTAGTCTTGTCTATCTCATAATCTTGCAAGGTCGTTGGGGCACCACGGATGACTTTACAACAATCCATTTCTGCCTAATCTTCATTTCAGCTGCCATAGTTCTGCTGACAAAGTCCATCACTAACACTCTTTGATATTGTCATCCCACATCTCAATTTCCTTTCATTGTGCCCTGTAGAATCGTCTTAGCTAAGCCAGACGACAATGAAATTTACCAAACCACCTTACTTTCCGTTTCGTGACCATATTCACCGCATCATACTCTCCAATGGCTGCTTGGATTTTTCGGCGAAAATCCGCATTGGTAACGTTACCTTCGGTATTCAGTAACCTTCGGTAGCATCTCATAACAAAGGCCAGTGTTCTGTTCTCATAATCTGCTGTAAAGGTCCACGATTCACAGGCATAAAGAAATATGGATGTAATAACGGAAGGCAAAGCTAATTAACTGATACTGTATTAGCATGAGTTCATCTGTATTAACAATTAACAACACGTTTGACGACCTGTATGTACGTTAGTAAGTGAACGTCCAACCAAAACAAAGATCATACAGAGACGGGACGTCGGATTAAACTCTGACATCCGAACGTGCCACCAACCGTAATGTTACTTTTAGTAACTGTATGTGGTCGTGAGTTCGCGGCTCAACGTCGCCATCCGACGACTGGAAAACTCTCTCTGTCAACCCAGCAGTAAATGGGTACCTTTTTCGAATTAGGGGAGGATGCGGCAGCAAAAGGAGAGAGATGGGCTCCGCCTTTCATCAGCTGTGCCCAAGACACAGTGGGTCTCTAACCCCCACAGCCCCTATTGCAATTAGGCTATGGGAAACCTTTACCTTTACCTTTTATGTGCTGCCCCACAGCGAGACCTTCCTCTTGTACACACACGTATTTAGTTCTTTGATTGTTGTAGCGTTGTGTTTGTTTGTTAATTTATAAGAAAAATGCCATTAGATATTGGCGTAATTAAGTCATTTAAGATGTATAATTTGACTTTTTTTGAATTTTTTATATTGATTTGATTATCCCTCTAAACAAGCTGAAAGCTGAAAACGCTCAGGTAAAACAAATTATTCACTGTTAATGATTGTCTCACCGTTTATAATTAATTTAAAATCACTGTAGCATCCAAAGCGGATCCAGTGCTACCGAAATAATGTGTGAGTTACATTTATATAATGGCAAGTTGCAATGTAAGATTTTGTTGCAAAGACGTTTGGTTACTTCGGAATAAAATGAAGTTAAGAACAAATATGTAAACCTTTTCCAAGACTCAGCTAAGTAATGAAAACGAATTCCGACTCTTTAAATTTCCAGTTGACAAAGGAAAATTACAATGTATGGAGAAAGGCTCTACTAAAGAAGCTGCTTCATTACTTTTGGATGAAATAATTGCCAGCCAGGAACCTGGAAAATGGACAATGTTTCTCGACGCTCTGAAAGAAGCAGGTACAAAGTAATATATAAAATAGAATGACGTAATTGTACTGGCAGCAACGTTTTCAATGTCCGTAGATGATCAAAATTTTGTTGAATGAATATGAATACACACCAACTGATACAATCAAATTCCACATATCAACTACAATATCAAAATTCGAAAAAAACGTCACATTGCTAACTTAAGACATCCTATTAAAAATAGAAACAGTTATGTACTAAACGAATGGCGTCCTATGTACAACAGAAACAGTACATCACGGAGACTGTGGGTTTAAACGATATTTTATTTGTCAAAAAGTGGGTACAAGATACAGAAAATATTGGACCAGGATTTGATCGAAAGCCAAAGGCTTATGAGGACCATCTCCATGTGCAGACTATTAGTAAGTGAAATGCATGTGGTCACCAAGTAAGAAGCAATATTTAAGAATTGAAATTTGATTTTTCAGCGTTCATCGTGTGATGAAGCCAGTGGGCGGAGTTAAAAGTCCATGAAGCATAGAGCACTTCTTGTATAATTTCAGCGACGACCACTGGCTTTTTCACACGATGAACGCTGCAAAATCAAATTTTTATTCTTATATTTACACTTTACCTTTAGACCCTTCCTGTGGTGTTTTCATTGTAATTTGAAGTAAAATATGCAAGATATGCGTCGAAGAAAATGTAGTAACGACGTATTAGGCCATTAAGTTGAACAGCCGTCGCCATAACGTGGCGTCAGTCGAACGTTACGTGGACCAATGATCAAGACGTTTGTTTACCTCAGACGTCGCTTGACGACAATGTGGCATGATCAATTGTCGTTCATCGGTGTATGAAGCCAGTTGCTGTTATAGGTTAACCTATAGGAAGTCAGTGGAAAATGTAAATATAAAGCTATCTATTATATACTCGAGTATGTTTACCAATAACATAATTTTTAATTTCTGAAAACTAAAAGCGTTCCATAATTTGTTTGATTCTAACAGCTTAAATAAAAAAAATGAACACAGATGTTAAATGTAAATGTAGTTGGTATGTAAATGTAGTGGGTGTCCTGATCATTATGCTGAGGCCAGCTTGTGACCATCCACCTAGGAAATGTTTGTTTACTTCAGTACCGTTATTGCTTTTTTTATTTACCCTATTTTGGTGTTGTGGGCGGGATGTACTATTTGATTGTATCGCATCTTTGCATAGGGGTGGAGTAAAAAATATGCAATGACCAGGAACCGATATAATTAGGCCTCATATCTTACCTTCAAAACAAAATGCGTTATGAAGGTTTTGCCTGTATAAATAAATATTTTGGATTTGTCAGTGCTTCTATGGCGTACAAGTTCGGACTTAAGATTTTTGTACATGGACGACATTTGTTTTCAGGGTAATTTTATGTTTCAGTGCCATTTTCTTTTTATTTCAGGTTATGAACATGTCTCCAGAATATTAATGGGAGAAACAGAGACTGATTTTTATGTTCATCGAAAGCTTCTACAAATTTTTACTCCGCACATAGTTGACAATCTATACCCCAGAGAGCTAACAGATATTCTCTTCGCCAAGGATTTGATTAGCATAGCTGATAAAGAAGAGATAGAAAATACACAAAGAAATAAGAACACATCCGCTTCCACGCTAGTGTTGCTTGACAGAATTCCAAGGAGAAAAGACAACTGGTTTTCAGAGTTTGTAGTTGCATTACGAGATTGCGGCTACGAATTTGTAGCTGAAGAAATACGTATACAAGACGAATGCAGTCCTTCTGCGATATGCAAAGGTAAACCGCTTATAAATCTCAGGCGACTACATGGGCACGTGTAAGATGCACAGAACATACTTAAATGTTTTATATGAAAAGTGAACTTGTTACATAGTCTCAGTACAATAAACACCACTTTTGGATATTTTGGCGGTCATCTGCTTGGAAAGAGCTAATCCTAGGCTTTTCGCTTGTCTTTCTTTTTTGTGAACCATCGTTTTTGTTTTCCTTTCTCATCTTCAGGAAAGGATGCGGAACTTTATTTTATCGATTCCTGGTCAGTACATTTTCATCAGTATTGCACAATTTGTATAAATCCATGTCAATCTGTCATATAAATTTGTAAGGTCTGTATGGTAAATATGCCGAGCTTTGCACACCGACAAACATTATACAGTGTAACCTGTCAAAAAAGGCCATCGCCATAAAGCAACAACCTGCCTTCAGAGGTAAAACTCTCATATCCCAAAGTAGCATTTTCAGTATTAGATCGATCTGAAATATACATGCACCTGACTTGAGCGAGCAGTTTATGCTCATCTGAGCCAGCGGCTCCGGGGAAGCTTATAGGATAACAGCTCAGTCGTCCGTCATCGTCTTCCGTCCACAGTTTCAAACGGCTTCTCCTCTGAAACCCCTTGGAATATTGTAACCAATGGGCCTGGTATGATTTTGGCCATATTTCGGCCCCATTTTTATGAATTTTTAGAATTGTATCTTTTAACCTCTGTTTATGATAAATTATTATTGAAACCTTTAACTATATATTATGATTCAACATAATTCTTGCGATTTTTATGTGTTTTTTTTCTGCACGTCTAGTTGCATCCTGCTCATCTGATTTTTGGCATTTTCAACCATTTTTCGCTTGCATTTAATCTATGAAATGCATCAGCACATGAATGAGCACATCTATTTAGCACAATAATGCATTATAATTATGCAAAAAAAATCAGCTCTGCACATTTATTTGCTGATACTCAATTTCATTCTTTTCTTTTCCCAAAACACCTTGCAGTTTCTCTGACGGTAATCTCAACATAAAATGCCCATATCTCCGCTCATAAACAAAATAAACGTATGATGTGGGTATTCGTTTTCTTTGTCAGAACAGAACACAGGAAATCATTTGGTACACGTTTTATTTCGATCCTTTGAATTTTTTTTGTCAGCGTCTCGCGACTTGGAAACTTGGGTGATTGGGAACTACCTGGACAGGCTTTCTTTTTTACAGTGCTGTACCACTTATTAGTATATCACCAAAAACATGATCACGTGCTCTTTAAAGCTGTATTATGTGGCATGTCGTTAAAGGAAAAGCTTAATAACACAGTTTACTTGCCGTTTAAAATAAAATTATTGAAACAACAGGGCCTTATGGCCCTTTTTTTTACTTTTTCGTGGGTACTTGCACTAGCATTGCACACTACCGGAGAGGCATACACTTCATATGCATGTGCCGAAGGAATATTGCCACGCATAAATTGAAATTAATTATGGGGAAATTAAAGTGTCCCTCTGGTCATAATTACGTTCTGAATAGTTAGATCCTTTGAAGGCAAGGGAAACACCAAAGAAATGAAAAAAGCAGACTCGGTTAAATTGGGTCGGTTCATGACCAGCAATGAAATTTACACAACTGGCCACGCTCCCTAGAACCGGCTTAAGCAGATATGATTGTTCAAAATGATTGTTAATTAACGCAATGATACCAAAGAACCATAACATATAATCTGCACTATGATGATGAACAGGAAGACGTTTACGCCCGCCACATGGCAAATTACCAGTTATAGTGAGGATAAATAAGTTTGGAATAGTTGGATCCTTTAGAAGCAATGGATACACAAAAGAAATGAGAATAACAGACTCTTTTTAATTCTGTCTATTGGTGACCAATAAAGACATGTGTCACGCCCCCTCTCCCCTCCCCCCACCTCGGCACGGGCTTAAGCAGAACACTATTTTCAAAATGACTCTAAATGAACACAATGATCCCAAAGGACCAGACAATATAATCTGCACTATGATGAAAAAGCATTGTAGGAAGCTTACCGTTGTCAATATAGAGACAGCAATTTAAATATGAAACAGATGAACTGTAGAATTTTCAATTTTAAGTTCCATGATCGGATTGGATCAATAAACTCCGAAATGTTGGCATAGGACATCATTTATGTATATACTTAGGTTAATTTGATTTTTTGTGAAAAGTGTTTCTTACCCACTTTAAAGAGCCCTTGTTTAAACTCCGCCTCAAACCCGTATATTAAGAAAAATTTCAGCAATTGCAAGTTAGGGGCGCAGTAAGTGCCCATTGAAACCTCTATAGTTATTTTTTTTTGCATATAACTTTCAGTAGTTTAGTGTATATAAAGAGCTGGAGTACATTTATTTTGTTTTAAAGTCTCTGGAAAACATTTTAAGTTGCTTTTTTATACTTCAGTCAGCTTGTTTATATCTCCTATATGTTAGCGCAAGCAGAATGCATTTAAAATCTTGTCACGGTAGGCATGTTGACAACTTCGAGTGATATAGTGTACTCTTTTGCTTAAGCCGCGCCAAGATGTGTATCGAAGTAGTGCCCACCTTCCTTCTTTTGAATGTGGTATCTGCTCTTGATAATCTCATATATTTTTATTTCATAAATGCGCTAAATTCATACCTTAAAGTCAGTTTGTCATTTCATTTGCAGATGTTCAGTATGCATCAGCATTAAAGCCTAAACCATGTACTAATAGGCCAGTGACTGGAGCTGCTCATCAGAAATCTGCATCTGATGAAGAATCACGATGCCGAGGAGCTTTGTGTGAGGAAGGTAAGTTTGCTTTTGGAAAAACATAGTTGTTCTTTAGAGGGAGTCACTGCCACAAGCATAAAGCTCGGCAAACTCTAGCACAATATAAGCAGTGAAACACGTTACGGGAGAATCAAACAGTTTGTATAGCCACACCAATACAAGGAACTGCGACAGCAGATATGCCTTAGAACAGCCCAAAATAAACATATTCTTATCTCATTTATGTTCGTGGCTAAATCATGGCCTCTGTGGAGAGTTGAGTGTATCAGTTATTGAAGATATATAGGATCTTACCCGAATGGTCATTCCATATGATATTTATGAAACGAGCATTCAGCGAGTTTCATAAATATAATATGAAACGACTACGAGCGTAAGGTCCTGTTCATCATATGACCCTTTAAAATGGTTTTATTTTTTCGCCTTCAAAATGAACATTATTTCAATAAGAAAACACATTGTTGACACGGACGTTGTCAATGACGTTACGTATACGCGCAAAAGTGTTATTACACCTGCGGTCATACGATTTTATGACAAAACGTTATCCACTGAATACCAGCGACGTCATATGATAAAAACTGTTCCACTTTGTCAATTGTGCTTCTTCTGTTTCTTCTTTCGGTGTCTTAGTAGGTTTAAACTTTGTAATTGTGGACAAACCCATGTACCTTCTACATCGCAGAGAGGCATTACAGAGAAAAAAACTACACATAATTGTTTAAAGTCATAAATGAAGCTATCGAGGAAAGGATAATCACAAAACAAAACTCACCAAGGACACCCAAAGAGAAACGCAAAGGACGAAACAAAACAATTTAATTCTGACAACAGACATACCCTATACAGACACACAAAGTCCAATGAAGAGGCCATTTATACAACACAACCCACATCATAAGCCATTCAAAATATCTAAAACACATATAACATTTTTCCTCGACTAAAAGTATCTTTCATGGGCGAAAGGATCAGTTTGTCAGGAGGACTGTCGGGCATCAATCGTATTGTCGAATGATATCAAACAGAGATGACGATTGAATTCGTTTTCTACCACATTTTATATCTATGATAATAAGCTTTGTTTGCATACCTTTACATTTATAGCGATTGACATTTGCTAAATTATATAATTTTAGCATTTGAGTGCTTAAACAAACAAACAACAACAACAACCAAAAACACACGGGATATTTCATATTATGTCGCTAGCGTTTATCCGTTTGTCCATCGAATGAAAACATTATTGTTCCCGGTAACTCGGTCTGGCCACATACTTTCGTTTCTTCTTCCACTGATTCGAGAAGGGCAGTTGTCAGTTACTGGCGAAAGTATGTGCACTTCGTACTGGTTAACCGCTTAGGAGGTCAAAGCCTGCCCAGGAATAGTGTGGTTAGGTTAGCTGACCGTCCCGACATGACTATAGCTGTTTACCGTGGACGTTAAACATCAAATAAATCAATCAGTTCCCGGAAACTCCTGCTTCCCCCTTCAGTTAATACCCATCGATCTAAAACTTGGTAAATAGTAAAACTATGACGTGGACGAGAACATACCGTTTTGAGGATATGCGCCAACAATTCAGTAGAGTTACAGCCGTTTTTATCTGAATTTCAAATTGTTCATTTCTGGATAAAGCCTCTTATGGTTTAAAGCGTATCAAGCTGAAATTTTGTAATGGTAAAAGTGAGATATGGGGTAACGCATATCGTTTTATGGTCACATTGTAATGTCAGGGTAATGACCCGTTAATAAAACCGATTTGGCATTTTCCAAGTTCTGAACCGCTTCAGTAAGGAAGCTGATGTTGAATATACTAATATTTGATAGGTAAACATTTTGATGAAGGTGAGGTAATTCGGCATTCATTTGTTATAGAACTTTTGCCTTGTTGTAAATACTTAGGCAGTTTATTGTTTCGCGAGTGTTTGTACCTAAGGTTTTGATATTTTATTGACGGTATGACCATGAAATAAAGATGGACCTATATTTTTATTTTCAATATGGCCATGCACCTTATAAGAGTTGACATACTTTTGCTGAAAATAAAATGCAATTTCATTATAATTGATGTACAGCGTAAGGTCTCTATGTCTATTAATATATTCTAAATATTTTGGCATTATTTCATAAAATGAAAAAACACATATTTGAATTATGCCCCCTTTTCGACTTTTTGTTTGCAAATTTCTGAATTGCTCCACACAGGACAGAAAACTGATTTTTACTGTACAAAGAATACGCGGTAGAGGTGGGGAAATCCAACATGTATTGATCACAGAATTATTATCACTGTCAGTATTTGTGCAGCTATCTGGCGCAAGAATGGCTGGGACTATAGTTTTGAAATTTCGTATGCGGAAGCATGTGGAAGTAAACTATACAGCCATGCAAGAAGAAGGGAATAATGCCTTTAATGTTTGTTTTCCTATTATACTAGTGCGCAGGGGAAACGGGCGTTATTGCCATGCTTGAGGTGCTTTCGAAGAAAGCAACGCCATCAACAAGAGGGGTTCGGTACTTTATGTTTGCGTTCGGCTCAATTTTGCGTCATGGGCTGTACGACCAGTGTCTTATACATTTAAGGCCAATGCATTGACTATATTTAATTATATTTTTGTTTTTATTACCCAGTCCTAAAGCTGGATGAAGAGTGTAAGATTACACAGTAGTTAAAACCGCGAAAAGCCTTGTCTGGCATGCAAGCATCAATGAACTAGTTTTTAAGTATTTTATAACCTAACAAACTATTGTAGACAAGATAGATATAGATGAAGAAGAAAAGCAGTTTATAAAGGAAAAAGAATTGCTGATGAAAACACGAGATGAAAAACAACGTAAGGCACAGCAGAACAAGGAAATAGAAGATCTAAAACAAGAAATTAAAGAATTGGAAAACGGTATGTGATTTACATTTAATTTAGTTAAGATGCAATTTACAAAGCAAATTTTGCATATTGTTGAGAATAATACAATTCATTATCTACAAGACTGAAACGATCATTGTATTTGGAACTTAACGGTTACTCACATATATGTACAATTAAAACAAATATGCACTTTTTGTGAATTAAGAACACGACCCTTATTGAAACCTTAGTAATGGTCAGGTAAGCCTCGATTTTAGCTCGCCTGGACAATGTCCAGGAAGAGCTATTGCACTTCTCCCCCTCCCCCGGCGTCGGCGTCGGAGTTGGCGTCGGCGTCAGCGTCCACAGTTACGTTAAAGTTTTTTTTAAAAGCTTATATTTTCTAAACCATATATGCATCTGGTTCATAATTGGTATGACGAGAGATATACATGTAGGTCCAAAGTAACTTTCAGAAAGACTCCTGCACTTGAGGTCAAGGTCACAGACCTTTAAGTTTAAAAAATAAGTTTTAATTCCTAAAGGAATATGTAAGGGAAGGAAATCTTACTTCTTAATAATATAAGTTTAGTATTTTTATCTCCCTTGATTATTTGATTATTATGCCGTTATTAGCTTATATTTTCCAAACCAGATGATGGATTGGATTCATATTTGGCATGATGATGGGTACTGCTCCAAAGTTTTATTAACCCACGCCTTTGACCAAAAAGCCAAGGTCACTGACTTTAGCATTTCACGTTTAAATTTTCCAAAGATCATATTTTTTTCTAAAGTATATGATTGGTTTGTTTCATTTCTAGCTTGCCTGGATAAAATCCAGAAAGAACTATGGCACTCCCCCTGGCGTGGGTCATCCAGAAAGAGTTATTGCACTACCCCTGGCCTTGGCGTTAGCGTCCACATTTACGGTTAAAGTTTTTTAAGAACTTTTCCAAACCATTTGATGGATTTAGTTCGTAGTTGGTATGATAATAGTTATATGTCTAAAGGTTCTTTCAGCAATACCCCAGCATACGCCTATGACCTTAAGATCAAGGTCACAAATTTAAATTTTACGCGAAGGTTTTACATTAAAGTTTTTTAAGAGCTCATGTTTTCCAAACCTGAGATGATAGATTTGGTTCATATTTGGTATGATGATAGAAATAGGTCCAAAGTTTCTTTCGGCAATACTCCCGCCCAGGCCTATGACCTCAAGGTCTAAGTCAAAGACTGAAATTTTACATCAAATTTTTGTGATAAATTTTTTGAGAGGTTATATTTGCCACACCAAATGATGGGTTAGTTAATATCTGGCAAGATGATAGATACAGGTCCAAAGATTCTTTGAGCAATAACCTGCTCACTCTCATGATCTGAAGGTCAAGGTCACTGACTTAGAAATTTCATGGTAAAGTATTTATAAATATCATATTTTCAGAAGTATATTATTCGTTTGTTGTCGTGCCTGCCTTAGGCATGGTTTATACCGGGATCCGGTTTTCTGTCCGTCCGTCAGTCCGTCCGTTCCTTTGTTCGTTGGTCTGTCTGTCCATCTGTCAACATTTGCGACCACCCTAGCATCGACCCTAATGTCCCGGTCTGTTTCTCATTAACTATAACTATTGCAATAATCAAACCTTACACGAACTTTACCTTTGTAATATTCTCACTCACCAGAGTATCATTTCATTACATTGCCCATTATTTCACGGTCAGTCGACTATGTCAGATTGTTTGATATAGGGCAAGCTGCTTGTTTACCCAATGTCTCCAAAAACGCTTGAGCTGGGCTCATGAAATTTTGCATGTAGTTTAGGACTAATGTCTAAATGACCTGATTGACTTTGAAGAAATTCCATAAATATTTGACATAATTATGGCCCTTTCTTGACTTACACGCAGTAGCTTGTGAATAAAATGTGCCAAGAGCCACTTGAGCTAGGTTCATAAAATTCTGCTTGCTCTTTGGGATCAATGTGTAGATGAGCTGATTAATTTTCGGTGTAATTTCGTAAAAGTTTGACAGATTTTGGCCCTTTTCGGACGTGCACACTGTAGGTTTAGGGAAAGCTTGCCAACAGAAATTTCGTAAGAACCACTTGAGATAGGCTCATGACATTTTTCATGCAGTGTGGGACCAGTGATCTGATTATCTTTTGGTGAAATTTTATAAATGTTTGACAGAATTATTTCCCTTTTAGGACTTTCGCTTGTAGCTAAAGGGAAAGCTTGTTAACAAAATATCTCAAGAACCTCTTGAGCCAGGCTCATAAAATTCAGCATGCTTTTTGGGATCAATGTACAGATGGCATAATTAACTTTTGGTGTAATTTCATAAATATTTGGTAGAATTATGTCCCTTTTTGGAATTATGCATTGTAGTTATAGGGATGCCATATGAAGCCTTCAATGCTGATGACTTTTCATAACAACTTATTGTCCCATTTATGATAAGGGTATGGTTGGACGTCTAAATTTTCACGAACACATTTTCTAGTTTCCCACTTGCCATGCTCATTCACAATGGTCCTGTTCTTATTCGTTATTTTCACCCATTTGAATTAAACTTTATCACTTGGAGTATTGGTTATCTCCTTCTATCACCCCAATTCCAGGCAAGCTATGCTGTCTGCTGACAGCTCTTGTTTTTTTTTAAAATAAACATACAAATTATGCAATCTTGCAGCAACTATATTCATGAGGAAACATAGAGACAACGCCTCTTTCAGCTCGTTATCCGGAAATGGTGGTGAGCAACAGTTATTTGAAACCGTGGCTCCGATAGTGGGAGACACATATGGAACTTTTCCTGTAGCAATGTCCCAATAGGCCCTGGATGTGCAGGGTTGTTTATGACAAAGAAGCTGGGTTAACAGTGGTACTTTCTCTTTTACAGACGAATTGGAGAGAGAAGAAATAAAGAAGCAGGAAGTATTGCGCCAGGAAAAGGAATCGCTGATCAAAATGCTTGACAAGAAAGAGCAATCTGCAAAAATTCATCAAGAAATAGAACAGCTTAGGAAAACCATTACCGAAATTGAAAATGGTGAGACGAATTGCTTTAGGTCAATGAAAGCACTTGCAGGAGAATCAATTCTTATTCTTGTCGCTCATATCGTTTGCGCCTTTGGTTAGCGAAAAGAATTATCGAGGAAAATATTATTTTCTTGAAAAGTAGCTTCATTTTGTAAGAATTAAGACGCCAAGGGAAGCGCATATCAAGTCACAACAAGTGATTATTTTCTCTAAAACTGCGAGAAAATGGAGATTCAGTATTAACGCACCTTATTTTATTTATTAGCTCACCTGAGCCGAAGGCTCAAATGTGAGCTTATAGTATAGGCAGGCCTCCGTAGTCCGTCCGTTGTCCGTCCACCATTTTGAAAGGTCTTCTTCTCCGAATCCGCTGGGCCGATCAAAGTTAAATTTTATATGGCGCCTCCATGGGTTGGGGGAACGAAAGTTTGTTCGGGGTAAATGGGTCACATGACAAAGATGGCCGCCACGCCCATATATGGTAAAAACCCTTCAAAAATCTTCTTCTCCAGAACAAAAAGGCCTGTGACCTTGAAACTTGGTATGTAGCATCGGGCATGCGGGCCCATCATAGTTTGTACAAATGCTGACCTTGCTGACCTAATTTATGACAAGGTCAACTTTGGTACAGCGGATTTCTCAGAAAGTATTTAAGTCTAAGGTACAATACTTGGTATTCATGGTCAACTAAATGAACACATGAGGATATTATGTCACTAAAGGTCAAGGTCATTCGGTCCGTCCATCCGTCGTCAAGATTTTCAAACATCCTCTCCTATGAAACCACTGAGCCGATTAAAGCCAAATTTCATATGGAGTCTTAGTGGGATGGGGGAATGAAAGTTTGTACACGGGGTCTGGGTCACATGACCAAGATGGCCGCCATGCCAATATATAATAAAACCCCTTCAAAAATCTTCTATTCCAGAACCAAAAGGCCTATGACCTTATAACTTGGTATGTAGCATTGGGCATGCAGGCCCATAACTTGGTATGTAGCATTGGGCATGCGGGCCCACCATAGTTTATACAAATGATGACCTTGCGATGACCTTGACCTAATTTATGACATGGTCAACTTTGGTATATTGGGCTTTTATATGGGAAAATGCTTAAACAGTGGATTTCTCAGAAACTATTTTAGTCTAAGGTACAATACTTGGTATACATGGTCAACTGAATGTTATGTCACTAAAGGTCAAGGTCATTCAGTCCGTCCATCCGTTGTCAGGAATTATAAACATCTTCTCCTCTGAAACCATTGGGCCAATTGAAGCCAAATTTCATATGGAGTCTCAATGGGATGGGGGAACGAAATTTTATGCGCGGGGTCTGGGTCACATGACCAAGATGGCCGCCATGCCCATATATAATAAAAACCCTTTAAAAACTTTCTTCTCCAGAACCAAGAGGCCTATGACCTTGAAACTTGGTATGTAGCATTGGACATGTAGGCCCATCATAATTTATACAAATGTTGACATTGCGATGACCTTGACCTAATTTATGATGCGGTCAACTTCGGTACCTTAGGCTTTTATATGGGAAAACGCTTAAACAGTGGATTTCTCAGAAACAATTTAAGTCTAAGGTACAATATTTGGTATTTTTGGTCAACTAAATGAACAAATGAATATATTATGTCACTAAAGGTCAAGGTTATCCTGTCAGCCCGTGCGTCGTCAAGATTTTCAAACATCTTCTCCTCAGAAACCACTGGGCCAATTGAAGCGAAATATATGGAGTCTCAGTGGGATGGGGGAATGAAAGTTAATACGCGGGGTCTGGGTCACATGACCAAGACGACCGCCATGTCCATATATGGTGAAAACCCTTTAAAAATCTTTTTCTCCAGAACCAAAAGGCATATGACCTTGAAACTTGGTATGTAGCATTGGGCATGCGAGCTTATCATTGTTTGTACAAATGATGACCTTGCGATGACCTTGACCTTATTTATTTCATTGACAACTTTATTATGTTAGGCTTTTATATGGGAAAACGCTTAAACAGTGGATTTCTCAGAAACTATTTAAGTCTAAGGTACAATACTTGGCATACATGGTCAACTAAATGAACAAATGAAGATATTATGTCACTAAAGGTCAAGGTCATTCGGTCCGTCCATCCGTCGTCAAGATTTTGAAACATCTTCTCCTCTGAAACCACTGAGCCGATTGAAGCCAAATTTCATATGGTGTCTAAGTGGGATGGGGAAACGAAAGTTGGTTCCTGGGATCTGGGTCACATAACCAAGATGGCCACCATGTCCATATATGGTAAAACCCTTTCAAAAATCATCTTCTCTAGAACCAAAAGGCCTATGACCTTGAAACTTGGTATGTAGCATTTGGAACTTGGGCCCATCATAATTTATACAAATCAGGACTGTGCATTCATTGTGACCTAATTTATGGCAAGGTAAATTTTGATGCATTAGAAAATGCTTAATCAGTGGATTTCTCAGAAACCATTCAAGATGATATTTGGTATTTATGGTTAACTAAGTGAGCCTATGAAAATATTATGTTGTTAAAGGTCAAGGTCATTCCTTGTTCAAGGTCACTGTGATTCTGTTGCCTGTCTACATTTTAAAACATCTTCTCTGAAGCCATTGAGCTGTTTGAAGCTATATTTCATACGGAACTTTACTGGGTTAAAAGAATCAAAGTTTGTTGAGCTGGTCATGGTCACATGACCAAGATGGACACCATGCCCATATGGTGAAACTCCATCAAAAAATCTTCTTATCCTGAATCAAAGGCACAATTACCTGGTGGCATTGTATGTAGCATTGAAAACTGGGGCCCATCATAGTTTGTACAATCATGCTGGTGCATTGGCCTTGACCTAATATATGGCAAGGTCAACTTTGGTATGTTATGCTTTTATATGGGTAAATGCTTAAACAACTGATTTCATGGAATTTTTTTGAGCCTAGATATAAAAATTGGAAAATATGGTTAACTAAATGAATACATGAAGACATAAGGTTACCCAAGGTCAAGGTCATTTTTTTGAACTTTGATCAAGGTCACTGAGGTTTTAAAATTAAAATAGGCACACCTTTAAAGTTACTGGTTTCAAATTTGTAACAAATGAGCGAAATGACAAATTGTGTCTGTTGCAGAAGGTGTCAGGTGAGCTACAGGACCATTGGTCCTTTGGTTTATTTATTGATCCCTGACGTAGTCGACGGGGACAAAAGAAATGGGTTCCGTCTGTCCGTCTGTCGACAAATCTTATGTTTGGAACTTGTCATTAAGTTTTCATCCAATTTTCATGAAACTTTCAGGATGCTGCTGTTACTAACTGAAGTGGATCATAGTTTACGTTTACCAAGGTTCTGAACAGACCCTCTCGGATAGAGTTACGGCCCTTTATCTGTTAAATTGTGGTCAAATTTTGTGTCCTCAACTCCTGTTTCATGTTTCATCTGATTTCATAAAACTTTAAGGATATTATCATCATTGCCTGATATGGATCATATGTTAGTTTCGGACATGCTAGAAACCTTTCTGACAGAGTTACAGAGCTTTATCTGTAAATCTGTCCATATATACAAATCTTATGGCTTCAAATCCTCCTTTAGTTTTCATCTGATCTCATAAAATTTTCATAATATTATTATAACCACTTGACGTGGTTCATATTTTTTCACAGTATTGATCATATCCTTTCTGTTGTAGTTACTGCCCTTTATCTTCAGAGCTGTTCGTAGACAAATCTTGTGTCCTCAACTCCTCCTTAATTTTTCAACCGATTTTCACAGAACTTTCAGGATATTGTTATCACCGCCTGTCATGGATCATATTTTATTGGGATCATGATCAAACGTAAAGAGGAAAATTCTCAGAAGCCGACACAATTCAATTTCAGATCCAACCAAAGACACTACGTGGGAAAGAGACATCACAAAACTAGTTCATCACCAACGACAACACCAGCGGCAGCCATAAGAACAGCCATTTTCCATGTAGGTGGTCAACGGGCTAGCCTGAACACCATAAACAATATATCAATAACTGACAGAGCAACTAACAACAAATAAACAACCAAGAAGAACCAAAACAGAACTGCCGCCTTTGGACGGCCAGTAATGGAACTACTGGGGGGGGGGGGGGGAGGGGCTTTACCGGTTTGTGTTCGACCAACCCTCGCCCTTTGTTCTGCAATAGCTCATCAGACACTCAGTTGCCCAGCCCACAAAAAGAACAACCGTCCACACAACAGTCTTACAAAAAACACCAACCCTGATAATAAGAACAGATTATACGTTACGCATTCAACATCTATTTTTACCTACACGTATTTTCAATTTCATAATGTCAGAGCTAGCCTTAAATAACAAACCATATAGCAAAACAGTGAAAGCGACAAACTGTACATGGAACAACTAAGAAGAAGCAAAACAGAAGTGCCGGCTTGGGACGGCCAGCAATGAAATTAATTGGGAGCTTAACCGGTTTGCGGTCGAGCCCTTGGTCCTGCTTTTGTTCATCAGACACTTAGTTGTTTGGGTTGCGTTGAATATTCCTAACTCATAAGTGATATATCTCAGGTACAAAGAAATCAAAATTAAAAAAACAAAAAAACAAAAAATTAAACAAACACGAGGACTCACAGAAATAGCAACACTGAAATTCTGAAGCAGAAGAAACCTACCGGTGGGCCCGACGCAAGACGACCAGGCTCTGGTGTCAGACGCCAACCGTCTGTGTTACTGTTAATTTATGTTAAGGAGCCTTCATAAAGTACCGTCGTGCAATCGAAGAGATAAGCAAAGCTGTTAACCTTTATTGGGTTAACCACCAAGCATGCAGTTTGTCGCGAACATCCATATTATAACCAATCGTTTCATATCGAATTATTATCTTCTTAAAATGATAAGGAAAGTCATTTTTACCGATTTTTTTTCTGAATTTATACACCAAGTCGCCATAAAATTCAGGTTCCGGAAGACCTTGCTAAAGAAGTGTTTGCAATCCGACATTATATTTAGACACTAAGTAGAATGCAAGTGAAGCCTAAAAGTAAATTGATGCAAGCCAGCAACTAAGCCCTAGCGACTGCAACAGACCCCACATAACATTTTATCTGCAGTTCCAAATTCCAAAGGTGCACGAGAGCTCCGTAGCTCAATAATTAAGAGCGCCGACTTAAACGTTAGGTCTTCCAAGCGTCGGTCGCGTATTTGCGAGAAAGCTTATGGAAGGTCAGGTGGTTTTCCCAGGTAGCTCTGATTTTCCCAACCTCTACTTAACCTTCGACTCCACATCAGTGAAATATTCTTGAAATGGCCGTAAACCATATTAAAAGTAAAATTGAATAAATAAAAGGCCAAACGTCCCCTGACGCATAGACATGTCAGTAACTGGAAAATTATAATTTGATTTTGAAAGCAGTCATGTCTACAATTTGAGTGGTGATCAAAGGTCATTATTCTGAATAAAATTTGATCACATGATCAAGTAAAAATCAGATGATGAATTCAATTTTGGTAAGTTTTATACATATAACTGATTTAGAGATAAAGGGCCATAACTCCGGCAAACAGAGTCCGATCATAACCCAGATAAAATATGATCCACGTCAAATGATGACAATAATATCTTGAAAAGTTATGAAAATTAGCTGAAAACTGAAGGAGGAGTTGAGGACAAAAGATCTGACACAGATTTAGAAATAAAGAGCTGCATCTCTGGCAAAAAGGGTCTGAAGTAATTGAAGCTTTCAATGCTTGTTCTCGGTACTGTATCTAGATGACCTGTTGAATATTTGCAATAACATCTTTGATAGCATGGTCAGTCAAATATCAGTTTGATATCAGTTTGATACCTTACCCATTTAAACCAGTCTCAATCCGTTCTTTGTTTTTGTCTTTTACTCATCTCTACTATTTCGATAGATTTTGGCTCTTTTTTAATTGAGCCGCGACACGAGAAAACCAACACAGTGGTTGTGCGCCCAGCGCAGACTCAGATCCGCCTGGCCATTCACCCAGTCTGATCAGAGTCATCGCTGTGCGCTTAAATGATAGCTTAGGGTCTAAGCTACCCTTTAAGCGCAAAGCGAAGACGCTGATCAGACTGGGCTGATGCCCAGTCTGATCAGAGTGCGCTGCGCGAAAAACCACTTTCTTGATTTTTCTCGTGTCGCGGCTAAATTCATTTACCTTCGGTACCTGTAACGATAAGGAGTCTATGTCTTTCCACTGTGTTTATCCACTTACCAGAGCCTGCTACCACTATCAAGACTTGCGTGTCTTTCGTGAATTTGTGTCATTTTGTGGGTGTGCTTCTTTTCCCTTTTGGTTTTAATGCCGGGATATGGGACTTGACTGTATTAAGTCCAGATTATTTCCTGTTTTATTTTTTTATAGAGGGAAACTACCCACGAGTATATTGCTGCTACTGGGTTATGGCAGGGAAAAGCTTGTGCCAACTATTTACTAGAATTTGTAATTGTGGAACACTATGCCCCCAAACATATGCTTGCCACTTAAGTTGTGAAACTTAAGAATGTTGAACTTTGAAAAGTAGTTAGCTTATCTTTGCTAATGTTATATTTAATCAAGGACTACTAGTATAGCAAAATTAGTTTCCTCGGTCAAGCGGTTCAGACACCTGACTTATAAGTCAGAGGTCCTGGGTTCAATACCCGGTCTGGCCACATACTTTCGTTTCTCCCTCCGCTGATTCAAGAAGGGCAGATGTCAGTTACTGGCGAAAAATATGTGCACTTAGTACTGGTTAAGCGCTTCGGAGGTCTAAGCCTGCCCAGGAATAGTGTGATTAGGTTAACTGACCGTCCCGACATGACCATAGCTGTTGACCGTGGACGTAAAGCAACAAATCAATCAATCAAGCGGTTCAGATGTCAAAATTTTATCGACTTCTCCGAAAATTTAAACGGGTAATTTACTCCTCATTCTTATTAAATGTACTAAATATCAAGGCAATAGCGCAAATACTTTTAAGACATCATGCTAACAAGAGCTTAATCTTTTTTAAAAGAGGCATAACTCTGGAAAGGGGTATAAGTCAGAAAAATAAACGTGTCAGCTTTTTTTCTATGAAGAATCCATTTATGAAATTTCAGATCCGTATGCCAAGTGGTTCTTAAGCTTATTAGCTGCATAAGTATTAAATATCAGGGATATATCTCCATAATTAATAATTGCAGAATTACCTTTTGTTCATTAAGATATTTAACACATTAAGCAGTACGACTATACCGAAAAGAAGTTTCCTCGGTCTAGCGGTTCAAAAATAGGGGAAAAAATGCCAAATTCAAACAGGGCCATACCGCCATCAGAATTTTAAGGAATTCTCTGAAAAGTTGTTTTGTTTTGGTTATCTGCACTTCATACCCGATAAGTTACCAATCATCATGGCTATAGTTTAAATACGTTTTAAGATAACTTGCTTACAAATTATTCATCTCATTCTTTTAAAAGGGGCATGACTCCAGAAAGGCGCATACTTCAGAACAGAAAAAATACGAATAAGCTACTTTTCTATGGAATATCCTTTTATGAAAATGTCGAAACCCTATTCCCAGTAGTTTTAAGCCCAATAGCTGCTATTGAATACAAGGGAAAATGTCTCCATTATTAATGCATGCAGACTAGGGTTTGGGTTCTGATTCAGTCAGTTCCTGAAGTGTAGTTACTCTTTAAATTTACCTAAACGTTTCTAAAATATTTAACTCATCAAGATCTACGATTTTACAAAAAAAAAAAAAAAAAAAAACAGTTGCCCAGGTCAGGCGGTACAAAAAATGGAAGAAAGCCGAATTCAGACAAGGATTTTGACTCCATAAAATCTCACGAAATTCTCCCGAAAGTTTATCAGATAATTTTCTCTTCATACTCAATCAATATACAAAATACCAAGGTCATAGCTTAAATACTTTTTGAGATAACTTGCTAACAAGATATTATCTTATTTTTCAGCCAGTGACGACAAGTCGCAAGAATCATATAGCAGGGATGAAAAAAACGAAGGACATAATCCAGTGAAAAATTCACGTTATGTAGAAATTGATGGTTCGGAACAGACTTCACAATCTTTTGTGAAAAAGGCAGAACTGGAAAATATTATAAAAGAGCTTTTGAATCGGGAAATATTGCCTGATATGAAAACAATGATAAGGTCAGAACTCATTGAGGCACTGCAACAGCTGTATGACGAGAATAATCTAGATTATTCCAAAATTATGGATGATCTTAAATCACGTAAATTCGAATCTTTACAGCCTGCCACAGTGTTTCAAAATGAGACTTTGTCGATGGAAGCGATGAAAGACATTGAACATGATTATGACGTCGCAACATGATAACGTAGTCACTGGCGATTCATAATTTACTCGGGGTGTGTATCACACCTGGTTAACTATGTTTTTAAGGCTGTTACGCGACGAAAAAGAGCTGTTATGAAACGCAAAATAGTCATAGTTCCCAAACGACCTGTCATTGCTAGACCGAAACACTGACTTATAGGACCGTTCAGCTCCAGCATACCAACTTCATTTTAACTAATCTATCTTCTAATGATCTACAGTTGTAGTGAAACGCGTTAAGTTATTACATTTGGGAAAAAAAGAAAAAAAGACAGTCTTTCGTTTATTCTTTTGCTAATATTAAATCCTGAGTTCAATTTTCATGAAACGGATTTGGTCGAAAGCTCATGGCTTGTATAGACCATTTCCAGCAGGCACTTGTCAGTCTATAGTCAATTTCGGAAGAACACCGCATATGCACCCAATTAACTATTCCCTGAAAGGTATGCTGGAGTTCAACATTACTATGAGGCAGTGTTTCAGTCTATTTCGACCCGTTTCCACAGAGAAGGGGGGGGGGGGAGAGAAAAGTGTAACAATAGTTAAAAAGTGTAATAAGAAGAGTTAATTCAAACAACCACATGCCGCACCTACAAGTACAGAAGGCCTTTGCGCGGCATTACCATTTGTTGTGAGACAGTTTCACGATATCATCGCTGCTCCCTACCATCAGTTCAGGGACGATTCGATGTCAATCGTACCCCATTCATTGATACAACCATTATTTCCGTCCTAGTCACCCTTGTTGATACCATGCGGTTGTATGGTATTCAGTCGTCGGATCCAGTAACTCAAACGGGCTGTTTTGGTATCATCCGACCACTGAGCATCATGTTCGATGCAGCAAAGGGAGACATGGCTGTTAAAGTCGTGGTCATGTAAGTGGAAATGTTCCATACAGCTTGACCCTCCGTATCCGGCGAATATGCTCAAATCCTGATGCATTTGAGTCTAGGGCAGCAGAGTTGTCGGTTCAGCCTCGAAGACGAGTTTACAGCGACTTCAAAAGCTACATCACAGAGAGAAGAAGACCTACTTCGCTACAAGCCAAAGCCAGAACCGTCAAACATTTTGGTCCCCTTCGTGCTGACATATCATCCAGAGCTACCTAAAGTTATGGAGATTGCCTACAAACACTGGCCGAGCATCAAATCTTCAAAACGCTTGAATAAGGTTTTCCCTCAGAAGCCAATAATGGCATACATAAGGTCAGAAAGTCAAAGGAATATTAACGAAAAGCTAAACCCAGACCTTGGTGATGATGGGCCTATAGGGGAGTCAAGGCTTTGTGGTAGCAAAAGATGCCGTAATTGTAAACTGATGACACCAACCAAATAGCCAAACCAACATCAAGAGCGTCTGTAAAATTTAGACAAACTGCAAATCTGCAAATGTCATCTAATCACTTGTTCTCAGTGTCGCAAACGGTACGTCGGCGAAACAAAACAAGCACTTAAAGAGCGCATGATTGGCCACCGCTCTGACTAGGGGGAAGCGAAGATTTCAGACATCACTTGTCGCCGAGCACTTCCACTTACATGCCCACGACTTTAACAGCCATGCCTCCCGTTGCTGCATCAAACATGATGCCCAGTGGTCGGATGATACCAGAAAAGCCCGTGAGAGCTACTGGATAATCCGACGACTTAATACCATACGTCAACCTCATGGTATCAACAAGGGCGACTAGGACTGAGAAAAATGGTTGTATCAGTGCATGGGGTGATTGACCTCTAGTTGTCCTCGCATCGTCCCTGAAGTGATAGTAGGGAGCAGCGATGATATCTTGAAACTGTCTCACAACAAACGGTAATGCCGCGCAAAGGCCTTCTGTACTTGTAGGTGCGGCTTGTGGTTGTTTGGATTCACTTCTTATCTATCGGTTTACATTTTTCTCTCTCCCTCTCTGTGAAACAGACTGAGATCGACTGAAACACTGCCTCATAGGACATTCAACTCCAGCATACCTTCCAGGGAATAGTTAAGTGGGTGCATTATTCGGTGTTCTTCCGATATTGACTATTGAATGAAAAGTGCCTGCTGTGCTTGCAGTAGGTACGGGATGTCTCTTTTGTTCTTTTTTTCTCTTTGTACAAGGAACATTGCCCAACATTGCCTAACTGATATGATAGTGAAGAGCCTGCTGCATTTGTCGAAGGTGCGGCATTTTTTGTTTCTATTCCCATTAAATGTTAAGCTTCAATTCCCTTCTCCCTGGTAGGGGCGAAAGCGCCTCCTCTGGATTGAATCCAATATAACCAACAACTCACTAAACATTACTTCAGTTGTAATGCAGTTTCACCGTTTCACAAGCTGCAACACAGCGATACTTGCCATTTGTACATATCCTATGGGTATCACACCGACTAGATATTTGGTTGTTTTAATGTTTGCAACACTTTGTTATGCAAAATATTTTATCTCGCTGACAAAGCGATCACGACATCAGTGCTATGAGGTAGGTTGATAAAGGAGTGAAAGAAACACTTTGAATGTCTATATATAGGTTTGAAATCAACCATATACATAAACACTGTAAGAAATTAGCGTTAATTAGTAGTAAAGGCAGTGTATCATTTTACTAAGATTCTTGTGAACTTGAACCCATGCACCATTTTTGATATATAGTAACACTTTGGGTAGCAATACATGGATTACATCTAAGTTTACTCAAAATTTGGTGTAGCAATGCAAACGTGGTGTTTGGTGTAATATTTATGACAAAGAGAGTCATGTTTCTCGTATCAATGCGTGTTTGAAATAATACACCATTTATAGTGTAAGGTTTGCTGCTTTATAGCATAATTTTAGAGTAACTACACACTGGTGTTTGGTTCACCGTAATGTAAATTTCCTGCCCTATCGTGAAACTAGTGGTATGAGATACTTAACATGTACGACATATCTTATTTTATTCGGGCATCTTTTTTGTCCTATAGCTCAAAGCGGTATAAATATCATTCAAAATTAATATTGATAAAAGGTGTGTTTCATATGTAGTGAAAATTATGCTAATTGAGATGAAAATGAGGTAAACTCTACTACAGTGTAAACATTGTTTCTGTTTAATAAAGAATTTATACAAACTCAAGCAGACCTAGCAACTTTTTACATCAGCTTTACCATTGCCTTTGAAAAATGGTAACATTACCAGTGAATAATAGTAACTGATACCTTTAAAAAGGGTATCAAAGGTACCCCTCAAAAAAGTATCAAAGCATTGATAAGTAATGATAATAATAATAAATAAGTTATAAATAATTACGCTGTCAACAATGTAAGTTAGCAAAACTTAATTATTGATGTAAAGTCACACCTTTTTAATAAAGAAAACATTACACCCGCCTTGTAACAGAAACGTTCCCTTCATAAAAAGGTGATACATTTACACTAGTGACAAAGATCAGTTTCACTATGTGTGTAAATTTTCCTTCGGTCGTGTGGTGCTTAATTATACAATATTATCTGGAGTAATTGCCAGCAATTGTGTGAAAAGTTACCGAGGATACGATGTAGATAACTTACACCAAATAAGCTGACACCAATTTTTGTGTAATGTTTTCTTTCATTTTTTACAGTTTTTACGGTGTACTTATACGAATTTATGTTTAAGGTACTTCTAAATGTCGTATGACTTTGTGGCTAAAATATACGGCTGTTTTGTATTTTGAGGTGTATTCTAACACAGTGCGCCTATAGAAGCAATGGAAAGTTTCCGTGTTTTATTCTGCAACAATTCACTGTCTCGGAGCGCGTGAGTCTAATTGCTGACGTCACTTGCATTACTGACGTAATTTTGTGACGTTTTGAGACGTTAGACGGTGTAACGTCTCTTTTTCTTTCTAAAACCGCCATAAAAACGCACATTTACCTGAGATACAGTTAAGAATATTGGCGGGAGCATGAACGCGCCTGGCAGTAAGGTTGGGAGAGTTTGAATGAAAAGGCTACTTTTTCAGCGTTTTTGAGCGTTAGAATCGAAATAGTTCAGCCCTAGCATTGAATTGTTGAATAATAATTCACAGTTTGTCGGTGAGTTGTAAGTAGATATATCACTCGCGCTCCGCGCTCGTGATATGATCAACTTTACAACTGACCTCCAAACAGTGAATTATTACTCAACAATTCACTGCTAGAGCTGATCTATTTCTTAAACAAAACCAGTGTGCACTCTTGTTCTTAATTACAGAAATAAGCATAAGATATGCATATTCAAGGGGGTAAAGCTTTAAGTGAATGATCCTAAAGGAGCGACCCAATAACCACATTTTTTTCTAGGAGTAGGACAAGACAGAACAAAATCTTCTACAAAGATGCTTTTTTAAGCTTATTCAAAGATGAAAATCCCAAAAGATTGCATGCATGTCATTTTGCTGATTATGCTGAACGATTACCACAATATATTTAGAATCTCCGAATCTCCGATGTGATATTAACACAAATATCGTGTGTTGCATGTTTTGATTTTGAGATCAAATCAGGGCCTCGGAAAATATCATTGTCGACAGTATACGAAAAAAGGTGGAGGCTTCAAAGGTGAGTTAAATCCATTCTGATATATTTATTTGTCCTTTCTGATTCAGTAATTTTCGATAAAGCAACGGAAATTGAAGTTTTATAGAATATCATGAAATAAGAATTATTACTAGCGGAGTCAACAGGCGAAAGTAAATCTTATGGGACGAAAACACAGCTGTGACTTCAGAAGTTAAAATGAATCCACTAGAATAAAATTTTATTCATATTTCTTCACAAGCATATTACAATAAATAATTCATCTGTACTTGTCCTAATAAGGCATCATATATCTGCGAAGTTTATGCCATACTCCGATACCAATGACGTCGTAGATTTACTGACGCAGCAACTCAGAGCTCAAATTGATGTCAAAGTGACGTCAGTAATGGAGATGCCATACTGCCAAGGTAATAAGCATAACACTAGCTTATTCATTAGTTGCTATGGAAACAGATCTATTACGTCATTGGTGTCGGAGCATGGCAGACAGTGTACGCCATGCTTCTCTTGATTTGTAAGCGAGATGCTACCTGATACTCGTACAACTGAAAACTGTGATATTCTAAAACCTATGGTTCATTCTAAAATAATTAAATTCTCTGTTGTATGTAGATTCCTCAGGGTTTACACACGGTGTGTGCAAATAGCAAAGACGCTGATTAGACTGGACGGATGCTTTGGCTGATCTGAGCCTAACTGTTAGTATATGCGGTTAGCACCTTGTTCTCGTGCGTGTCGCAGCTCGTATTACTGGAGAAAGTGAGCAGGGGCGCATGTTTACCCCGGCGAGTGCCAGCGCTTAATGAAAAACATATTCAAAAATAGTAGCCAAATGTCTTACAAATTTCAAAGTTAGTGACCTTGACCTTAGCTCAGCATTATACGCATCCAGATGACGTCAACTAATATGACTCAGCTGAGGGAGTAACCCAAAGCCTCCATTTAAGTATATTAGAACTACCAACAAAAATTTGGTCCAAATGCCTGAGTCCTAATTACTGACCCCTAGCCCCATCCAGGGCAGTGACCCAGGAGCTTATAGCTTCCACACTATCAATACTGCTACAGGAATGAAATTTACCAAGATGGGGTATCGGATATATGAGAAATCCAAAATGTTTCACGTAAAACTGATGCAGTAAAATGCCTATTATTGACCCAGGAGCTTATAGCTTCCACACTATCAATAATGCTACCGGAATGAAATTTACCAAGATGGGGTTTCGGATATATGAGCAATCAAAAAGGTTTCACGTAAAACTGACGCAGTAAAATGCCTATTATTGACCCTGGCCCCATCTAGAAGCCTGATCCTGGGTTTTTTACTCTTCACATTAAAAAGGTTATGCTATATGGGCAGCATATATAAAATACAAATTTAATCAGACACGACATTACAGAGATATGAGCAACTCAAAATGTTTTACGCTAAACTTTGACGTAAAAGTAGACGAACGGATGCACACACGTATGTCTACTTCATAGGGGTCCCAGCGGGCACTCAACGTCAAACTGGCATCGCATTGACGTCGATGTGACGTGATGACGACGTATCGACGTGAACACGACGTCATTTTGACGTCATGTGCCTGCTGGGGTAGGAGTATTCTACGTAGGTGGCAGCAACGGCCAGGACCTCCTCTCCTTATTCTCGCCCACGTAAATCTCAACATTTGTGTCCTGAAATACTGAAATCCTTCCAACGCCTATATAGCTACAGCTAGAATGGAATTAAGGTGGACTGGTACACCGTCATGTTTTCCCGCTAGTATAGTCAGTGTTTTTTTTTTGTTTTTTTTCAAAAATAAACAACCTTTGTTACTTCTTGTGTGTTTGCCTGGATGACAAATCGCGTTCAGGGAAAGTTTGCGTGCATACGTGCGTGTGTGTGTATGTGTGTGTGCGTGCGTGCGTGTATTGGGGCGAGGTAAAGTCAAACCTGCTTATGTAGTCATCTCTATTAAGGGAGCACCTGTCTTACCAGCCAACTTCTCTGGGTCTCCTGAACCAAAATACAGTACCAATGAACCTGTAGATTAACCAGTCTAAAGCAGCCATTTTTGTGCTTCCCTGCGGTGACCCCTTAAGACAGGTTTGACTGTAGTTGCTTAGAGAAACCATAGTTATTTCATTGAAGGGTCGAATCCCTTTGAGGAGGAAGGCAAAGTCGCTATCCGGAAAAAAATCCAAATCGTCTAACAGCATTTAAGAGTAAACTATATGTTTCGAGAGTGGCGCCGCGGTCGAGTGGTTAGAGTGGCTCTGTTATGGTGCAGAAAGTCGCCGGAAGGTCGCGAGTTCGCGGCTCTCCGTCGCCATCCGACGACTGGAAAACTCTCGCTGTCAACCCATCAGTAAATGGGTACCTTTTTCGAACCAGGGAAGGATAAGGCAGCGAAAGGAGAGAGATGGACTCCGCCTTTCATTAGCTGTGCCCAAGATACAGTGTGTCTCTAACCCCCACTGCCCCTACGGCTATTAGGCTATGGGAAACCTTTACCTGTATGTTTCGAGAAAACATTGCGTATTTCATTTGCAAAACTTTGCAGAAGTGCTGTTACTCGTATGGCATATGTATACTACCATGCCGTAGCTATCCGTGACTTCTTTAAGTTAGGCCATTATGACATAATCATGACGCCGGCATATCTTGACCAAACTGAACCCTTCTGACATTAAGATGACATTAACAATGTAGGCGCTATATACGGCTAATAGAAAAAGAAAAGTTAAACTTAAGATAATTTCATACATGCCAAGAGAGAGACGAGATATAGCAAATACTGCAGAACGCTAAGTCATAGCGATCTATCTTTGCCCGATTCAGAGTGTGCGTATGCAAGCACACCAAAGTCTTCACTTGGACACGGTATTTTTTAGTCGCACGTAGGCAAGTAGCCTTTGACATCCCTACTTTTGAAGACAAAGAAAACTGTAAGATCAGTGGGTATACCTCTTCGTTTTTTCCATCATTTTTCAGACTTACTGTTTGCTTTCCAAACGTAGAAACATTTCCTGTGGTCTACTCTTCAATGAAAGAATTTACTCTCACAGAAGCGATTTCTTTCCTTTAATAGATGGTCCCATTGAAAGGAGAGGCAAAATTGTTCTCACTGAAAGTGTGCCTATTGACTCTAATATAGAATAAGTTCCCAGTTAGTTTGTATTATATTTTACGACGTGGAAGCGAAAGTATAGATATACTTGCGATTTCAATAGTATTTCAGTCATATCAAAACGATGGGAGGGTGATAATGAAAGACTGTTTGCAATGGAACTTCGTTTACGACTGGAAAGATTTCAGGCTCCAGCGGGGGTGGAGCCCGAGACTGATAGATCAGTAGGCCAGCGCTTAACCTACTGAGCTACCGGAGCTCCTAGAACCGAAATTAAATATCTGACAACATGCTTCACACTTAATAGTTCATACATCTCTCTTCATAGTTCATATAGCCGATTCCCGCTATATCGAAGTCGAAGTTAATATAAAAATAAATCTGAAACTAGAAATGTTTTTCAGAGAAAAACTTTTGCTCCCCCACTAGCCCATTTCCCATCCCCTCTAACGAATAAAAAGCCTGTACAAGTAAAATATCAAGGCGAGTTCGGGAGAAAATCCATTCACTGGTTCTAAAGATATCCTACATAGATGACTATGACCTTGAAAATGAAGTCAGTGTGAAGTCAATGTCACCGAAATCTAATCAGCTCTTAAACTTGTTTCAATGATGTATCCATGCAAGTTTGGTGACATTCTATCCATTGATTCAGGAGATATAGTGGGTACAAGAAATTGTCATCTAAGTCCTCCCGTGAACTTGAAACTGAGGCCAAGGTCACCAATATCTAATCAGCTCTTAAATTTGTCCGAATAATGTATTCATGCAAGTTTGGTGAAATTCCATCCATTGGTTCAGGAGATATAGCGGAAACGAGAACTTGTCATCTAAGTCCTTCAGTGACCTTGAAAATTATGTCAAGGTCACCGAAATCTAATCAGCTCTTAAAGTTGTCCAAATAATGTATCCATGCAAGTTTGGTGAAATTCCATCCATTGGTTCAGGAGATATAGTGGAAACAAGAAATTGTCATCTAAGTCCTCCGGTGACTTTGAAAATAATGCAAAGGTCACCAAAATCTATTCAGCTCTTAAAGTTATCCAAATGATGTATCCATGCATGTTTGATGAAATTCCATCCATTGATTACGGAGATATAGTGGAAACAAGATATTGTTATCTAAGTCCTCCAGTGACCTTGAGAAAGAGGTCAAGGTCACAAAAATCTAACCAGCTCTTAAACTTGTCCTAATAATATATCCATGCAAGTTTGGTGAAATTCCATTTATTGGTTCAGGAGATATAGTGGAAACAAGAAACTGTCACGCCAACGCCGACGCCCGGGATCCGCACTGAACACAATATGTCCCCCACCCTCCTCACCTTAGTTGGGGGGACATAAATAGACAAAATACTTACTCAGAAACCCGCCATTCTCAGAGGCACCATGCCATTAGCATTTATCCTATACGTTCTGTCTTAGAATCATCATTTCCTTGGTTTTTATTCTTACACCCTTTATTTTTTAGCGTAGCTCACATTGTGGGAACTCTTCATCAAGATAATACTTATGCCTTAATATTATACAGTCAGACAAACACTGAAATACATACGGACAGTAGCAAGTCAGTAAACTGATAGAGTTTCTAAATATGTGCCAAAGGTCACATACATTGTATCACAAAGGATGATTTTTCTGCAAGCATCCCGCTTTAAATAATGTACTTTTAATCATAATTTCACCATACGTTGAAATATAAATCTATAGAGCACAAACTGAACTATAACAAAATGTACAATGATGTAAAACATTCAACTTACAAGTATTTCTGTATGGCAAGCGGTATAAATCACTTTGTTTACAAAATGAAAGTCGATCCTTTCCCATCCGGAAGTCATCTTAATTTTGTTTTCCGCTAGGAAAACATACTTAAAGCTTTACCCCCTTGATATTATAATTCGTATTTTTGTTGTTGAATGGAAAATAAAAATTCATTAAATAAGTCATATACTACCTTGAACTTGGCCAAATTTTGGAAACAAGGAACTCCATTTTTCTTCATCAGAAATATATTTTTGCATCTATTTATAACATAATGCATGAGCTAATGCAGCCGAAATGTATTTTTTCAACAAAAGGTCATTACACACTAATTTTCATGGTTTAAAGAATACCATCCAACTTGTTTATACAACACACAGTGACAGTGAATGTACAAGTTATCTATACCGATATATATATGTATATATATATTAGGTAGATGCCGTGTACACCTGACTGTATGTTATATAAACAAGTTGGGTGGTGTTCTTTAAACCACAGACACTAGTATTTAGTGACTTTTTGTTGAAAACATAAATTTTGGCTGCATTAGTTCATGGATTATGCTATATATTGGTGCAAAAATATGATATGGAGTTCTACGTTTCAAAATGTTTTACCGAGTTCAAAGAGTATTACGACTAATTTAATAAATGTTTATTTTCCATTCAACAACAAAAATATAAACTATGATATCCATATCTTATGATTATTTCTGTAATTCAGAATAAGAGTTCACATTCTTCTTGTTACACCTCAAAATACAATATACCCGTATAGTTGAGCCACCAAGTCAATTGACCGGGCCGGGTAGCGCAATCGGTAGGGCACCTGACTCGTAAGTCAGAGGTCCTGGGTTCGAATCCCGGTCTGGCCACATACTTTCGTTTCTCCTTCCGCTGATTCAAGAAGGGCAGTTGTCAGTTACTGGCGAAAGTATGTGCACTTAGTACTGGTTAACCGCTTAGGAGGTCTAAGCCTGCCCAGGAATAGTGTGGTTAGGTTAACTGACCGTCCCGACATGACCTTAGTTGTTTGCCGTGGACGTTAAGCATCAAATCAACCAACCAACAACAACCAAGTCAATTGACATTTTGGAAGTATATTCAACTTAAGTTTGTATCGGGATGTTAAAGAGTTTTGTACTACGAAGATTTTTATTACGAGTTTGCGTGAGTTGGCTTTCTTGTAAACATGGTAGCTGAATCGCGTACTAGTACTAAATTAATATGCAATTCTACAAAGTAAATGCACATTTAAATACATGATTGTATAAAAGGCGTTTAAAATGAGCATTCCAGCTTGTATTGGCCGAGCTCTTATAGCGAATGGGCACCTTTTTATGAGCAGCAACTCTGTCAGTTCATGTTTTGCCCCCATTCTCACTTGGAGTCAACTCTTCATAGAAAGAATTTGCTCCAAGAGGAGCAAATTCTTTCCTTTAAGAGTAGACTTGTAGGTAGGGACAGACCCAATCACAATTTTCGACTCTTGGCAACCCACTCTTAGTACTCTACAATACAGTACTATCAATAAGACAAAAAAATCAAAGTAAGCCGGATATTTAGTATATGTGTGCATATGTGTGTGTGTATAACTTATGTAAAATGATTATATGTACATGTGATTTGTTGCGTAAGTATGTGTATAAAACTGATGTGTTGATGTATATATATTTGTAAAGGCAAATTTATACTGGTGATTGGTGTCAAGTTTGAATATCAATATTTATAATAAAATTAATAATGAGATATCATCATTCTATCATCAAATCATCTTCTTCTACCTTTCATACCATACATCCTTCGGAGAAGCTTGACCAAAAACAAATAAATAAATAAACAAATAAATAAATAATAATATTCATTCAACCTTATGTGCCCGGTGGCTGTGTTTCTTTACAAGAGTAGATTCCATTTGAGCCACGACGCGAGAAAACCAACAATGTGGTTGTGCGCCCAGCGCAGACTCAGACCAGCCTGGGCATCCGCCCAGTCTTATCAGACTCTTCGCTAAGCGCTTAAAAGCTAGCTTAGAGTCGAAGCTACTTCCATGCGGACAGCGAAGATTCTGATCAGACTGGGCGGATGCCCAGGCTGATCTGAGTCTGCGCTGAGCGCACAGCCACTTTGTTGGTTTTCTCGTGTCGCGGCTCATTTTTGGAGGGATGCATCCTCCAGGGAAGCAAACAGGGATTAACAGTTTTTCCCCTTTATGAAAACGGCGGAAAAACATGGAGATAAACCAATAATAATTGAGCCGCGACACGAGAAGGCCAGTGGGGTGGTTGTGCGCCCGGCGCGGACTCGGATCAGCCTGGACATCTGCCTAGTCTGATCAGACTCTTCCCTAAGCAAAGTATATTACCGTGTATGGGAGAACATTTCGGTATTTTAATTTTCCAGATTTGGCATTTTAATAGCATCAGTTGGATCATTTTTGTTATCATTTATGTAAATATTTGTGTCATTTCATCATCCCATATTAGCTTATATGGCAATACGGCTAGTCAGGTGTTTCATTTATATTAAAATAGGCTTCACTTATATCACATTTCGGAAAAATGTGTATCTGTCAGAGAAAACTGTTTTCAAAGTTGCATTAGCTTTTGTAGTACAGCCTACATGCAATAGGCACACAACCCAGCGGGCACAAAACGTCGAAATGACGTCGTATCGATGTCGATGCGACACTATGACGTCGCATCGACACTATGACGTCATTTCCTGTGCCTGTAGGGAAAGTTGTAATATGATATTCTCAACGTCTGTGCAATGTGATTTCATGACTACATCGACTAAGGTCATGACGTTTCAGAGATTGACGTCTTGTCGTTGAAGCGACCATGACTAGAAGTTGTTTAAAACTTGTATGCCCATTAGCACAGGGTATAATCGATTCCGCCAATTTCCGCTTCCTGCAGAGACTGTCCGTCATATTTGGCTTCCGCCGAGACCGTCCACGAACTCTTGCTTCCTGCAGAGACTACTGTCCTCGAAAATTGGCTTCTGCCGAGACTGTCCGCGTGACTCTGCTTCCTGCCGAGATCCTCGGCAGGAAGCAGAATCACGCGGACAGTCTCTGCAGGAAGCCATTTATCATGTACAGAAGTCTCGGCAGGAAGCAAGAGACCGCGGACAGTCTCGGCGGAAGCCAAATATGATGTACAGTCTCTGCAGGAAGCGAAAATTAGCGGAATCAATTATACCCTGTGATTAGGAGTTTTCCTGTCTTGTTTTTTATTAGATCTGTATATGAAACGTGTCCTAATTCTGCCGTACATTTAAGCCGTGACACGACAAACCAACATAGTGTCATGTGTGCGCAGCGAAGACTCAGATCAGCCTAAGTAAGCATTGGCCCAATCTGATCAGAGTCTTCCCTGTCGATTTGGAGGTAGCTTTTACCCTTAGCTACCATTTAGCACACAACGAAGCCTTTGCTCAGACTGGGCAGATGTCCAGTCAGCTCAGACTGGGCAGATGCCCTGGCTGATCTGAGTGTTTGCTGGGCGCACATGCCACTTTGTTGGTTTTCCCATGTCGTGGCTCATTTATGTTCTACTGACTCTAGTCTTATTCTACGGAGGCTCTTCCGTAGAGGAAGCATGGGAATAAAGTTAATGTAAATAACACATTGTAAATATGCTTTAAATCAGATCAGGAAGTCTAACATTTTGAATGAAAGTTGTCTGTATGCATGCACTAGATGAAACTATTTATGCTCATTTGCAAACTTTTGGATGGGAAAGTAAGTGTATGATTTACACTTATTTTCCCAACTTTAATTTGCAAATGTGCACTTATTGCCTAATTTAGTGCATGGATACATACAACTTTCATTTAAGATAATGTACTATTTGGAACAGAGTCTGATGGGATATGCAAGGAGAATAAGTTCACTCTTAAGGGGAACAAACTCTTCCATTTTCAATGTTGCATCCCTTGTCAGTGACACCAGAAGCAAATGAGTAGACCCTATTTAGGAAGGGCTTCGTTTTTGAGGCGAACGATAGGAAGTCATTATAGTTATTTCCCCTTATGAAAATGGCGGAAAGACATAGAGCATACAGGGTTTGAGGTTATAAAACTCGAGAATAATCACAAACTCAAAATAAAGCTGAATAGTAGACTAAAGCACACTGATTGGCTGCTTCCGAGCATGTGCTCGGAAGCAGCCAATCAGTGTAATTTATTTTGGTTTTGAGAGTGCTCTCGAGTTTTATAACCTCCAAGCCAGGTCTCTTCTTATATCTTTTCTCAAATTAATTTAGAACACACCATCACAGATAAATACTGAGGCTAGTACACTTTTAAAATAAATTCATCATTAATGCTGATTGTGTGCCAGTGGAAAGTGGGTATGGGATGGGCAGGAGAGGCAAGGGTGACGTTTGTGTCATTTGAATTTGTATTTTCACTGCATTCATTGTCAGCATGTATAAGAGGGGCGTTCGAAAAGTAATGCAAATGGCCTCATTACTTTGTTTAGGGGCATACTGGGTACAAATGCTATGCATATGCTGAAAACACTACATTTTGCCTTTACAATGATACCAAACTCTGTACAAAGACACCTTTCCATATTGACATACAACGCATTTTATTACGCCCCTGTCATACCACTGGTCTAATTTCATGTGTAAAATCTTTTCAGTGTTGGGTATTCAAGTCAAATATCATTGCAAATACAAAATTAATATTTGTCAGTTGCGTGTCCATTGTTGCCTACAATATTCATACAAAAGTTAGAAGGTGGCAACTGTTATCGATTTATTCCTGGCAAAGCAATGCGCAATTCTTATGACGTTATTGAAATATACGTTAACGTCATTTTTAAAAGCTTGTAGAGGCTTCTTTTTTGGCATTACTTTGAATTTATTGACATGTTTTCGTTGACCCATGTAAATGCTCTTGCTGACAAGATTTTGAATGCTTATACACTTGTTTTCATTACGAAATCATTTAAATTTGGTAGAAATGGGGAATTTGCTACTACATAATCCATATTCCCGGGCCAGTATGGAACCCAGATTAAAAATAATTTCCGCGATATTTACAGGACAACATTGCCTGGGCATTGTCTTTAAGTAGCAAAACTAAAACAAATCAAAGACTGACGATATATAAATTACGGCCTACTAAACTCAAATTCTGCAGTGTCTTTCGGGTATACCTCTTTCAAAGAAGATAAAAATGCACCCTTTTAAAAAAATACACCGTGTTTGCAGACTTTCCTACGCATATCATAGCTTTATGTGTTTTTGCAATCAGAAATTCTGTTTTTATATTGGTTACCGAGAAATTACGTCATTTGCATTACTTTTCGAACGCCCCTCGTATATGTAAATTTTTGATAATAAGATAAATGGGTAACTTTCAGAGGGAGCAACTCTACCAGTCAATTAAGTCAGCCCGAAAAGGATTTGTTCCTTTGAAGCAAATTATTTCCTTCCAGAGTAGACCCCATTCTGGAAGGGTTTCATCGCCCTGAGAGACACAAAAGCTGTTTTCTTGTGAATAAATGCAGAAAACAGTGTATGCATACCATATGATGATATTTTATGGCAGGATGAGTTACCCCCTGTTTCGCTCTGAGAAAATAGTTTCTATGGCATATGCCAGATCAACTGTTTCAACCACACAATTTGTCTTAAGATTTCAATGTATCATTTAAGTCTATGGTATACCTCCCTGATTTTCTGCCATTTTACAAAGATGGGCAACTTTTGTGACTTCATGTTTGCTTCCTGGAGAATGTTGCCTAGCCAAGTTGGGGTCTACACTTGAGGCAAAGAATAACTTTTCCTTAAGAGTTCAGGGGCGTAACTAGGGGCAATTTCATAATACGCACAACCATGTTTTATTCTCTACTTCTTGAAGGGAAAGCTAGTATTTCAGCCACTTTGGTAACTGGTATTGAAATCTTGTCTAATTTATAAATATTCAGCATGCAAATATGCAGGTGCGTTTTGAAATTTTGTCAGTTTTGACAAAATTTCAATACGCACTTGGTTTAAACAATATTTTATTCAATATACTGTACATATATGTGCATACATATAGCAATCTTTTTATAACATACAAACATACAGTATGAAAAGGATACAGAAGTAAGTCGTTGACTTATTTAGAATCTGTCTCCCAAACCATGAATTTGAATGGCGTCGCATGAAAAGGGAGCTCAAGATATGTGCAATTAGGGAACACCCAAAGCAGCCTCCACATCCGCACAGGCCGGCTAGAGTTCCTACCTTCACTTTAGATTTCCTAGGATTCGTAGACAATGTATGCAAAAGGGGAAGACTCCAACCAGACTGCGCTCACGCGCAAGCTGATCCGAGTCCTCACAAATGTGCACACACCACGAAATACCCCCATGCGACGTCAATCAGTCATTTTTACTTTCAGATGACTTTGAATTATTTTCTAACTAAGCAGTATAATGAACATTTTGGAAGCTAAATGATCTAACAAATTATCAGATGTAATTAGATCAGAATATCCATATTGTGTAGGTTCATACAAATAGAGAAGAAAGTTGTTAAGAGAAGAAAAGAGTAAAGAAAGTAGGAGATAAGAAAAGAAAGTGTCACGGCATCAGACAATTTGCACAAATATCCACATTCCAAAAGTTTCTGTAGCCTCCGAAATAGCAGACACTTACGATTCGTGTAAATGTATTAAAGTATTAAGGTTGTGAACTAGGTTTTTCCAAGAGTTCAGAGAAAAGTAAAGAGGAAGGTTCTCTATTCCATTCTGTATGCGTTGATATTCAGTTCCGGTTTTGTAAAACTATAAAGAATAAGTAAAAAGTTCAGGAAATCAGTTGGTATTTATACAGAGATTCCTTTAGAGCTGCAGATTACTATCATTGATAGATTACATATAATTATATTAGTGTTATCTATTATTATTATCATTGTTACTATTATTTACATCATGCCACTTCAAATCGTTTAGTTTTTACCAAAAACTCCTGTACAGCTAAGAATACTTGCCGGTTTTCGTTTTCGGAAAGCTGTTCGCTCCCAAACAGAAGTATATTAAGGGTAGGCTGACAAATTGGAGAAATTTTGTTAAGCAGTTCTTGTCTTAAAATGTGAAAACGCTGACAGTCAAAAAGAAAATGTTTTGTGTCCTCAATTTCCGCCATCCGAAGTTGCCCAACTTGACCCTAAAGTGCCCTCTTCGTTTGGTGCGGCTGCATTTTATGTTAAATACGACATAATTTATGTTATCTTTTTTATTTTGCATGATCATGATGTGCAGTCTCAGAAACTGCGGTATTAGTCTTCCGTCAGGCACATAACCAGTGCACAAAACGTTGAATCAACGTTGATGCAACGTCGTGGCGTTGAATCAACATTGATTCAACGTTTTCTGCACTCACTTTGAATCAGCATTGAATCAATGTTATTGCATAAAAAGCAGTGCCGAGAGGTATTAACAGCCGTGCATCAACGGGCGAAAAGCCGTGTTTCAACAATGTTTTTCACGCGCTGTTGAAACACGATGACAGAACTTTCGTTATGCTTGTGCCGGGCCACTAAAAACCGCCATGCACCTTTTGGTCTCTCCCGTTTCCGTCGAATTACAAAATATTGGTGGTGCGCCTCTCCTCTTTCGGTTAATTAGCAATATAATTGGTTGCGTGCTACCTATGTATTCTTGTGACGTCATCATAGTTTGTACTCTTATTACGTCATAAAGTACTGACACGGATTTCAAAGCCATGTTGTCTTCCTTCTCACGATGCCAAATGGAGAGTGTTAAAGAAAACATGCATCCTAAGCTTTCAGCAATCAAGAACTGCAGGATGGTGCATGAATGGGCCAGGCATGTTCTGTATGGTATGTTTTGCTTTGATCAAGGTATCTGCTTTTTTTTATGAATTTGCAACGACCATCTTGGACTCTTTCCATAAATACTGAGGTTGAATAGGATGATAGCAGCCATTTTGAACAGCTTGATGCTCTCGGGCCAGGAAGACGGATATTAATAAAAAAAAATATGCACCAGCGCGTTGGCTGTGAAACGGTGACAAAATATAGTGCCGTATTTTCGCAAATCTTAATGAATATTTCGTTGAATTTATGCATTAACAGCGATCAAACATTTTTTTCCAATGCATTAACGTTTGCCAGGTCCCTTGGGAGATGTTGAAAACCTCGGCCTTCGGCCTCGGTTGTCAACATCTCCCTCGGGACCTGGCAAACGTTAATGCATGAAAAACCATGTTTGATCCCTATATTGATGCAACGTCGCGACGTTGCATCAACGTTGATTCAGTGTTGATTCAACGTTGTGTGCCTAGTGTGCTGTTCATTACACACCATCTGTATATAAATTCATAACAGTTTCATTGTTCATCTTCATGTTATCATTTCATGGTTAACATGTTCTGAATCCGTCATGTGCAACAATTAAAGATTCAAGACTTAAAAAAAAATAGGGTAGTTTTCTTTTTTGTAAGGGGTTCGTGATCCAGGGAAACAAACACAAAGCCATAACTGTTGCATCTCTTTGAAAAATGGCGGCAAATCCGGGTGGTGTACCAATACATCTTTACACTCTTAGCTCAAACTCCAGATGCGGGATTGAATCTTTCTAAGGCCGCGTATCTTGTGTCACGTGCCATTTGTCATACGCAAGACTACTTCAGCCGCGACAATAGAAAACCAACAAAGTGGTTATGCGCCCAGCACAGACTCAGATCAGCCTGGGCATCCGCCCAGTCAAATCAGACTCTTTGCGAAGCACCAGAGGGTAGCTAAGAGTCTAGGCTACCTCCATGCGAGCAGCGAAGTCTCCGAGCAGACTGGGCGAACGCCCGGGCTGATCTGAGTCTGCGCTGGGCGCACAACCACTTTGTAGGTTTAAGATGAGTATGAGTACATGTACATGAGTACATGTACAGCTTCGTATTTTTGAAATAAGCTGTCTCTCCCTGTCTCTCTCTCTCTCTCTCTCTCTCTCTCTCTCTCTATGAAAACCGTTTTTTTTTTTATAGGCTCATGTCTAAAAGGAGGAAACACTTCTAAAGAGGTTGATCTCCTTCAGATGTTTATTAATACGCCTTGTTAAGACCCGACATGAAAAGCAAACCTCGAATGGCAGTTACTCTTAGAACAAATAGTGATCTCTCTCAGAGCAAACTTATTTCTCCAAGAGTAGCCCCCCGTCTGAAGAGAGACGACTACTCCCCGCAACCCCTTGACGGTGTGTCACTACACCTTAATGTGAATGAGTACACTTTCAGGGGAATCCACTCTGCCATTTATACTGTGGCGTTCTTCTAATTGGGACTTAACTCTTGAAGAAAATAATTTGCTCCTTTAGAGCAAATTCTTTCCTTTAAAAGTTGCCTCCATTCTGGAAGGGCTTTGCCATCCAGGGAAGTAAACAAGAAGTCACACTGATTGCTTCCCTTGAGAAATATTGAAAAAAATGTGTAGGTTATCAATTCACCGGTGCGTCAGACTCACCAATGTCAGTTTTATAAATATAAAACTTCATCAGAAGTGTAAACAATATTTATTAAGGCAACTTCACATACAACATAAACATGTATAGTTAGGGGATAACTGTATTGAAAATTGTCATTTGGGTAGGTAAATCGTCGGTTTTATGGTCGGAAATTTCGTTTTACGGCGACGCGCCAGTGGAGCCATAAAACGCAATTTGCGACCATAAAACCGACGATTTACCTCCCCAAATGACAATTTTCAATACAGTTATCCCCATTCTAATGCACTTTTACATATTTTCACCTCTCAAAGTGTACTAATGTGCATCCAAAGAAAGCACTTTCAGCAACGTTAAACCAAACGTCAGCCAATGAGAAGTGACGTTTTATAATGACATCGGGTTTGCGACAGTATATCGCAGGACATACTGTCTCAAATTTTTAACGTTATCCAATCAGACGTCGCGTTACATTTGCAAGTGCATTAGAATAATGATTATACGAGGGGCATTTAAAAGTGCGTACATGTAGCATGGCCAAATTTTCAGTAACAGATTAACAAACTTATTCATGTTTGGTACCATTTTAAAGCGCAATCGTCGCTCAATGTTGAAAAATAAGTTGAGCCGCGACGCGAGAAAACCAACAATGTGGTCGTGCGTCCAGCGCAGACTCAGATCAGCCTGGGCATCCGCCCAGTCTGATCAAGTCTTCGCTGTCCGCATGAAGGTAGCTAAGACTCTCAGTTACCCTTTGAGCGCAAAGCGGAGAGCCTGATCAGACTGGGCGGATGCCCAGGCTGATCTGAGTCTGCGCTGGGCGCACAACCACTTTGTTGGTTTTCTCACGTCGCGGCTCAGTTTGAGATGGAAGGTATGTGACAGGGACAAGATATTTTACTGCGAATTCTTATACTGTTTGGACATTGGAAAACGCAAATTTTCAATGAAATACATATATTTTTTACTTTTTCGAGAATGGTGCATGAAAGTATGACTAATTGAGAAAATCGACCCAAACATTTACGGATAGAAATGTGACAAGCATGTAAATAATTCCTCAAATTGTTATATTTAATGACGCCACCCATTTTCTATGGATCTAAACACATGAGCCGTGACACGAAAAGACCAACAATGTGGCTGTGCGTCCAGCGCAGACTCAGATCAGCCTAGGCATCCGCCCAGTCTGATCAAAGTCTTGGCTGTCCGAATGGAGGTAGCTTAGACCCGTAGCTACCCTTTAAGCACTTAACGTAGAGTCTGGTGAAACTAGGTGGCTGCCCAAGCTGATCTGAGTCTGCGATTGGCGCACAACCACATTGTTGGTTTTCTCCAGTCGCGGTTTACATTATTTTGCTTAGAATTACCGCCAGTGTCTATACGGTGCTATGCTACGTACCTTTGCCGCTCGTATGATACAGGGTACAATAGAAAGCTTAAATCTTATATAAAATCATCTCTCGGGAACATGGAAGAAAGCGCCAATCGGACAAGAATTCCTGTATACTATAAATGTCTTGCCCGTCTCGGTATGAATCAAAGTATTTTGAATTTCTCTCTCTTTCTCTCTCTCTCTCTCTCTCTCTCTCTCTCTCTAAAGAAAAACATAGGGTATACTATATTACAACATCCGACTTGGACAAGTTTTAGGATATTAAATATCCGAGTTGGACAAGTTTTAGGATAGTTAATTTATTTTCAGTTTTAAAGCTGAGATTAGTGAGCTGTGCTAAAGAGAGTACCCCAAAGCCATGAAATGCGATAACATGTTTCCAGCTTGACTGGCATGTGACCCGAGATATACCGACATGCAGCTTTGAAGCACTTCCTTCTTGTTTCCAGATCGGGACATCCACCCGACTAATAAACATCTAATGAAACTAATAAATTCGAATGGTAGATCAAATATGCATACATATGCTTCTACCAAAACCAAACAAAACAAAACTAAAAGAACGTTTACCAAATTAAAGTGCACGTTCAGGAGCCACATGACGTCGTGACGACGACTCACCGTCTTCGATGCGACATATTGCTGTCGCCTGAAAAGAGGTTCGACGTTCCACCGACGCTGTGTGCTGCTGGTATCTCACTAGTAAATTGGTTTCGCAGCACAGGTAGAGATCTTAGTTATGGTAGCAAAACAGAAGATGTAAAGAAAATGGTGAGTAAGAAGGAGAAACAAGTAAATAAATGTGAGCTAGAAAGAAGGTGATACAGAAAAATATGTGGAGCTACAAAAAGAACTACTACTACTACATTTCAATCAAACATTAGGTTATTGTAATCACGAAGGAAGAGAGAAAGAGAAAAAAAATAATTATACTGAAAAGCTATAACAAGGTCACAGCAAGAGTCGTTTCGGAATTCGCTTTCTGTGGTAAGATATATTTTAAATTGGTTGTCTAACTGAGCCGCAACACGAGTAAACCAACGAAGTGGCTGAACGGACAGCGAATACTCAGAACTGCCTGGGCATCACCAAGTCTGATCAGAGTCTTCACTGTCCGCATGAAGCTAGCCTAGACCCTTAGCTGCCCTTTAAGCGAATGAGACGACTCTGCCCAGACTCGGTGATGCCCAGGCTGATCTGAGACTTCGCTTGGCGCACATGCCACTTTGTTGGTTTTGTCGTGTCGCGGCTCAAATGTAGGAGAGCATTCAAGCTCACTTGACCGACAAAACGTTGATTATATCTCTTACGTTAACCGAATCATAATTTTATCCTGCATCTGCTGCAAAATTCACCTGATAATAGGGGTATGGTAACATGCTGTAATATCATGTCACTGTAGAACTGCGCTTGCGTGAATGTTATCAGGTCATGCCTTAAAAAGCGATCTCTGAAGACGACTGACTACACACTGACGTTGGCCGTGATATCAGCGTTCGATTGGTTAACTGACGTCACCGACTAACGTCATAACGCAATCGCATCGTCAATAAGTTCGAACAAAACTGCGTTTGCTTATCACTTGTTTACCGCTCTTTACGCCGTAAAATCTTCTAGTGATGCATGATAAATAGTAAACCACGTAAATGTCTTTTGATATCAAGTTTATCAGGCCCGACCAGAAACATGTCGGACTTGTTCGGCAAGCCTCGCCATTCCTACGCTGTTTCCGGTCTCGCCTGATAAACTTGATATCAAAAGACACTAACATGGTATTCTCTATTTATAGTCCTGTACATTTACATGCACAGGTTCACTTTAATTCGCGTTTTTCCACAAGTCACGGTATAAGCTTCTGAAATCCTTTTAGCCCTGAAAATCCTCGCATGCCACATTTTGCGCCAGCCAATCGACATCCAAAATTAATAGCCGTTTCTAAATTTTGACAGTTGCACAAAGAAAATATAGCTCCAGCTATAAAGGTATCTCCGGCCCCTATAGTGTCTATTAGATGTTCTGGTGGATATGCTGACGACGTAACCAGTTGTTCCCCTTTTGCAGCTGCGCCACGTTCACCCCACGGACATAAAATGGTAGAACCATCTTTACATCGAGGCAAGAGGCCTTCAACCACTTCCTCCATAGTGTTGTATCCTTCCGCTTGTCAGTAGTCCTTGCTCACAAATACATAGTCCGCCTTGCTGAATAGTCCGCGAAGCTTAGGACTCAGTGAATGAGGTGGCTCTATTTCAACCGAAATCTTAATTTTGTAAGCATTTTCTTTGGTTTCATTGAATTTGTCTATTACATCAATCATTTGAATGATATCTGACACGTTTTCCCTACCTTCAAAGTGTATCCATTTATAGTTCTTCAGGTCTAAGCGCCCGAAGTCCGTACCTTTGAGCTCAGTAAGGTTTTTGAAGTCGGCAATTATTGTCCTGCTTCCTGTCTTTTGACTAACCCAGATAAATGTTACAGGTGGTTTATGTAGAGACGGATCCAAACCAACAACATTTTCTGAATACACGTTATTCTGCTTAAAGTCATTCTTTATAAAGTCAAAATCCCTGTTTTTCACGACAGCTCCAAAGAATTCCGATTGAGCACCCAGAAGTCCCAGCACAGTTGCACTGTTTCCTGCGTTACCGCCTCTGCTTAAGTAGTAGTCCTCAGCGAAAACTTCCTCGTCCTCATTCGGATATTCCTCGACAAATATGATATGGTCAAGGGCCACAACTCCTACAATTAATATTCGTTTCCTTGCCCAGTTGCCAACAGACTCAGTAATTGTGTCCTGCACCAAACCTTCCACATATTGCTCAACATTCGAGACCGAATTCGAAACTGAGTTTTCAGCACCATCAATTGCCTTGGTTTTGACAATTTCGTCAGCACAATGTTCCGTTTTAGTATCCATTTGCTTTCCATCCATGTTTGATGGAGTTGTTTCTTAAAATTTCATTTATTTACCTATTTTCAATCTACACTTAGTCTAACATGTCTTAAATCTTCGCTCCAGCTACAGTATCAACGTGTTCTGAATGTATACGTACACAGATTCACCGCTATGCAAGTATCTTATTTCAGAATAAAGTAGGTTTCATTTGCTGGTGTGTTGAGCATTTAAACTATGTAATTTATATTTGTTTGAAAATTTTTACAGTTTGAAAGTAAGCGGTTAAAATGGGTTTTAGACTTGGGGCGTTTATTAGAAATAACTTGGTACTGTATTATGTGACTTTGTGAAGTGGCGAAGCATGTTTGTATAGTCCGTTTGCTCCCAAATGCAAACGGCGTCCCCAATATTTTCTCCAAATTGCTGAGTAGTAGAAGATTTTCGAGTTGCGCATTTTTAATTTTCATCCTATACATACCAAAATCATAATTTTGTAGAAATGTGAGGCTTTGCATAAAAAAGTTTCTATACAAAAAAGGACTTAAAATATGTCATTTTCACCTCTTAATTACAAGGGAGTAAAAGTTGGCTGTTGGAATGCCGGTTTAGTTCTACGTATTAGAGCATGTGACCAATGTGTGCTATCCCTAGACAAAAAATTGCATAGTTAATTGAAATTTTATTCGGAATCTAATTTTTCTACATTTTTGTTTCACCCATATAATATCAATTTTTAAAACATACACTTTTAAGTCGCAAAACTATATTATAGTTCAATGTTTATTTACAACATAGTATCATTTGACCAGTGACACCTTGCGTTACGCGTGCGGACAGATGAATACATTTTACTATTTCATTCATATACGCCCACGCCTGTAGTAAACAACGAGTTTACGCTATTGTCTATCAACAATATTTTGGCTGTTCTAACAAGCATACGACGCCCTTCAGTGAAACTGCTCAGTTTCTGCATTACTGTTAATGGGAAATATTTTACAAAAACACCTAAAAATGTGGATGTTTCGTATTCTGTTATGTATAGTTATAGGAATCATTAGGATATTAGAACATTTGATGGAAGTTTCATCATTTTCGAGAAAATAAGCAAAACCCCGTTTGCACTTGGGAGCAAACGGACTATAAGATATGTTCAGATTGTTAGCAGTAAGGTCGCGTGATTTGGTTAATTGCACGAAGTCTCGTGGTTTTCGCTGAGAAGCAAGTATATGTCAAAGCGTGAATTAGTGATTTGTCATTCGAGCCAAAGACAGCGTTGAGTAAGGATAGACATTCCCCCCCACCCACCCTTTAAAGTCACGAGTGATGCCAGAAATAAGTTGATCAGCGACATAATGAAAAAAGAGGGGTTATTTAGTCGAACCAGACGTATGCTCGTTAGCCACGTAAATAGATTTTTAAGAAACGTAATAATGGTATTCAGCGTGTGTTTAATGGTTGTATAAATTCAGAAATTTTAATGTTTTTCTGAGAGTTTATGCATAATATTGAAAGGTTTGCAAAGAAAGCATTTTCTGGGGTATTTTTCGGTCTGTATATCAGTTGATTTGTAAAGACATTTTAGAATATCGTCATTCATTTTCAGTGTATACGGATTTGATATAGAGGTTCTTAGATGAGATGTCATCGAATGGTTCATTTGAATCCAGTCTTGCACGATGCCGCAGGGAAATGAAGGATGACGGATGGAGCAGTCATTGTATAGTTTGGCAGTTCATAGGTTTGACAGATGAGTAAAATAAAATAAATTAAGTATATATACATGTATTTATATAATAATATCGTATGGAATTGATCATGGAATAAAATATGATTACGAATGAATAACCACATGACTATTTAAATGAATGAATTTGTTTTTTAAATAGTGTGTTTAAAAGATATTCTACGTATGCCTTTGCATTTACGTCAAGCACGAGATGAAGCTTTTTATTTACATATCTGTAATAATTTTCTAAGTTAAAGATATCTTGTATGTGTCAGTATACCTGCATGTATTTCCGCAAGTCAGAAATGTTACCAGCAGAAATAAGAAGAAGTCTTCAATTTTGCATTTTTTCAGGACAGTATATATGATACAGGTTTCAGTGGTCAGTTTTGTTGACGGAAATATTTAATGAGTATAATTGAAATATGTTTTAGTCTATTATAGGTTGTACTATTTGTGAAAGAGAAAAAACGTACAGTCTCGAACAGTCAAGGTTCTAAGACATGCTTTTCACTGTCGTTACTTGGTGGATCCATTTGGGTTTCCATGGTGCCGAAGATTTGACTTGCTTCCTCATATTTCTATTGTACAATACGTCGCTCGGAATTAAACGAACAGTTGTCTGTTGGCATTTCCTAAAATGATGTTTGTTATTTCTGGTGCGCAAGAGGTGTTAAGACTTTTTGCAGCTGAGTTGTTCTGAAAATGCATTTGCGTTGGGAATTTACGAAGCTGTATTAAGTTTTGATTCAGTAAAGTTGTAAGTCAGCAGAGTGCGTTGGTCGAGGTTGTTAAAATATTTCAATAAAATATAAATGAGTTATGTTCGGTTGAGACATGGTCGAATTAGAACATAAAATGAGATAAAATGTACTAATTTGATACCGAAGCATGTATAATTATTTGCATTACCTCCGTCTTGTATACACTATTACCTATAAATTTACAAACATTTTGTTTTCCCTCTGAGCGGTCAGAGCCTGTGTCACTTATCACTAAACGAGCCGCGACACGAGCAAACCAACAAAGTGGTTGTACGCCCAGTGCATTTTCAGATCAGTCTGGGCATCCCGCCAGTCTGATAAGAGTCTTCCCTAAGCGCTTAAAGGGTAGCTAAAGGTCTAAGCTACTTTCATGCGGACAGCGAAGACTCTGATCAGACTGGGCGGATGCCCAGGCTGATCTGAGTCTGCGCTGGGCGGACAACCACTTTGCTAGTTTTGTCGTGTCGCGGCTCAAATCTACTTATACAAGAAAATGTTAAATGTATATTAGTTTCGTATCAGTTAGTGTCTTCTGCAGATAAGGTCTTGACCTATTCATATGACCCGGTGTTAGCTGTAGGAGAAAAAAGTTGTGTCATGTTCTCCTATAAGGCATATATGAGTCACGGTGTGACATAAAACAACAAAGTGGCATGTGCGCCCAGCGAAGACTCAGATCTGCCTGGGCATCCGTTCAGTCTGATCAGATTTTTCGCTGTCAGCATGGAGCTAGCTTAGACCCTTAGCAACCTTTTAGCACATAACAAAGAGTCTGATCAGACTGGTCGGGTGTCCAGGCTTATTTAATTCTTCTCTGGGCGTACATGCCACTTTATTAGTCGTGTCACGGCTCATATATTAAGGTGTATGGGTACGCTTCCCTGTTTTCATTATTATTGTAAAAGGAGAAAACTTGTGACTCCCTAATTGCTTCCCTGGACTTAGTAACCCTTTGTAAAATGGTTTACTCTGAAAGAAAACAATTTGCTCCAAGAGACTTTTATTTTCTTTTAAGAGTTCACATTTTTAAGAAGGGACGGAGAAAGTAAACTGACATAATTGCTTCCCCTGAATGTGTTTCCATTTATCTTAACTACGGATGCATACAGAGCATGCCTATATAGTGGAGAAAATGTCTAACAGTACGCCAACAAACACAACCAAATTCTAATTATTTAAATTTCAAATTAAGTAGCGTTACGTGTCAGGCTCAGGCGGCTACAGTGAAAACCGTGGAAAGTGACATCACTCAGATTTGACTGATAGTCCATGTATTGTTGCCTTTTGATGAAAAAGTAACTCAAGCAAATTATTTCCGGTTTCTGTCGAACCGTTTCCATGGTTACCAAGGTAACTCATTTTCCACAAAAATCTCAGTTTTGTTGGTTGAAAAATCGAATTTCGGGACATATTTAAGCAAATGTCCACTCTTTGATGTCCCATACTTAAAATAAAGATTTGTCTCATGTAAATATTTGATGTATGGAGTGAACATTAAAATCAAAATAAAGGACAGCCGTCATTCTGATTGAGTGTAGTAAGTGTTTGGAATGAGGTGAACTGGTTTCGCAGCACAGGTAGAGATCTTAGTTATGGTAGCAAAACAGAAGATGTAAAGAAAATGGTGAGTAAGAAGGAGAAACAAGTAAATAAAGATTACCTAGAAAGAAGGTGATACAGAAAAAAATATGTGGAGCTACAAAAAGAACCACTACTACTACATTTCAATCAAAAATTAGGTTATTGTAATCACAAAGGAAGAGAGAGAGAGAGAGAGAAAAAAAATACGCGAAAAGCTATAACAACAAGGTCACAGCAAGAGTCGTTTCGGAATTCGCTTTCTGTGGTAAGATATATTTTAAATTGGTTGTCTAACTGAGCCGCAACACGAGTAAACCAACGAAGTGGCTGAACGGACAGCGAAGACTCAGAACTGCCTGGGCATCACCAAGTCTGATCAGAGTCTTCGCTGTCCGCATGAAGCTAGCCTAGACCCTTAGCTGCCCTTTAAGCGAACGAGACGACTCTGCTCAGACTCGGTGATGCCCAAGCTTATCTGAGACTTCGCTTGGCGCACATGCACTTTGTTGGTTTTGTCGTGTCGCGGCTCAAATGTAGGAGAGCATTCAAGCTCACTTGACCGACAAAACGTTGACTATATCTCTTACATTAACCGAATCATAATTTTATCATGCATCTGCTGCAAAATTCACCTGATAATAGGGGTATGGTAACATGCTGTAATATCATGTCACTGTAGAACTGCGCTTGCGTGAATGTTATCAGGTCATGCCTTAAATAGCGATCTCTGAAGTCGATTGACTACACACTGACGTTGGCCGTGATATCAGCGTTCGATTGGTTAATTGACGTCACCGACTTACGTCATAACGCAATCGCATCGTCAGCAAGTTCGAACAAAACTGCGTTTGCTTATCACTTGTTTACCGCTCTTTACGCAGTAAAATATTCTAATGATGCATGATAAATAGTAAACCACGTAAATGTCTTTTGATATCAAGTTTATCAGGCTCGACTAGACACACGTCGGACTGGCTCGGCAAGCCTCGCCATTCCTACGCTGTTTCTGGTCTCGCCTGATAAACTTGATATCAAAAGACACTAACATGGTATTCTCTATTTATAGTCTTGTACATTTACTTGCACAGGTTCACTTTAATTCGCGTTTTTCACAAGTCACGGTATAAGCTTCTGAAATCCTTTTAGCCCTGAAAATCCTCGCATTCCACATTTAGCGCCAGCTAATCGACATCCAAAATTAATAGCCCTTTCTAAATTTTGACTGTTGCACAAAGAAAATATAGTTCCAGCTATAAAGGTATCTCCGGCCCCTATAGTGTCTATTAGATGTTCTGGAGGATATGCTGACGACGTGACCAAGTGTTCCCCTTTTGCAGCTGCGCCACGTTCACCCCACGGACACACAATGGTAGAACCATCTTTACATCGGGGCAAGAGGCCTTCAACCACCTCCTCCATAGTGTTGTATCCTTCCGCTTGTCCGTAGTCCTTGCTCACAAACACATAGTCCGCCTTGCTGAATAGTCCGCGAAGCTTAGGACTCTGTGAATGAGGTGGTTCTATTTCAACCGAAATCTTAATTTTGTAAACATTTTCTTTGGTTTCATTGAATTTGTCTATTACATCAATCATTTGAATGATATCTGACACGTTTGCCCTACCTTCAAAGTGTATCCATTTATAGTTCTTCAGGTCTAAGCGCCCGAAGTCCGTACCTTTGAGCTCAGTAAGGTTTTTGAAGTCGGCAATTATTGTCCTGGTTCCTGTCTTTTGACTAACCCAGATAAATGTTACAGGTGGTTTATGTAGAGACGGATCCAAACCAACAACATTTTCTGAATATACGTTATTCTGCTTAAAGTCATTCTTTATAAAGTCAAAATCCCTGTTTTCCACAACAGTTCCAAAGAATTCCGATTGAGCACCCAGAAGTCCAAGCACGGTTGCACTGTTTCCTGCGTTACCTCCTCTGCTTAAGTAGTAGTCTTCAGCGAAAACTTCCTCGTCCTCATTCGGATATTCCTCGACAAATGTGATATGGTCAAGGGCCACAACTCCTACAAATAATATTCGTTTCCTTGCCCAGTTGTCAACAGACTCAGTAAGTGTGTCCTGCACCAAACCTTCCACATATTGCTCCAAATTCGAGACCGAATTCGAAACTGAATTTTCAGTACTACCAACTGCATTGGTTTTGACAATTTCTTCTGCAAAATGTTCCGTTTTAATATCCATTTGCTTTCCATCCATTTTTGATGAAGTTGTTTCTTAAAATTTCATTTATTTACCTATTTTCAATCTACACTGACATATCTTAGGTCTTCGCTCGAGCTACAGTATCAACGTGTTCTGAATGTATACGTACACAGATTCACCGCTATGCAAGTATCTTATTTCAGAATAAAGTAGGTGTCTTTTGCTGGTGTGTTGAACATTTAAACAAAATGAGATAAAATGTACTAATTTGATACCGAAGCATGTATAATTATTTGCATAACTTCCGTCTTGTATACACTATTACCTATAAATTTACAAACATTTTGTTTTCCCTCTGAGCGGTCAGAGCCTGTGTAACTTATCACTAAACGAGCCGCGACACGAGCAAACCAACAAAGTGGTTGTGCGCCCAGTGCAGACTCAGATTAGTCTGGGCATCCCGCCAGTCTGATAAGAGTCTTCCCTAAGCGCTTAAAGGGTAGCTAAAGGTCTAAGCTTCTTTCATGCGGACAGCGAAGACTCTGATCAGACTGGGCGGATGCCCAGGCTGATCTGAGTCTGCGCTGGGCGGACAACCATTTTGTTGGTTTTGTCGTGTCGCGGCTCAAATCTACTTATACAAGAAAATGTGAAATTTATTAGTTTCGTATCAGTTAGTGTCTTCTGCAGATAAGGTCTTGACCTATTCATATGACCCGGTGTTAGCTGTAGGAGAAAACAGTTGTGTCATGTGAATTCTCCTTAAAGGCATATATGAGTCACGGTGTGACAAAAACAACAAAGTGGCATGTGTGCCCAGCGAAGACTCAGATCTGCCTCGGCATCCGTCCAGTCTGATCAGAGTTTTCGCTGTCCGCATGGAGCTAGCTTAGACCCTTAGCAACCTTTTTAGCATAGAACATAGAGTCTGATCAGACTAGGCGGGTGTCCAGGCTAATTTAAGTCTTCTCTGGGCGTACATGCCACTTTGTTAGTCGTGTCACGGCTCATGTATTAAGGTGTATTGGTACGCTTTCCTGAGTTCATCATTATTGTAAAAGGAGAAAACTTGTGACTCCCTAATTGGTAACCCTTCCTAAAATGGTTTACTCTGAAAGAAAATAATTTGCTCCAGGAGAGTTTTATTTTCTTTTAAGAGTTCACATTTTTAAGAAGGGACGCAAAAATTAAACTGGCATAATTGTTTCCCCTGAATGTGTTTCCATTTATCTTAACTACGCATGCCTACAGAGCATGCCTATATAATGGAGAAAATGTCTAACAGTACGCCAACAAACACAACCAAATTCTAATTAATTAAATTCAGCGTTCCGTGTAAGGTTCAGGCGACTACAGTGAAAATCGTGGAAAGTGACATCTCTCAGGTTTGACTGATATTCTATGTAAGGTTGCATTTTAATGAAAAAAGAATGACCATTACCTCAGATTACAATGCATGATGACGTCATATAGACATACATATGTAGCGCACCACCAATTTTTGTAATTCGACCGAAACGGGAGAGACAAAGTTGCATGGCGGTTTTTTAAGTGGCCCGGCACAAGCATAATGAAAGTTCTGTCACCGTGCATCAACAGCGCGTGAAAACCATTGTTGGAACACAGCTTTTTCGCCGGTTGATGCACGGCTGTTAATATAACTTCTCTTCACAGTTTTTATCCAATATCAAGTTTAAACTTTGTAAACAATCAAGCTATGATGTGGAGTAGCTCATGTTGTTTGGAGGTAACGCTCCGATGACTTTTGGCAGAGTTACACCCTTTTAAAACAAAATGACTATGGCAATTTGTAATATTACTCTTGTGCATTCCATAAGTAGATTACTCTTTGGAATATAATTATAATGGAGCTTGGGTTCAGACAGTGTGTCTCATACAATAATTGTTGCTCTTTACTTACTCTCGGAGTTGCACCCCTTTGATTATTTTTAGACTATTTTTGTACTCCCCATAACTAAGTAACCCTTTAGAAGTCATAATGAAGCTTGACAGCAATGTATGTGAGATCAAGATGGTGTCACATGTAACAATGATTGTTTTGCTTTACCTATTTCTGGATAAACGTGCATTTGACTAATTTCTAAGGCTGTTCTTCTGCAAGCCGTAACAAGGTCACTGTATGGAATGTCTTGATGAAAGTTTAAACAAGCTAGTTCTGACGAAATGCCGTCAGAGAAGTCAAGCCACATTGTGACAGTCCATCTCTGGGACGACATTTATGTATCAGCAATGTAAAACATTGCACTGCTTGGGCTGTTCTCAGAGATGAAGTCGTTAGTTTTCAGAGAGCTAATACTTGTTACAGTCGAGACAAATACTTAAGTCCTTTATTATTATTATTTATTTTGGTCTATTGATGGGGATTTTATGGCCAAAATTTTCAGATTTTAGCCACATTCTAAAAACTATAATGCAGTGAACTGAATAGTTACAAATATATTAACTGTATAAAAGTAGCAAAAAATGCGAAATCAGTGGACATTGAAGTATGGGTCAAAATAACCTGGTAATATCGGTAATTGCACATTGCTGATGTACTAAAGTATCAGGTTGCTACCGTAACAGGCAATCTATTCATCTATCTCTTACAAAAATCTATACCCGAGTCTAACAAGATTGGGGACGTACATACGCACACGATCAAGTACACATACGCAGACTATCTGAATACAGTATACAGTGACTGACTAGAATTTTAGGGTAATCGGGCACTAGAGGCACGTAGCGATTAGCTTATTAGATAATGAACGTTAATCATTCTTTTGTAGTACCACTCTGTCTTTAGACAAAAAAATGCAGAATTTCCGGGAATTTCCATGTGCACCTGGGTGGCACGGAATATGCCTAATATGTTTTAAGCATTTGTTCAGAACACAGGAATTTGACTTTTTAGTTTGAGTTTCATATGAAAATTTCATCAAAATGACGTTGGTTGGTTGGTTGGTTGATTTGATGCTTAACGTCCACGGTAAACAACTAAGGTCATGTCGGGACGGTCAGTTAACCTAACCACACTATTCCTGGGCAGGCTTAGACCTCCTAAGCGGTTAACCAGTGCTAAGTGCACATACTTTCGCCAGTGACTGACAACTGCCCTTCTTGAATCAGCGGAAGGAGAAACGAAAGTATGTGGCCAGACCGGGATTCGAACCCAGGACCTCTGACTTACGAGTCAGGTGCCCTACCGATTGCGCTACCCGGCCCGGCAAAATGATGATCGTCTTAACACTTCTTAAAAGTTGCGTACAGAGGAAAGGGTATTTATATTATAAAACTTTACCGCAAAGGGTGGGGTATGATACCCTGATCAAATCAGATTTCCTGTACAGCACAGGCATATGTTTCTCAAGAGAGTAAGGGCATTTTGTGTTGCAAGAGAGGCAATAATAGTGGGGATGAGTTTATATGAAACAAGTGTTGTACAGGTAAAACTATGGGAAAAAATAAGCACTTCATGTTAAAACCCAAAAAATGAAGTATCTATGTTGGAAAACCATATTTATTTACATACATATATAGTTCGTTTCGGTAAATACGTGCATTCTGGTGCGTTCCCGTATTTTCGTGATTTTACATATTTTGTTGGTGTGATTTGACATTGCGTATTATATATCATTTGTCTTCATCTTTAGACGTACTTTCTACCGCTAAGAGGGCATTTGTGGGATTTTAACTACCAACGCGGGTATTCTATTGCTGGTACGGATTACACATTTTACCTACTTTGAATTCGACTTTTTGTGTTTATAGTCTCAACAAGATCAGACTTACGTATTTTCTTAGTGGGTTTGAAATGATTAGTCCTATATGTAACTATTTCAATGCCTTAACATTATTTATTTTGCTGCTACATACATGTTCAGCCATTCATAAAATTCCAATGCGGTTTACGCGGATGCGGGTGCGGGTTACACTTCTTATCTATTCTCCATTCTCGTTCCGGTATTTCTACGGACCGAATCCAAAGTACTCATTTCCTTTAATACGTGCGCATCTATATCTAGTCCCACGTTTCAATTAATAATTGTGATAAGCAGGTGAACTTACCTGAGAAATGACGCCCCAGGCCCAAGCAGTCGGTGGACGTGCTTCAGAAGGTTGTTACTTCATCTGGGGCTAGAATCGGAATGAGCAATCGTCGACAGTCACACGTGGTTCATGACAGCACGAGCATCCTCATTAATATTCATCAGATGACAGTGACGTATCAGCGATGATGCGGTGGTATTCGGTTGGTACTCGAGTGTCAACTGTTGTTCTGACCACTGTTCCGGCACAACACTCACCCCCTTTCACAAAAGGCGTTTAAATATATAATTTTCATGACAAAATTCTGAACTTTTTGCCTAACTAAATTTTCATTTTACAAAAAAACTTTCATTGCTAGAAATGTCACAATATATAAATGTACTGAATACTTAAATGTCTCTACTCATCATGAAAAAATCGTATATTTATGTAATTTCATTGTTAACATTGTTCTATCGTGATTTCTACGGACTGACCTGATCATGCATTTGAAAGACTGGAGAACTGACCCAGACAGTAATGGAACTAATGACTATGGTAACAAAACATTTATGTTTCCTGTCACTGATGTTTGAATGCTTCCATCTGGTACAGGAAATACGTGTACAAGCCGATAATGGTCATTTACTTTAAAAAGGATGTTTTTTTTTGTTGTTGTTGTTGTTGTTTTATAGAAAACTGCTTCTGCTAGTAAGAGAGGTAAAGAGAAATCAGATGAACAGGCAGGAAGTAAAAGTAATTAACGTGAATGTATACATACGTAAATCGTTGTGCTTGCAACCTGCAGACTCAACAACTGTAATACATTTATTTACACATGTACAAAATACAAAGGTACTTACATCAGTTAAAGACAAACATCTGATAGTACACCACATAGCCACTGCACACTAGCTTACAGGAGTTCAGAAATCAAAGAACAGGGGTAACATAAACCAAAGTAAGCTCTGGATACTCGATGAGCTTGGTGATAAACTACTTCTACGACTAAAAGATCCAACAGAATGCAAAACTAAATAAAACTGGGTGTTAAACTAAAGAAGGAAACTGAAGATAAATTCCAAATATTACTGCATTGTGTATGCTTTACAAAATAAGGTAGAACAAGACAGTACTTCCTATTTTACATTTATATATTTTTTTTCTCTAGGTTTTTACTTGGTCTACCGTTTCAAATATCACAGTTTTCGATCCCATAAATTTTTGTCAGGAACAAGCAAGACATAAAATATTGATTTATCAGGTTTGAAGACAGTTTAAACAGAGTCTACCATAGGTTATAAAAACACATGTGCACCACATATCATGGTAATCGAGTCTGAATGTTAAAAACGTACATATATAAGCGAAATATAAAATCATAAATAATCATCTCCGACTAACATGATCAAATGATGCAAAAACAAATATCAAACATGTGCATCCATTTGTTATGCACAAGCATGACAATATCCATCTGGTACACTGATTGTACCAGCCTGACAAAATATGCATGAAACAAGAAAATACATGGAAAAATAAAGAACATACTTAGAATTTGTCTATGGTAGAATCTGTGAAAATACATGTACATGGTGAAATTGCCCAAAAGAATAAATACATGACAATAAACATTAAATACAATAGTGCACTGTTTTCATTTGCACGATGTTTTATATTTTCTTTTCTTTGTTCTTCCCCTTTCTTAAATTTATATCAGAAAATACATGGTTTCCGTTTTAGCATACACATTTTTAGTAATATCTGGATATTCAGAAAACTGATAAATAAATCTCTTCTTTTGAATATTATACTTACTTTTTGTGTATTCTTCTGAAAAATAGATATGCGCAAGTATTTAAATTACAGATTTTATATTTAAATTCTTGTGTCCAGAGACAGAGAAAAAGGATAGTTCAATGTTTTAGATTATTTTCATGAGTTTGATTTGACTGACAATCACCGAGGTCTCCAGATCTGACAGTGTTATGCTAGATATACAGAACTGAGAGCATTATAACTGTGGTACAGCACAGACAAATTTGAAGGACCTTCTAAAGTGTTTGAGAGGGATTACAGAAAGGAGTAGCCAATTACAACAATCCAGGTTTAAATATGGAGCATTCGTGGTTTGCGTGTTAAGATGCCATCCAGGTGTCAGCTCCTTACTGTGCTCTTGTACTGACTGGGGTGTTTTGACAGATAAGTATGCAGTGGAAAAGGTTCAGAATTGAACCCTGAAATGAATACAATATATTTCTATATACAGATTTATGAAAAATAGAAGAACTTAGCATGTACACTGGATCCACAAGCACAAAAGCAACATGCCTCGCAGGATCCAGTGTACACTGCTGTTCTATACTACATGTTGATTTATAATCACAAACCAACATGCAGTTTTTCTCTGTTCTCTTCATTTTTTTTGACATTTTTATGAATTATTGAGAGCAGCACCAGACTGGAGATCTGACAATCCAAGGGACTAGTCAAAGAATTCCAGAGGTACTCCGAACAACAAGACATACATGAAGGAGATGCAGATATCTACAGTGATTGTTGAATTTACAGGACTCGGACCAATAAATTATGTCTTATAGATTTTTATTGTAATTTTGTTGTCGAAATTGTAGAACTGCACAAGATCAGTTCAGCCACTACAGATAGCTGCATAAATGTGTATATGAATAATGGCATATGAATTCCTATGAGGTCAGAGTTGTCTATGTTCCTGCAGCGACAAAGAACTAGCATTGAACATCAACAACACTCACATCAAGTACACTGATGGGCATGGGATAAACTTGGTGCTAAGCAAGCAGAGTTTTAGCATGAATGACCACCAAGTCAAACAAAAAAGATTATGACAAAAAATGGTGTTATGACAACAAAGTTAACGTTAGCTCTGCAGTTTCAAGGAGCTAGCAAAGACCAACATAAAGTTTGGTGTCAACGCTATTTATGAATAGTATGGCAAAATATGATCATAGGATAAGCCTAGGTTAAGGAATCTCCCGGTCTTCTAACAGATAGTACACAATTTGTAGGGGGAGATAATTTACTAGTTTTATCAAAAATAAGACTTGAGCTATATGTAAATGAAATATACATGTGCATGTAGTTTTTGAAATTTTGCTACGTAAGTTTTCACAATATTTCTTTTAAATAGGGATCAGACTTGGTAAAAATTTACAATTCCATAATCTCATGCTCAAATTAAAATTCTTCAAAGTTCGATTTTACCGAATAAACATTATGAATTGCAGGTTAAAAAGACTACGTTCTTACAAACAAGAAGCCTGAGAAATTCAGCCATTATATATTCAGAAATGTAGCGCACGGACGGAACTTCAACTTATACAGTCACATGACGATCACAAATACTTGAACAAAATTACAAGCAGCAACCGAAATTACAAAGGGTACCACCCGAATAATTTCGGGAACTACAAGAGTGATACTCCACACAGTACTCGGAAAACAAAAAGGCTAGCCCGACTACTGCGGTGGAGTATAATGTAATTATGCAGAATGCAGTGGCGATGAGAAAGGAAACACGATGCAGAGCCACTGCAACCAAACACTCACCATATCGTGGATCCAGCAGAAACTAACAATTACTTAAGTTGCAAACCAGAAAGTAAAAGATCTACCATTTTCATTTCTGAAAAAGCTAAATGCGTTCAAGCTGCAAACGCAATGGTGTTCGAAGTATTAGCTATACAAATTTACACAACCAAGTTAAAAGTCAGAAAAGTTCAAAATCTGTACAAATAATTTTCCACACCAAAAACGTCACAGACTTGTTCTGTTAGGAACCCAAAGATGTTGTAAATTTTCAGAAATCAAATCTTTAAAATTATGAAACTAGAAGTAGACAGACGTACAGAAAGATACCAGCAGCGTGACACAATATTCCAAAATGCCGAACGTGAAGATTATTAGGAAGCCGAGATGTTTAGCCCAAAATAGGAAAATAGTATTAATATGTAATAACATTATAAGCTACATAATGCTAAAGCTGACAGATTCTATCATAACTGAAAATACATATACATGAGCATTAAAAATACAAAAGAACACAAATATCACACATGCGCATGTTTCATGCACAGCATGACAAATTTAATTGTCAATCCTGGATCATTTAATCCAGGCCTGACCTAATATCATCCGGCGCAAATATGCCGGCTTGACAAAGAAATAAGTTGTGATAGAAACTGTCAAAATCCCATAGTTGTGAAATATTCTCTTAAGTTACAAACATTTATTATATTAAAAGTAATGCTGAAATGAACTTTTAGAGGAATTTTCAAAGCTAAGTTTCATTTAGTCAAATTACGAAATATAAATGCTATAGTCCAGCTCCATATACAAATACAAAGTTTCAACAGCTTAATTCCCATATTTCTTCTTCCCCTTTTATCAATAAGAAATTTAATTTATATGAGCAGAAAACCGCTCCTCTAGGAGAGTGAAAATATTCAGCCAATTTCTCTACTAACAGACTAATAACCTTTGAAAAATAATATGTGAAATTATAACTTTAAAAGGAGCATTTTTACTATATTCTTTCTGTTTTGCTTGGAGGGGGGGGGGGTCGGGGGGGGGGGGGGGTAGGGGGTAGGATGGGGCTATTCTGAGTAAAGGGAGGGGAATGGGTTGTAATACCATTGGCGACAATAAAGGTAAAGGTCTAGCAAAAACGGTTGGGGGGGGGGGGGGATGGCGTGGAGCGCGTATGTGAATAATGCGAGAAGGCTAACAAAAGCGTGAAGAGGCGAGCGGGGAAAATCGCGGGAGGAAATATTAGGGTTTAATTTAGATGCGAACGGCGTTTCATGTAAACTGCGCTAACAAGCTTGTCTTAGTCTGCATTTTAGTCAGGTGCAGGCGAGTGTGGTAATGGATAGGGGATTGGCGGGCAAATGGGTTGGGAAGCCGGGGAGGGGGTGGGGGTGGGGTTGAACGATTTCAAAGGCCTTCTGACAAGGTGTAACATGCATTCTCTCTGTGGCAATCATGTGTCTCCTGCTGAAATGACTCAACAGGAGAGACAGCAGACGGACATGAAATCATATATAAATATATAGAATAAAATGGAACACAAACTTCAAATGCATAGAGGCGGTGCTATATAACATGGCAGTGCGACGCGGATGCAATTAAAACCATTAAAATACATTTTGACGTTTTATTTTAGCATGAAATGCATGTATTCTGAAACTGAAAGTAGAAAATACGAAGCAAAAGTTAATACACGAAGGCCATTTGAATCTTTGCCAACCGCGTGCTTTCACCCCTTTTCTTTGATTAAAATGGAAAATAAACTTATTTTAGCTCAAAACCTGCCAAAGAAAAAAATAAAAGTACCAAAATATTCATTTTACATAATCTCAAAATCTGACACGTGTATATATTTTACTTTCGTTTTAGTACCAAACATTAGCACGTGCAGGGAAACGCTATTATGCGGTTTGACCGTATCAATAGAATCCAAGAAAATAATGAAAAATAACCAAAATAAAGTATAGATAAGGGCGAAATGATTTAGAAGATGGTTTGAAAGAACAGTTTCTGAATTTATTTGATGAATTTAGCTTTAGGTTTGACGGATGGCACAAGATTCAAAACGTCGCATTTTCGAAGGAAATGGTGACTCCTTCGAAAATGAAAGTAGTGGCCGGAAACATGCAAATAAAGAAATACCAAATTAATTCATGCCAATTTTTCTCCTCGTCGCCATTTGATAAGCAGGTGAACTTACCTGAGAAATGACGCCCCAGGCCCAAGCAGTCGGTGGACGTGCTTCAGAAGGTTGTTACTTCATCTGGGGCTAGAATCGGAATGAGCAATCGTCGACAGTCACACGTGCTTCATGACAGCACGAGCATCCTCATTAATATTCATCAGATGACAGTGACGTATCAGCGATGATGCGGTGGTATTCGGTTGGTACTCGAGTGTCAACTGTTGTTCTGACCACTGTTCCGGCACAACAATTGTTATCTACATGAGACTGTTAACAGACAGGTTTTAAGTTTTCTTACTCGTATAATTGATTCTTTATTCATCAGTAAGCAATTACAACACCAAACGCATCACATAAAAAACTTGGACTCATATTAATATAAAGTCAAGCCGTCTTGCGGCTTGACTAATAAATGTGTATTAGGTTGAATTGGTGTGTCACACATAAATGCCCACCCCTTCCTTATTTATTGAGTTATATCCCTTTGCCTAGTTTTAATGCTATTCTCGTGGGCACCATAAATACGTAAGCTTTTGGTATATCTTGGAAAAACTTGAGTGAAATAGGTTAAGTGGGTATATCACATTTAAGAATAATTGCTCCTCCTTCCTTATTTTTGCAGTTACATACCTTTGATCATCTGTGAATACACCATCGCCGGGCGGATGTCTTCCTAGAAAAAGCCAGCGGCCGGTATAGAACTCAAACTTGAGTTCAACAGTCATATGTTACCGGTAAGACTCGAGCGAGCCTTGCTTGCTCACCTTGGTACACCATCTGTAGGTTTCAGGGATCAATGTAGGTAGGGATAGGCCCAATCATCTTGAACCTTTGAGTTTGGTTATTTTTTTGTCATATTGTTTTTGGTGCAGATCCTGTCGGCGTCAGCTTCTGCATAGCTTCTTGTCTGCATTATATCTCCTGAAGTGATAAGTGGATTTTGACCAAACTTGCATAGATACATTACTGGGTAAGGGGGAAAATCTGATCAGATTTTGGTGACCTTGACCCTTTTTTCAAGGTCACATGAGGTCAAAGGATGTTGAACAATTGTTTGTCTGCTCTACTCCTGAATGGATGGATGGATTTAAACCAAACTTGCAGAATTATATCATTGGGAGATGGAAAAGAACGGATTAGATTTCGGTGGCCTTGATTCCATTTTCAAGGTTGCAAGAGGTCTAAGAGTGTTGAAAATGCATGCCCTCTGTCTCCTGAATAGATTTAAACCAAACTTTCACAGATATTTAACTGAGTAAACAAAAAGAATTGATTATATTTTGGTGACCATGACCCCATTTTTAAGGTCACAGGAGGTCAAAAAATGTTAAAAAAATGGTTTGTCTGCATCATATCTCCTGAACGGATGGGTGGATTTTAATCTAACTCGCACAATATATCACTGGGAGATGGAAAAAAACTGATTAAATTTTGATGACCTAAACCTCATTTTCAAGGTCACAGGAGGACAAAGAATGTTTAAAAATGGCTTGGCTGCACCATACCTGCTGAAGGGATTAATGCATTATGACCAAACATAGAAAAAGTGTATAATCGGGAGATGGAAAAGAACTGATTGATTTTGGTGACCCTGACCCTGTTTTCAAGGTCACATGAGGTCTTTACATGGAAAATGATACTGCTGGGAAAGCACATGCGGGTACATCTTTTTTGTCAATAACATTTCTAGTATCTAAGGCACTGGGCAAGTCAGTGACTTGCAGGAAGGAAATAAGACGCTCTCACCTACATGAGATCCCAAAAGTAGAGGTCAGTTAGAAGAAGTCCACGGCCAAGGCGGATGAAATCTTAAGTCAACGGCTATAAATTCATGAACAAAGCGAACCATATAGTTAAGATGGAATTCGGCTGTGGTCAACGTAAATAGACTGGATAGGTTCCCTCAGGCTGAATTTGCCCAAAATACACCATGGGCCGACTTAACTTCGAACTAATGCTCGTCCTATAGTACGTACATTTGCAAATAACACCAGCAGTACGGACTAAAGTAATTACAAGTGACCGTGCTAAAGTTACCATGCCTCGAACCGCGGTAACTGTAGCTCTAGCTAGTTTCAAGTTTTTCTGAAACTGAGGTGGTATGGCCACATCTCAATGTCTTCTGGCTTAGCAAAGACAATTCTTCAGGGGACAGTGAAAGAAAATAGAAGAAAAGATAGACTGTGGAAGAGATGGGAAGACAATACTAAGGAGTGTTCAGAGATGGACTGTGCTAGCATAACTAGGGCAGCTGAAGGCAGGACTAGATGGAAGCGAATTGTTGTCAAGTCATCTGTGGTACCCCAACCACCAACCCTACCCCGCCCCCCTTTCCCCGCAACCACGCCACCCCTCCTCTACATGCTATATGTGTAAACTTTATATGTAAAGTATGGCGAGGACCAGCTTCGTGGTTCAGAGAAGATATCGTTTGACTATGTTGAACAACACAAACTATATTTTTCCTTCAATAGTCATGAAATTGTGGCCCCAGACATGCAAAATAAAATATGTTCATTAAGTTTTATAACTTTTCGTCAACTATGAATTAACTTATCATTCCCTTTGACAGCCACCTGTCAAAATTAGTGTGCTAGGTAGCCATGCTGTTTACCCATCATGCACTCTGTATCCATGGTAAGGATGTCATCAAATACCCTTGTGACATCATAATGAGGTTATAAGCAATTAACTCATATAACTTCCTTTGTGTGTGAGTAGCACAGAGCAAAATAAACACACTGTGTAAACCAAGTCTACTAATTTTCTTCTTGGGTGGCGAATAATTATGTCCCTTGACTGTACGTGTACAACAGTTTTAGTCTAACTATAAATCTCTTCTGTTCAGGAAAAAAAATGGACTTTTTCATTGTTGTCCGGCAGATTAAATCTGATTTTAATCAAACTTGCATGTATGCAGGACACCGTAAAACCTAAGACAGATCCATCCAGACCAGATTTTTGATTTTATAGTTAGTTTGACTATAAGTGCAAATATGTTTTTGTGTATGAAGCATAGCCTGATAAGATTTAAGATAGAAGTCCTTAATACAAAGACAAACTAAAGTATGTAATTTAATTTTGTATGTTTATGAGGTAGGTCGACACGGTTCTTTACACATAAACCGCCCTCCAGTTATCGATGTTCGTTGCAAGGTGGTGCTTCTGGGGGGATTTGGTTTCTAGTTTTCATTGTTCAGCCGTTTTTTGTGGTCTTTGGCTATTTGTTCCATTTCGGAAACATTGTGGCAACCTGCTGGGAAAGAGCTGACACCTTGTATTTTTTTTTGGCTGGAGTCTTAATTGTTTTGTTCCTTTCCAGCCTTATGCTTTACTGAAGATGAGTCAGTTACATGAAATCATTTTCCGCTGAGGAAAGGCACTTAAAGGTGGGGTGGGAGGACTAAAGGTTCTGTCTGTTTTGGGGAAGGGTAGTCTTCTTGTTAGTGTTTTGCTATAGTGAGAAGCCGACTGAGTGTGTGTGTGTTGGGGGGAGTGTGTTGGTAGGGCTGAAAGGGCTTTGCTGAACCACCCTCTGACCATCACAATGAAACAGTGTGTGTGTGTGTGTGTGTGTGTGTGTGTGTGTGTGTGTGTGTGTGTTGGTCGGGGTGTAGGGGATTCGGTGAACTACTCTCTGACCATAACAATGAAACAGACTCGAAAGACTGATAAAAATTAAGCAACTTTGCTTATCTTACATATGAACTTGAGTTCGCCATGCCATATCAACAACACTGGTAATTGTCATATGATCCACGTCTTGAGCAAACCAGCTTTAGATGCCAGTAAATCGCACATGTCCCGACCGGACTGGCTCGATAAGCGCAGTCCGGTCAGGGTATGCGCGATTTGCCTGTTTAAATTCTACATGACCTAAATACATGTATTTTGGTTGGACGAACACTACACACCCTGACGTAACTGCTCACAAGACTGTCAACGCATGACAACTTCACATACGCTTACATCTGGTTTTCATATGATACAGCTAATGTCATAGGACAAGAACTAACATAAACACAAGCATCAAAGGTTGAAATTTGTTCGTACCATTATTCGAAAATTTTGGAATATCAGACAATTGCATTTATGATGCTGTAATTCATAACGAAAAAATCTTAACAAGGAGGTAATGCAGTGTAAATGTTCGTACATTTGAGATGAACGGGTTATTTCGAATTAAAATTGTGATAACTGGTGACGCTGGCGTCAGCAAGACGTCGATCCTAAATACTCTCCACAGCCCAAGACCAAGGAGAAATATTAGTGAGCTGGAGATACCAACATGTGTGAAAGGCCGTGACGTCAAACTTGCTGTTTGGGACACCTGCGGTAAGTGGAATTGAAAAATAAAAACTATCGTTGGTGCCCTGTGAGGATGAGATCCCAACTCAAGGGTCTACCGTTCAAGTGGGAAACGAGGCTCTCATGAGTTTTCCTCTTGAACGGAAGACCCGAGGGTTGGGATCCCTATCCCAATTGGACACCAATGATTGATTTTTTTCTCACCTTCCAATATGAAAAGAATATTTGGCTGACTGTTTGCTTCTACCTTAAAATGAGCCGAGAAAAGAAAAGGAAAACAGAGAATTACGATCTTAAACAGGCAAAACTCAACCAAGTACAATCATAATAATATCTTATTCATATGTCAAGGTTCTAAGCATGGATATGTTGTCTTTGTCTTATTTTGGTTGGTTGGTTTTGGTTTAACCGCTCTCTGAAACAGCATTTCAGTCTATATCGAGCCGTGTCCCAGAGAGCGGGCGCATGATCACTTTGTTGGTTTTCTCTCGTCGCGGCTCAAATAAGAAACTATGGCAGTGACTGTCATTATTTTAACTGGGCAATAATCGCCTTGCAGAAGTCTGGCAAATCTTTGGGCAACCTCGACGTAATCATGTTTCCGTCCACCACAACCGAGGTATCCGAATATATGGCACTGAAATGAGACATAATGTTACATTTACTAAAGTTGAACGGATACCCTCTCAGGGAAAGGCAAAGCTTCCAGATGTCTACAGGTTTTACATTAGAACTTCAATGGCTCGAACAGGCTTGGGACCATGAAAATTAGTTTTAGCCAAGGGTAGGTCTAGCCATCCAGGGTTTATTTCTATACAAAGTGACCTCTGGGGACCCAGGAACAAGTTCTAGTCAGGCAGGGTTAACGAGCCATCAGGAATCGAGCCATTGAAGTTCACCTGTATATAGCTTTCTGAATTGTGGCGTGGCTCTGTTTGAATCCTAATAAACGCTCCTGCTCTAATAAACACCCCTCCTCTTTTCCCGAAATATTATTATATTGACTTGTTTTATTGATCTCCGTGTTTTCCATCAGTTTTTAAAAGGGGAACATTTGCTACTCTGGAAGACGCAACTCTTCAAATGGGGCACACTCTGCAAGGGAAGAATTTTCTCCTACAGGATCAAATTATTTCCTTTTAGGGCTAACCCTTTTTGAGCAAGGGGGTGGGGGGGGGAGTAAAACTGGTACCTCAAAGTATATCCATTCACCTTAATACTGTTTCTTATAAGTATTTTGGCAGTGACTGGTTAGGCTCCAAATAAAGGCAACCACTGTAAAATGCCACGCTTCCCTCCCCCGTCCCCCCCCAAAGGGCATTTAAGAGGATTACTATGGTATGGTCAACTGTTTTACATGAGTACATGTATATATGTATTTAGTGGCTCATAGTAGTTGGCGTGAAACAAGCACTACCATGCATGCATGGAAAGAGCAATACCTATCAAAATATCCAATTATATCAGTTTTGATATCGCTCATCAACCTGCAGGATATTACAGGACACTGTCATGCTTTAGAAATTCTAAAACTTGAGATACCTAAAATAATTACCATGATTAAAAATACAAAAGAGCCGCGACACGAGAAAACCAACAAAGTGTTTGCGCGCCCAGCGCAGACTCAGATCACCCTGGGCATCCACCCAGTCTGATCAGTCTTCGCTGTCCGCATGGAGGTAGCTTTGATCCTTAGCTACCCATTAAGCGCTTAGCGAAGAGTGATCAGACTGAGAAAATGCCAAGGCTGATCTAAATCTGTGCTAGGCGCACAACCACTTTGTTGGTTTTCTCGTGTCGCGGCTCGAAAGTTTGATTTTACCATGCAATAATGGGACCAAAAGACGGAGCTGGAATAATAAAGTGTTAGCAGTCTGCTCTGAATCTGCACTGTTTGCTTCGACCTTTCTGTCCCAGCACTTATAATCTTTAACGTAACACATAGTGCAATTAGCCAAATGGATTTATCAGACAGAAGAAAGACAACCATGATATTTTAGTGTTGCCGCCATTGTTTACAAAGTGTCCACCATTAAGAGAAACAGAACATCACATTGATGGACAAGTAAATAAACACTGTCCTTGTTAATGAAGGTCGAGATTGACACTCACCCAGCATTCTCTACATCATCCTTGCACGCTATAAAACACGTGACCTTCTTGCCTTTAATGACTTTGGCTGATATTAGCACCCAAGGTCCGTGGCAAATTGCTGCAATAGGCTTTCCTGAAAAAAAAAATAATGCCGCATAAATGGCTTTAAACACGAGTACATATACTTTATTTTACGATTAATGGTAGCCTATTGTTTCTTTTGACAACATTTCAACACATTCCTGTGTACAAGGAGCGATCGAAAAGTTCTGAGCCTAAGATATTTCTAGTAAATCTGCGCATGCGTGCTTAACAAGAATATAATTAGTTGTCATTTACTAGCTTTCGATGGAAGTTTAAAAAATATTTGGCGAAAGTTTCCTTTTTACAGCACCTTAAACACTAGAGGGGTGGCATATCTTTAAAATAACATTAAAAATCTATTTGTCTTGCCTCAGTTTGAAAAATCATTTTTCACATTCTACAAGATTTAAACGTTTTTTTTTTTTTTGTTTTAGTACATGAAAATATGATGATTTGTCAATAGTGTAATGGAACTGCAAAATATTTTGGCATCTGGTGGCTAGCGTAAACCCTTATATACTTTAGGCACAACCTCGAAGAATATCCTTCAGTCAAGGTTACTATACTGAACAGAAATAAAAACTTGACGGTTTTTATTTCTCAATTCCGGCCAACCTAGCAAATTTGTAATGTATATATGGATGTTTTCGAGTTGGACAGACATATGATTACTTAAATCATGAAAAATTATTGGTAAATGTTTGTCCTGTCCGGAGTTATCTAACTTATTCCTATTTTATTAATTCAGAAAAGAACTTTAATTTGCGCATGCGCAGAAGAAATAAACAGTAGTTCCAGTATGCATAGAAAACACTTTAAACGCTTATGGTAATTGTAACCACAACCTGAAAATAACGTTTAAAGTTTCAAAACTTTCAGATTACCTCCCTTTGAATTAAACATATAGAGATTTATGAAATGTCGTATCTTCTATACCAATGCGTCTTTTTCGTTATTTTCATCGTGATTAGTTTGCCTGTCTTGCAAACTCAATGTGTTTATTACTAAATTCATTTGAAAGCCATTTCTAAAACTGCCATAAAGACTCAAATGTGTAATGGGAATTCCACTGAAGCTGAATTTCTGACTTCATAATGGCGTGGACTGAGGTTTTTCGTCTGGTCATTACGGCCTCCTAGTCGACCGTGCGTCGGCATAATTTTAGCTTATGAGTCCATACAGATTGGATTTAATAACGGCAAAGCGTTGCCAACTGATTTTTTCATTTAAGCAGACTTCGACGAGTTTAAATTTGGTATTTGTTTGGTTATGAGCATAGAAAACAGAAAAGTACCCTTGTGACGTTTACAATAGCCTTAATTTTGCTGCATCTATGGAATCTTGAAATTTGTGTGATTATGATATGACAGAATAATTACATTTTCTTAAACTAAAAGAATTTTATGTCTCACTATTTCCCGACTACCGTAGGATGAAAAATAGCGACTGTCAAGTTTTTATTTTTGCTAAGTATATTTTTAGAAACACCAATACTGAATTGGCTCTAAAACCTTATTGTAACTTTCATGCTAAATTCACAGCTGTAGCTAATATTTGGCGACACAATCTATCATCATGGATACTTATTCACTGTTTCTTTAAAGTGTAAAAGGTGAAGTGTAAGGCCGCGTTTACACGAGCAAAGTTTCTATGTCACAGAAACTTTAACAAAGACAGTATGACAAACATTTTGCGTTTACACGGAGCAAATTATTTGTTAAAGAAAAAAATGTGCCATAGAATCTTTGTCACGTAAACTTTGGCAATGAAATATTTGCTGCAGTGTTCACACGACCAAATATCATTCGCCAGACTTACCTGCAGCAATGAAACAAAATCTTTGTCACATTTTCCACGCTTATAGCAAAGTACTTTGTCACAAAATCTTTAGCAAAGTTCTCCGTTTACACGCACAAATCTAATTTATCGAAGTAACTTTACCATATATATTTGTCAAAGAAACATTGTCATATTTTGGCATATACACGAACGAATTTTTCTGTGGCAAACCTACTTTGTCATAGAAACTTTGCTCGTGTAAACGCGCCCTTATTTATGATAGATTCCCGAAATTTGGTTGGTTTAAACAATATTTTATTCATAGATTTTATACATACATGTGAATAATACAATGAAGCAAAACAGGATCTGACAGTAAGCGTAACGCTTATATGTAAGTCATCTCCTGCGAAATTTGGTTATTGTTGCTCTGTAGAATGGCTGTTTAAAATCAATAACTCAAATTCACTCAGTTAAAGGTCTAAGCTAATTCCATGCGGACAGCGAAGACTCTGTTCAGAATGGGCGCACCAGTTTGGAACTTATGGCACATTATTTTCATTTAATGTTTAGTTTTATGTAACAGACAGTTTAGTATATCTTTATCTTCTGTTATTGAGATACGTGTTTACAAATTAAATTTCGTTCATCAGTCGGCGCTGTTAAGCGTGACGTCAATACTGACGTGTTTGAAAACTGTCGATATCAACTGACACATTTAAAGCTTAATATAAATCCATATTTCGAGTTTTGCCAGACACCTGACTGCAAAAACAATCGTTGATTGGAGGGTCTCTTGACATAAAATCCCCTTTCCTCCATGAAACTATAACGCGGCTCGGCAGATAAGGGTGACGTTTTACATGTAACGTCATGCTCGTGCAGGATAATGGTTTACGTTCGCCCCACCAAATTTCTGAAATTCAGTTTCTGCTACTGACCTCAGCATCTTGGGTTGCAACAAAGTAACATATTTACCGTAATTTACTTTTTCTGTCCATTATTTGATGAACGTGACAATATAGTGACGTTCGAATTCAAGAGACTTTGTTGGATTCGGCGGTCTGTATTTCTTTTTTATGGCGATTTGATAGGCTATCTTTTCTCTGGCAAAATCCATCATTGAGGAATTTCTGCTATGCGAAATCATGCTGGAATTCTGTTTTTCTTGATTTCAGAGCTTATGTTACGTCACACTCTTACAGCGTACATATAGGCAAAACGTAATAAGATGGTTCGATATGATAACTTTACCCTGTTGATATATTATGACCATTGAATTTAAGAAAAAATATGAAATAATAAGACTGGTGCATTTTCACTGACGCTGAGTATATATTCAATTTCACTCTTTCATCGTCCAGATGTGAAGACAAAATCGCCTCAGCCATACATCCAGTGCTAAAAGTGTAAAATGTGTAACATTGATATCATTGTTATCAACCGTTTTGTTTTGTCAGTGTGCCTGTACTTTACCAACTCTAAACATTCAGCTTAATTTTTTGTTTTGTTTTGGTTTGTCCATTCGCATTTTTCAAGAGACCACAACCTTGTGTGCGAAACCACCCCAGACACATAACGTAGTTTTTTTTACATTTTTTTTTCTATTTTTGCATGTTTAAGCACCGTTTTGTCGGTTTGATAAGGTGGACTCCATATCGACTTTGTGCGATACTAGAATCTCCGACCGCCGCTCTCATACTATGCTTTTTTCCAGGTCAGCGGACTTCACGGTCTGTTAGACCGAATAAACTTCTCAGACATGCCCCCCACCACAACCACGCCATGACTCTGTGAGCAACGGGAACGCTAAGTCCACTAGACCAGTGCTCCTCTAAGACACGGAGTTTCATTTGATAAAATGTGGGACTTTTGTTCACTGCCTGAAAACACCTATATACTATGTGACCTTTAATTAGCAACACCACAGCGTTTTAATAATTCTTCGTCAGAATTATTCTTAAAATCAATATTTCTGTCTTTTTTCCTCTTTTTGTTTTCTTTTTGTTAAAATGAATAGCTTTGTAACTTTCACGAAAGATAAAAATGGATGTATAAGAGGTGTATTGCAACTTCCATAAATACTCGAAAATTTGAAATGGCAAAAGTCCTTTTATAACAATGTCACTGCCCTGTGATAACGTCACAGACACTTGGCCTAGTTTAATTATTTTAATTAATACACAATCATTTAAATTTATTAATAGCCTCCAATTTATCGCTGAAACTTTCCTGTATCTAATCTGGTTGTGTCATAACTATATGTCAACCCTGTACATAATGTATTTACACTAAATTTTGGACACTGACAGGGAGGCAAACAGTTTAAAGTCAGATTAGACTGATCATCAGGAGAATATCGGCCAGTATAAGAAGTCTGCAAAGTTTAAACTGTATTACCTGACCTTCTCTAGGTAGTACAAATGGAAGTTGGCTAAAACTTGAAGCTGGAACCGCTCAATACAGAACTGGTTCAGCTGGTCTAATATTTACGGCCAATAATATACATGTATAAAGTAAATTTATATTTATATTTTCGTGTGGTCATTACAAAGTTTTGCCGTATAAAATAGTCAGATCAAGTATTTCAATCTAAAAGTAGTGTAACTTGGATATTGTCACACATAACTATTTAGCGTTAGCAGAAAATTACCGACCAATTTTATGCATAAATTATGTGAAATTATTGTGAAACATACGGGTCTGTGAAGTGCTTATAATGGCAACTTTGCTAAAAGTAAGCCCTCACTTGGACAAAAATCCCAGTGAGCTAAGGATTTTAATGATCGGAGATGTAGGGGTGGGTAAAACTTCAGTGCTATACGTTTTCACCGAGAAACAGCGTTTGTTAAAGCAAGGGGTCGAAATCAACGAGGACTTAACAAGATCAGTTTGGGAAACCACATGTTCGGTTTCCGAAGCCGGGACTTATAAACCTTTGAGATGGAAGCAAAGCATCGTTGCTTATCAGCACAGAAGAATGTTGCAGATCGTTGACACTGCAGGTATGCAATTCATAAAGAATCATTATATACTCACTTCATAATTCTTTTATTTTTTAGCAGCTGAGCTGACTTAATTAGTACCTGTAACATGTGTCATGCATCTTTTTGTTTCCGTAGTGTTGCATTTACTCTTGGCAAAGTTGTGCCAAAGCAACATAAGAGTGGCAAGTAAGTAATATGCTTATTGGCAAATAACTTGTTTAGCGTTTTTTATTTCTATTTTTGACAAATATACATGTATAGTTACAATACTTGCTTAAACAAAGAAAAAAGGGGGAAAGCGAACTACATAAGCATTTAGCATTTGTAACAAGCGTTGACAAAGAAAAAGACAGTAGCTTGTTCAAGGTAATGATACAAGAGAGAGAGAGAGAGAGAGAGAGAGAGAGAATTCCTTTCAATTTTTTCACATTATAGAAGCTTCGACATTTTTTCTTTTGTCTATCATTTCTCTCATCTCTTTCCCTCTATATGGGAGACGGCCCGATTTGACTGAAATACTGTCTCAAAGGGCCATTGAACCCAAATCGACCAACCAACCAATCTTAATACCTCCCAACTCTTCTTGTGTCTACCTCTTCTTTTTCCTTTAACTGTGCCCTGCAGAATTGTCTTTGCTTTTAAAATGTACTTCCGCCTAATGGCTTATCAGGCTGCATGCCATAATTTGTCAAATGCTGTTTTGAAATCTATGAAAACATGTACATATTCTGCTGATGTTGAAGGTACTTATCACACAGCATTCTGAGGTTGAAGATCTGTTCTGTGGTGCTTCCTCCGGCTCGGAACACAGCCCAGTTCTTCAGCGATAATCTCTATAGCTTGGGGTTTGAGCCTGTTCATGACGACTTTCAGCATGACTTTACTCGGTTGACTGATGTAGCTGATAGTTCTGTATTTCTGGCAGAGCTGAAGATTGCCCTTATATGGAGCATATAATCAGCGACTGGGTCCATGGGGTCGCCTATTCTCCTGTTCTCCTGATCTTGTTACAGATCTTTGTTAAAACATCAAACATGGTCTCACCGCCTACTTTAACAAGTTCTGCTGGTATGTCAAACTATGGCAGACATCCCCTTTCTCGGTGCAATCTCAACTTCCTCACGAAGGCTAGGTTGTAGACCTTCTTCTGGGTGCTTAGTGCATGTCACCATAAGTTTAATGGTTGTATAGCTCTGAGCAATAATCAGTCTATCTTCAGAGACGCTCTTGTTCTTCTGTTAGACATTAATTTCCCAGACGTGTCTTGGAAGTTAGATCCTTTACCACCTGATATGTTCTCTTACTCTTATGTTTGTTCTGACAAAGGACCAGGTATGGTTTGGGCCATATTTGGCCCCCTATCAAAATTTATTCAAATATTGTTTTTTTTCATTAGTCACCTTGTCAACAATATAAATCTAGAAAATGGAGATGTTACGGCTCGTACAAGGAAAGTTACAGCCATTCGTTTGGTCATGCAGTTCTGCCCTGATTTTTAGCACAATTTAGGGGGTATGGATACATTTTGCCATATATAACAAAGAATGGAATTTAAAAGTAAATGATAAGTATCAGATCTAATAATGTATGTAATATTAATACTAAATCTCTTTGACAATTACTGGTCTGCATCTTATCACGTGCATGAAGGGCGATAAGTCTTGATAGATCACTGAAATTGTCGGATTACAGAAACGCTACATTAAACTGTTTTTCAATCGAAAATTTACGGTTTAGGGGCATGCCACAATTGCAGTATTTTGTCTTTCAAGGAAATTTAGATAAACCATTCGTTTCAAGATCAACTCATGTGCTGCAGTCTTTTTTTCTCGGAATAGAACGTCGTATTAGTCTGAAAGAAATCGGATGAAAAAATATTTAAAAATATGGGGGTATGGATAAACTTTGCATTATTCTTGCGAGTTGATAAGTTGAAAATAATAAGAAATGAATACAAAAACAACAAAGATATATAGCTAATAAAAATATTTTGCATTCAAAGTAAATATTTATCTCTACGAAATAAAAAGGGAGATAACTTATGATTTACATTGAAACAGCATAGCAATAAATGGTAAATTGAACACATTTCTTTTTATAACTGCTGACTTGGTTTTGCAAATATAGGCCAGATTTTTTATGCGCTTCCTTTTATACACGTTGTTATATAAACAAAAAGAATAAAAGTAGACTATTTACCCTAAACGTTTCCATGGCAACGATAAAAAAAATAGATGGAGCGAAACAAGAAATAAGATACCTTTCATACATGTACTTGTTTTTATACTTGTTTTTATCGTGTCGTTTATAATTTTCGCACGATTTTTTAAGTTATTAATATATTAACCATATATCATATATGTAATTCAAACTCTTAATGAAGCTAATCAGCAGAATGATCAGAATGATAGTCGTGTATTTCATGTATGAGAGTGGGTGGGGTAACTAAGACACTGAGTTATTCATACCGTTATACTAGGTAACAGGGTAATTCACAATCTTTGTCCTATTATATAAACAGCCGTAGGTATTGGAAACAAAGGGCAATGAATATTTTGATTAAACTATGCATTGCTCATACTTTGCCATAGCTAAGCTGTTACTATGGTACTATTATCAACTACGGCGGACTTTAGAGCTACTACATGTACTGCAATCTTAACTTCCTCACTAAGGATCACTTTTAGATCTTCGTTTTGACGCTGAGTGCAGTCCAGAACTTCATTGTCGCCATAACACTCATGATTGTATAGCTCAGAGCAATTTTCTATCCATCTGCTGAGAGTCTATCATTCTTTTGTTAGACATGTCCCAGACTTTTTTCTGGATAGTTAGGATCTAACCTGTCCTCTGAATTTTAATCCACACCAGCTGATGTGCTCACTTGCAGTTGTGTTATTTTAGGTATTAAGTTTCAGTCTCCTTGCACCTAGTATCCCTACTTAATCAGTCCTCCTTTGCTCTCTTCAGGGCATCTGAACCCTTTTGTAAGCCTTCCTGTATTCTCTCGCTCCTTCTGCGCCATATCGCCTCCTTTTCAAATTCCTTCTCGCATCGCAGAGGTCGAGAACATCCAGTGCCCAGTGCATGTACCTGCGATGTTCGTTTCCAAGTATTTCTTTTCCTGTATCAGTAACTGCTGTATTGTAGGGCGCAGAAAAATGCAAGGAAGTCGCACTAGTAAAAATCGTCCCGTACGTGCACGATTTCGAGCAAGGTTTTATTTTTTACTTTTTTGCGGTTTGACACTTCAACAGAATATCTGTTGGCAAAGTATATACAGCAGATATATTGAAAAACGGGCGTGACACCGTCATTTCTCAGTCAGACAATACCCAATTTGATATTAATTGGTTTTATTGGGAAGTGGGAGCAACTCTAACATACAATTTAAAGAGAATCTTACAAGTGATATGCATAAAAAAATATTGTTTGATGATTTGAGGTCTGAAGCATGTTTCTGCAACCCGCCCCCCTGCCCCCCTCCCCCCACACACACAGAGAAACACACACCTGTCTCCCATCACCACTAACACCAATTAATGGATTCATGAGTACAAATATCGTACTACTACTACTTACTATTACTATTTCAATTCTCCTAACGACGTTCCCCAAGTGGCTCGGCGGTAGTACAAGTACCGTCTTTCTGTCCTGTCTTTTATTCGCTGTCCCGATTGCAACATTGCAGTTGCATGTATCCTCAGAATCAGGAGTTGTTTCTGACAATAGGTCAAGCGTCGTCATGAATGAAGAAGCGAAAAACGATGTTTTGCATCATATATTCTGGTATTACTTAGCAAAAAGAAGGTAAAGAGGTCTGTTTTGGTTTTTTATTTAGTAAAATTTCTTGGCGATCCGTAGATTGTCTACCTTCACCGCCAAAAGAGTTCCTGTCGCACGCGCGTCCTTGTAAGGCAACCGTTGTCAATGACGTTATTTTTTTCAGAAAAGTTTAAAATTAGGTGTCAGCGCAGGCAAGTGCACAGCTGAATTTTTCACACATTGTTGATGTTCTTGAAATGCATTGTTATGCAAAAAATCAGCTGTGCACTTGCCTGCGCTCAGGTAGTTTTCGGCCCAAACGCAAGCCAAAAATGGCCGAAATTGCCAAAACCAGCTGAGGAGGGGTATATTTAGAGGCCCAGAAGAAGTCAAATATCATTAGGGTATAGATTATTTTAGTCAGAATTGATGGCTAAAGGTTTAAACTCATACATTACATGAACAGAAGTTAAAGAAGTGCAATTTTGAAAATTCATAAATGAGGGGGCCAAATATGGCCCAAATCATACCTGGTCCTTTCAATCTCCTAGCAGTGAGTATCTATCCAGTCTTCGCTTTCTTCAAGGCCTCCTGAACCACCATGCTATTTTACTGTATTAAAGTCTTTAGCTCCTCCTTCTTCATACCGCCTCCTCTTCAAATACCTCCTCTCATCACAAAGGGGGGAACATCTCTGGTGACCCAAGGCATTTTCCTGCGATGTTCCTTCCCAAGGACCTAACTGGCTGTGTCAATCCCTGCTGTATTGTAGATAGTAATCATGCTATCTACGTCTATTCAAAACCATTGGGTCTGTAGACCCTCCGTGATGTTTTAGGGCAAAATTCAGCCTGACGGAGCCCGTCCGTCTCGAAGCGGTTTACATTCACCGCAGCCGAGTTCCGTTACGGTAGTAATTATATGGCTCACCTTGGTCATGAGTACATGGCTGTTGACTCAACTAGTTCTTCCGCCGTGGTCGTTGATTTCTTCTTCGAACACTTCCGCCCTGTTATATTGTGTTCATTCCACCCTTTATTGATCCACAGAGTTGGGAGACTCGTGGAGGTGGGATCATTTATTTCCTCCCAGCAAATCACTGCCTTGCCCACTGAATATTAATATAAACAACCCGATATAACGCTAAGGTGATTGGGCCTATTCCTTGCCGCTGTAACCCTCAAAGCTTGATGTTGTACGAAGCCGAGCAAGGCTCGCTCGGGTCTTGCAAGTCACATATGACTGCTGAACCCATGTTCGATTTCTGTACTGGCCGTTGACATGTTCTTGGAAGACTTCCGTCCGGTGATGATATGTTTACAGATTTTGTTTCACAGATTTTCTTTAGAGACCTAGCGATGAACTCCTAGGTGGACTGCCAACCAATACCAAAGGTTGAATAAACACGTTTGGTTTATTTAAGACTAGAAACTCTTGGATGGGTTACCTTCCCAGGCTGGTTAGCTCCATCTGCCCACATGCAACAGATGGTACTGCACTACATGGTACTAGTAGCAGGTTTTAATGAACTGGCCCTGAGGCTATAAAAATTTTTCATGCTCAACTCAGATGAGCATAAAATTTTACCTGCTAAAATATAGCAAATTACTGATAAGTACAGTTGTTTTCTTGCTCAGTTCTGAGTATGAACTTTTCTCTGCTTATGAATATGAAAATGCCAACATTAGTTGCCATTTTCCTAATTAGAGAAAATTTAATGCTCAGCTGAGGTGAGCATGGAAAGAGTTTTATAACCTCGGGGCCTGCTCTGACAATGCAACCTGGCGTTTAATGCAAAGGAGACTAAATTTTGACCCGAACGTATCAGCGTGACCCAGCAAAACAATAAACTACATGTATACTGAGTCCATAAAACTGGCCTTAATACGTATGTCAATACATTATTACACATGTGCATGACCTTATGTCTTAAAAGGCGATCGTAATATATGCAGGTGTAGTAGGGTCAAGTCGGGTAACTTCGGTCAGCGGGTAAATTTAGACACACCATTGGAAACAGTGAAAATCCAGATGAGACGGCTCACAATTTCACTGTTTGCCGAGTTAATTTTGTTTTATTCCAAACAGCTGACAAATAAAGGAAACAATATCACTGTCCGAATTTACCCGCTGTCCGAATTTACCCGACTTTACCCTATAGTTAAAAGTATGCAACAGAAAATTGTTCGGCTTTCCATGCGGCGCTTTTTATACGTTCCTTGGAGCAGTATTGAGAACTCGTTAAAAAGCTTTCAGAACAAAAAGAAAATACATGCATACTACCGTTTTTGTTAACTTATAATATTATCCTTGTTAAGATGTTGATTTACGGCTTTAGCAGGGACGTATCCAGGAGTGATTTCATGTCAAGCACACTTATGTTTTATACCTCTGAAGGGCAAAAATAAGAGTTTAGTCCCAAAGATATTTTAAGTAGTCGCGTCTGTTTTCAGTTACTATTGAAATCTTGTCCAATTTACAAAATTTGAGCATCATCAAATATGCAGGTGCTGAAATTTTGTCAGTTTGAAATTTCCTTATATTCGCCGGACTTTTGATAGCATCATTGAATGGGCTTGTTTCCAGTTTTCCAGATTGGCACACACTGTTACGTTCTCAGGGCCATGGAATTTGATTAGTGGTTGCAAAAATAGGAACATCATACCTTTAAATTAAGAATATTAAATGAAAAACACTATCATCATGGTCACCGCAATAGCATCATCTCGCAAACCATGGTGCAAGTATCACTCGGTATACAATACATGTATATCGGAATGACCGATCTATTTTGATTTTTTCCCAAACAGTAATGCAGCTACGTCCAACAAAACTTCACAATACAGATATTTCTATATACATGGCTATGTCCATATTGCAAATATACAGGCGAACCTCTCATATAGAAATCATTTTTATTACAATTTCAAATGCAATTTTGAAAGCTTGACCGTTGGGCTATACTTATGGCGTGCTTTAATATACCTACCAAATGTAGAATATTGGACCATTTAGCAAAAAGCACGCCGAGAAACAATTTTATACATTACAGCAACATATAGCCTTAGACGACGTGTACAGTTTATGGGCATTCTCCAGAGCATAACAGAAACAGTCAAACGTGCATGTTCCTCTTGGTTTTCTAAATTTAAAATAATTCTTTAAATTACAACTTGTAGTGATATTTCTCATGTTTAATATGCTGTAATGTTAACTTCAACATTCGCTCCTCGGTTGCAGCTTACAAAATGAATACGCTGTTTGTCCAGTTTGATCCGAATCAACTGTACAGGCCTTCGCATGACTGCATGTTTCTTTTGCAATTTCTAAAACGCAAAAGATATGGGCAATATTTTGCAGCCCTTTGATGCTACAAGACCTGGGCCGGACAATACCCTACGACTTTTTCCTGAGTAATTACACCCCGGCCAAAACCACAGGCCGTTCAAATGAAAACAACTCGTGTTCTCGTAATCGAGAATAGATATGAAGAGTTGTGTTTCTTCGCCAATTATTCAGTTATTGTGAGATCACTTCACCCAGTGTTCCATAATGAATAAGTTTTGGAACGCAAACAGTGCAGGCCTAGATCAGGATGCTTCTTAACCACACACACACATATATTCACACACACGCGCAAGCACACATGCATTCGCATAGATTTCGACCCGTGCACTTCGCGTAAAATGATGGCGACAGTAAAGAGGACGATTTTTTTTATTTTTTTTTCTATTTAGAAAACGAACCCTGAGCTGAAAATTTTGGAAGAAGAAAAGCATACTCCACTGCTATTTTCACCGTCCTCATTCTATTGGATAGCAACTCCCAATTCCAGAAAAAACAACATTTACATGGGAAAAAGCGCATGAGAAACACAAAACTCGTCTACAATCGCCGATTTCTTCGCTCCTGCTCTATGAAATCACGTCGTTGATGTTTCTGTATATACCATAAGCATTCCTTGTCTCATACCCGCAAAACATATCATTCAGATCAAACAAACTTCCACAGAATAGTGTCTCAAAAACGGTCCCATCGTATGGATGCAACCGACCAGGGCGTGTTTCTGGAGGACGCACCAACTTAGACGAGCTTTCGCCGTATATGATGCAACGGACTTTATAATATGCGACAGAAGATGATGCAACGGACTTCTTGGAAACCCAGAGGACAAAAGCATTAAAATGTGTTATTCTCCAGATGCAATTTAGTACGGAATTGAAGTCATATTGCAAAGAAAATGACTAACGTTAAGTTTTCATCATTTGATGTTTCTGTGAAAACTCTGCTGTAAGCATTGTAATTCGAAAACGTAGCTACTGTCACTTCTTGTTTGGGGTTTGTGGATCCGCTGCATAGCGGAAGTTAGCAGCAAAGCACGACGACCTACAAACACTTTTAACTTCCGCTATATAGCGGATCCACAGAATCTAAATAATAAATTAAAAACAGACTTAAATTTGAAAATATTATATGAGATTTTTCATAACTATGCCTGTCCGGATAAATTTACATCTGGGGTATAACACTTTTTTTAACGGAAGATTACTACCAAAAGATTTAGGGACTGTATTTCGTCAGAGAGAGAGAGAGAGAGAGAGAGAGAGAGAGAGAGAGAGAGAGAGAGAGAAAAGAAACGGGTACTAGGCCGGACACACAATGCTGCAACAACGTTCATTTGGCCTTGATTTGATGTGTTTGTCCTCTGGGTTGTAACTTCTATTTTAAAGAAATCCGTTGCATCCTTTTCTGTCTATTAATACGAAGTCCGTTGCATCATATGGTGAAAGCTCGTCTAAGTCAGGTGCATCCTCCAGAAACACATACTGAAGTCGGTTGCATCCACATGATGCAACCCCAAGTGTGTTTGCGACAATATTCTGTGGAAGTCTGCCTGATCTGAATAATATCTTTTGCGGGTACGAGACAGGGAATGTTTATGGTATGTACAGAAGCATCCACGATGTGATTTCATTGAGCAGGAGCGAAGAAATCGGCAACTGTAAACGGGTTTTGAGTTTCTCATGCGATGTACCCCTGATATATACATTTTTCCTGGCATTGTAGATGTTATTTACTTACAATGAGGACGGTGAATATAGCAGTGGAGTATACTTTGCTTACAGCTCACGGTTCTTTTCCTAAATAGAAACAAAATGAAAAAAGAATCGTCCTCTTTCCTGTCGCCATCATTTCACGCGCCGTGTATTGTTGCCTCTGATCTCCGACATCGGGAATTTGGTAGTATGGAGGATTCAGGGGGTGTTGTTGATATATCAAAAGCCATAGCCGGAGAAGGGAAATAACTCAATATTCACAAAATATCCTCAGAATAGATAAGGCTGTCTACGACCCAGTTTCACGTCGTTCATAAAGCGAGATTCAATGCCATTGAATGCTGTTCTTCGTAGAAAATCTTAAGAAATAATTTTTAATCGGGAATAAAATAAGTGATTGTTTGGAGCGTTGGAAAACGGAAGATTAAGAACTGGCAACCCATGGCTCTGTGCGAAAAATGGATGCCTATGATGATTTGCTTAAAATAATTATTTGTGATGCACAAATGTTTGAAATAACCCCAAGACATCAGTTTCAAAGACTTCACCACTTTGAATATTACATTGGTACAGAGTTTGTAGAATGGTCTCGTTTCACAAACCAGACTGCGAAGACTGTAGCGGCTCATAAGGTCCCGGGTGCAGGACCTACAACTTAACAGGAGACATAATACACCGCCGATGGAACAACCTTTTGTTACAATGAGACACTTGGCAACGGGTTGTTTCCTAAGGGCCACTTCCGATTTTAATGCTTAGCTGTTATTTTCAGAAAGCTGTCCAGTTGTTTGACAAGATATGTTTCCACTTACGGACAGGGGCATAATTAAGCAACGAAACAGATGAGCCGCAACGCGAGAAAACCAACAATGTGGTCGTGCGGCCAGCGCAGACTCAGATCAGCTTGGGCATCCGCCCAGTCTGATCAGAGTCTTCGCTGTCCACATGAAGGTAGCTTAGTCCCTTTGCTATCCTTTAAGCGCTTAGCAAAGAGTCTGATCAGACTGAGCAAATGCCCAGGCTGATCTGAGTCTGCGCTGGGCGCACAACCACATTGTTGGTTTTCTCGCGTCGCGGCTCAGATAAAGATATGTTAACTCTCATGTATGTTCAAACTTGAACCATCCTTGCGTTTCACAGTGTAAAAAGACAGACATATATATGAACGCCTAAACGAATAACCACAAACTAATGCCTCCTCATCAATCTCTTCGGAGTTGCGAGCAGAAAAGGTTGCCTGACAAGATTGTGCAAGAAAGCATAGTCAGCTGGACAAGCGCACTTTGAATTTGAAATATGACATTTGATTGCCGTTAATGAAATGCATACGCACAGGCTATTATAAAACATCTCATTTATGTTTGGCCTATAAGTCAAATATGAGTTCACTTACTGAAACAGAGGTCATGCAAAAAAGTAAAAAATGAAACAAATTTTCTGAAGTTTAGCGTAGAAATATAACAAAGTTCAGAAAGTTTTCTTTTTCTCTGCACAGTTGAATCAGGCTGCAACACTTATAAACTTTTATATAAATTTATAGGATATCGTTAAGCTTTGTAGCCTGTCTCTATGAACACAACGGTTTAGATATAATCTTTATTTTATGATGAGATTTACATCTATTCTATTTTTTCTTGATTTTGTCGACGGAAAAACCGGGATTGATTTGGAACGAAGTAGGGCAAGGGCCGACTGTGCCATGCAGTAGGTGCGGGTGGAGGTTGTTTGGACATTTCTTTTTCTCTCGTCTATCATTTCTCTTCTTTCTCCATCCCTCTGGGAGACGGTCGATATAGACTGAAATACTGTCTCAAAGGCTGTTAAACCCAAAACAATCAATTAATAAATCAATCGACGGATAAACTGTGGTAAATCACTCAGAAACTGAGTAAATTTCGGAAGTCAGCTCGGACATCGATATCTAATATTTCTGCCTAGAAATTCTCGCACTAAATAGGCCAAAATTTCCGCCTTAAGGGAATTACGGATGTATAAAAATATCTGGGTTTTTTTTCTCGACTATTCAATTGCGTTAGGTTAGCTTTTAAATTAGATTATTAAACAGACCATAAAATTATTATTCAACACCTTTCCTAAGCTTCCATTTACAAAAGGTGAAAACTTATATTCAGTGTGAAATTTAGATGTAGAGGTTTTTACACTGAAGCAGTACTGTAAATGTACTAATTAAGCGTAGATTGCAATTTATATCCGCTTAAACTGCGTACACATAGTAGTATCAAATGCATGCATATATTTTCCTCAACGAAAGGAACTCTTTCAGATTTTATTAAAAGAACGTCTTCAGATGTCCTGAGCTGCATCTGTTATGAAAAGATCAGAATTCTAGACTGAGTGTATTCTTAGTTTAGGTCAATTTTCATATTATATAATTTGCGAGACATCTGACCACAAAAACATTAAAATTCTTAGACTCATTTTAAACCAGAAAGAACTATCTTAGCAAAACGGTTTTCTTTCCTAAAACGTTATCTTTTTTCTAAATTGTGTTCCTCAATGTCTTAAGTAAGTAGTAAGTAAATAAGTAAATTCTTTATTTAGAGAGGGTAACCTATTTGGGATAACCAATCTTCCATGGGGCCCTCTTTCAAGTCATTATTACATAATTAACAGATTATCTACACAAAAACACAACATTATACATATTGAAACAGGAGTAAGTAAAATACATGGCGACAAACTGATACATATGAAAATGATATATACAATGCAGAGCTGGGATGGAGGTATACATTAATCATTAGATGAATGTTGCCGGAAGAAATTCTGCCCGTTTCCATGAATTAAATGGCTTCTGCTTTTTCTGTTGCAAATGGATTTCAAGCTGAAACTGTAGCAATTCGGCACTCAGTATGCGAAAAAGGTACTCGGGTCACAACCAAACGCTGCGCTGGTGTTGTAAAATTTCGGTTTAAATGCTGCGCTTGTGTTGTAAATCCCGGTTTAATCTAAAGCAGGAATACCCCTTTTGTGCAATTTCTTCATATTTAAGTTACACTTACATGTTTTAAATGATTCAATTTTCTTGGTTTTACCTGTGAAATTAGACAACTACCCTTCCATTGTTCAAGCCGTAACTGACCTCACTGTAGGCATTAAATTCGAAATTTGACTCACTTGTAGTATAACCACATAGCTACAAGTTCCACAGCTATATTCAACAGGGAGGCATTTTCAGTCTTGTTCACCTTGGTAGATGTCTATATTCAACAGGGAGGCATTTTCAGTCTTGTTCACCTTAGTAGGAGTCTATATTCAACAGGGAGGCATTTTCAGTGTTGTTCATCTTCGAAGGAGTCTATATTCAACAGGGAGGCATTTTCAGTCTTGTTCACCTTGGTAGGAGTCTATATTCAACAGGGAGGCATTTTCAGTGTTGTTCATCTTTGTAGGAGTCTATATTCAACAGGGAGGCATTTTCAGTCTTGTTCACCTTGGTAGGAGTCTATATTCAACAGGGAGGCATTTTCAGTCTTGTTCACCTTGGTAGGAGTCTATATTCAACAGGGAGGCATTTTCAGTCTCGTTCACCTTGGTAGATGTCTATATTCAATAGGGGGGGGGGGGGGCATTTTAGTCTTGTTCACCTTGGTAGGAGTCTATAATCAACAGGGAGGCATTTTCAGTCTTGTTCACCTTGGTAGGAGTCTATATTCAACAGTGAGGCATTTTCAGTCTTGTTCACCTGGGTAGGAGAATATTTAGTGGATACTCAACCACAGGTTACCAAACGAAATGTTGCCCTGTGACATGTGCGTTGAAATGATCAGACATCATGAGCGATCACACGTGCATGTTTTTCGTAATAAGGCCTGTGTACTTTTCAAAACAAGAACTACTTAGGTTATTGTTGAGCAGGCACTTGTATTTGTTGTCTCTATGAACGGACAGCGTCTACTCTTACCCATAATACAGCACATGAAACATGGTCCATGTACTTCCTTAATACAGCTACTAAATTAGTGTTTTTTTTATGCCCCCGCCATTAAAAATGGGAGGGGGGCAAATAGTATCACCGCTGTCCGTACGTACGTCCTGTACGTGCCGTACGTCCCGTATGAAATGGTTTCCGTTCAATATCTTTTGAAAACATTGTTGTATTGAATTCATATTTTAAACACAGGTATATAATCATAAAATACAGGTCAACTTTGATGTTGGGTAAAATCCGTCTATCATTTTGCGAGTTATGGCTCTTTTTGGACTTCATTTTGTGTGTAAAAATGGTTTCCGTTCGGTATCTTTTGAAAACATTGGTGTATTGAATTCATATTTTATACACAGGCATATAATCATAAAATACAGGTCAAGTATGATGTTGGGTAAAATCCGTGTATCATTGTGGGAGTTATGGCCCTTTGTCGACTTCATTTTGTATGGAAAAATGGTTTCCGTTCATTATGTTTTGAAAAGATCAATATATTGAATTCATATTCTATACACAGATATATAATTATAAAATACAGGTCAAGTTCAATTAAGGGTAAAATCCGCCAATTAGTTTTGGAGTTATGGCCCTTTTTCAACTTCATTTCATACAATAGTAGTTTCCGTTTGTTAGTTTTTGAAAAGTAACTTGTTTCTGGGCTATTTCACTTGGAAAGTTGCAAGACATCCATTTCTGTGATAAGATACAGAATGTTATCACATATCAGTCATGACCCCCCCCCCCCCCCCCCCCCCCCCCACATACACACACACACACAATTCTCCACTTCTCTTGATCCGAGAAGCACAATACACCTGCCTACGGAAAACAATTAAACATGTACCACAGAAGTCTGCCTTTGTGAACCTAGTTATCCTACAAGTGCAAGTACCTTAAACAAGACGCCATCTTACTTAGGGCACTAGGCGGGGGCATCCATGTCCTATGGACACATTCTAGTGTTCTTTGTAAGACTAGACGGCTCAATGTAACAACTGAAGAATTCTTTTTTCTTTTTTTCTCCAATGCTCCTTTCTACATTAGAGTTCTCACTAAAGAAAAGTGTTTATTAAAGCTAAAATCATCAAACAAAACTTGTATCTAATTAAGATCACTACCTACAATGTGTTATTGCGGTATTCTGTATGCGTATGCTAATGTTATGGTTTTTGCCGGTTTTACAAAGAATTGTGGGAAAGCGTCATTAGAAACCGTGTAAACAAATTATAAAACTGGTGTAAAATTTGATAATTAAGGTACATATGCCTTTATTCATAGGAAAATTTGCCTGTAATAAGTTTTACCATAACAATGCATATATTCCGGGCCGATGAGTGCTTTATTCTTCCTTAAATCAGCTTTTTATAGAGAAGAAAGTGAAAGTAGACATTTTATCATATATTTGTAGAATATAATCCATAGTCGGGTACTTAAACATAATAATGCTCTCCGCCACCCTTAAATCTCTTTCCGGAAAGTCACTTTTGTGCCGTAATTTGCCTTTTTCATCATTTCTTGTTATAGTATTCGGCGGTAGATGTTATGATTTCTTTCGGCTAAGATATAGTAGTCTACGGTTAAATTATCAACTATGATAAAGTATTCTACGGTTCTTGGCGGTGGTATTCATTCTCACCTTCTTGCAAACATTATGAATTTTACGAGTCAGAGTTCAAGAAATGTCAAGATTAATGAAAGAACATGTATACAAACTTCTTTGCTGGCCTAAGATGGGGGATTTAATGGGCATGACTTTCTCCTTCCTATCTTAATTGTAATAGTCATGACTAAATACATTTAATTCATCCCTTTAAGTATAAAAAAGATGTTTCTCCAAATTTCCAGAAGAATATTTCATTGCTGCCACTGTTTCAATGACAAATCAACCTTTGAAGATGTCATAAATCATAAAGCTGTAATCATAATGCACGGCAATAAACCTCAAAGGCCCACATTCACAAACACAACTCAATCTCATACTCGACTCATACTCCAGTAAGGTCAGTTGAAGTGACGCTCGAGTAAGCCTTGAATGCGTGAAGCTCAATTAAAATCTTAAAGAGTTCCTTCAAGACCAGAGAATACATTCAGAAGAAGGAACGTGGGCCAGACTACGTAGTTTCGGCTAAAGCCTCTTCAGTGACCCTGACAATATCCGGTGACGAAACCAGAGAAAAGCAAACTGTAATTTCTTAATCTTAATTGGACAGTCGACTCAAAGACTGATTAGTATCAAAAAGGGTCCAAATAATATATAAAATGATGGTTTAGAATATGAGTATAACCCAATCTAAAATTTCGGGTTTCTCAGAATACATGTATATCCTCTGATCCAAAAGGTCGAAAATGAAATATAAACTGCACTATGGATGATGTACGGGGAGACGTTTTACGGCCGCCAAACGGCACAACACCAGCTGCAGTGAGGTAAAATTAAAATCTTAAAGAGTTCCTTCAAGACCAGAGAATACATTCAGAAGACGGAAAGTGGGCCAGACTACGTTGTTTCGGCTGATAAAGCCTCTTCAGTGTCATTATACAGTTTTGGTATTCACTTTGTCTTCGTGGAGGAGACTCCAGCTACACTCCAGTTAGACTCGCATCATGTAAAGGACAGTGTGGATCCAGACCGGACCTCCTAAAGTATATAAACTGTAATGACTCTAAATTTTGAGACATGGTTGACTTAACAGTATAGAATTAAATCATACTAACTGTAAAATTCGTTAAATTATAAATATACCGCAGGAACTACGCTTTTCTGCTTGAGGTCTGAGCGTCCGTCCGGTTTACCTTGCTGTGTCTGAAGAAGCGTTCATAGTGTAGCCTGTTAAACATGGGTCATGGATTCGATACCGTCCTTCTCCAGTATTTTGGCTGAAACATTAATCGATTTTACTATTCTCGTACAGTGATTTTTTTCACTATTTTGGGAATGGTGCCGGTGCCCACAGAATGGGGACAAATCTCTCTGTATTTTCCTTAAATTTGAAATTTCAGAACACCTATATTGGCTCAAGTGGTGGAAAAGGGGGCATGAAATTGAATATATAATATATAAATTCAACTATAGCCATATATCTGCCAGTTCTGCAAGCAAGCAAGTAGATTTGTGCGTGTAGGTCCCTAGAAAAATTCTTCCTCCAACTGGGAATTTTTCAACTTGCAGTTGGGAAAAAAAGATACTATTTTGAATTGGGACTGGTGCCTGTTATTGGAACCACTTATATAGAGAAAAAAATTCACTGTCGTATCACTGTATTTATTGTTGTTTAACTCTACCTCCTGGTAGTTTCTGCGAGTGCCCCAACCCCCCCCCCCCCCCCCCCCCCAAAAAAAAAAAAAAAAAAAAAGACCCCTTCCCGCTTTCACACGTCGTGTGCGCTTTCTTTACTTGTTTCGTGAACAGCTTTTATACCACGGATTTTATTCAAACTAGGCATATACTAATTTAGTGACACGGGGACGACGTTGTTGCATGCAATGAACAGCTTCGATGATACTAAAATTAATTGTTATGGGCGTGTTTCTATATCATTGTAGCCCCTCCATCCCCCATCCCCCACCCCACCCCCAATAGACGATGTATGCTATGGGGGTCCGTCCGTCCGTTCGTTCATCCGTCTGTCTGTCCGACTTGTCATAAGTCTTTGCTTCCGTCCGTTTTTAATTGCTTAAATTTCAGTAACCACAAGTGAATTTTTCTTATGTTAGGTGTACCAAACTTGGATACAATTGACTTTGATACTGAGAGGACTGGAGATTAAAATAGCCATTTTAAGACAGTAATATTTTGTAATAAAATGTTTGTTATTATTATAATTACTATTATTATTATTATTTATTAATTATTTTCTTGCGTGTGTTTTAAACTAAGGATATGTAGCAGTACTTGATTCAAGATCAGCTAGGGTTATGTAGCTAAGATCAATGTAGAACATTTATGTTGAGCACCATCTTTTAATATTGTATAAAAATGAAAATGAAAATAAAAAAAAATAAAAAAAAATGTTGAAGCTTAGTACTTTCAAAGACCACCCCTTCCCCTAATCACACCACTACCACCTATATCCATAGGGAAGAATACTCGTTATAGTTACGGGATTTTTTCGATAATATCCAAGAGGGTCGGAGATAAGCGATCACCTGTGCACGGTTCTTAGTTAAACAGGAAAATGTACAGAAGCTCAAAAATAAGTTATATTTTCTTATTTAATATATTTTCCGACATTAAATTATAACGTCTAGCTCAAAAGAGCATTTCAAGCTCTTTAATCTGGTATAATAATTATAGAAATACATCAATGAGAAGTTTCTTCCATCAGAGCCCATAGTTTTCTTGCTACAAACCAAAAGTTTCTTTACACAATTTATTCAAATTATGCGAATCTTCGTTTTTGGACCCAAATTACATGTATAAATTAACATTTGCGAATCTATTGAATTTTTTACATACATAGCTAAATGGGAAATTTCTTCCCTGAACGCCTAATTTTGCTGACTATCGATTCAAAGCTTGGTTGAAAATTTTCTCTCTATTGACCATTAAGACACTGGAATTTGAGGCCAAGGGCTAAAGTTTACAGGTAGTATAGAGTTATCGATTTGACACCGTAACGAGTTTTCTTCCAGATGGCAACAGGAGTTTGGGGTTTGGGTACATTTTTTTCAATGTGTCCGCCAGTCTGCTGTCCGCTTTTTTACTTATACCGCATTTGTCGGATCTCAATGACATTTTTAACATATATTTATGATGACTGGAGACAATTCAGCCTAAAAAAGGGGACCCGAAGAGGTTTTTGAAGGAATTACGTTTCTTTGTAGATCTAGTTTCCGCTAAAAATGTGTAAATAGTGTCAGAGTTTCCTTTTTTAAAAGTTATATTCTAGCTCAACATTGTTAAGATATCAGTCAAGTTAGAAATTCGGCTGGTTTTTGACAAGTTTGGGGTTGTTGTTTGTTTGTTTGTTTGTTTGTTTGGGGTTTAACGGCTATTTGAGACAGTGTTTCAGTCTTTATCGAACGGTCAGTCAGAGAGAGGAAGAAGGAACGATAGGACAGACGAGAGTAAAATGAAATCCGACCCCCATTCCGCATCTGCTGCAAGGCCCAGCAATTATTATCAAGATTTATAGTACGATCCTCGGATACCCAAATCTTTAGCATGAGATACCCCATAACGTGCATGGCCTACAATGGGTATCATGCTATAAGTGAGAAAGAACGCAGTTTGTCCGCCTGTATGGTCCGGCAGGGTTTTCCCGGACGCAAGATTGAGAGTCTCAGACCCCCAGAATGATGTCTGGGACTCACCCCCAAAAAAACTTATGCATCCACTGGGACTGCCAAAACAAAAACCCAAGTACCAATTCAAGGTGATGAATTCTAATAAAAATTATGTTATTCTTGGCACAATACAAAGTAATCATTTTCAGAAGGAAGTATATGTGACCCGTCACGCGAAAAGGGACGAGTTGGGTGGATGACGTTGTTTCAAGAAATTACGTTTCAACGTTGACGTCACGACTTATTAATTTCCCTTGCGCGATAAACAGGTGCCCGCGTTTTTGTCAATCGTTTCAGGCTTTATTTTTGGGGGATTTTATTCCCGCCCGCCTGTCAAATATTTGACGTAAATAAAGTTGCGTCCCTTGGAAGAGTATTTAAGTTTTGATGCCGCGAAAATATCGAATAACTTCATTCAAATTTCCTTTCCGATACTTGTTTCCTAAGCTTAGAAGATGGTGATAAAGAGACCCTAGCTTTAGCTAATGATAGGGGAAGGAGGAAGAGAAAATTATCATAAAAAGGTAAGATGTTCAGTGTGTTCGTAGCTATATGTTTTAATTTTCTGCACATATTGTCATATGTAGCCGAGCGGTTTCGTCCGCTAAGTTGTTGACATGATAGTTGTCCCGTGTAAGTTCGAATCTCATTTTCTTTCTTTCTTTTTTTTTTCTCCTTCAAAAATCCTGTATCAGCTAATTTGTATATTTATATGGCCCGAACAACTTTATTTGTACGATTTTAATGCTGCATAGGATGGCCATAATATATTGCGCGTCTGTTTATTGCCATCACCTAGGCTAGAACTTGGTTTACTTTATGCAAAGGGAAACAACTTTAGTGGCTCCCCCATTTATAGCTTCCTGTTAGTTTCCCGTGGCGGCCATGCCTGGTCTACTCGGACTTCCTCTTGGAGGGAGGAACAATTGTACAGTGAAATTAATAGTACGTTACTACAATTAACAGCTTACTATACGGCATTGTGAGGCACGGCACTGTCCGCCTAGAGTAAAGTAAAGAAGAGTAGAGCAGAGAAAAGTAGAATAGAGAAGATAAGTGAGTCTAACTTCCGAAGGTGGAATGATTAGATACCTACACATATCGCTTACTCTACACAAATCGATCTACCAAATCCTGGTTACCAGAGCACCTGCCAACCAAGCCTCACCTTGCCCAAGAAACATACAATGACTTAAAAGGAACAAACACCAAACCAATATTTCACACTACTCTCAATCATAACCTATCCATCTAAGCACAACCGATCCCCTTTATCACAAAATTCAACAAAATGCCCATTTTCTTGGCAACAAATAATAACAGAATATCGTTCGATCGGTAAAGCACATTAACATTAAAGCCCCTTTTAAAGTAATGGCGATGGATGGAATCATTTACGCTCGACAATATCAGGAATCTGTATCCAATTTGTTCGCATTCCGTCAAAATGGCATACTATTGACTACCCTTGCTCCAGGACAAAACGGGTTTCTGCTGTTAAACATAAAATCTGGTTTCAGATTTGATTCACACCTACATGTATAGGAGAATGAATAGAGGGTTGCTTTCATGACAATCCCCGAATTTTGAGACTTGACATTGGAAAAGAATAAATCTCAGTTCAACTGCTTCACTTACCTTTGTGTCATCCCTGTTTCTAGTTCCCTCCGGCGCAACCGGACATCCCCTAAATATTTTCTATTCACAACACGCTATTGTGCTTCAGGAGATAATAAGCAGGCGTGAGTTGGTCCATTTTTTCTTTCCATCTTTTTTTTTTTTTTTTTTTTGCGGAATGACGTCATACTAATCATTTTCCTTAAAAACAGTCATTTCTATAATTTCCCAGGCATTTTCATTGAAATTTGGACGGATTTCATGTAAAAAAAGGAAAAAAATAATGCGAGCACCCTGTTGACAAGGTTGTGTAATGAACACCATTGAAAACCCAACTTTGTACTGTAGAGGGAAAAGTGGAGCATTGTTTGAGTTCGCAAAAAAGGTTTAGAATTCAGTGTCTAACAAAAACTGGCAAATGATGTTGTACGCGTGAAATTTTAGAATATTTTTGCCGAAGAAGTTTACAAGACTCTGTCAGACTGTCCTAGACGTTTCGTGAACACTGCATTATTTTACTTAGGCCCATATTTAGCCTCAAAACATAGATGGTTACTACTCATTAAAACCGCCTCATCGCCGATTGAGGCGGTTCTATCAAGCGATTGAAATCGCTAGTCTGATCAATCTTCGTCGACGCATGCGACGGCATGAAGATAGCTTAGACCCTTTGCCATTCTTTACGAGCACAGCGAAGCTTCTGATCAGACTTGGCGGATGTCCAGGCTGATCTGAGTCTTCGTGTGGCTCAAATACCACTGTCTTGATTTTGTCGCGTCGCGGCTCATATATGTGTATGTCTTTTAATAATACATCAAAAAGTTGATGCCAGTGGGTGATCTCTTTGTCATACCTGCAGGAAGAAGTTCCCGAGAAGCATGGTTCGGAATATTTATTCAGCAAACAAAGCTTCCAAGGACGGCACACAAAACAAACATTTACTTTATTTATCTATCAGTTACAAGTTCTGAACGATTTTACTTTGCGACGTCACCACGACGTCATCAAAACATTTGTGACGATTCATGACGGTACCTACGTTCAGCAGACAATTTGAGCCCCAAAATGGCCAACAGCCACCAAAATTTTGATATTTTCCGAATTCTCTTAGATATGCTTATTCACTGAGACATAAAACTAAATTTCGCTATAGGACACCCAACTCGTCCCTTTTTGCACGACGGGTCACATTTATAAAATTCTGGTATTTGACTGGGACATTTATAAAACTTTCAGAGCACAGGACCCTTTACTTTATGCATTGAACCCTTGAAAAATTGGTGTGTGGGTCCCAAAAACTCCTTTATTACAAGGTCGAGGGAAAACCCGGGGTCGATAATACACTCGCTAAAGCTCGTGGTTTATGTCTCCGTACAGGAGGACGAACCATGCTCTAGCTTACACCAGTAAGACTCGCCTACACAAAACGCAGCCCTACCCGACCACGTGTGAATGAGTATGTGTGGGGAGGGCTCTCTCTTCTCTCTCTCTCTCTCTCTCTCTCTCTCTCTCTCTCTCTCTCTCTGAGACGTCTGAATATAGACTTAATATTTTTTAAACGACATTATAGCTGAAAGGAAATACAAATCACATGACGTAAGCCAAAACTCTGTCTGTGAAACGCAGCACCATAAAATATGAATTTGTCACACACAAACACACACACAAACACACACACACACAAAAAAAAAAGAAAAAAAATGTATAACATAGAAGCCATCTGGCCTATAACAGCAGCTTTTGGTAGTCGTGCTTCTTCGCATTGTCATATCATAGCCATGAAATCGCTGAAATATTTATCAAAATTAACTCGAGCCGCCGTCGAGGGAGCTTCGCCGTTCCTCGACCAAACCTTACTTATTGGAGTTTACTCCAGCTGCACTTATGTCTACGAATACGACTTGACCTTACCTTGAGACAATCGTTGAATTTGAGTTTGGACCTCCGTATTAAAAAAAGTTATTTTATATGTATGCACCGAAAAAGTGTAAGATTAGCCAATCTTTCTATGATGTTTTACAATCATCCAACTTATACTGAAGTTGTGATCACTAAGGGTCTTATGATATTCTCGGAGATCTTGGGTTCTTATTTCGATCAGGACAGGTGGTTCTTAAAGCATTTGCTAAGATCGCCTTGCACACATAGGTTTACCATCTCTATTTTACTATTTTGCTTTTCATGCCACAATATCCACCGTAGGAAACATAAACGTCCACCGTAGAATACGTTAGCATAACATTCGAAAACCAATACATAAGGTTTGGATTAGCCGTAGACAACTATAAAACCTTTTTTCTAAAATTCACATTTTTTCATACATTCGTGCATGCTGCAGTAAATATCGGTGTACATTTACAATTTAGTGCAATATTCCTCTGTATGGACAAATACAAGAGTAAATAGAGCCAGTAAAAACCGACTTATGATGACTGGGAGCCTCGCTAAGCCTGTTTCGATAAAACTGCCAGAAAAAAACGAAAAATTTTACGTGCAAAGGGATAACAGTATGAGTTTGAGTTCTTCGGCATAGCATAAAAGGCTAGATTTGCATTAAGATATGAAAATTAATATTCATTTTGTTAAAATCGTCTGCTAAACGGCCGTTAACATTAGAAATCCTCATCAAAAGCCGTAGAAAATCGTAACGTTAACAGTAGCATGCAGAATCCTGAAATAACACATTGTAGGTATTGAAGATATAGGGTTCGCATTTGCTGTAGTCATTTAGCACCCTAAGCTAGAAAAATTGTCAGATGCATAGTTCGACACGAGTTTAACTGGCTTCTTTTCATGCCCGCTGGCCTGAAAATTCTCGACCTAAACAGGTTAACTATAAAATGTTATATTAGTTTGTCGGTAAAAGGTCGAACATCTATGCATTACGATTCTCGAAGAGAATATTGTTTATCATATGACTGTAATAAAGCAAAGCGTTGACGTCCATAAAAACGTCGCGTTTTCTAATGGTGAAACTTGACGGTTTAGAGCAAAATTTGCTAATAAACAATGATTCCGCAGAATGCTATGTCGCACCTGCCTTATGCTTTCTCAGTCGTAGATACCATGGTCAGAGAAAACTGAAGACTAGGTCTGATGAATTTATGTAAAAATTGGGGCAAATTGGACTTACAAACTAAAACAGATGCAATTATATAAATATATAGGTTAAAGGTATAAAGTAGAAAAACAATCAAGGACACCAGCTTACGAAAACATTTTATCCCATGTCTGATGTTTGTAGGTGGTATAGTTAGTCAGAAATGGACTTGAATGCACTAATCCATATAATCATAGATGGCAGGTTGACATAAAATATCCAAAGTCAACAGAGCATGATGTATAGGTCAAGAGTACAAATAAAAGCAGCATCAGTAGAAACTTTATACCAGGTTTGATCACTGTAGGTATCATAGACTGAGAGAAATGGACCAGTATACTACGGTCAATGCAATTTTTGACGTAAAAATTTACTCAGTCAGCAGAGCATAACATATAGGTCAAAGGTCAAAATAAAGGCAACAATACTCTAGACCATTCTGAGAAAAAAAACTTTATACCAGGTTTGATAATTGCAGGTATCATAGATGGCGAGAAATGGACTTAAACACGGAAAAGTGAACTCCTCTATATCGTAGATGGAGAAAAATGGACTTAAACACTAGGGTCAACATAATTTTTGACATAAAATTTAACGAAGTCCTTAGAGCAAAAAAAGTAGGTCAAAGGTCAAAATAAGCGCAAGGTTTCTCGAGACCATTCTATGCAAAAACTTTATACCAGGTTTGATGACTGTAGGTATCATAGATTGAGAATAATGGAAACGAACGTCAGGGTCGACGTAATTGTTGAAGGATGGACGGACTGACGGACGGACAGAGGACGGACGGAATGACTGACGGACGGACGGAAAAGTGAACTCCTATATCGCACCTTGCTAAAGCAGGTGCGACAAAAACGAGTGAGTGTGATACGATAAACAGAATCTTGCATTCGTGTTCCTGTATTATTGAATTTATTAAACTCGTTGGGAAAACTCGATAAGATGCTCGGCATAGACTCGCATCTTATCTTTCCCCAAAACTCGTTTAATAAATCCAACAATACATGAGCCCTCATGTAAGATCCTCTATATAAAAGTACAAAATGTCATAAGACTTAACTGGACTGTTATGGTTGACATAACGTCAGTCCCTGATGAAAACGCTGATAATTACGCGTTATAATTACAACCTGATTATTATTATCAAAATTTTATATCGTTTAGTTTTATTAAAGAGAAACCAATTACACAAATCGTCAATATTTTGTTTTATTGTGGAAAAATTATCATAGCAAAATCAAGTTTTTGACCAAGAGACCAGTCCCATTATTTTACGTTTCAATGTTTCTGTTTTGAGCACTCTTAAAATATTAACACGTAGAACATGTTATTCTAGACGCAAATATATTCTGAAAAATCTTGATGCAGGTAACGAAATGGATTATGAAATAAAGTCTAATAATGCCGGTTTTGTCATTTATTTCGTTGGCCTCAGTGCCCAAGGGGCCCATTTATACTTGGTATTTTGCTGTGTATATTTATTTGAAAACCCAATGGATAAACTGGACAGACGGTTCAGCATTGTCAATTCGGAAATCATGAATTCGAGCCCCAAGGATATCTTTTCCTACAAACACTACCCAACCCCACTTCAGCCCATCTCACAATACCCACTCATCTAAATGCCGTCGTATTTCGCATTCACGTGCAAATAGCCACATGATGAAGATATCAAGGACCTGTAGTCGAAATGATATTTCTTGTTAGTTGTCTTTTTATTTATTTTTTTCTTATCATTTGTTTACTTTTCACAAATGAGTATGCTGCTTTATTCAGATTTCAGATTATTTTTTTCATTCTTACATCATCCAACTACAAGGCTATATACCTCAAGCCCCTACATATACAAAATGCACTGAAATTTTAATATATTCATAATCATTGTACGCTGACATCGAGCCCCATTCATATTCAACAACATGCTCAAAACCTTGACATTCTATAAATACACCTGTGAAATCATAAAAATACGTAAAATATGTTCTAATTTTCATACAGGTAGCATCTACTTCTAAGATGAAAGAGTACACTGTCATTCTTTTCCTCCTAATTTAAAAAAGACAGGCAATTTTTTGATTTATGAATTAACTCCCCTGAAAAAAAGAAAGACTCGACCTAAAAGGGTTTACTCTTAAAGGAAAGAAGTTGCTCCCGTAGGAGCAATATCTTTCTTTTAAGAGCAAACCATTTTGGGTTGAGGCATTCCTTTTTGAGCTGACCTCAATTTAGAATCAAAACTGGAACTTGATGAGTTACTCCTATTGGCAGTGTAACCGTTCAGCTTAAGTACTTATTAAGTATGATGTCAAAAACAGCTGACGCATTATGAAATGCAATGCAAAAGTTTGGTTCCAGAATGTGAAGACAATTTGGATAGCATTGATATATACGACGTGCTACTAATGCTGCTGTAGAGGACATAACATTGTAAAGGGAAAATCTTGTATAATACGTTTATACAACTCAAACGTATATGTTAAGGTATAGATTTTTCTGTCTGCAACTATCTATAAAGGACCTAATATTCTTATACTTATAATGTGAAGTTTAATATATACCCGCCAAAAACAAATACAGGAAATAAATAACATCTTCGACTGTTTGATTTGGAATCAGAGTTTCTCTTCGAATCAGACACGACGTGATGGTGACTCTTTAAAGAAGAATATTCTAACCTGATAACTGTTGAAGAAAATGCCTTTATTAGACTTTTCTTTTAAAATCTTGGTGCTAGGAGATCATAAGACTGGCAAAACGGCAGTTCTACATACATTTCGACGTCAGAATATGTTGCGAAACCGCGGTCGACGTCATTCACTGCCGACTCAGTCTTTTGTTACTGTCGAGATAGAACTTATACGACATGAGAAAACTGTGATGTTGAAAGCGTTGGACACGGGAGGTGAGCAAATAGTATTATTAATTGGATGCTTCTGCTTTTGATTGTAGACTTGCCCATTCATCATTTGAGAGTGCATTGTATAAGAATACAGCGTATACATCAAAGAATGTAGACATTAATCAGACTGCATCTAAGCTATCTGCTTTGAGTTCAAACTACAACAGTGTAGACGCTAATTTCAATATTCTGATATGGGTCTACATTGTTTTCATAACTTGCCCTTTGCCTATCGGATTTTTCTTTATGTTTTTTTTTATTTTGTTTTTCTTTTCAGCTGACGGTAGAATATAAATAACACAATGGCCATTTCATTAGTTTAATTTCTTTCTATATTTTCATTCTTTACTGACTGCTCATTTTAAGGGTATACTAAACGGTTGGAACGCCCGCAAATGTTAGTAAACCTAAATATATTTATTTTGTAAAACATCACTTTTGATACATGTACACACTTTTAGAATGATACAAAAAGATAAAAAAAAATCGGGTTCGATTGCTGCTGGAGGCAATCTGAACTTATGAAGTTTCTCAGAACATTTCCAAGATCCCCAGATGACTGCAAAATTAAATAGATAAATACGTTCTCCTTGCAGAGCAACATGTATTACAAATACTCAAAAATTTGCTGATCCTATGAAGAAAACAACAACACAGATACTATATTATAATGGTAGAGGCGTTTGTTGGCTGATTATGAGTGGGAACTATCTCTTTATAATAAAATTTTCGTGGTGGCCAGATGGGGTAACTGGCCGAGTAATACCATATGAAAATATTTCATGTCCATATATGGTAAAAGGTCGGACCCAGTCTCTCTTTCTAACATTCCAAGAAATTATTCACATGCATATTTACTGGAGGTAAATACCAATTTCCTGGCGAGTGTATAATGTTTTTCCAGTCTTGAGCAGCAAAGCATTCATCTCTTGTCATTAGACAAATACCTTTCTTCAAGATAAAAGGAGCTGTCATCGGGCAGATGCATCGGCGAATTGCAGAAGGAACCTCGTAATATGTATAAAATAGCAATGAAGGACAATTTAGTAAAGAGCCAATCAGCAACAGACATCGTAATTCGCCACTAGCAACTTTATGGTAACTGTTTGTGGTGTCCTAGCAACAAGAATAATTGTGATGAGGATAAAAAAAAGGAATATTTTCATTCGATAATTACAAACTAAGGGTTTACGGACTTGAAATGTTACGAAACGGACAAACAAGAAAAAAATCGAATGCAGATAAAGATAAAAAATGCTGATATAAATATTTATAAATAGCAAATGAAGTATAACCAATTCGAAAAAGGTTATCAATAAACCTTTATTTGTCATATTGGAGATATTTTTTCAGTTTTATCAGCTACAGAGATAGTCTAGATAGGGGAAAATAAATGACTGTTTTCATTTTAATATACTCAATGTGTGTTTACGTAATATATTGTCTATATTTGTAATACGTTTTATACGCTCATCGTGAGGTTTTCCATCCGTTCCTCCGTCTCTGTGCCTGTCCGTTTGTCCGTAACTTTTTGTGTACGCCCTATTTGTTCTTAAATCTTCAAAAGTATCTTCAAAGCTGAGTTAAATGTTCATCTTATCCAGAATCTTCAGTGTCCTCTATAAGCAATTTGCTTTCATTCCGATGAACTCTATAAGCAGTATGCTTTTGTTTAGATCCTTAATGCATATTACATGTAAATATTTTGTTAGTGAATCCGTTATGAATAAAATATTGTTGAAATCAACAGTCTGACCAAGGTCAAGGTCACACGAAGAGATGGAGGTGTAAACGCAATATTTCATGTTCTAATTAATAATAATAATAAAAAAACAAAAAACTTCCAGAAAGCGCGTTTTGATTGGTGACCATAAAAGTGTATGAACCGTGACATAACGTTAAAAGGTCACTATGTCATTGAATACCAAAAAAAAGTCCCGGATCATTGTTCGTAACCGCGTTCTTCTGTTTGCAAAAACGGTGTATGAATCCTTCTATTCTATTCTATTCTATCCCATAGCCTTATTAGGTCGTTGGGGCACCACAGAATACTTTACAACAATCCCCTTCCACCTTGTTCTGTTTTCAGCTGCCCTAGTTGAGCTGGCAAAATCCATCCCTGTCCGCTCTTTAATATTGTCTTCCCACCTCTTCTTCTGTCTACCTCTTCTTCTTTTTCCTTTCACTGTGCCCTGTAGAATCGTCTTTGCTAAACCAGAAGACATTGAGACGTGGCCAAACCACCTTAGTTTCCGTTTCTTGACCAGCGTCAGGAGTTCATCATAGTCTCCAATGGCTGCTTGGCTCTTTCTGCGAACCTGTTCATTGGTTATATGGTCCTTGTACGAAATGTTCAGTAACCTTCGGTAGCTTCTCATCTCAAAGGCCTGCGTTCTTTTCTCTAACTCTGCTTTCACAGGCATACAGAAATATGGAAATATGAATCCTTAGTGACCTTTATATCAAGACGCCGGGACTGCGCAAAGCTTGCTCTTAACTTCTGTATTCTCATACGCTATCTCGTCGCACGGCTGCTATGCAGTTCATAAGATAAGCTGTTCCGTGGTTCAGCCCATTGACACGACGACTGGCTGTCTGTTTAAGGAAATGCTGGAACCTGCCTACCAAAGGAAGGTCAGCGGAAGCACGGCTCTTCCACCGATACGGAAAGCCTTCAAGATAAATTTATAATTGAGCCACGACAAGAGAAAACCAACAATGTGGTTGTGCGCTCAATGCAGACTCAGATCAGCCTGAGCATCCGCCAAGTCTAATCAGACTTCGCTTAGCGCTTAAAGGGTAGCTAAGGGTCCTAGCTACCTCCATGCGGACAGCGAAGATTCTGATTAGATTGGGCGGATGCCCAGGCTGATCTGAGTCTGCGCTGGGCGCACAATCACATTGTTGGTTTTCTCGCGTCGCGGCTCATATGAAGATGGAAGAAGTTTTACTGGAGAATGAAAATGCAAGTATGGGACAATTATCTTAAGCTGACAATTTATATTATTAATATCTGAAAAATGGCATTTGACTGCCAGATCTGAGATGCCTCCATTGTTGATGCCACCGACAAATGGTCTGTTTCCAGCTCGTTTACTACCGAGTTTTAAATGCACCCAGTACATGTTGTAATATCTGGGGACCAGTAATTCGTAAGACACCATTTATCGAAGACACGGCTACTCTGAAGGTTAATCACGTGTAAAGTTTACATGTGACATCATGTTAATTATAAAATTATATCGGGGTGTTATCATTTATGTCATCCTAAACTAACAAACAAATATAATAAATCACCATCTCGTTTAAATTTAGCTCACTGTCAGTTAAATTCTTAATTCGATCGAAATATTTTAAAACAGGATAATATTTATCGTGCCTTAAATCTAACGCTATATATACATTACCCGGAATTTATTTTTATAGTTTTCACTATTTTAGAATTCTGCGGTACACTGTATATGTTCTTTTGAAATTCAGAACTTTAAACATTGTTTAGAGCTCTATATATTGGCTAAGTATTACACCTCACAATATGCACACTGCAGGTTTTTGAAATTAACCAGAAAAAACGAAGCGGTTATCATATAAATATATTCAGCTGTACTTTACTGAACAAAAAGTTTTAAAGTTTCTTCGTGCGCTATTCATTCAAAAGAGACACGAGAGTTGCATAATGCTGAAATCTGATACCCATAATACGTTATAAGGCAACTAAGCCTTGGTGAAACGACTGCGTTTGGGTGTCGAATTGATAAACAGTTGGTGTTTCACTTCAGAAAACATTAATAAAGAATTTTGAATTAAATGTCTTTCATCTAGGGTAGAAATATTCTATGCATGGTGGAGCAGACATCATAATAAAGATGTACAGTACAAGGTCGTCATGACCTGAACAAAAATTTGAATATGACTTGCACTAAAAATCATATACAAACTCAGGCGACTGTGTGATTTGGAGGGAATGGAATGGAGAGTAACAGTCTCTGATAATTCCTTACGACATAGATAATTTTTTATGACGTTAAATGCTTTATACTGAAGTCAAATGACGTGAAATTATTTGTACAGACGTTAACTGATTTGTACCGACATTACTGACATTTAATAAATTGTGCCGAAGTAAACTGTAAAACAATGACTACATTTAGCGGCGAGTTGAAGCTGGATCCAGCGCTGCATTTGAATATGGTAATACTAGGTGATTATAGTGTTGGCAAGACAACCACGTTACGTCACATCGCTTGTGTCAAGGATAAAAGTCTCAAAGATTCATATTGTCCATTGTCTGTTACGACCTCTATGAATAAGAATGGTACTGAGGTCAAGGTCAAGATAGTCGATACTGGAGGTAAGGTATTAATTTTTTATTAATGACAAATCGCCTTATTTTTTGTTGATTACTAATTGTTTACCTTTTTATGACAACAAAACATTCTGTTTTAAAAATTGTATTGATTACCAATTGTGAGCGCCAAAAAATAATGATTACTGTGTTTGACCTAAAGTTGCACCGATGGTACCCCACTGAGACCCTGCGGTAACATAAGGTATTCCGTAGCAAGATCTGAAAAAAAGAAATGGTGCTACTGCCACTCGAGCAAAGTAGTCTTGGGTAAAGTCTAAAACACGGCGGTATAGTAACAATAGTTGGGTTTTGACGTGGGATGGAGCTGACATGCCAATATCGAAAATACCATTTGAAGTATGCACTACATCAAGGCATTATCAAACTAAAAATGTCATTCTGCACAACAACCAGCTTGACATTATGAAGTTAATAAAAAAATTACATTAATGAAACGAATCCTACCAGCCGAGTGAGTATTTCTCTTTTTTTCTCAACGTTACATTTTTTTCGGATGTCCTTGCATCAGTAAAATGATTCTGGGCCGGAATATCTGTTGAAGTTTGTAAAATAATATTTCAAAGCTTCGGTATCGTATGATCCAGGTGTTCCATGTATATACCTGATTGTGTTAGCATAGCTTAATCGAGCAGTCGAATACGACGGGTCATTCAGAGAAAACGAGCTTAACATTTTCCATGAAACTCCTTTATAAGAAACGTAGTAGAGCAAAAGGTAAAGCGGGTGTCCCCGACTGGCTGGGCAAAGCTGGCGTGGGTTCGAGTCAGGGCCGCCAGGTGGGATTTTTTTTTATTTCTAAACTATATAATTATACATGATCAAATAAAAAAAGTAGAATTATAATTTATGTCTTTTCCCTATAATCACATATATGTGATCGATTTAAACTTTATTATATAGTTTTAAAAGACGCCAAAAAATACCAAACATCGTTAAATTTTAAGTAGTTCATGATAGTGCATCAGTACTTTACTAATGATTTAAAAATCTATCGCAATTAAATATTGGGACAGCTCTATAATTCTAAACATTGGAGAAGTTCATATAATTGTTCCGTGATGTGCCAATACAAAAAGTAGTAAATGGCAAAACGTATCGATCCTGTGTTTTGACTATGAACAAGCAGTCTGGGGCCGTATTCATAAAGCCACTTAAGTCGTCGCTATGCGGTTGCTAAGGCTAGATATCTATAAAGGAGATTCCCTACACCTATGAAATTTGGTCTGGAGGAACAGTCTTTGTAAAACTGTTCCTCCAGAGCAAATTTCATAGGTGTAGGGAATCTCCTTCAAAGAAATTTAGCCTTAGCAACAGCATAGCAACAACTTAAGTCGTTTTATGAATACGGCCCCTGATCTTGAACTACCATTTTTTCTCAATTTTTTCTGTTCTCAGATTTAGGCTATTACGGTCTGAAAAGTTGGGCGTAGGTGTAATACCACGAATCTCAATGATGCAGATCGTGGTTTAGACGTAATACTGTCGCTCCAGTGCCCACACCAGCTTCACTATGTGTCTAAGGCTGTTACAAAACGAAATGCAGCTGTTACAAAACGAAAAAGATTCATAGTTCCAAAACTATTTGGTCACCGTGGCAAAACATATTTGTTTAGTCACGATGACCAGGTCGTTTGGGAACTCGAACTTTTTTTTCATTTGGCATCAGCCTTTGTATACATACATACATAGTTACATATGGGTGGTACCCAAAGATTTAAACCAATAACCAGAAATGCGAACAGCGAAAGCGGAAGGCCCCTCCCCCTCTCCATCAAGTCTGATCAGATTCTTCGCTAAGCGCTTAAATGGTAGCTAAGGGTTTAAGCCACCTCCTTGCGGACAGCATAGACTTTGACCAGACTGCGCGGACGCCCAGGCTGATTTAAGTCTAGGCTGGGCGCACGACCATTTTGCTGGTTCTGTCGTGTATGGCTCATTTATGTCTTGGGTATAATGAGGCGCCGTGGTCGAGTGTTTAGAGACGCTTGGGTATGGTGCAGAAAAGCGCCGGAAGGTCGTGAGATCACGCCAGGGTTTCGCCATCCGACGACTGGAAAACTCCATATGTCAACCCAGCAGTAAATGGGTACTTGCTTCGAATAAGTGGAAGAGGGTGGATGGGCACCATCTTTCATATGCTGTGCCCAAGACACAGTGAGTCTCTAGCCCCCACTATCCCAACGGCTGTTAGGCTATGGGGAAAAAAATAACCTAAAGTTCGTCTCTTAAGTCGTTTCCTGCGCTTGAACATGAAATAAAGATGGTATGCCGACAGAGCTTATATTATTCTCTGAGGAATAGTCTCGGAGCCCACAGAATCAGAAAATCTTGCATCATTTGATCCTAAAAATACGTTTGAAAAGAAAAAAAATATATGTATGTATAAAGTCGTAAAGGGGCAAAGGTGAGGGGCATTCACGGTAAGTTCACGGTTCATCTGTTTGCAAAAGGGGCAAAGATGAGGGGCCTTGACTGGTAGGCTCAATGGTTCATCTGCTTGCCATGTACACTGTGACATTTGTTTAAATACTGGAATAGATACATGCATTGGTTTTCCTAACTTTTTTTTTAAACAAAAAAAAAAAAACATGAATCGATTAGATGAGTAATTATTAAGGGAATGGAATCAATAACAATTAATAATTAGGTGATAATAATATTCGCAAATAAATAAATAAAATAATAAAGTCATTACAACTCTTTAACAATAGGAGATTAATAGGCTTATGCTATAGCCACCCATATCTGTACTTGTGACTGGGTTTCAAAACGAAATTCATGGTTTTCCAACAATAGACTTTTATCGATTATTACTATCATCGAACTCTCATCTTACCACATTGATCCTACATAATGGGACAGTGATTCCTTATCAAATTATGTAGACCCATTCAGTGTTTTTAAAGACTCGTTATATCAGGCCTTCCGCAATTTTTGATGCATCGCCCAATACTTGTAGTAAAGTGAATTTGTTCTTACTTTAGGACACATAGTTACTGCGACAGTCTGCATGCTTAGTGATTAACCCAATCACGGTTGATAACTTTGCTGCACTCTTTAATTGCACACCGGGGGATCGGTCGTCAGACTCTATGATGGCCCCGACCTAAAGCTATATATTGTAGTTGGTTGGGACCGATCCTTTTTGTCTGTTGCTTGGTCCACCGGGGCTCAACTGGTGACCTTCTTTTGCTTCAGATTTCCAGTGGGGTTGTTTGGCAGGACAGGGATCTCCACCTGTCAGACGGCCCGTTGTATCTGTTGAGTCCTCGTCTTTGCTTCTTCATGGTGTTGAAATTGATTTATGTGTTTACCGTGATGATTCATTGACGAGTTAGAGGGTTATCATGCGAACCAAACAACCAACTAAATGTTTTGTACCACTTCAGAAACTGAGGGTGAGGTTGGGCCTGTAAAATCGATTTAAGCCCCCCAGTAATTCATTACTGACCGTTCCAAGGCGGTAGTTCTGTTGTGGTTCTCTGTTGCCTGTTTTTGGTGTCAGAGTTTCTATGATGTTTTACCTTATGTATGTTCTTATTATTTTTGGTTCGGTTTGGGTTGCTGAGTGGCCACCTTTTGGGAACAAGCTGCTCACTCGGTTGGCCATATGTTCTCTGTATCTTGATTATTTGTAATCTTAGTTGTTTCCAACTATGGTTTGAGGGCTGGATTTGGATTTTGATTGTTTCAGTTCCTGGTCTTTGCATACTTTTTACTTTTACTGGTTAGGTATCCCAAAATTTACGGTAATATCTTAGATAAATCAGGATATTACGACCTCACCTTGACCGCTTATCAGTTAACAGCTGTTCAGTATTTGACATGCAACTCTGTTCAAAAGATTGCATGTCATACGGTGATAGTCTTCTTACTCACCGGGTTTTGTCACTAATATTCGGACAGACGTACTCACACCGGGTAGGCGGCAATCGAAATCGCTAGTGCAGTCGACGAACGCGGATCAAAAACAGTTAGAAATAGCGTTTTCGATTGCAAACTGGCGCCAATTTGCAATCGAAAACAATGTTTTTAACGGTTTTTGATCTGCGCTAATCGATTGTTAAGAGCGTTTTCGATTACCGCCAACCCGATGTGGTACTTGAACAAATAGAGTGCAACAAGATTATTGGGAACGAAACCGAAATCAAACCCATCAAGGGGAATCAACATAAAAGTAATAAACCAAGAGTTGTCATTCTTATACGCGGCACATAGTCGTGACATGTCCGAAATGACTGTGAAGTATCATGAAAATATTACTAAGCGGGCATGCAAAAAAAAAAAAAAAAATAGGATCAAGAAAATGACTGAAAAAAGTATGAAAACAAGAGTTATCATTTTTGTACAGAACACATCCAACGGTCTTGGTGTGTTCTACACAACTGTGAAGTATCATGAAATGATTGGAGGAGACAGGAAAATGTTACGAACGGACTGATAGAAAGGTGGACAGACAGTCGGATGCTAGGCTCACCCACACATTTCGGTCAGGAATGATAAAAGCAGTTTACCATCTGAGAAAAAAATGTTGTTTTTTTTATTGCGATTCCGACAGGTCTTAGTACTTCAGGAGAGGGACTTCCTTTTCTTATTTGTTCCATTTATTTATTCACAAAAGGCATTGACAAAACATTTATATGAGCCGCGAGTGTGCTTCAAGGGTAGTAATGGGTCTAAGCTACTTCCGTGCCGAAAGCGAAGACTCTGATCAGCCTGGGCGGATGCCCAGGCTGATCTGAGTCTGTGCTGGGCGCACAACCACTTTGTTGGTTTTCTCGTGTCGCGGCTCATTGATAAAGAAAAAGCAGAGTCGGTTTAATTGTTTCTGATCTAAATACATTTGTGATGAAAACCGAATTTCAATTTAAACGGTTTGCTTTATTTTAAAGCAATATTTGTAGAAGACTCTGATGAGACTAGGCTGCTGCACAGGCTGATATGAGGCTGCACTGGGCGCACATGCCACTTTGTTGGTTTTGTCGTGTCTTGTTTAATACATAAATGTAAAGAGGGTGGTTAAAGATACACTTTTGTCCTTAACCTGACCTAAGCAATCTACGTCTCAAAATATGTTCGATAAGTCAATAAGTAGTGGTTTATAACCTTGACAAAATATTTTAATGTACTTCATATTCATAAAAAAGCTACAGGTAGTTGACTCTGAAGCATCGTATTTGTATGGAAGCCCTTGAAGGACTTACTCTACTAATTCACACATCCACTGTCGTTAGTTAAAAGCATGAGGTTGAAATTCAGAAGAAGGACATAGGAAATAACTAAGAGAGGAAGGATATTAAAACAAGAAACATCTTTAAAAAAGATAATTGTCGAAGATGAAATTCGTTTTTAATGAACAACCTTTTAGTCATGTCGGGACGGATCCACCGCTTCCTGGGTATCATCAGTACTTTTGTAAAGTAAATGTGTCTTGTTCAAGGACAAAACATGAATTCCCGAGTGAGTATTATCGTGATCAGCCTTGGTCGAGTTCGATTACAACTATTGTCTGGCGATAATATGTCATGGAAGAAGCGGGTCAACTCGGCCTGCTTTCTGTAAGCCTGGGGTCTTCACGGCTCCTGGGTCAACTCGGCCGCCATTCAACTCGTCCGGGTCAATTCGGCCTGTTGTCATTTGCATCCTCGCCCCAACCTACGAAGATGGGCTGCGCCAGGAATGAACGGAAATACAATAAACGAATACAGTTTGTTGGGTTGTTGATTTAATAAGAAGTCCTTCAAAATGGTGGACAAAACATGAATTAATATAAAGGGCAACCCAATAATCCCTCAACGGATAACTGCAACTGCAGCTAGACTATGGTAACGGGACGTTCCGGGCCTACAATAATACAATGGCGCTGGGATAGCCGGACCAAGGTGCAGGACAATTATATTTTAATTGTTTCCATAGTGCCGGAGTTTTAAGATTGGGGTCCTTTACCCTGTGAGATTTTCTGTAGTATAGGGTCAAAATAAGAGCAAGGTTGTTACCATCAGCTAATCATCACAGGTCTCTGAAATGTAAAAATACCGTTTCTGTAGGTGGGGGTTGTGGATACAAATGACTGGCGCATAGATATATATCCATGCGGCACCATGGCCAAAACTGATGTTTTCCTTACTCATTTTCATACAACTTCGATATCCTAGTTTATTTGCCACAAGTAAGATTTAATGGCATGACTGAACTGCAAAAATACCGATACCTCACCAGGAGCTAGCTGTAACCGGGAGAACACTTATTAAAAGTCTATTTCTTAGCTTTTTCTGCCTCATATTTTCATGATTTTCCCAGACTTCATTTGACCCAATTGCTAAGGTAGTGCATTCGTGAGTTTGTGAGTGAGTGAGCGTGTGTGCAATTGAGCGAATGAGTATCAAGATGAGCCTGCATCGAAATAATTCCTTCTCTAGAAAATTTTATCGCCGATGAAATGAATTGGTTTCAAAACTCAATGTCAGGTTAAAATCACTTTCACATGAAGGCCTATCGGAACCAGAATTTTATGATGACTTAGTATACAAATTCAAAAAGATAAGGGGTATGTCTGATTTTTTGTTCAGCTTCGAAAAAGTAGTTTTTTGTTCTCATTGTATTTTGTTCAGTGCTAGCACTAACCATCAAAATCAGGAAGTCATACGACTTCCAAGGTTTGTCATTTGGAAGTCATGCTGAAGGACAGACTTGGTTTCTTCCAGAATGTCCATATTTATATTGCTTTCTCCTTCATTAATGGGTGAAATACCATTATTACAACAAATTTAACTCATACTTTAAGTCAATATTCACTTTATAAATGGTAGGTTACGATAAAAATTGGAAGTCACTGACTTCCTGGCATTCAGTTTTAGAAGTCACAGACCCCCAGACTTCCACTAGTGGAAGCGCTGTTTGTTTCTTTGTAATTTTAGTTAGAAATACATCAGTTGTTAAAGAAGACTGATTTCTGGCGCGGCAGATTGGAAGCGCGGTGCGGTTATGGTTTTCATACTAGACCTTTAAATACACGATTGGAAAACTCGAATGCGCCTGATCTACGGCTGCTCAAACGGGTCATGAAATTTGCAAATACACTTTCGTCATTCGTTATTATTGAATAAAACACGTCTATCCGCAAATAACGGCGATTAAATTAAAAAGGAAACGAAGCCAAAATAAAGTTTATATTCATAAAACGTCATTTTAAAACTGTTTCTTTTCAGAAATGGTAGATTGTGTTTATTATTCCCCATACAATAAAAACCCGGATGCAGGTCATGCATGCTCTGTTATGTCTACGACAAACAAGGATTATCATCCATAGTGCAGATTATGTTTTATGTCTGTCATTTGAGATAAGAGGCTATATTCTGAAAAATCAGAATTTAGATCATCACTTTTTATTCATTTGGACCTTTTTCAATACATGTACTAATCAGTCTTCGACTCGACTGCCTTATCAAACCTAAGAAATTACAGTATTTTTTCTCTGGCTTCCATCGCCAGATCAGGTCAGGGTCACAGATGACAGGAAATAATGTCTCATTTTTCGCATACAACAAAAGGTACATGTATCGTTACTAGTAGATCAGATCGGACGGTCCTCCTGTCTTACCTCGTATCGTATGCACGTTACTTTAAAGCTTGTTCTAAGTTTTGATTTAAAACTATGACCTATATTTAGTATGTAATATTGATGCCTGAATACTGTTGGCTTTAAATGTCATTAATAGGGAGGCGAAATGCGCTCGCAATTGAGAGAGTTTCAAGCCAGAAAAGCTGGACTGAGACACTGAAACAGACAGCACACCAGCTACCGCAGTAGAGTAATGTTCGTTTATTTATTTAAGCATTCATTTTTGAAGTAGTGTTCTCAATAACTTAAAGGTATCGTCAAACTACTCAAACATTAATGAAGTTTCGAAACAGGCACGTCCGTCGAAAGTGAATAATGCATTTTATGTCAACAGGGAGAATAACTAAACGTTATGTCTAGAGATGACATTCGTAAATGTAAAACATCATCATGTCCTGGCCTACTTTAGTTTGAAATGAATGGATGTATTCCAACTAGAACCCAAGTTATAACGCGGATTTAAACCATCTCGTGAAAGTAATTCCTAAATTTTGAATGCAACAGTTGTCATTCTGTTATGCAATTCATCGTCATGATCCACTCTACTTTACTGCGTAATGCTATGAAAATGTACCAAATGATATAAAACTTACCGAGGGAATCCAATACGTTCAGCTCAAACTATGGAGGGCAAAACGAACGTGAACGAGAACTGTCATCTATGGACGCCATATATCGCAATGCCGTGTTCACAGGGTATAATCGATTCCGCCAATTTTCGCTTCCTGCAGAGACTGTCCGTCATATTTGGCTTCCACCGAGACTGTCCGCGAACTCTTGCTTCCTGCAGAGACTACTGTCCTCGACCAATTGCTTCCTGCCGAGACTGTCCGCGTGACTCTGCTTCCTGCCGAGAGCCTCGGCAGGAAGCAGAATCACGCGGACAGTCTCTGCAGGAAGCCATTTATCATGTACAGAAGTATCGGCAGGAAGCAAGCACTCGCTGACAGTCTCGGCGGAAGCCAAATATGACGGACAATCTCTGCAGGAAGCGAAAATTAGCGGAATCGATTATACCCTGTGAATAATAAGCCGACATGAAAGCGCAGCTAAAATCGTCTTGATGAGATAAAAGCAAATCAAGAAAGCGAGAGTTGTCATCCTTGTATCCGACAAATCATTATGACCCGTGGACCATAAGAAGAGTTACAAAGCGGGCACGACTCTATCAAGAAAGATATTTAAAAAAACATAGGCCAAGCTTACAACTTGATCTGTTCGACATAACTGTGAAGTATCATACATATATTGCAAATGTTTCATGTGTTGAGTAATCGCCCAAATTTCACAAACTGACCAATAGATTCGAAAACTAAAGTAGCTGTTGTAACTCCAGAATACTGCATATCGGCATATTGTCATGACCTATTCTATGTACATGTAGCTGCGACATATCTTGAAAACACCGAAAAAGTTTCAAGACTGGCCCTCAATTTGCATACTGACTATAAATGGACGGACGGACTGTTGATCATATTTAGTAAATATCGAAATCAACCACCACATTTTTGTCGATCAGTTTCGACGAGCAGTGCAATTCCAGAGCAGGTTTGTTTTCTTCTATTTGTTATGCTGTTATTTTATAATAAAACAGTGTCAAATAACAACGTAAATCTTTAATTGATGTAAGAATAATTACATGTACGGTATAACATATATCTAAATTATCAAATCACACATATAATTTCTATTTTTATTTTAGTAAATTCAGGTTAAATGACCATTGGATTTTATTCAAAGCACGTTGCAAGGCCAGTGGCCTATTGTTAAAGAAATCTCCTATAGATTATATTTTCAACAGTCCACAATCATTGACTTTTGATAATAAAGTTCAAACTAAGGTGGACGCAACTTGAAACAGGTCACGTGTTTGAATCGATAACCTGCTGGTAAAGTTTTAACTTGGAAGGGCATTTGCTGCCTGTATCGTATATCAAATACTATGCTCTCTTTAATGAAGAATCGAATTTTTACTATTCAATGAACAATGGATAATAAATGAGTGAGTGAGAGAACTCGGGTTTAACGTTCCACCAACAACTACATGTAGGTCATACGGAAATGGGACCTCGATTAAAAGTCTCATTCGAAAGACCGTACCCCTCGACTGGTTGTCCTGTGCGTTACCCACTTCACTACCGCCGGTTCTCAACGGGAAATAAAGCTTCGGGGAGCTTCATGAAAGTTTTTGCCGATGACCGCTGGCTTAATCACCCGGTGTATGTTTCAAAAGTAAACTTTCATTTCTTATATTCAAGTCAGTTTCATCCCTGTCTTGTCTGTCAGCGTCTGCCGATACAAACAGGTCAATATAGGTAGGGTATTATATACTTAAGGATAAAAGTTCTGCACGGATGTTAATTTAACATCCGTGCAGAACTTTTGCCCTTAAGGATATATACATGTATTTTTATTATGGAAAAAATGAGAACAAGTAGTTTCCATCAACAGTGAAATGTATAAAAGAAATAACTTTCAGACAAGATGGCATATCATGATATCCTGCGAACGAAGACAACATAGACCTAAGAAAATATGGATCACTTCAAAACAATTTCAAACGGTACTGGTCATGCTTCTATGTTCGATCTTGAGAATATCAGGTTAACAGGACATTATCTGTGTAACAGAGGCATGAATACTGTAAAACACTTAAAATTTGCGGTATCAATAAGTTCGGGGTGCACTGAATGTGATATTTGGCGCAGATTAATTTTGGTGTTCAAAATATACCATGGCTATAGCTAAAGTGTATTTGATGTACATGTAAATTTGTAACATTTTTCCCCTTTTTTAATAAACTATACATTGTAGAATCTACAAACTATGCATTCTAGCATACACTAGGGCTGTTATAATGTATATTTCAATGGAATGGTGCAAACTTACCTCAACTCCTAACATCCTGTATAGTTTGCTCTCCAAAGCCCCGTTAAATCTTATGTAAATTTATTTTAAACCAAGTATTGGCGGAAATATATTTTATACTTGTTATATTATACTTGTCATAATATCGCCAAAATTAAGTCACCGCCAAATATATGTGTTTTACTTTATTACTTTAAGCAATACATGCTCATTGTAACATACATGATAGGTTTACAACATACATATAATGATGTATATATGCATATAAATACATACAATCGGTTCAATGTACAATGTACTACAGTAATCAAAATACAGATTTACTAACTACTTTGGAAGAAACGCAAGTACACCTTCCAACTCCAACAATTACAAAGGTACTATACTCATCCATGTATATCTCTCCTCAGATTAAATGCCTTTCGGTAAAAATGGCTAAATTAATCAACATTTTCTTATTTTCAGGAGATATTAGTTCTTTCAATTTCAAAATTTTGGTCTGTTCCAAAAACACTTATGTATATGTATTTTTCTTAAATCCTTATATAAATGGCACTCCAATATAAAATGAAATTCATCTTCTAACTTAGTTCAATAAAAAGAAACAATTTCTTTGATCAATTGGTTATATATTAGGTCTATATCATCTACCCTCTTCTATCTCTAAACTATGTGAAGAAAGTCTTAGCTTTGTCGGTGCATTTCTGAATTTTTGGACATTAACCGTTTCTAAATATAACTGATTATTAAACTTCGAAAACAAAGAATAAAAATTTGCTCTACTTGATTCAGTAATTCTACTTCTCCAGTTTTAAATTAAATTATCAGTAATTCTAATCCTTAGTTCCATAAGAAAAACATTCTCGTTTCCAACACCCTGGTCCAACCAGACCTTATAAAAAAACTTAGTTAGACAGTACTTTCTTAACTGACAATATTTGGTTTATTCTGCATATTTAAAGAGTAACTACACTTCAGGAGCTGACTGAATCAGATCCCAAACCCTAACCCCAACATCAAAGGGAAAGATTGACAAAGACATCCCAGAAACAACAAGCAAATTCAACGAATTTATGTCCCCCGCCTTGGAAACTATGTCTCCACTGTATATACACTAAGCGTTTGAGCTGGAAAAGCGGCTAAGTTAAAAATGTGAAAAAAGTAATAAAAAAAATAATGTGAGAATTATATCCAAACCACATGCATATCTTCAGACCATGATCAAAACACCTGTGAAGTTTCAAAGGAATGGGCATAAAACTGTAGGAGGAGTTGAACACACAAGGTACCCACTATCTATTTACTTTGACAGTAAAAATGTATGTAAAAAATGGCTAAGTTCAATTTGTGAAAAAAGTAATAAAAAATAATGTGAGGATTATATCCAAACCACATGCATATCTTCAGACCATGACCAAAATACCTGTGAAGTTTCAAAGGAATCGGCATAAAACTGTAGGAGGAGTTGCGCACACAAGGTACCCACTATCTAGTCACTATGATAGAAAAAACGCCTAAAAAATGACTAAGTTCAACTTGTGGAAAAAGTGACAAAAAAATAATGTGAGGATTATATCCAAACCACATGCATATCTTCAGACCATGACCAAAACACCTGTGAAGTTTCAAAGGCATCAGCATAAAACTGTAGGAGGAGTTGCGCACACAAGGTACCCACTACCTAGTCACTTTGATAGTAAAAACGCCTAAAAATGACTAAGTTCAACTTGTAAAAAAAGTGACAAAAAATAATCTCAGGATTACATCCAAACCACATGCGTATCATCAGACCATGACAAAAACATCTGTAAAGTTTCGAAAGAATCGGCATAAAACTGTAGGAGGAGTTGCGCACACAAGGTACCTACTACTTTAGGGGGACGGAAAGACGGCAGGACGGAAGGACGGACGGACGGACGGAAGGACGGACGGAAGGACGGAAAGCCGAAAACTATGTCCCTCCGCTTTTCTTCGAAAAGGCGGGGGACAATAAATTACAAGTGATAAGCCGAGTCAGCAGCTCTTTCCCAAATAGGTGGCAACTCAGCTATCTTTACTGAACTACATGTAAATAATTTAGACCAACAGAAGGGTTACAACAGACTAAGCAAATTAAACGAAAAACATTTAACAACCATATTTACCTATTTTCTATTTTATTATAGAAGAGTTAAAATGAGAACACAATAAATTAAACAGCACCGAACATAAAACAAATGCAACCGCAACGAAAGTAACGCCTTACATGTCTGTTAACATCATTTCATACGCAAATTTAAAACATCTTGTTTCTTCACTATCCAATGATTTAAATATAGATATAATAAACATTTCAAAAGTAAAAAGTATGCAAAGACCAGGAACTGAAACAATCAAAATCCAAATCCAGCCCTCAAACCATAGTTGGAAACAACTAAGATTACAAATAATCAAGATACATAGAACATATGGCCAACCGAGTGAGCAGCTTGTTCCCAAAAGGTGGCCACTCAGCAACCCAAACCGAACCAAAAATAATAAGAACATACATAAGGTAAAACATCACAGAAACTCTGACACCAAAAACAGGCAACAGAGAACCACAACAGAACTACCGCCTTGGAACGGTCAGTAATGAATTACTGGGGGGCTTAAATCGATTTTACAGGCCCAACCTCACCCTCAGTTACTGAAGTGGTACAAAACATTTAGTTGGTTGTTCGGTTCGCATGATAACCCTCTAACTCGTCAGTGAATCATCACGGTAAACACATAAATCAAATTTCAACACCATGAAGAAGCAAAGACGAGGACTCAACAGATACAACGGGCCGTCTGACAGGTGGAGATCCCTGTCCTGCCAAACAACCCCACTGGAAATCTGAAGCAAAAGAAGGTCACCAGTTGAGCCCCGGTGGACCAAGCAACAGACAAAAAGGCTCCGGTCCCAACCAACTAAAATATATAGCTTTAGGTCGGGGCCATCAAAACTAAATAATCACGTTTAATTTACTGCAAAATGGTATTCAGATTATGAATCAAACTAAAAGAAATGCATATAGTGGACCTTAAACAATGCCAAAAAATACATATATGAGCCGCGACACGAGAAAACAAACAATGTGGTTGTGCGCCCTGCACATATTCAGATCAGCCTGGGCATGCGCCCAGTCTTGTCAGTCTCTTCGCTTAGTGTTTAAAGGGTAGCTAAGGGACTGAGCTACCTCCATGCGGACAGCGAAGACTCTGATCAGACTGGGCGGATGCCCCGGCTGATCTGAGTCTGCGCTGGGCGCACGACCACATTGTTGGTTTTCTCGTGTCGTGGCTCATATTAGAGGCAATAACCCAACCATCATAAAAATGAGTGTTGTTCCTTTTGCTACATTTTGCTGAGACCGAATCCATATCATAAAAAACACTCAAAGGCGTTAAAATAATGCAGCAGACATAAAACACCAAACCGCGGGCAAGAAACTGTGTATAAAATCGACAAGCAAAGTATGAAACCCAGAGCTGCTGTCCTCAAATGTGACATATAAACATGGGGAAATAACTTAGAAAGTACAACAGCAATGCTGACCTTCATGGGCGCATTAAACTATCACAACCTTTCCGCATGTCCATGAAGAGTCATAAAAATATTCCAGAGAGTATTCACGTTTTGAAACAGACATGAACTCGCGGCTTACTCCATAAAGGGGAAAAATTCCAAAAGTAAGGAAACAAAAGTTGTCATACGCATCACGTCGTCATGACCTGTTAGTATCATGAAAATGTTTCAAAGGGTTATCAAATTACAGAATGGACATGAATCTGCCGAAAAGAACATTAAAGCGGAGATCACTTAGAAGTAAGAAGGCAGTATTTATCATGCCAATATGCGACACATTGTCATGCATGACCTGTTCTAGGCAACTGCGAATTATCATGAACATAGTGCAAACTAAGGCCATTCAAATCATAGAGCGGCCCATAAAATGTTTGCGGATGGACGGACTGACGAACGGAAGCCAGGCTCACTGCCATATTCAAGTGAATTACATGTAGGCCTAAGTAGTATTTCAATTTTGTGCGTACTAGAAAGTAACAGTATATTAAAGTAAGGAATATAATAAACACCGGTGTAAAACTTTGTCCGCCCAGGTACAGAAATGACCATAACATACATTGTATTTGCTTTAAAGACCCATAATCGGCGAAAACGGCCCGGCAGTGCTTGTCCGCACAATCCTGTATGAATAAACACAATGCGTACGACTGATAAGTATATTGCGAGAAAGTTTGAGTGTGAAAGGCGAAGACACATATTAGGTTGTACATGAAATAAATGCGCATGCCGATCTAAATCTTCGCTGTTTACGCAGGCTGTAAGGCCTCGTTTAGTCATCTCATTTGAGTCGTGGCATTACAAAGTGGCCTGTGCGCCAAGTGAAGACTGAGACCAGACTGGGCATTCGCCAAGTCTGAACAGTCTTCGCTGTGGTTTACAAGGTAGCTAAAGGTATAAGCTAGATCCACGCGGACAGGGAAGACTCTGATCAGCCTGGGCGTATGCCCAGGCTGCTCTGCGCTTTCGCTGGGCGCACATGCCACTTTGTTGGTTTTGTCGTGTCGCGACTCAATTCACTTTAAGTACCCTTCAAGGTAATGATAACAATACCCTGACCGTTCTTATCGGGTACTCATGTCAACTGGTCAGTATCGAAACAGCTGCAATATAATTTCCTGCTTTTAAGTGCGAATCAGTCATCGGACCACATGACGCAAATTTAGGATACCTCGATTCGAACACACCTTAGAACTCAATCAGTGTCTCTCGTTTGCTGACGCATCGTATGAAAGTGAAAGTCTGATAAACATTATATAATTTATTGAACAGGTATTTTTTTTATTTCTTCTTCTTTATCAACATGGATTACGGATAATACCAAAATAGATTTAGATAAAACTACTTTGATTTGAAGGAAAAGATTATTGTAAAACAAAGGGACAAGAAGAAAGATTACCGTATCAGAATAAAATGGAATAAGTTAAAGAAAGACCACAGGTCACTGCTTTATGACGGGGGCAGCTAATACTGTGTGAACGAGAAACGCAGGGCACATATAACCCACGGGTGTCAATTTGGTACCCCGTGAGCCATTCTGATATTTCTTTCTGGAAGCTGATCCGGACAGAAAAGAGACACAATATGGTTCTGTTGGATGAAAACAAGAACAGTCTTACAGTGGTGAAAGACACATACCATGACAAGCATCACATGATACACATGCCAAAATTAGCGAAGGGGGACAAACATAGCAATGGACATACAAGTCAAAGACCAGAGTTTTACTTAAAATTGGTGTTGCTAGGCGATGCCGCTGTGGGTAAAAGTTCTCTTGCCAAGTGTTATCGAACTCACACGAGCATTTCTGAGGAAACCATGAAGGGAGTGCGAACGGGGTCAAATGAATACATGGATTCTATAACGGAATGCTCAGGAAAGACTGTTTTTATCAGGCTCTACGACACAGCCGGTAAATAGTTTTTTTTTACATCTGCATCTGAAGTGATAAGGGCGCGTCATTCTAAACAAGCAGACAGCGTGATCTTGTGGTGATAAGTCGTACCGCCAAATTAGTACGCGTATTTTCAAAGAAGGTGGATTCAATTTCTAAATATATGGTCATTCATATGTATAACCTATAAAAGAAGATTGTCTTTTTTAACCAAAGTAATGTATAAGATAGACACTGGAATAAAGAATGAATCCAGACGAGGGCACATTTGAAGCCAAAGGGGCGGGGTTGTAACGGTCGGGTACGTGTACTATGTGTACGGATCATGCGTCTTTACATGTATGCAAACGAACGACCGGTAAAGACACAATCAAGGGTAGCTGTAAGAAGATATTAAGCAATAATGGGTCTGTCAGCCTGTCCGTTGATTTAATGTAGAAATTCACACATATGAAAAATATTGTGTAAGAAAGCCCGGTCCTCGCACCTACTAAAACTTATTTCACCTTCGCTATATGAGCCGCCACAGGACAAAACCGACAATGTGGTTGTGCGCCCAGCACAGACTCAGATCAGCCTTGGCATCTACCAAGTATGATCATACTCTTCGTTAAGAGCTCAAATGGTAGCTAAGGGTCTAAACTACCTCCATGCGGACAGCGAAGACTCTGATCAGACTGGGCGGATGCCCAGGCTGATCTGAGTCTGCGCTGGGCGCACAACCACATTGTTGGTTTTGTCGTGTCGCGGCTCATATATTATTAATATGTGTTTCCTCATATGTCATGTTTATTGTCTTGAGAGAATAAATTTCTGTCTGTCTGTAAGCGATCCTGTTCGTGTAACGACAGCGTTCGAACTTATAGGTACATGTAACAGGCTTTCTGATAAAGCATTCAGTAAGGACACCCGCACATTGTGCAAACACTTAAATATATCCATTTTTCCGTTATTCAGAAAAAATAAACAAAGTATAAAAATGTATATACAGGTACATGTACATAAAATATCGGAACCAAACCGATGTATTCTTTGTTATCATTTTCTTGTTTATAAATAGCTCATCTCAAGCGAATCTCTGTAAACTTTTAACCCCGGTTAGCAAATAGTTGTGGTATTAAGCTTATCAGACTGTGGCCACCGTTGTTATACTTTACAAGTTAAATAAACCATGGGCGGTTGACCATTGATATCTAAGACCTAGAAACTGACCGGCGGTTTTACACTCAGAAAAATATAAAATGCTTCGTTTTGTTAGTTTAAAAATGAGCCAAGACACGAGAAAACCAACAAAGTGATTGTGCACCCAGCGCAGACTCAGATCAGCCTAGGCATCCGCCCAGTCCGATCAGAGTCTTCGCTGTCCGCATCGCGGTAGCTTAGACCCTTAGCTACCCTGTAAGCGCTTAGAGAAGAGTCTGGTAAGACTTGGCGGATGCCAAGGCGGATCTGAGTCTGGGCTGAGTGCACAATCACTTTGTTGGTTTCCTCGTGTCGCGGCTCAAATGCTACATTTAGTTAGTTTATGGCATAGGGTATATCTTCACGTTTGTTCGTCATATTTGCAAATTCGTGTTTTCCTGACTACTTCCCTGGACAAAATAATCTTTCTTTTTTGAATGGGAAACTATTCTTGAAGGAATAATTAAAATCTTAAAAAGTTCCTTCAAGAGCAGAGAATATATAAATCTGCCCCTTCTAGAACAAACTCTTATATTTTTGTTACCCACATTGAGAAAAGATGCCGAAGTGAAAATAACGGTCTCTCCACTGAATTAGTGCATGTACCCAACAACGACGAGGTAACTAACGTATCATCGAAGTCGATGCGCTGTCAGAAAGCGTCATTTCACTGTCAGAAAGCGTCATTTCAATGTTGTACGCTCACTAGATTAGGGCAACACATTTAGAAAATTATTGAAATGCGGTTTTATATACAGTTTATAAATGGGTTCCTATTTTGAATCAGGGAAGGATAAAGTTAGCGGAAGCAGAGCCTAATGCCTCGTCTTCCAAATGAAGTGTCGATGAGACAGTTGACATCAAGCACCCACTGTCCATATGACTAGTAGCTATGGGAACCTTTACCCTTTATCTTTGATCAACACAAATTATCCCTTAATTGTTCCTGTTACCAATTATCATCAAAATTACTGGATACTACCTTTTGATCTAGGTATTCGGTGTTGGCACCATGATGGCGAAAAACACAGGGCTAAACTATTTTGTGTCTGTTTTCTGGAACTATTTCATCTACTTTCAGGACAAGAAAAGTATCGAAGCTTAACAGCGTCATATTACAGAGGTGCACATGGCTGCCTGATCCTGTATGACGTCACAAAACAGACATCATTTGACAACATAAGTTACTGGTAAGTCCAGCATATTTTATATTTTCCCCTTCCAAAACAATCACAAAAGTCTAGGTCCGTTTTCATGAACGGATCTGGATTTTTGGAACTGTTTTAGGAGAGGAAACCCTATTTTATAACAGAAATTTGAGCCACGACATGGAAAAAATAAAAAAAAGTGGTTGGGCGCCCAGCGCAGACTCGGATCAGCCTGGGCGTCCGCCCAGTCTGATCAGACTATTCGCTAAGCGCTTAAAGGGTAGCTAAGGGTCTAAACTATCTCTATGCGGACAGGGAAGATTCTGATCAGACTGGGCGGATGCCCAGGCTGATCTGAGTCTGCGCTGAGCGCACAACCACTTTGTTGGTTTTCTCGTGTCAAGGATCAAATAAGACAGATATTATGGATCTTTCTAGATTTGGAAAAACAACGTAGTATAGTCGAATAAGAAGGTAATTATATGTAAGAACCGAGCATTCACAATCATGAAAAGGGATAAGCATGTTGTAATAATATTTTGAGATAATTTTTATATACTCTCAATTACAAAAAATGATCCCCCCCCCCCCCCCCCCCACAAAAAACAAACAACAAAACAAAAACATGGTTGCCTGTCAACATGTATTTTGTGGGTCAATTTTTTTTACATATTACTGCAGTTGGTATTGCCTCACTGGGGGAGGGGGAGGAGTGGGGGAAGGGGGGGGGGTCTATTGAGTCTATTTACTGGCCTCAACATGTTTTAAAGAAAACTATTGAAATAAAATATAGATACATTCAGCTTCCCAAACGCCACTCTTCAGATCTTTGCGCACCGTAGTTATGAGCTTTTTCGATTTGTTTTATCTTAAGTTGCTCCAAAGTAATCTGTTATGTTTTCTGTTACACCTAATTTATACCTGGTGCAATATGCAGTTATTTCCTGTTATTTAAGACTGACAGAATGCAATAGTATTGTAACACCGAATGAACTAGTTTACTTTATCATATGTCGCCGCTGTTATTCAGTGGACAACGTCGTGTCATAAAACTGCAGTAGGTATAACGTAAAGACTGACCCACAAAATACATACTGAAAAGTGAAAAGCAGAGTCAATATTTTACTCTCCGACTGCACTTGACGTCGGATCAGCGTATGAAAAACGAATGTTGCATTGTGGCCACATAATATTTCCAGTAACAATATTTTGCATTACACAAAACTTATTATTTTCAGTTACCCTAGCAAATACAAAATAGTTATTCTGAATGCAATATTTTTATACTTTCACTTCAATGTAACTGCGCCTTTTTCTTTTACGCCAAAAGCAAGGTCTTAAGATGCTTATTGCCAGTGAAATACATGTAGTGTATCTATCTGGACCGTGTGATACATGCACGTTAAGATGCACCGCATGCAATATTTTCAGTCATAAGTCTTTTAAGTAACTGTACAAACCGTCATGCTTTCTGTTTCACCTAATGCAATATTTTCAGTTGATACAACAACCGTTACGGCGATATTTTCAGTTATAACGAATGCCATAGTTTCAGACACTCCGAATGCAATGTTCTGACAGAACATTGCATTCGGAGTGTCTGAAACTATGGCACAGTTCAAACTAATCCGAATGCATATTTAGTATTATTTCTCAGTATCGTTTCTCATAATTTTCCTATTCGAACTATGACAGTGTAACTATAGCTACATGTAACATCACTTTCTGTGTTCAAAATAGTATGCTCTTGGAGACAATTTTAAATGCATGCAAAACATGACGGCTGAGGAAGAAAATATCATTTACTTCATTGTTTTTGTCGTAGTTTTGCCGAACAAACATACAGCCCAACATATGTCCACGAAATATCTACTAAAACGAATGTTACAAGATATACTGACAAAGGTTTTGCAGTATGCAGAACTTTTCCAAAATGTAGTTCGTTGTGTATATCAGATAAAATCTGCTTTGCTATGCACAAACAGGGTGTTTTATGCACCACACAATACAATACCAGTAACCCGAACGCACAAAGGTCGTGAGTTCGCGGCTCACCGTCGCCATCCGATGACTGGAAAACTCTCTCTGTCAACCCAGCAGTAAATGGGTACCTTTTTCGAATTAGGTAGGATAAGGCAGCGAAAGGAGAGAGATGGGCTCCGCCTTTCATCAGCTGTGCCCAAGATACAGTGGGTCTCTAACCCCACTGCCCCTACGGTTATTAAGCTATGGGAAACCTTTACCTTTTTTAACCCAAACGCACGGCGCTAAGATGCAAATGCACATCTATTTGACCTTCTTTTCCTGTTAATGCTTAGTGCTCTGGGACGTCTAGTAAAACACATCCATCTGACTAACAAGCAGAATACAGTCAATTCTCGATATCTCAAAGTCAAAATTACTGACCCGTGCTTATTAATGTCACAAAGTAAATTTTTGTGGTCCCAGAAAATTTATCATGCGATATAAGAAGTTTGAGATAAGAGGAGTTGAACAGTAAATAAAAAAGTAATTTGTCCAAACTTGTATTTTGATATAAGAAGTACTTTGAGATACCAGTGTTTTGGATATAGACCGTTGACTGCTAAACATCTAATTTCAGGCTTCATGATCTGAGAGAATATACCTCACAACCAGAAATCTCCACTATATTGGTTGGCACAAAATGCCATGTGCCGGAAGAGCAACGGGAAGTGACGTATGAGCGTGCGCAGAAATATGCTGAAAGTTTAGGACTACCATATATGGAAGTGAGTGCAGAGGAAGGAGTCAACGTCACTGAGGTGTTTGAAAAACTTGCGGACTTGATCATTGAAAGCCTTTTAAAGAACCCGACGGTAACCAATGTAAGGCAACCATCAAAAGTTGTCTTGCAGCCGGAAAAGAAGAAAAAGAAAATGTGTTCATGCTGACGTCAGTTCTTGATTGTCAATGTTGTTGTCAGAGGGAGTTCAATCTTGCAACAGGCCACAGAGCGTATTTTCAGCATCTGGGTCGTATTTATAAAACGACTCAAGTCGTTGCTATGCTGTTGTGTTGCTAAGGCTGAATTTCTATGAAGGAGATTCCCTACAACTATGAAATTTGCTCATCAGGAACAGTCTGCAAAAGACTGTTCCTCCAGAGCAAATTTCGTAGCTGTAGAGAATCTCCTTCATAGAAACTGAGCCTTAGCAACAGTATAGCAACGACTTAGGTCGTTTTATAAATACGACCCCTGAACTCATCACTGGCTCCTCAGGTACCTTCGCACACGTACATACAATGAACACTGCTCCTATTTGTTGTTACTTCTTCCGGTATTACAGCTTATCCATTTTACAAAAAGTGCGATACAATTTTCTTTTAAATCTGACAGGAGAAAATAAAAATCGGTTATGACTTCGTGTAACTCAAATATTTTTTTCAAACGTCTTGTATCAATTTTATGTCTTGCAGCGGCCTTAAAACGGACTGGTCTATATGTATAATTATTTTGTACAAGTTTAATATACAAAAGGTTTTCATATGGTTGATTATTCATTTTTGTTGGTACTTGTGTGCCTTTATTCAATCTATAAACAATGACGCATGGTATAAAAGAATGTATCAAATAACTGTGATGTCGAAGATAGCCGAGAAAGGACCGAATGAGTTCGACTACTATGGTACTGAGTTCAGCTGTTCTGGAAAATTAAAATCATGCAAATTTTACAGTAAAGGCCTGGCAGCTGTTTACTAGGTCCTGTTCCGTAACATTACGAGACAGTACCGTTACTTTTTACTCGGGGACCTCCTCATGTCTCAGCACAGGCCCAGCATTCAGAGCAAGAGTGAAAATGCTACATATGGACGACTGTTTGTGACTAACACTATGTTACTGTTTTTCCAAGATATACATCGCTAGACATTTCTCTCATTAGGATAGTTGTACAATGTACTCCTGTTTTAATCAAATTCAAAGTACAAAGCTTACCCAGCTAAAACCTTACATGCTTTTAGTTTGTACTTAGGAACGTATTCGTTTAACCTGAAACGAGTTTTACAGCTATTGACTAGTATCGTGGTCTTACACAATACACATGTATTTAACATTAAGATGCAGTCTTATTTATAAAGCTTCTGGCTCCTCAAAACAGAAGAAATAACGACAAAATTAATCACATACCATATTCACTTTTGTTCAGTAAATTAAATTAAAAGCAGAATTAGATAAGCAAGACTTTTAAAACACAAATTAGTTACAGTACAGTCCCTTCTTTTTACGGACCAGGACTTCAACAAGGATCTGCCAGGTCTTCTACTGTAAAATACACGGGACGTGTTTTAGAGTAAAGGGATGAAAATGTTTCTATGACTGTTTCCAAAGATGAACTCGCCTAAGGAGGATGTTCACCTAAACGGGTAAAACACCAGCTTTGAATGACAGTTTTGTGGGAATTTCCAAAATATGCACCGTGATATTAAACAAGCTTTTTACTATATACGTATATATACACATGTACAACTTGTGATCTCCTTAATTGCAACACCTTAAAAAAATATCAGGAACTCTTGATCTTGCAGCTGTTTCAGGTGAATAGTCACGCTTTCAGGGGAAGAGACTTTGTTATTTTCTGTTTGTCTCTCTCTTAACTGAGGTTAGCATTTACTGGACAAATATGTTCCCATGGAAGCAAACTGTATCCTACACTGTAAAAAAATGTGTTTAGAATCAATGCAAAAAATGCAGTCCAATTTTTTATTTAAACCGTAACATGTTCAATTGGCAACATGTTTAGGTTTATGTTTAGAAATTAGACATGTACAAAACTGGTTATATCTACCTTTTATTTTGAAAATTTCCTTTGTCAACATTTTTGTCTATTTTTTTCGTTCTTCAACGGGGAAAAGAGAGAACGGATTCATCTGAAGCGCGCAACAGAATAAAATGTGTTTAGCAGACTTTATCCCGGAAAATAATAGAAAAGGCGTACATGTTTAGCTATATGACATATTCCTAAACATGTTTACACCTAAACATGTAACCACTTGTGTTTTATAGCTAGCGCGATTTTTACAGTGTACATGTATAAAAGTGGACTCATTTTGGGAGGGCTTCTTTTTTCTTGGGACACAAACAAGAAGTCACAAAAGCTGTTCCCATTTTGACACAGAGGTACACCCATTCACCTTGATAAAAACTTTTTTCAGTTTAGCTCATTCACCATTCAGATTGCAATTTATGAAATACCATTTAATATGTCTAAAACGCATGGGCGTCTGGGGTTTTAGCCTTGTCCAGTGACTGATGATAAGCCTGAAAATGGATGGATGCCCTCTATTATGCCTCTGGCGAACGGCATTCGCTAGAGGCACAATAGAGGGAATTCTTGCTTTTTTTCAATGTAATTATTGGACTAGGCTACAATTGTAGACCCCCAGGGTTATATGTAAGCTGCAAAACAAAAACATTTCCTGTATTTGTCAAGGAATTGATATTTATATTCAAAAATAATTTCTGGGATTATTTGTGAAATTCTAATGTGCTTGGAGATTATACAGTGTATTTCATTGCTGCTGTGTAAATATGCTTCTAGTCTCAATATGCATCATATGTTAAACATAACTTATTATTTATGTCCTTTCGTACTGTTTCTTTGTTTGCTTGCTTGTTTTATGTAAATCATTTTCTTGCCAGGTTTTAGTTTGGCAGATACTATCTTAGCGAGATACTCTCAGTAAAAAAAAAAACACACAAAAAAACAGCAAAACCAATTGATTCCTGATGTCACCTAGCGCAGTGTTATGGAAATCGCTGTGTTTGAATTCGTATCCATATTTACAGGCTACGCAAGGAATTTTTAAGCGTGAATGTACTTTTAGACAGTATTTTTACTCCCGTAATAATCCTGTTAAACGTTCCGGGGGCGTTGCATTTTAGGAGTTATTAAGAGCCTTATTTGTAGTAAAGAGCCAATTCCTAACTACATCCAATAAACAGTAGGTATTATGCTTTCAGTGACAGTAATTGTACTATCTTTGCCTCCCTTCTTAGTAGGGGTGGGGTCAACTCATAAAGGAACAGATTCGCTCCTCCACGAGCAAATTCTTTTCTTCAAGAGTAGACTCCATTTTAAAGAGCTATTTGATCCAAGGAAGAAAAAAAAACAATTCGCGCAAGTTACTATATTAGGGGGTCGGGGAAGTGGGTCGTTTATAAGAGCAGGGGTGTTTATTAGGATAAATACGGTATTTTCTTACACTCTGACTCATTCATGAATGCTCGATATCTTCACAATCAGTGACAACATGTAGCAATGACGATCTTGTAGACGGGATACGGGGTTTATCATCATTACTTGATCATTCGCAGTTTTGCTCAATGATAATATGTAAGCGCATTGGAAACATGTCCATATAACGAGCATGGATAGCACATACGCCACATTCATAGCATGAACGAAGCGTTGATAACGTGTAGCGTACTGATAACGTGAACGCATTGACAGTATGTAAGCCCAACGACCGACAGTAAATCGCGTCGAAAGAAAAACTTAATATATATGAGGAACGTGCATATTCAGGCTAGTCTGCGCATACGCAACACATTCGACATTCGCTCCAAATATACTTAGTACATTTAAAAGCGCATTTTTTTAATTTTCACTTTTACGTAACGGATAAACAGTTGGACCAGGGATAGCATGTAAATGACGTGTCACAGATTGTGTTTTATCTTTTGATGGATGGATGGATGGATGGATGACTTGCGATTTTACGTCCTTCTGAACAGTATTTCAGTTATATCAGGACGATGGGTGGCTGATAATGAAAGGCTGTGTGCAATGGAACCCCGTTTAGATTGAAAAGACCCCCGCCTACAGCAGGCCTTGAACCCGGGACCGCTAGAGCAGCCCCCCTCCTTTGATGGATAAGTAACAAAACTATCCCAAATGTACAATCAATTAATCATCTTTTGTGCGGCTCTGCATAACGACAATTTGTTACTCGACGAGCTCTTTTCATCATGGGTCTGTGTCAGAAGTTGCCTAGGCAACAGAAAACAGAGCACAACCTGATTATAGTGCTCCTGAAAAGCGTTATGCCAAAAAGGAAGTCTTTTGTGTGTCTTCACATTATATTTCAAATAAAATACTAAGGTCGTACATTGATTACCATAACGGTATCACCTCTGCGAATCATCCAAAGATGAATTATACATTGTAATAAAGTCCCCGCCCCAATCCTTGTGTTTCGCTTTGTGCAGTGCACATTGTTTTATTCCTAGATCTCATTTGCCTGTTAGTGATATTATCATTTTATCATTTCGTCATCCATTTTCACCAGTATATAACTGAATTGCGACACGACAAAACCAACAAAGTGGAATGTGGGTCCAGCGAAGATTCAGATCAGCCTGGGCATCCGCCCAGTCTGATAAGAGTCTTTACTGTCCACATGTAGCTAGCTTAGATTCTTAGCTACCCTTGAGTGCACATCAAAGACGCTGATCCGACTGTGCGGATGCCCAGGCTGATCTGAGTCTTTGCTGGGCGCACATGCCACTTTGTTAATTTTGTCGTGTCGCGACTCAATTATGTAATCAACTGTGCCCACGCAAAAGGGACATTAAGCCGCAGCGCCCAAAGTGAAACCAGTTGAATTTGTAAACCATGTTGATCCAGATGGGTATGGTCATGATCATAATTAGCCGCCTCATCTGGATCTGCACTGTCTGCCCTGTATTTGCATCATCGTGTGGAAGGCGACTCACGAAGTTCTTCCGTCAGAGAAATTAGAGGTGCACGTATAAAATGTACATTTATCGGTCTACCGATAAAATTTACAGGTGTTCGCTAAAATTTAGCGGTACACATATTCTTTTATACGTGGACCGGTATCGGTAGTTTTGGCCCTTTTAGTACACCATACCTTTCGGTGGTCTCACCATCATCCGCGCTGTCATTTTGTAAACGTTATTGCTTGATTATTTATTTTTAAATGATAATTTTGTAATCTGTTTCTACTTCCTGATGAGATACGTAATTTTATTGTCAATAAATTATCAAAAAATGGCCATCCATATGTCTTGTTGCAACTATGTTTTCTTCCTGTAACATGTACAAAGCCAGGGGCGTAGCTAGGGTCAATTACACTGTACGCACAATTATGCTTTATATTCACTGAGGGCAATGATAGAGGGCTAATCCGCTAAGATATATCAAATTTTCTGTCTGTTGGCAGTTAGCATTAAAATTATGCCCAATTAACAACATTTCAGCATGAAAATACGCAAGTGTGTGTTGAAATTTTGTCAATTTGACAAAATTTCAATACGCACCTGCGTATTTGCGTATAGGTAGCTACGCCCTTGAAAGCGGTTTTGGTGGTGTTTGTGCATGCATTCATATCGGTTCCACTTTCGTAGCGTATTTATGCGTAATTCCTGACAATACTTTCTAAAAGACCCTCAAGACTTCATTTATTCAAGCAATGTTTCTACATACAAAAAGCTTTTAAGTGCCGAGAAAACAATCCAAAAATCAACTTCTGAAAACCCACTTTCACCACTCCCGGCTAAACTTGCCAAGCAAGCACAGGGCCAGAACGAAAACATGGGATAATAGCGCAGTAAAAGGGAAAATGAGGAGAGGGAGAAAGACAGAGAAATAGACGGAAAGATCTGAAGAAAAAATCGGGAAAAAATCACGTCGAAGCTTCTTGGAAGCATGACCCCTTCGCCGTTAGCTCTGACGTCATGAAAAAATAAGTGTCATTAGACTACATCTATAAAGTAGTGAATTAGACCTCCTATTGATTGCACTTTCGATTCAACTCATCAAGTGGAAATGTCACGGAATATATTCATGGTAATATATTCGACCCCATCCCTTTTTTCCAGTGACTTTCTTCTGGAAACCTCCGGACATTCTGCAGATATATGATGATTTAGCACGAATAATCTAAACCGACCATCAATCATGTCAATAGTGCTTTCAGCTGACCCCGTCGGAGCTTCATCAGATTTTACATTCTATAAAATTGATACTGATATAGAACATGTAACGTCACCTTCATCTTCGCAATCCAAGAATACTGAGTCCACTTTGTTTCTCACGCACCCTTGGCCAACGACCTATTCGTAATTCTGCAACTATAGGGCAGCGCTGCAGGAAATCCGATTCGCAAAGGGCACTTATGGAACAAAGTAAACTTAGTACTCTTGGCTTACGAAGATGTTTCAGCCCCTGAAATATTGGATCTAGCTAGCTTACTTATGACGAGGTTGTTTGCTAATGAACTCAAGCCTATAGATAACGAAATACACTTATTATTACTAATCTCTTAAAGTAAATGAGTGCATTTTCAGGGAAAACAACTCTGTCATTTTCATATTTCCCGTCTTTCTCTATGGGGATCAACTCCTACAGGAAAAATAACTGGCCCCTATAGGAGCAAGTTACTTTTCCTGAAAGAGTAGACCCCTATGGAAGGCCTTTATCTGTAGGGAGGCCAACAGAAAGTCACAAAAATTGTTCCCCGATGTAAAACTAGCAGAAAAAACGGGACGGTGTACCCATCGACTTCCGAAGAATGTACGCATACCAACAGTTTGAAAAAGAATGATGTTTGGGCAAAAGTTTCAGACTTCTGGATGACTGAGAGTGGTACCACGTCAACAAGTGTGCATTATTTTGGGCCATTTAAGGGTTAAGACAATAAGGGGCATATAATAAGTGTAGTGTTTGAGCTAACTGTGCGTGCACCAACCAGAGAGTTAAACTTTTAAGCTTCATTCTGTAGTAAATAAAATGAGCCGCGACACGACAAAATATACAAAGTGGTATGTGTGTCCAGAAAAGACTCAGATCAGCCTGGGCATCCACCGAGTCTGACCAGAGCCTTCGATGTGCGCATAACATAAGTTTAGGGTCTATGCTACCTCCATGCAGACAGCAAAACACTCTGATCAGACTGGGAGGATGTCCAGACTGACGTGAGTCTTCGCTGGGCGCACAAACCACTTAGTCGGTTTTGTCGTATCGCAGCTTAAATCTATGAAGGTTTCAAACTCCTTTTATACATGTTAAAGTTCTCGATTCTTTACTACATATGAGCCGCGACACGAGAAAACCAACAAAATGGTTGCGCGTCCAGCGCAGACTCAGATCAGTCTGGGCTGATCAGAGTCTTCGCTGTCCGCATGGCGGTAGCTTAGACACTTAGCTACAATTTACGAGCTTAGCAAAGAGTCTGGTCGGACTGAGCCGTTGTTCAGGCTGATCTGAGTCTGCGCTCGGCACACAACCACTTTGTTGGTTTTCTCATGTCGCGGCACATACAAAGAAGCAGTAAACATTATCTTGAAATACCCCTATTACCCAACGTCTTCGTCATCTATATTTTACGATCACTCATATCAATGTAACATCATGTGCATTTATTGCTCCCGCGCCCAAGTGGCAATAAATACAGAAGTACACGTGCACCTTCAACCCACTAATATAATAATAAACCCAAAAGTGTGCATAAATATGCATATCAAACCGGTTGGGTTGTGACAAAAACGTCTTAGGACATACGCAAACAGTGCATACCTGGACCAGCCTGCGCTTATTCGTAATCTGGTCATTGCATGCGCAGTTCCCTGTGAACAGAGAGCTCGGGCATTTCATGACAAGCCTGTGCATCTGTACAAGCTGATCTAGGTATATGAGTATTCTCCTAAAGACAGGTTTTATGGGTTTTTTTTCTCAAAAAGAAGGTCATGTTATCTTGCATATCATGCACCAATCTAAATATACCGACACATAGTGTATGAATGCAATATATGCCCTAAATTGTCGGACCATAATGGTTTCCAAAGGAAAAACAAAAATACGCTTTTTTTTTTATAAATTACGTCGCATCTGAGAGTGTAATAAAGCCATGTATTAAAAACGATAATCCACTAGTGGATTAAATATGCAAATAACGTCGTAACGTTAGGCGTTGGCGTCCATAAAACGTCGCGTTTTCTAATGGCGAAATCGTGACGTTTTATAGCAAAATTTGCCAATAAAATGCGATTTTAGTGTCATATGATAAATTAGAATCTTGCATTCGTGCTCCTGTATTATTGAATTTATTAAACTCGTTGGTGAAAACGATAAGATGCTCGGCATAGCCTCGCATCTTATCTATTTCCCCAACTCGTTTAATAAATTCAATAATACATGAGCATTCATGTAAGATCCTCTATAGCCCTGAAGAACAGTCTTAGCCACGGTTTACATGTATCAACAAGTTCATTTGAAAAAAAAACTTTATTGGAAAAAAAAAAATCTTGTCTAAACATGAAAACGTGAAGATGTATGAATGCGTGCAACTGAATACTTGACCCATAAACGCCCAGTGGACTCTTTTATCCATATAAAACTGGATGAGTCCATTTATTATTTTAGGGGTGTCTGGTTTATTTATTTTTAATCATTTTTATTGAAGAAATAGATCAGCTCTAGCAGTGAATTGTTGAGTAGGGGAGACCGGGGCTAGTTGGTCAAATTCTGAAATTAATATTCATTTGCTAGTAATATTTTCGCATTGCGTATCTAGTATAATCATTTTTCTAACTTATTCTATAGTTTTTTCTTTCGGAATCTGACATATTCGGGAAAATATAGCCGTTTACCGAGACGAGGTCAACAGGACCAACTTACCCCGCTATCGGGGTAAGTTGGTCCGGAAAGCGGGGTAAGTTGGACCGAGGGAGTAAGTTCGATCGAAAATAAATTCAATCTTCAAACAAATATATTTTCATAACATACAACAATACTTAACTTGAAACTACCGTAAAAGAGTGCGCATCTATGCTTTTCACTGATAATACTTGAGTCACATTTATTAAGGCTTTGACGCCGGTTCGATGTTATGTTTTGGGGTCGATAAATGAGAAAAATGCATTTCCTACACAGTCTTCTTTTTTCTTCACAAATGTATTGTTATTTTACAATACATATCTGTGTAAAGGTAAACTTTTGCAGAAGACGCATCTGTTTTATTGTATTGCAAACATACAGTGGTCAAAAAGTGGCCCACTGGCAATCAAAGGGTTGAACAAAGTAAATGTCGACAGTTGATTGGGATCGGATGTAACATTTATGATAGAGACATCTATTTGCGATATTTATACATGCCTATCTCACAGGGTATAATCGATTACGCTAATTTTCGCCTCCTGCAGAGACTGTACATAATATTTGGCTTCCGCCAAGACTGTCCGCGAACTCTTGCTTCCAGTCGAGACTTCTGTACATGATAAATGGCTTCCTGTAGAGACAGTCCGCGTGATTCTGCTTCCTGCCGGACAGTCTCGGCAGGAAGCCAGTTTTCGAGGACAGTAGTCCCTGCAGGAAGCAAGAGTTCGCAGACAGTCTCGGCGGAAGCAAATATGATGTACAGTCTCTGAGAAGCGAAAATTAGCGGAATCGATAATACCCGGTGTATCTGGACATCGAAATATCACTCGTAGGGTACAGTATGTTGTTAGCTGTGGCAGGTGAACTATTAAAGGGGAAAACATATATGAGCCGCGACACGAGAAAACCAACAATGTGGTTGTTCGCCCAGCGCAAACTCAGATCAGCCTGGGCATCCGCACAGTCTGATCAGAGTCTCCGCTGTCCGCATGGAGGTCCCTTTAAGCGCAAAGCCAAGACTCTGATCAGACTGGGCGGATGCCCAGGCTGATCTGAGTCTGGGCTGGGCGCACAACCACTTTGTTGGTTTTCACGTGTCGCGGCTCATATAGGAAATCGGGGCTAGTAGGTCCGAAAATTGCATTTTGTTTCAAATGCTGAGGTTAATCTTCATTTACCGGTATTATTTTCGCAATGTGTTACTAGTATAATCATTTTTCTAACTTATTCTATAGTTTTTCGTTCGGAAAATGACAGAATCTGACGGACCAACTTACCCCGTGGCAGACGGACCAACTAACCCCGACCATACCAGGAGCAGCACGCGACTATAACTGAAAAATACCTACGTTTGCGCGACTTTATGTAGCATACATTTGCGCGACTTTTTCCCCGAAAATATGCCTACGTTTGCGCGACTTTTACCTAGGTACGCAGATAGGTTGGGTAAGTCGAAATTTCATCTCGATTCGCGGATAGGTTGGATAAGTCGAAATTTCATCTGCCAATTCTTTACTCAAAACTGATTGCAGTTCACTCACTCAATTCATTGTAGTGTTTAATAACTTTCCCTTCCCGTTCTATATTTGAAATGGCAGCTTTAAATTTTAACTTTGAATTTTTTTTCAAATAACAGGGGCAAACCTGGACTTTTAATTGATACTTTAGATTCAGAAAGGATAAGGACACAAAGATATAAACGGTGAAACAGACAGACAGACGGGAATACGTTACATGTAAAAACATGTCATTCAAACCCCAGCCTCTGACAAGCATACGATGATATTTAACTGAATGAGAACGTGGCTTTTAACAAATTTTAACTGACTTTGCTTTAAAACGTTAATCATAACACGACCAAATCTACCTTGTGAACAGGAGGCATTAACTAAACTAGTCGCGCATTCGAAGAAAAAAAAATCTCGCGCATTCGTAGGGGGAAAAAAGTCACGCTTTCGTATGCTAAAAAGGTGCGCATTCGTATGGGTCGCGCAAATGAAAATTTCGGAAAAGTCGCGCAAACGTATTGCGTCCACCATACCACACTCTAAATCTTCACTCATGACCAAAACGCCGTTGAATTAAGTATCAGCAGATACATGTATGCACGATCGAATACCATAGGTGATGAGCTTTCGGGAAATATATAACATAAGTATGTAATTCGACACACAGCAAATGCAAAAACAAAAGATTACAGGTGCAAGAAAGTAACTTATGGGGTACAAAATCGGTTTTTCTTCCCAATATATTATACGCGTTCTCCGATCGCAATCTTGCTCTCTTCAGAAAGTGTGACATAATGAAAGATTTCATTGCATCTTATACTGTCGTCATAAGTTTGTCTCAGTTAAGAGTAACTGTTATTGCCTTTGGACCAACTTGCCCCGCGGACCAACTAGCCCCGGTTTCCCCTAATAATTCACTGTTTGGAGGTCAGTTGTAAAGTAGATCATATCACGAGTGCGGAGCTAGAGCTGAACTATTTCGATTCTTACACTCAAAAAAGCAGAAAAAACTATTCTTTCATTCAAAGTCTCCCAACCTCCCCGCCAGCGCGTTTATGCTCCCGCCAATATTCTTCACTGTATCTAGGACAAATGTACGTTTTTATGGCGATTTTAGAAGAAAACGTCACAAAATTACGTCAGTATTTGCAATGACGTCAGCAATTAGACTCACACACTCCGAAACAGCGAATTGTTGCAGAATAAAACACGATAACTGTCCTACTTCTATAGGCACACTGTGTTAAAATTTTATTTTAATTTGCTGTAAATGTAACGCAAACAGTAAAGACCTGGGGCCGTATTCATAAAGCAACTTAAGTCGTTGCTATGCGGTTGCTAAGGCTTAATATCTATAAAGGAGATTCCCAACAACTATGAAATTTGGTCTGGAGGAACAGTCTTTGTAAGACTGTTCCTCCAGAGCAAATTTCATAGTTGTAAGGAATCTCCTTCAAAGAAATTTAGCCTTAGCAACAGCATAGCAACCACTTAAGTCGTTTCATGAATACGGCCCCAGGATTTGAAGAGGAGAAAGGAAAGCATCGCAGGCCCAATTCAGACACCGCAAAACACGGCGTCTGAATTGGGTCTGCGCTGTTTTCCTTGTCCTGTATATGAGACGCTAGCCATAAATGGGTTAAATTGATGCGGCGTTCGAAATGTGTCCGCATTCAGAGCTTGCCCTAAAGATGGTAATATCATGGTAAAGACTATAAATTTTTAAGACAGCAAAAATGAAACACGAGGACCATTGGTCCTGTAGCTCACCTGGGTAACATTAAGCCTCAGTACTCAAGGGTAAGTTACTCTAAGGCCATCGGTCAATTGGTTCTGGCGAAAAAGATTTCTAAAGGTTTTAACCATATATGGGCATGGAGGACATGTTGGTCATGTGACCTGGACATTTGAAAAAAAATTCATTCCCTTAACCCCCTGGAGGCTCTATATTAAATTTGGTTTCAAAATTGGCCCAGGGGCTTTTGAGGAGATGGTTTGATATTGTCAAAATGACAGAGTTCTGGGTCAAAAGTCAAGAAATGACCTTGACCTCTTGTACTCATGAATCTTCATGTACTCATTAAGATGACTGTAGATACCAATTTTTAGGCATAAATCTTCAAAACTTTTCATGAAATCCTATGTTCTAGCACTTTCCCACATTTGACCTTGCCGTAAAATGGTCAGGGGCAACCCAAGGTCATTACTTTGAACAATCTTGATACTACTGGAGTTCCCAATGCTATATACCAAGTTTCAAGTCCATTGGTCACTAGGTTCTGGAGAAATTTTTTAAAGGTTTTTACCATATATGGTCCTGGCGGCCATGTTGGTCATGTGACCTGGGCTGTTCGAACAAATTTTCATTCTCTCAACCCCCTGGAGGCTCTATATGAAATTTGGTTACCATTGGCCCAGTTGTTTTTGAGGAGATTGTTTGATATTGTCAAAATATGAGAGTTCAGGATCAAAGGTCATAGAATGACCTTGACCTCTTGTACACACAAATCTTCATGTACTCATTAAGATAACTGTATTTACCAATTTTTAGGCATATATCTTCAAAACTTTCCATGAAATCTTATTTTCTAGCATTTTCCCATATTTGACCTTGCCGTAAAAAAGATCAAGGTCAACCCAAGGTCATAATTTGAACATTCTTGATAGTACTCGAATACCATATATGGGCGTGGCGGCCATGTTGGTCACGTGACCTGTACCGTAAGAATAAGTTTCTGTTCCCTTAACTCCTGGAGGCTCTATATGAAATTTGGTTTCAATTGGCCCAGGGGCTTTTGAGGAGATTGTTTGGAATTGTCAAAATATGAGAGTTCTTGGTCAAAGGTCAAAGAATGACCTTGACCTCTTGTACTCATAAAAATCTTCATGTACTCATTAAGATGACTGTAGATACCAATTTTTAGCCCAAAATTTTCAACAGTTTCCAAGATATCTTATGTTCTAGCATTTAGCCATATAAATGCACAAGGAAGCAAATTTGACCTTACCGTAAAATATGGTCAACGTCAACACAAGGTCATAATTTGAACAATCTTGGTAGTACTTGCGTACCTGATGCTACATACCAAGTTTCAAGGCCATCGGCCTACTGGTTCTGGAGAAGATTTTTTTTAGGTTTTCACCATATATGGGCATGGCGGCCATGTTGGTCATGTGACCAGGACCGTTTGAATGACTTTTCATTCCCATGAGCCCTTGAGGCTACATGTGAAATTTGCTTACAATTGGCCTGGTGGTTTCAGAGGAGAAGCCGTTTGAAATTGTTGACGGACGGACGACGGAGCCTGACCATACTATAAGCTCCCCCGGAGCCTCTGGCTCAGGTGAGCTAAAAAAAGGTTGGGGGGGGGGGGGGGGGGGGTGATGGGGTTGGAATGGTTTATTGCAGTGTGTTGGTGCAATCTTTTTTTAAGCTTCAAGGAAAAGTAATATAAATAAACTGTCACAAAGAAAAAAGAAAATGTACTTAGCGAAAACGCTAAGATGGAAAACTCAGCGCAAGCTGAACTGAGTCTACCATGTCTTTATATCAAGAGTCAAAAGCGAACAGAGAGGACTCGGCAAAACTTTTAAAGAGTCTCAGGGTGATATGAATTTTAGCTATAAAATACAGTGTATTTATAAGTTAATGTACCAATGCTAGAATCGGGCTTACCTGAACACCTGAGTTGTAAACTGGTTTAAACTGAACTTTCAGGAAAAACGACATGACGGAAGTCGTTACAAATTAATGCTAAAGTACACAGTCATGTACATCTATATCAATAGAGGATATTTTAAGCTAAATGTATATTTGAACCGCAACATGACTAAACCAACGAAGTGGCATGTACGCTCAGCGAAGACTCAGATCAGCCTGGGCGGACAGCGAAGACTCAGATCAGCCTGGGCATCCGCCGCCCTGGCTGATCTGAGTCTTCGCTGTCCGAATGGGGCTAGCTTAGACCTTTAGCTTCTCTTTAAGTGCACAGCAAATTCTCTTATGCCCCATTCACATGCGCAGATTTACTTACGTAAGTATATTTGCATATAAGTAAATTTGCTCACGTGAATAAAATTACCTGGATAATGCTCTGGGTTTGAATAACCTACTCATGTAAGCAAATTTGCTTACGTATGTATTTGCGTTCACATGACGAATTTACTTACGTGAGTAAAATTTGCATATATGCAAAAAATACTTACGTGAGCAAATCTGCGCATGTGAATGGGGCATAAGTATTCGCTGGGCGCATGTACCACTTTGTTAGTTTTGTTGTATCGTAGCTCACTTAGCGGCTGAGTCATATACCGTTTTTCCTCAGCTATTAGACCATGTAGACCGGGGTTTTCCTTCCAAAAACAGTCCAAATATCTAGAGCCGTCTTTTAAGGGTCCAGACTCTTTGGAGTTGTTGTGACAGAAAAAGAACATTTACCACATCTTGCAGAAATTTACGTAACTGCGGTATTTTCGAATGATTAACTTCCCACCTATTACCGAATTAATACGGTAGATATTTCTCAGTAAAATATCAAGGCTGACATCACTTAGCCCACTAGTAAACGAGCCGCGACTCGAAAAAAACAACATTATGTCTTGTGCGCCTAGCGAAGACTCAGATCAGCCTGTGTAGCCGTCCAGTTTCATCAGAGTCTTTGCTGTTGGCATGGATGTAGCTAAGACCCTTTGTTACATCATAAGCTCTCAGCGAACACTCTGATCAGACTGGGCCGATGCCCAGGCTGATCTGAGTTTTCGGGTGGCGCACATGCCACTTCGTTTGTTTTGCCGTTTCGCGGCTAAATGTATCTGACCAAGCAGTTTGTCCCGTAGCTAATCAGATTTTCTCTAACTCTAAAGTAGTTTTTGTTTCCTTTTTTTTATTCTGACTAGTGAAACGCTTGAATACATCAAAACGTCAAAACAGGCCGACATAAGTCAAAGATCAACCCGATCAGTATCTACAGTGTAGATACTATAGGAAGACCATTTTCCTTCAACTAAAACAGTGAAATTATCCTTTCAGAACAATCCAAAAATCGGGAACCGTCTTACAAGACGGGTCTAGATTTTAATCCAAAAATCTAGATGCGTCATACAAGACGGATCTAGATTTTTTGGATTGTTTTGGAAATGCAAAATCGAATAGCCAACCTACGCAAAACTGATGTCTATATTTGGTGTTTCCATTAGACACGGTTCTTGTAAATAATTTTCTGGAGAGTAAACAGAAATAAGCCCATCAGTACCATTGCAAATAATGCATAACAAGGAATTAAACTACCTGAAAATAAATTATAGCTTTGAACAAAATCACACTTTTCCATCGTAAGAATTTCACGTAGCTTCTCACTTATAATTTTAGAAGAGCATGGCATACACTGTCCGCGAGCTCTTGCTTCCTGCAGGGACTACAGTCTCTGCAGGAAGCCATTTATCATGTACAAAGTCCCGACAGGAAGCAAGAGATCGAGGACAGTCTCGGCGGAAGCCAAATATGATGTACAGTCTCTGCAGGAAGCGAAAATTAGCGGAATCGAGTATACCCAGTGTTCTAGCTGCAATTTCGTATCACATTGTACTGAAGAGTGTAATTAGTCATCTATGGAACATGGAAAGTTAACCCATTTGGAAACAAAAGTTAACCCATAACTGCCTGGTAGACTCGTCTGTAGTAACAAATTGAATGAGTCTATTGTCAATTAAGGGGTGTCTGGTTTAATTTATTTTTATCATTTTTGTTTCAATTTAAGGAAAACTACCCATCTGTCTTATGCAAAAAGAGTAGACCCTGATCAGACGCCGCGCTTTGCGGCGTCTGGTCTGGGTCTGCTCTGTTTGTCAATGTCTCTTTTACGGGGCACTAGGCATACATGTAAATGGGTTAAAAAGATTACAGGGATATCTTACCTGCCTCAGTCACACCTTTGACCATTTCGAGGACTCTTTTGTCTCGCCGTAGATAGTCTGGAGAGAAACCCCCGGGAATGATTAGAGCATCTAGATCCTGTAGGAAAATTGTACTGAATATATTAAAATGAGCCGCGCCACGACAAAACCAACAATGTGGTTGTGCGCCCAGCGCAGACTCAGATCAGCCTGGGCATCCGCGTACAACCACATTGTTGGTTTTGTCGTGTCGCGGCTCGGTAATAAACTTCTTATGTCGGAAATCAGTTGATAAGACCGATATTTGAAAGGAGAATATCCCAAATTCTTGATAGAGCAAATTAGGAGGTGCGTAGCTGACTCACACAAAGGATACGTAGTGCGTTACTTTTACAGCAGTATGCAAGGGCGTTATTGCCTATACGCAAATACGCAGATGCGTATTGCAATTTTGTCAATTTGACAAAATTTCAAAATGCTCCTGCATTTTTGATGATGTGGCAATTTGTAAATAAGACAAGAGTTTAATAAATATAATAGTAACTGCAAACAGACGGGACTAAATAAAATATCTTTGCAGTCTTGCCTTCAAGGGGTATAAACCATACTTGTGCGTAACATGTAATTACCCCTAGTTACGCCCCTGGTATGTCCCTAAAAAAAGCAATTTCAAATAATACTAGTGTGCCTAAAGAGAAATATATTTATGCACTTTGATAGATCTGGTAGACTCGGCTTGTTTCTTGTGAGTTCGAATACAGGTACATGTATATATTTCTCAAATACAAAGAAATATATAAAATATGTTTGAAGGTAGCAATTTCAAATGATACTAGTGTGCCTAAAGAGAAATATATATATGCACTTTGATAGATCTGGTAGACTCGGCTTGTTTCTTGTGAGTTCGAATACAGGTACATGTATATATTTCTCAAATACAAAGAAATATATAAAATATGTTTGAAGGTAGTAACATGTACATGTACATTGTTTATAATGATCAATACATCAACGTTTGAAAAACAATAATACTTGTACTCGTACATTTTGTAACAGGATGCATTATTGTTTTTAGGGAGTACAGATTGGCGGGTTAGGGATCTATATGTCTTATCATGAAGTATTAACAAAGTTTGCGACCCTATAGTCGTTTCAAAGACAGGCGACTGAATCGGGTTGTTGGAGTCGCTTGTCTATGGTCCAGAAGGTCTTTGGTTCAATCCCCAATGGGCCAGCCAGCCACGGAATACATGTAACTCTTTGCCAACCCAGCAGAACATGCCACAAACAACTTTGTCAATATGTAAATACCAATTTATTACATTTGTAAACTTAGTGTCTGGATCGAGATCCGGATAATCCATTTTAGGAAACGGAACCGGCCACCAAAGATGAAGGAACGGTTTATATATGCTAGGTAAGGGGGTAGCTACCTATAAGCAAATAGGCAGGTGCGTATTGAAATTTTGTCAAATTGACAAAATGTCAACACACACCTGCGTATTTTCATGCTGAAATGTTGTTAATTGGGCATACTTTTAATTCTAACTGCCAACAGACACTAAAATTTGAATTATCTAAGCGGCTAAACCCCCTATTATTTCCCTCAATGAGTATAAAACGTGATTGTGCGTACTGTGTAATTGCCCCTGGCTACGCCCCTGCTAGGTAAGTGTTTCATTTTGTCTAAATTTCTGGCTAAATATCGTATGCATCAGTTAAAAGAGCCATACGAAGGAATGAATACATTTTTTTTCAAATAAAACAAGCAGTGATGTGGCGAAAAATATACACATCCGCTTGGATTGGCATATTTTCAAAGTAAAAAAAGATAGGCAACGATCAGGAATTAATACAATCAATTCCCACATTCCGCCCTCAAAACCAGTAGGGAAAGAAGCATACACACACACAGAGAAAAATTGACACAAGTTCACGAAAGACACGCACGGTAAACCGAATGAGCAGATCTTTCCAAAACAGGGGGTCATTCAAATTCCCTGATCAAAAACAGCATCAAAATCTATTTTCATCTATTTTATTTTTAACTTACAAAACAAAAAAAAAAAAAAAAAAAAAACAAAGGCAGATTGGGTAGCAAACGTGTGACTATAAACCGCCAAAGGACATACACAAGCGGACATAGCACAATGCAACATTAAGGAACTACAACGGAAGTACCGCCTTGGAACGGTCAGCAAAAAAAAGTGGGGGGCTTAAACATGTTAAACTTGATCTAAACCGTGCCCTTAGCCTCCGTAATGGTTCAACCAAACAACAACAATTGCAGTTCACTGAACAGACCAAGTGGACAATAAGTACAAATAATACAAAAACATTTAACATCTATTACTACTTATTTTCTAATTTTATACTACAAAGCACGACGGGAAGCAAAGTGGACAGCTATACAAGTGGCCATATTACTAGCGGACCAGTCAAATATTCACAAGAACAACAGTGAAGAACCACAACAGAAGTACCGCCTTGGAATGATCAGTAATAAATTACTGGGGGGGGGGGTATTCTATTTTTGTCACGGGGGGGGGGGGGAGGTATTCTATTTTTGTCACGTATATTTGCAAATTTGTATAAGCGAATTTGTAAATCATGTTATATGAATAAAATAGAAGACGAGTATCATTTTCTACGTGTATGCCCTAACTATCGCCAACTTGGAATGAAATATTTTAAACCCTACCCTACTTTTGTCATTGGCCGTCTTTATATAAATTCGAAACTCTTATGTCTACAACTTCAAGAAAGAATTATGTAACTTAGCGAAATTTATATACTTTGCCACAAAAAATCGTATCTCATGAGCTAATAATACTTGCATCTATGTTTCTTGATACTGAATGTATCTACTCGTTGTATTGAAAGTATCGTGTTTACTTAGTATACCTCTCTACCTACTTACCAACCGGGTACATATTTGCTCTTCTGTAAAATTATACATTACCATTGTTTTCACTGTATGTTGATGTTTGTACTTCTATAAACACTGTACTAAATGTTTTATGCTGAATAAACTATTTGTATTGTATTGTATATAACGCACCCGCTGACACCGTAAAAATAACTTGTAAAAGTGCCAACAAGTCCCAAGCCTCATAAGATTGGTCACGATGTCATATCTATTAGAGCCTTTGAAAACATTTAAGAACGTTTATCAGTGATTATTGAAATTATTGTAATTGACTAATATGAAACACTGTTATTTACGTGACCCCGATAACAGAAAAAATAAAGCAGATTGTTATTATTCCAGTTTCTGAAAACAGCGCAATGGGCAAATGCTGACAGGAATCAAAAAATTTGATTTAGCTTCTATGACTTAATAGAATGGAAATATTCACAAGTAACATAATGTAATTTACAGGCACAAGGTTTTGCAAAACTGTCCGAGGATTAAGAGGTGCCAGTACACCATTTTGATATAACGTTCTGCAAAAACTTCTCAACACAGCTTCAACTTAGAGACGAGAATCTGTTAATAGCTTTATTGACCCTGATTACTATTTACAATATTTACAAAGTGGCATTTAAATTATATTCACGACAAAAAGGAGACTGAGGGTACCTTTTCCAAAACGAGTCTACAAGCCCAACGGACACCATGTGAAAGACAAGCTGATTCTGAAAGCTGACACCCATACCTTTAAAATGATACCATAAAACCTTTGTCCCGTCGGGAGTGCAGCCAATCGAAAATTTAGCTCGGCAATCCCAAGTACTATTATAAGTGAAATAACTGGAATACGTATACACATCGTTTTAAATATTTAAAAATGAATACGACTGTTTCTTTCTTTAGATTGCTGTTTTTCGTTGTTTTGTTTGAAATATCAGTTGAAAGGGGAACTAAAATTTTCCGACAACAGTTAAATGGTAATCTCCGTGACGCGCAAGCTGTTACGTCATACAGAAAACTCAGACTTAACAAGAGAGATGCAACTGCTGACAGCGTAAATATGGGAAGGAAGGGCTTTGAAGTAGAGACAGATGACCGTAAACTACACAATGATTATAGCTGGCGGACACTTACCATTCGTTCGGCTGGATGTGCGAAAGGCCAGTACCAGTGCAAGAATGGATATTGCATTAATAATAGTTTAGTTTGTAACGGAAAAGACGACTGCGGAGACTATAGTGATGAACCGTCTTGTTTTGATCCATTTTTTTAAAATCAGGTCGCCATCCGCATGAGTGAACAGAAGATGTTAAAATGAAAAGTAGTCATTAGACAAGAAACAACCACTTTAACTAGAAATAAATGGGACTACAAGTGTGTGTGTTATACTGACAAATTCAAATACAAACCAAATAAAAACAATCTACATGTATATTTAAGAAGCTTGCCGATCTGCATATTTAAATATATTATTCTAGTCAGACGATTTGGTGAGGAATCTATATTAAATAAATATAAATTTGCATTTAGTCATTTTAGATTAAGTTCACATAATCTCGCGATTGAATCAGGCCGATATAATAATATCCCTTGAATGACTCTGTATACTTTGCAATATGAACATAATTCAAAAGGAACACCCTTTTCTCCTAGTGTGTTCCTTTTAAACTGATCTTCGTCGAAAGTATCTATCACCTTATCACTGCAAATGGAATACTTTAAATAAATTCAAATCGTTAATACAAAACAAAACAAAAACAACTGTTATCCAAATTTATTTACTACGCAAACGAAAGAAAAACTACAATTGTTTAACGCAGAGTCCTAAATGGGCGAAATGTGTGGGTTATTAATTCATTCCCTTTGTTGTTCTATGTGAAACCGAGGCTCGCTGTGCTCTGTGGATGCGTCTTTGGAAAGGGAATATAGCGAGATATGGACGACCCTAGGGATTCTTAGACCTAAGTTTGGCTCATCCAGCACTCTGCTTATGCTGACATTTATTTGTCGAAGGCACATTTATACATTCTGAGTGTTAAGCTTTCATGATCGTAATTTAAACACATGTGATCAGTTTCTATTTCTCTTAACCTTTTATGCTTCTTGTAAACTAAACTTGTTTATTGGTTGTGTTTGTACCCACTTGCTATGTCGTTTTTTTGGCAAAAAGAAATGTAATATGCTTAATGCCAATAAAAAATTTGTATTGTATTGTTGTATATTAAGCGTCAGTGTTTGATCATTTTCGAGTGATTTTGGCACTGTAGCGCGACCGTGACAAAAACAAAATTTTGAAATTTACTTGGTATTTTTTCGTGCGATAGATGGTGGAATTACAGGAATCGTCTAGCCAAAATGCTCGAACCAGAGAGGCCTGTTTAAATTTAGAGTCTAAAGCGTTTGATTGTTGAGTGTTCAATAAGGCTAACATTGGAATATCGGTAACAGCCGTGAAAAATAATCTACCATTGACAAATAGTGTATCCTGCAGTAACCGAATTCGTCAAACTGACAAAATGTCAACTCGCATCTGCGTATTTGCATGCTGAAATTTTGTAAACTGGTCGATATTTCAGTAACAGCTGCCAACAGACGTGACAATGTGAAATATTTTAGGGCTAAACCCCTAACTGTTCACTCAATGAGTATGAATCAAGCTAACTGCCTCTAGCTACCCCCTTGGCAAAGCATATATCAACTTGCTTTAATTTATGTTATATGTTCAATAATCGGGTTTCTGCAAGTATATAAACAGACCAGTAAAAGTAATAAGCCGCCTCACAATTACACGTAGCATGCGGTGGAGTAAAACGCCTATACTGTAGAAATACTTCACCTCATGTTTGACGTCATCAAATCCAAAATCAGCCTTACAAGGTAGACCATGTTTAGAATTGTACATCTTTCCTTTTTCAGGGCCAATGGTAAAGGTCTCGTGGCCTTCTTCTCTTAGGCGATAAAGTGGGTACCACAGCTGAAAAAATTAACCATTGATTATCAGCAGAACTTGTAATCTTCCCACTGGGCACACAAGGTTGACTGAACCTTGATTCAACGTCACGACGTTGAATCAAGGTTGAATCAAGGTTGAAATAACCTTGTGTGTGTGTGCCTGCTGGATTCTTGCTTTAAAGTGAATGGCTACACTTCCAGGGAAGTAACTCTGTCATTCTCATTTTTGCCTCCCTTCTCAATGGGAATCAAATCTTATAGGAAAGCATTTGCTCTTCCAGGAGTAAAGTCTGTCCTTTAATGGTAGTCACCCTTTTGAAAGAGCTTCGTCCTACTGGGAAGGAAACAGAAGGTCAAAATACTACAAAACTTTTGATACTGTACTGTTAGAAAAACATGAAGGTGTGCCCATACCAATGATTTTTTTATTTGATGCTTAACGTCCACTGTAAACAACTATGTTCATGTCGGGACGGTCAGTTAACCTAACCGCACTATTCCTGGGCAGGCTTAGACCTCCTAAGCGGTTAACCAGTACTAAGTGCACATACTTCCGCCAGTAACTGACAACTGCCCTTCTTGAATCAGCGGAAGAAGAAACGAAAGTATGTGGCCAGACCGGGTTTCGAACCAAGGACCTCTGACTTATGAGTCAGGTGCCCTACCGATTGCGCTACGCGGCCCCGCCTCCCATACCAATGAACATGATGCACTGGTTTCAAAACATTGTACATGTATCCGACCGGACTGCTGATATGTAGTTAAGAAAACATTACACTTGGTCAACTTGTACTTAAGGCTTTCTTATGAAATATGTCACACCGTCCAAGACAACTTATCTCCGAGTTTTAAACTAAGTGTCACCAAATCAGGGTTTCTGACTATAAAGTGATCTGATGCCTGGGGTATCACAGGGTATTATCGATTCCGCTAATTTTTGCTTCCTACAGAGACTGTACACCATATTTGGCTTCCGCCGGGACTGTCCGCGAACCCTTGCTTCCTGCCGAGACTTCTGTACATGATAAATGGCTTCCTGTAGAGACTGTCCGCGTGATTCTGCTTCCTGCCGAGGCTCTCGGCAGGAAGCGGAATCATACGGACAGTCTCGGCAGGAAGCCAATTTTCGAGGACAGTAGTCCCTGCAGGAAGCAAGAATTCGCGGACATTCTCGGCGGAAGCTACATATGATGTATGCCTAGACTGTGCGGAATCCCAGGCTGATCTGAGTCTGCACTGGGCGCACAACCTCTTTGTTGGTTTTCCTGTGTCGCGGCTCAATACCCTGCACTGAGATGAAGTAGAGAGTTTATTTTTTCTATTTTTGCCGCCACGTGACACTGAAAAACCATCACTGAAGATAAAATAAATTCTGAAGGAAGGTCTTCCGAAAGCAAGGAACACTTTAGAGGAACGAGAATAGCATTATACGGTTTCACTGAGGCTGTTACTGAAGACTGACTCGGGAATATCTCAGGATTACGATCTAAAAACGCTCCTGTCTAATACTTGAAGTAAAGTCAGTATCATTTGATACCGACATTTATATCTTATCTTCGACTTAACACTATATTCGACTTAATACTGTCTCCCTTCTTTTCAGACTAACACATCCAAAATATACTACTGAAACCGGAAGATAATACCAAAAGTACGGAACCAACATTAGTAAACAAACTTACATAACAACGGGGGCCGTATTAATAAAACGACTTAAGTCGTTGCTATGCTGTTGCTAAGGCTAAATTTCTTTGAAGGAGATTCCCTACAACTATGAAATTTAGTCTGGAGGAACAGTCTTTGTAAGACTGTTCCTCCAGACTAAATTTCATAGTTGTAGGGAATCTCCTTTATAGATATTTAGCCTTAGCAACCGCATAGCAACGACTTAAGTGGCTTTATGAATACGGCCCGGATGCATTACTGGGACCCAATTATGTTCAACCTAAAACCATGACCAAGTGCAATGACATCATTTCAATGGTCTAATATAAGATAACCTTGAAAATGTTTTTGTTTGTTTGTTTGTTTTTTGTGGTACATGCTAGTTAGAATTATTTATTGATATTTTGTAAAACTTTTAAAAATATGATATAAGATAGGCAGTTAAAACATTCCGATACACGTTGGCAGACGGCGTTTAGTTTCTGATGAAGTTTTCGACTGCAGCATATGGACAAAGAAATCAAAACTGCTAAGTACTGGATTTGCAAAACGTGTTAAATGAATTACCTTTCCACTGCATCATCAGGCTTACCGTATATGAAATAACTACCGTGCCTGACAAAGGGAGACTAACCGGACTTGACTTAGATATAGGTTGAAGTAAAGTTGTGCACCTATATCAGATTTTATTTATTTATTTTTTTTTTTTTTTTTTTGAGATTTAATTGTAGACTGTTTCGCATGCGTCGGTTCTGTTATCGTCCGCAGACATTCATGAGCGGAACGATAGTTACTAGCGCATGCGCACAGCGAAGCAGTCTGATTGTGGAACGGGGTGTGAGGACACCTTTGCAAACAATCAGTGCGTTTCTTTCTCTTTATGTAGCAATACAATTACTCAGAACAGTCCTTTTTAAAGCTGGCTGAAATATGCTCACTGGCTATTTTTAAAAGACGACACATCTTTCACACTGTCCACACACGGTGCCCCTTGTCTGGACGAATATCGACTTCTGACTACAGCAGGACGGAACAGAATAAGAACGTAATCGACTTCACCGGAAAATACAACTATAAGTAAGGGGAAACGTATATTGAATATAGCTCACCTCCATATCTTCATAGTTAAACTCTAACAAGACGCCAATCTTTTTTGTTGACATGATGTTTTAAGCGAGAAACAGAGATCTGTTTTCACTTCGTCGAATATCTACAAAACGTAAACAAACAAAGCGGAAGTTTGAAAACGAAACCGGTGCAGTCAGTGGTATTTCACTTTAATTTTTTATCCGGTATAATGTCTATTTCGAAAAAAATAGGAACACTTTTAAAAGTGCCTTACTGCTACATTTATTCCGCATTTATGCAGTTCATGCCTGTGCATATTACTAGAAGCGGTCAAATGATCAAAATCGCGTCATCTGCCCAATTTTTTTATCTATTTTTTCCGTTCCATGGTACCCCAAAAAATGTTAACTAGTTTTTATTCAGCGGCCAACAGATGTTGCCCTTGGGTCGCATCGGATGGAAACAAGGCCATCCGTGCCCTCCACATGCTGCTCCGTGTTCGAATTCCTCTAAAGACAGAACTATTTCCGACAATTCTTTTCGCCGTAAACGGAGTTCTATTTCATATAGCATTTAATTTTCTATCTTCCATTGGCTCGATATGACTTTATTTTGAATATTTTAGTGATTTCAATACTTTTATTTAGCATTATTTCGATAACTTTACTAAATCATCTAAGGACAAGACAAAGCTGCAATATTTGTTTGTCTAAGAAAAAAAAACTACTGCCCAAAAAGTGTCAAACATTTTGTGCTACAAATTATTTGCCAAACCATGTGCAAATACTTTAGACCCTGATCAGAAGCCGCATCTTGCAGCGTCTGATCTGATTCTACACCGTTTGCCTACGGGCTATTTATGGGACGATAGCCATTAAAGCGTTAAGTTATGTATGATGTTTATCGTGGTCAGTTGATTTTGCCTTATAGCTGTATATCTTGAAGACTATAAAACGAATGATAGTGTGAGTGATGGAATGTAGATCAGTATGACCTACTTTTCATGATCCGGTAATTTTCAGTATATATTGACTATTCTAATGCACTGACGTATGTAGCGCGACGTCTGATTGGATAACGTCAAAAATTTGCGACCGTATATCCTGCGATAAACTGTCGCAAATCCGACGTCATTACGTAACGTCACTTCTCATTGGTTGACGTCTGGTTTTACGCTGCTGAAAGCGGTTGCTATGGGTGCAATGTAGCACATTTTTAAAGGTGAAAATGTGAAAAGTACATTAGAATGGGAATAACTGTATTGAAAATTGTCATTTGGGGAGGTAAATCGCCGCAAATTTCGAGGTAAATCGTCGCAAATTTCGTTTTACGGCTCCGCTGGCGCGTCGCCGTAAAACGAAATTTGCGACCATAAAACCGACGATTTACCTCCCCAAATGACAATTTTGAGTACAGTTATCCCCTTATTTGATGCATATGTTTATCTAAGGCTATGGTTGAGTGTGACACAGACAGGCCTCAATGCAGACCAAGTCTGTGTTATGTTTCATATATCAGACAGACAAGCCGCTGATATGTTAGGTGGACAGGGGAAACTATAAACAAGAGTTAAGGTATGTTGTAACGAGCTTATTTTGCTGCCTTGATAAAGACTGGTTAATAGCAATGCAGGCTAAAGAAAATTTAATTTCTAAAGCAAGTAACTTTCCCTTATTAGCACTCCATAACTCAACAACGGCACTTCTGTAGAATTTACTGACTTGAATTTTCACACTTCATGTTAATTTACTTTCTCAAAACACCCACTGATGCGTTTGAAAATGAAACGGCCGACATATGTTATTTGTTATTTGTCATTAAAGCAAAGGCTATTTGCTTATATTTATATTCTTGATGTATTTACTGAAAAGCCCTGTAGCAATCAATTGGAACTTAAACGTAGTTTACATTCCAGTAATAACATAGGGCCACGCGTCATATGACTTTAAATTACGTCAATATAAATCTAGGCTGTCTACAATCTGAGTCGACGCTGGGGACGTCATGACGTCACTGACGCTGTTTCGCTGTTAGCAGAAAAAACTGCCGGTAAATGTTTTATTCTTCAATTTTAACGCCTATATAAAATTTGTCGTTAAGGAATATAAGCAATGAACTTAACCCATTAACGACGAATAGATTCTACTTCTACCCTTATGAAATGGATGAGTCCATTCATCATTTTAGGGGTGTCTAGTAAATTTCACATCTGATTCTTTTACAGAAATGCTTGAATTTTAAGTAAACAGTGGAGACCCAGATCAGACGCCGCGATATGCGACGTCTGGTCTGGGTCTGCACTGTTTGCCTGTGTCTCAATCTGTGTGTCATTATGCCTGTTATGCAGTTTCATATATCATTAAGATGTTTTTTTTTAAACACATTCATGGGGTGCCACTCTGCTACTCTCCTTTTGAAATTTGGTCAACTGTTTAAGGAAATAATTTGCTCCACCAGGTAGACTCATTGATGGACAGGCGCCGTGGTCGAGTAGTTAGAGTTAGTCGGTTATGGTGCAGAAGGTCACGGGTTCGAATCCCGGGCTGGGTTAACTGGTGATTATAAAACTCCCTCTGTCAACCTAGCAGTAAATGGGTACCATTTTTAATCAGGGAAGGATAAAGGCAGCGAAAGGAGAGGGTTGTCCTTTCTTATAATCTGCTAAACATACATCGGGTCATTAACCACTGCCCGCACGGCCTATGGGAAACCTTTACCTTTACTATTATTCAAAGGGCTACATCATCAAGGGAAGCAAACAGGGAAGGCAAGAAAACAGGAAGGTGTACCCGTAACTATTGTTTCATATTCTTCATCTTCCGGCGTCTTGTGAAGGCTGTGCTTTGCTTTTCTTGTCTTTTCTTTCTTTCATAAAAACTCTTAAATTCTAAGTTCTCATTCAGATAATGGAATCGTTTAGAGACAGAGACAGAAAAGGCTATTGAGAATCATTTCTTATAATGCTGATATCATCTGATGGATGGAATGGTCACATAATATATCACGTGCAAGTAAAGATAGGCTGCTTTGCTATAAACCACACTGAAGTAGTTTTTATGGTCTTCCTGACAACGGTTCGTCCAACCTATTGCTGTGAGATTGTATGACTGCTTCGTGACAAATGAAAGTCTTAAAAAATGCCCTTGGAAACAAAGAACAAATGCAAGAACAAAATTTGGGGCTTAGATTTTACTGAGAAGTTTTATTTTACATCAATGGTATACTATTTGGGAGGCAAATGTACCACCACTCATTATCAATATTCTAATTAGAATTTAGTATTCATTACATTAAATAGACATGAAACTGCATTCAACGGACAACACCCCCTGTCCCGCCCGAGCAGAAAAAACTGTAAAAAGAGAACACGTTTAATACGTATGGCTAATATATCACACAGTATGACAGTCCGAGATGCCCTCTTTGCTTGTGACACCTTGTCCTGGCCCCGATATTATAAAAAAAAATTCATGCTCAACTCAGCTGAGCATGAAATTTTACCTACTAATAAATGGCAAATTACTGATAACTACAGTTTATTTCTTGCTCAGTTTAACTGAGTATGTAATTTTCTCTGCTTATCAATGTGAAAATGCCAACATTAGTTGGCATTTTCATATTTATCAGCAGAGAAAATTTCATACTCAGCTGAGTTGAGCACGAAAAAAGTTTTATAACCTTGGGGCCTGGCCTCTTCTATAATAATAATTTATACTCTAAAAGTATTGTAAGTAGAAGACAGATATAGACTATACGAATAAAGCTCCAGTGTGTGAACGATTAAACTGTAGGTTAATAAATAACATTATGAGAGCCAGAGCTGTCATTCTTGTATCCAACACAATGGCAAAGCATGGCTGAAAAGTCATGCATGCATTTCAAACAGTTTTAACTCGTACATGTAAAGCTAGAGAGAAGACATGAAACTGCTAATGAATCTAGCTAATGAATCTGTATGCAGAACCGTCAAGGGGACGGACTGATAAAATACGACAGCCAGAGCTGTAATTCGTAAACGCAACGCATTGTCATTATGAGCTTTTAGACATAGCTTATAGTATCAAATAAGTATTCAGTTATGGAGCGGACACGCAATTTCCGCTAAGCTTTTCAAGGAAATGATAAAAAAATATGAAAAGCCATTTTACGGGACATATTGTTGTGACCTGTTCTACTTAACTTACGGAGTTTCATGAAAAGATCTAAAGGGCTATCTAAGTAACATATCGGATTAGCTTGTGTCAACGGACGAACGCATGGCATGATCATCACTACATATTCAACCCTTATGGTCGTGATATGGTGGTGGAATTTGGGGGGGGGGGGGGGGGGGGGGGGGGGGGGGGCTGCGTCGGATTGGTGATTGGCGCTTTCCTTTAAGCGTTGACATCTATTGAGAAGAGAGGCGAAAGTTAAAAGGCAGAGATATATGAGCCGCGACACGAGAAAACCAACAATGTGGTTGTGCTCCCAGCGCAGACTCAGATCAGCCTGGGCATCCGCCCAGTCTGATCAGAGTCTTCGCTGTCCGCATGGAGGTAGCTTAGACCCTTAGCTACCTTTTAAGCGCTTAGCAAAAAGTCTGAGCGAGCTAGGCGAATGCCCAGTCTGATCGAAGTCTGCGCTGGACGCACAACCACATTGTTGGTTTTCTCGTGTCGCGGCTCATATGTATATCCCCTTAATGTTTACCTTTTTGTACTATAATTTGAATTGAGTTGTAGTTTTATAGCATTTGCAGTAAATTGGATGTGCATCGTCATCAGGTAGTATGTTTTGTTTAGAAGTAATAAATCCGCGAAATATTTGAATCTTCCTACCAAACTAATTGTCAAGTTTATCTGTTTTATATTGAACGCAATCATTTGATAAAAGAGATTAATTCACTTTGCAGTTTATGCCTTATTTGGTTTGATTATTAGATTTAAACCCGAGTGTTTGCATCTGCAAGAAACGAACTGCATTAGCACAATGTAGAAGCATATATACTCCTCGCCAAAAGTTTAGCATAATTATTTGTGAAGTTAGCAGCAGAAATAACTGATAAAGGGGACTTCTTATAAGCAAAATATGTGGGATTATTGATCCTACTCGAAGCAGTAATGTACAATGACAACATCTACAACCTGCTGCTGTTTGGATACACAACGACAGAAGTTAAGACCACTCATTCATAATTGAAGTAGTTTTTGACACTTTTTAAAACAGTGTCCAAACCACCATCAATTTTACTTTTTCACACACCAAATTACCATTGTCTGTAGAGAACATGTTAAATCGTAACTTGCTACCTAGTCCTTTGTAAATCAGATAAAAATCAAACTCTTTTCAATACTTCTCTCCCAATCATTAACAATGTATTTTTCCTATGGATTCTTATCATTTTTGTTCTACTGGAAAATGTCGGTCTTTGATACTGGCACTTGAAATTTTATGCGTAACTTACTTGTTCAGTCTGTGGTGGCCTGTCTGACGTGAGACATTTGTTTCTGGCATGACAATTATATATGCAGAAAATAAAAAAAACTATTTTTTTACATGAAAAAGTCAACCTGCCAAAATTCTTTAATCTGATAATTTGGAGAAAAATGTCATCAGGCATATGTTTAAGTATTCCTTCTTTCCAAATCCATAAATTATATCGTTGTTTAATAGTTTGCAATTTTTCTGCAGAATTTATAACAAAGGTACTATAGAGCTGAAATATTCTAAACTTTTGGCGAGAAGTATATATTCCAGTCGACACAAAAACTAATCAACCCCCATTACAGACAGTTGAAAATTAAAATTCTTTGCCCATATATTTCCCTATTGTAGCGGTCTATAAATCAACAAGTTGTATTTGGAGCCGACATATAAGTAGATTTTTATCTGTTTTCATTCCACTTGTGGTGTTAATTCAATTTCTTTGGTCAATTTATCTAAGGCAATGATTATCTAAAACACCCATTAATGTCTCCTCAGAGTAAACTCAGACTGGTAGATGAATTAGCCTGATATTCTTAAATGATTAATACGAGATGCGACACGCAAAGTTGTTGCTTAACGCATATGCGAACAACAAAGGATCAGACTAGCCTGCGCATATGCGCAGTCTGATCAGAGCCTTTGTTGTTCGCACACAATATGCATGCTACTAAGATATCTGCAGGTGCGAAACGAAGGCTTTAGTTATGCAGCACGAATTCACAGATTTGTTTGAGTCATCGGATATTTACATGACGCGGCTCAAATTCTTCATCACCATTTGCAGAAACATGCAAGGCTGGACCAATTGAACAGGAATGCTGATTGAATGCAATGAAACTGAACGAATTCCGCTATGTCATTTATCAAAAGAACACGGTTCTATGTATTATTTTTTCGCAACGGGCTGTGGGGATGAAGAAGTTCATGCCGTCGACAGAATGCTGCGATAGTATTAGAATGCTGCGACAATAATTCGGTCATATCAGGACAGTCGGAGGGTGATAAAGAAAGGCTGTGTGCATTGGAACCCTGTTTATGTTTACGTTCAAAAAGATTTCCACCTAACCTGAACATGCTATATCAGTAAGCCAGCGCTTAAATCACTGTGCAACCGGACCTCCTAATCTCAATGCAGCACACAGCCCCATGAAGAAGTGCAAAAATCTCAGACCACAGCCTTCGAAAGACATCAAGCAACATCTCCGCTAGGTTGGTAGCCGATCTCATAACTAGCTCTCTCTCCACTTTCTTAGTTAATGTTGAACGTATTGTAATTTTAAGACAGCCTTCGACAAGGTTTTATTATTTTACCTTTATATTTGAAACAGATAATAATTATGTATATGGAAGGTGCGAATAACGAAGACTCAGATTAAACTTTACACTATTAAAGTTGATTAATATGAACAATGATGAGCCCACATTTGAGCTAGAGAGGTTCTATTCATGTGGACGTCTGAAATACTATTATGAGTGAGTAAGTGAACTTGGGTTTAACGTCCCTAAAACAACGAGGTCATATGGAGACGGGACCTCGGTTTAAAGTCTCATCCGAAAGACCGGCGAAGCGGGGGACTGCTCTTGCGACCCCTGGATTGGTAGTCTGGAGTGTTATCCACTACACTACAGCCGCTCCTTACGATTATGAGAGTAATTCAATGAAAACATTCATATCGGAGGTAGTTGATACTGAAGTAACATTCATTTGACCAGGGCCACGTTGATGGTTAGTTAAACAATGTCGTTAGTCGAGGATTTGTTATGTCATACATACTCCCAAAATCCAGTATGGTACTATTTTTTGCTGAAAAATTGTAAGATGCTTTTGCACTGCAAACGCTCCTCACATTTTTAGCAAAAATAGCATTTTTGTCTACACTACGTTTAAAAAATTGTCGTCTTGTTTACATGTACTAACGGCGTCGTTAGTTTTGAACAGTTGTGCCCTGAACTACGGTTCATTACTGGAGGCGATAAATAGTAATATATATTCTATTTTCTATTTTATCCCATAACCTTACTAGGTTGTTGGGGCACCACAGATGACTTCAGAACAATCCCTTTCCACCTTGTCCTGTCTTCAGCTGCCCTAGTTGAGCTGGCAAAATCCATTCCTGTCCACTCCTATATATTGTCTTCCCATCTCTTCTTCTGTCTACCTCTTCTTCTTTTTTCTTTCACTGTGCCCTGAAGAATTGTCTTTGCTAAACCAGAAGACCTTGAGACGTGGCCAAACCACCTTAGTTTCCATTTCTTGACCAGCGTAAGGAGTTCATCATATTCTCCAATGGCTGCTTGGATCTTCCTGCGAACCTCCTCATTGGTTATATGGTCCTTGTACGAAATGTTCAGTAACCTTCGGTAGCATCTCGTCTCAAAGGCCTGCGTTCTTTTCTCTACCTCTGCTGTCAAGGTCCATGATTCACAGGCATACAGAAATATGGAAATGACAAGGAAGCGCATAAGTTTCACCTTTGATCCAAGAGATATATTGTTATCTCTCCAAAAGTAATATATAGCAGCATTTTTTTACACAATAATATATAGCAGCAATGTAAAAAAATCTGTGTAATTAAAACTCTGAAATGAATTACTCCTAGAAATAAACTGCACATTCATCTTACAATTGCCAGCAGACAGTACTTCAAATTATTCGGCTGCATCATCTACAATTAGAAAAGACTTTTTAAAAGCGCATTTTAGGAACTAAGATCATCCACACAACATGAAACTCTACCTGTCCTTTCTACTAGTAGTACATGCATGAATGAATGAACAAGTATAACGTCTGAAAGAAATTGGCAGCAACATTTTCAAATAAATTGTCAAAATTGCACTTTAACCTTAACATAGACTACGTTCGTCGCTAATAAGCTTAATATTTCAAGCGGAAATTCCTTACAGGGTTCACTATCTGGTGTTTCCGGTCATCGGAAATCGTTGTCATTATGACTCTAGAATACTTTGATGTAAATTATAATGTCAATAACTACTGATGAGCGCTATAAAGTTTCTATAAATCATGTTTTACGATATGCCAGTCCATATTTTTTCGACTATCTACCGGTGTCACTGACATCATGTCAGTGCGGCGACATAGTCCGTCTTCTTTGCTTGTTCCATTTTAAAAAAGACCAAGTAGGGGCATAAATTTGTGCGAAATCTCAGTTAAGGTTTATCAGTATGATTTCAAGGAAGGTAACTGTTTGGTTTAAACAATATTTATTCATTCAAAAATATACATCTGAATAAATATATACTAGCCAAAACTTCTAACCGACCACTTACATTTCATCGAATTTCTTCAAAGCCCCAAATAATTTTACAGTTCTATTTACATCCCCAAATAGGCAGATATGTGAGTCAACTCAGGCATTAAAAGGTTTTACAAAATTCTTAACATTACATCCAGGATATGCCGATGTACAGAAGTACCCCCATTTTTAAAATTCACAAAATTCAGCATTTCGTTACAATTGGTGAAAAATCACTTTTTGAAATATCCAATTTACGTGAGCAAAACCACTCCATTACTAAAGCAAATGTCTGAATTAACAGATTTATGCAAAAATGAACACTCTTCCTGCATGACAATGGCGGCTTTGGGTCAAAATGTAAAAACTTACCCCACCACTCAATGCAAATTCTTGTTAATTTTGAAAATGGGGGTATCCGTATTCATCTGTGAATCCTGGATACAGTGCACTGAATAATGCTTAACCTTTTAGTGGTATGGTTTACCGACATATTCGCCTAGCTGTGGCTGTAATCTGAATTGAGAGATTGCGAATAGCATTGAGGAAAAATGATAAACACTAAGTGGTCGGTTAGAACTTTTGACTAGTATACAATATAAACAAAGAGGATCTGAACGGAAGGTCTAAGCTTATAGAGTCCATTTCCTCTGTTCTTAACTGTTTAAGGGACGGCACTTTTCTATAACAACAAGGTGTTTTATATAAGGAAAGCAAGGGAAATATTTTGAAATAAAAACGTCAGGTAATGATCAGGAACTAATACAATCAGATCCCATGTTCCGCCCTTAAAACCGAATGGGAAAGAAGTATATACACACATTGAAAGCAGTTCACAAAAGGCACGTATGGTAAACCGACAAGTAGTCATTCGCCTACTTCAACTAAAACTAAAAAGAAACAACACCCACACAACAAGTAAACGAACGCACCTACATGGACAACGAGAACGAGTTACAATAAGGAAACACAACGGAAGTACCGCCAGTAAAAGGTCGGTAATAAATTACTTGGTGGAAGGGAAAGAGGCTTTAACTAGAACCATTGCCCCTACAACTGCAATAGTTCGAAACATTAATGCTAGCTGCTTGATCCGCGTAGAGGTTCCTCAACCCATCTATGAGTAATCACCGGGTTCCAAAGAAATTACGGATGAAAACTTTAATAAATCAAAGATGAGTACTCGACAGCTACAACGTATTGCGACACCGAGAGATCCCTGTGGTGCCAAACAATACCAAACATGACATTAAATGATTTGATAATAATGAAATGAATGTGGAAATCAGAAGAATTTCAGTTTGTAATGTCATTGAAAAAAGTGGCGGAGCACGGCATTCATAGTTTACCATGCTCCGATACCTATGACCTCATTGATATGTTATCATAGCAACTAAGAAATTATATTGATGTCAAAATAATGGTATCGAGACGTCATTCCGCCAAGGTACTAAGCACAGCTGTTACAGCTGGTAATTCCTGCGGCCTCGGGCGATAGTGCATCAGTTCGTCTACAGTACCTCAGGGCGAAAGTTTTTACTGTTGTCTTAATTTGGTATGTAATAGTTGATATCATCATGATAAGAAGATGAATATGTGCTTATTTCGCATGTAGCAACTAAATAGACAAGCAGACGGATATCTCATTAACACTTGTAGCGACCCTCAATATTTGGAATAAAAAGTGTCCACATAAATTATGTATATTTAAAGAGTAACTACACTTCAGGAACTGACTGAATCAGATCCCAAACCCTATCCCTAACATCAAAGGGAAAGATTGACAAACAATAAATAACAAGTGATAAGCCGAGTCAGCAGCTCTTTCCTAAATAGATGGCAACTCAGCTATCTTTATTGAACTAAATAATTTAAACCAACAGACGGGTTACAACGGACTAAGCAAATTATATGAAAAACATTTCACAATTATTTTTACCTATTTCTATTTTTATGATAGAAGGATTAAACTGAGAACACAATAAATTAAACAGCACCGAACATAAAACAAATGCAACCGCAACAAAAGTACCGCCTTGGGACGGTCAGTAATAACTACTGGGGGGTTTATACCGGATTTACTGGGCCCAAACCTTCACCCTCACCCTCCGCTGCGGTGCACACAATTTGTTGATAGTTCGGTTCGTAAGGAGGTCCCCTAACTCATCAGAGAGTCATCACGGTCAACAATTAAGATAAAAAAAGACCGTGATGAAGCAAAGATGAGGACTCGACAGCCAAAACATGTTGAGACACCCGGAGATCCCTGGGGCGTCAGCAACACCACTGGAGTACTGGAGCAAAGGAAGACCACCAGTTGAACCCCGGTGGGCCAAGAAACAGACAAACATCCGGCCCCAACCTACTAATATATAGCTTTATGTAGGGGCTATCATAGAGTCTGAACCCCGACCCACCGGCGTGCAATTAAAGAGGACAGCAAAGTTGTCAACCGTGATTGGGTTAACCACTAAGCATGCAGACTGTCGCATTACATCTATGTTATAGCCAATGCGTTTAAATCGTATGATAATTTTCTTAAATTGATCGGGAAATTCTGTTTTCCCTACGATTTTGCGTAATTTATATACTAAGTCACCATAAAATTCAGGTTCCGATAGGCCTTGTTGCAAAAGTGACCTTAACCCTATATTATATTTAGAAACCAATTCAAAGTGTCTATGATAAAATTTAGAAAAAGCTTTCCGAAGTTTATGATACCGATACCCCTGCTGTAAAAGCGTGGCAGTCAAACTTTTATTACGAGCATTGAAGTCAGCCAGATGACTAGACACCCTAGCGAAGCGAATGAGCTGAGAAATGTAAACACCATAAGAAGTGGTGCGGGGTACATCACCATCCAAAAACGGAAAATTAACAATGTCGAAATCAAAATCATCGCGTTTGTCATAAATTTTAGATGAAACAAATCCATCTAAAATAGATAAATGTAAATCCAAAAATGGGGCCTCGGTATCAGAAGTATTTGCTTTATTTAACTGCAATTCAGCAGGATAAATTTGACTAACCATTTCTTCAAAATAAGGGTTGTCAATATTTAAAAGCTGCTTCTTCAGCCATCGCCGATCAGCAAATGGGCATACAACGTTCTTTTTTTTTCCTTCTGCGATTGAAGTCATTTTCAAGATGGTGAATGCAAGCAGTCTTTTAGTCAGTTAGTCAGATATGTTCGGTAAGTTTGTGGCTAATTTAATTAAAGTCACTATTTTCAGAGTAGTCGAGTGTTTTAGCAGTAAACGTATATATCGATGTCATGGTAATCAATACTAAATAGACAAGTTAGATGTTTATCACGATCGTTTCATCAAAGTAAATTTTATTTACGATAGAAATGTATCTCATGATTTAGTTAAAACTGCTCAGGATATATAGAAGGAGCTGTAATAAGTTTTAATAAAGATAAGTACGAAAAGATTCAAAGAAGGGAAATTGATCGTACTGAGACAAAAAGGCCGATGTAGCATATTTGTATACTCCTTCGACCTACGTGAGTACAAATTCGTTGTCCATCGACCAACTGTCAGTTGGACAGAAAGGGAAATTTGGCTAAACTGCACAATATGACATGCAAAACACGAAGGTCATTACATTGGTATTTGCATTGCTAAAGCTGACCTCAATTTCTATAGTTTCGACGAACATGTGTCACATGGCCCATCAACATCTTACAGGTGCCCGCCAAAAAGTCCCTTCCTTCACTCGGTAGGTGGCAAGTGCTGTTTAGCGGTTGTGAAAAGTCTCATTCTTCTTCTTCACCATACAGGGGTTTATTTTCCCCAAACATTCTGGTTAAACATGAGGACTTCGCTTGGAATAATCTTTAGACACAAAAAACGTGGATACAATGATCAAGATGATAGAGCCATTTGCAGACATAAATAGACAAAGCTAGGATAAATTCATTCGTGGGAGAGAAGGACACTTTTATTTATATCAAATTAGCCAGACGGATGGTCTAACATGCCTGTTTACCGAGAATAAATGTACCGCGTGGGGCATTTGGTCGTTAATCATTATTTGAGGCGCGACACGACGAGACAAACAAAGTGGCATGTGCGCCTTGCGAAGACCCAGATCAGCATGGGGCAACCACGCAGTCTGATCAGACTCTTAGCTGTGCGCTAAAACTGTTGCTAAATGTCTAAACTAGCACAATTCAGAGAGCGAAGATTCTGATCAGGATGGACGGATGCCCAGGCTGGTCTGAGTAGTCGCTGGGCGTGCATGCCACTTTGTAGGTTTTGTCGTGTGCTCGTTTTAACCAAATCAATCCCCTTTTTATTGCAAGCCGGCAGGTCGGACGTGTTGTGGATGGGATACAAAACTTTTAAACGCGGAATTAAGTTAATTAAGAAAAATTATTTGTTTGAAAAAAACAAAAAAAAACTGAATTTTTCGTTGAAAGAAATTCGGTTTGTGATGTTATTGAAAAATAGCAGTGGATAGCAACGCTGTTTGCCAGACTTCGTAACCAATGACGTCATATATCCACTACCATAGCAACTAACAATTCATATTGATGTCTAAGTGACATCATCCATACGTCATTCTACCGAAGTACTAAGCACAACAGTTGGCTATTCCATAGTTGCTATGGTAACAGATCTATGGCACCATCCCACATATAATTCGATAGGAGCATGGCATAAAGTGCATGTCATGCTCCTCTTGAATCATAAATGGTATGCTACCTGAAATTCATACAGTGGAAAAGAGTGATTTTCTCAAATCTATAACTCATTCTCAAAATTTAATTCTCTGTTTTAATTGTATCAGGTCTTGGATATTTCATACTTACATTTCATATATCCTTGTTTTATTTTTAGTACAAACAGAAGTACAAGTGCTTTAACTTTTTCATTATAGCTCTATGTATTCATGATTGTTATTCCACATTAATGGAATGTTATCTAGTTGTCTTTCTGCCCGCATAATCTTACATTCATCCTTAGAATGCAATTAACTTCACACAATCATCATTTGCTTCCGTTTACATAATCAGCTCAACGCTACAGCAACGTGATAGTGCTATATTGATGTTGAATGTATTGAAGCTGTCATTAATTAACATGAAAGAAAAAAACACGGTACCTTTTGAAGTTCTAATTTCGAAAAACAGCATGAAAAGGATATGAACTAATGATCTTTTGCATGTAAGCTTGTGTAAATTTATCTGGTTTATTTCAAGTGACTGAAAAGAATGAACACATCATTGAACGCCGAAACAATGGAATTGTCATACGATGAATGTCAGTCCAATAAATCAAGCCTCGATGAATTATTTCTATGGACACTGAAATGGGAAATTAGAAATGTTCTACGTGAACAGTTCGGTATTTTCTTACATGGTTTAAACTTGCTTTCCCGCTAGTGGCAGATGTTAAACACGCAGATATCCAAGATTAAGCTATGACGTTTGCTTTCAAAGTCTCTAAGATTGAAACGACATCAATTTGAGTTTAAGTATGTACCCGATTCTATATTCAAAACAATATTATTTTTCTGTCTAGATAACTTACTTTAATTATTTTTAGACCTTCACTGAAACATAACGTCATTTTGATTGAGTTCCGTTTGCACAGGCTTCCCGAATCTTTGTCGCCTCATTAGCCAACAATTTCGCAAACATTAATTAAGATGGTTCTTAGTTTCTAAAACAAACAAACAAACAAAGGAAAAATACATAAATTCTAAGCGCATAGATGGCTACTTTTCATAACCTGACAAACCACACTATATGAATGCGTTTCAGTGTGTCTTTGCATGTATTTAAATTTGAAATGAATTATACACCTAACACGTTAGTATTCAGTAGTAGTAAAACTTAAGCCGTCATTGCAATGAAAAGCTTAAAGGAGAGAACTATAAGATTTAGTATGGTTCGTATCTAACTCTTCATCTCCTAGTTGACCGATTTGTTATTTCAATGATTAGAGTAACAAAATTCACTCCAATACCATGTCTCCGCCTTCTTTCATGTTCACAGTTGCATAACACCGAGACGTATCGACCTTTTCAATGTCACGCTGATATTTAATTAAGCTATTTATTCAAGACTTGCATACCACGGCGTTTTAATTGACAATTAGGTATCAATGCTGCGTAACAACGCAAAATAAACAGTATCAATTCACAAACAAATATCAAGGAAATCTCAAGGAAGTGTGATACTAAAGCCTAAACAAATATGACGGATGCCTTGTAGATTTGGTTTGGAAGGGCGGTACTTTCGTTGCGGTTGCATTTTTTTATGTTCGGTGCTGTTTGATTTATTGTGTTCTCATTTTAAGCCTTCTATAATAAAAATAGAAAATAGGTAAAAATAGTTGTTAAATGTTTTCGTACAAGTTGCTTAGTCTGTTGTAACCCTTCTGTTGGTCTAAATTATCTAGTTCAGTAAAGATAGCTGAGTTGCCACCTATTTGGGAAAGAGCTGCTGACTCGGCTTATCACTTGTAACTTATTGTTTGTTGCGATGTCTTTGTCAATTTTTCTCTTTGATGTTGGGGATAGGGTTTGGGATCTGATTCAGTCAGTTCCTGAAGTGTAGTTACTCTTTGAATTTTTATTCTGAAGCTAATATCAGTAGGTATGTCCGAAAGCCAACCCAGCCAAGACTTAGAAGCTAAGGGACTCAGATACGGTACATGTATGTACAATTCCAGGGCTGGAAGACGATTACATATACATAAAAACTAAACAAACCATCTACAATGCAGCGCGGATTGGCACGATCATTTGTGTATTCAGGAAGGAAAGTCGCAGAAAAAACTGGGTTAAAGATGTTTTTGATCTCCGCGATGAGAGGCGGAATTGAAAACGATGTTTAAGGAAGCATACGAAGCGAATTAATACAAGGTAGCTTACGAGAGAATTCGGGAGGAGCTGAAGGAAACGTAGGAGGACTGATTAGATTTTCAGAGTGCAGAGATCGAAGTTTACATGTATAAAAGCAGCAGAGAAAGAGAATACCAACCGTAGAATGATATAACTTCAGAGAATAAGGAGAGGTCCACACGAGTAGATAACACACCAACAGAACTTGTTCAAGCAGGCAGAGAGACAATATCAGTGCAACTTTGGTTCCTGCACTTAAACACGCGATTAAAGGTACAGCCATAGATGAAGTGAATATGATTGGCAGCATTAGGGAATGGGTCAGGACACACAAAATGACAAAAGTTCACGAAAGACACACATGATAAACCGAATGAACAGCTCTTTGCAAAAAGGTGCTAATTTAGCTACCCTTATTATAAAACAGCAACAACTTTATTTTTATTTTTTTTTTGCGAGTAAAAAAAACAAAACAAAAATAAAAGGCAGAATGAACAGCTATTCATGTGACTCTATTGTTCCAGACCATAGACAAACAGACATAAAAATAATATCAGTGGAACCGATGAATGCTCCCCGAATATCCTGGCGAAGGAGAGACCCCTGTGTAAACATAATGCACTTAGAATAAGATTTACAGGGTAAATGGGAAATTTATGCAAGGGCAGTTAATTCTAACAGTAGGTATTTCAGAGTTGTTTTCCTTGTTCGCGATACGTTGCCACAATGAGATACACAATACTATTAAATTTCATTAAAATACATATATTCCCAATGGTTAAAGAGTTATGGAGTAACGACAGAGTGTAAAAACATGTTAAAGATGTTACCAAGGAAAGGCTTCAATAACAGTACAGGCTTATAGAAAAAATCTTTGCGAGAAATGAAGACACAGTAACAAACACAGCAGCAGATTCTGTGTTAAATATGGTAGGTACAGGTAAAATGACAGCTCAACCAAAGCAGCAACGAGACATAGCCAAAGGGTTTAGCGCTTTCGTGATAAACAATTACAATGATAACCGTAGAATAAATTTGGCAAACGTAGAGTGTCCTTTTCAAAACATGAACACACTAGGCGCTATAAAATCAATTTCTAGCAGATCAGTACCTTTTCACGGATATCAAATTATCAGTCAAATGCACAAATAGGCCTGTCTATAGTAAGGTATTGTAAGGCGGGTCTTCGCGTAGGACCTGTAGTCGTTTATCAGGTGGTTTGATTTATAACTCTTCAAACTACAAACTTGGTGTTGTTACAAGCTATATTGATTTACGACATGTCTGCTTTCGAATCGCTATCGTTCAGTTGGATTAGTTTTTGTTTCTTGAACATTTTTGAACGTTTATAGAGTTTGATATAAAATAAAAGCGATACAAGTAAACTGAGCCAGACCCCGAGAAATTTACAAATTGATTCATCTATTTGATAAGTATAGACTCGTCCTCTGGGTTGTCTAATATTTCGTGAGAGTACAGCTGGCAACACTTTCCGTACTATTTGATAACTATGAACTGTGAATGAGTAATCATTCAGGGTGAACAACTGTCATTTTCAGTTTTTCATCTCTTCTCAATGGGGATCAACTCTTTCAGGGAATAATTAACTCCCTAGGAAAAATGTTCCTTTAAAAGTTGGCCGCCACGGGTGCATGTTTTTCCTTTAAGAGTTTACTCAAAGTTTGGAAAAGCTACGTCGTCCAATAAAGCTAAGTGGAAGTACAAAAATTATTTCCCTTGGTAAAAGTGGCAGGAAGGACATAGTTTAAAACCAATACACCTTAATACTAAACACAAGTTACCTATAATGCAGAAAAATGTATTTAGCAGACAAAATCATGTCAACTTTCATAATGAATATACTTTTGTAGGAAAAAAATCAGTTTAAATAATATATGTACTCTTACATTAATTTAATATTTATTTATTAAAATAAACTTTAATATAACTACGTCTTGCGAAACAATATCTTTAAAATAAACAGTTGTCTTTTCCCTCGTCAGCAAAGCCACTGACTTGATCAATGCAGATTGATCTAAATCTTCACAGGCTCTAATGCATTAGTTGCAGGTCCCAACTCAGCAGCGATAGCTTCAAACTCGCGACAATTGATGTTTCTCTGCCAATAATCATGAAGCAATAATGACATTTTAACGACTATCTGATGTCATATCATGGCAGGAAACTGTTGTTTAATGTTCTTTCGGAAGCAGTGAGAATTGCGTAAAAATACGGTTTAAAGTCCATAGTATCAGTATGTGTTTCACCAGCGAAACATTTATAATTGTCGAAGAACAATAAATAAACACTGCTGGGTTATTCCACAAGAGAGAGAAATAAAAAAACTTTGAACATTTATGCATTGTTAAAATTCAATTTAGTCTCTGTACGTACGCAGACTTATGCGAGCCCTTCCTGCTAGAATCAACTGTCTATTGATGTATCTTGTATAAGCGTATCTACATGTATACAAATTTTAGTGCAACTAGAGGAATATTCAAGACTCTGATCCATCTGATGTGGCATATATACCGATAAGAACTGTCACAGTCTACATTTTGCTAGAGGAAAATCGCGCCTGACCTGGCAGGCCCGTCGCCGGCTCATGAAAAGTGGTCCGGCCACGTAGTCCTTTGGTACATATGGGGGCAGGATAAGTGCTACAATGTAAGTGCTGTAAATGCCCTGTTCCAAATGGGGTTCGGGGCCTCCCCTGAGAACTTCATTTTTATATGAGAATTCTGTATGTGCGTTGCATCTTTGTGCGTGTTTGGTTAATGTTTTCAAAGTAATAAGATAGGCAATGATAAGGAATTAATACAATCAAATCCCACATCCCGCTCTCAACGCCAATAGGGAAAGAAGCACAAGGAAAAATTGACACAAGTTCACGAAAGACACGCAAGGAAGACCGAATGAGAAGCTCTTTCCCATACAGGTGGTCATTCAGCTACTCTAATCAAAAACAGCATTAACGTCTATTTTTATCTTATATTTTATTTTTAACTTACAAAACAAAAAAGGCAGTTGGGGTAGAAAAACAGGCGACCAAACCGCAAAAGAACATAGACAAGCGGACACAGCACAATGTAGCATCAAGGAACCACAACAGAAGTACCGCATTGGAACGCTCAGCAAAAGATTACTGGGGAACTTAAAATGTTTTACTGGTACCAAACCTCGCCCTCTGCTACTGCAGTGGTTCGAAACTTTGAGTTACTAGCTGTTTGGTCCGCTTGAAGGTTTCCTAACCCATCAAATAAACATCATAGGAAACAAACAAATCACGTATAAGACCTATGATCACAGTATCCGAACGCACTGTACCATTTCTTCCGGTTTTCATAGCGTTGAATCGAGAGTACAAAATTCGCTAATAACCGGTAGTCGGAAATCATTGTTTTCAGATTTTATCCGGAATCTGCTGCGTCAGTTATAATTATTCAGCTTCGAAAATGTAAAGATGTAAGTTGAATATAATTTGCTCTTCGGCCTTTTACTTATTGCCCTGTACAACGAAAACCTCATGGCCGTCACAGAAATTTTATTCCCAACAGCTAGTTTGTGTCGTGCAAGACCTAGCTATCGTCCTATCAAAACTAACAAACTGTAGATTTATAACGCCTTCCGTTTATTTTAAAGATTTTTATAAAACATGTATGAAAAGGCTCAAAATGGTTTTAGAATCATGTCAAGGGCGATTTGAATACTGTACTCATTACTATCTACCCATACACGTAGATACAGGTCAATGTTTAACAAGTCGTCCAACCATTCTGCACAGGACAACACACTTAAATGGCTCTGCAAGGATTAATCATGCCGTGTGTATCTTCATGTACATTTAATCGTGTCAAAAGACATAAATTGTCTAATACCGGCTCATTGTTTTAGGAGATTAAGTCAACATATTTTATACCTAAATGCATTACCGCTATCTTACGACAGAAAACATTAATAAGAGTTTTAATAGGCTCATTGCTTTGGTTTGACACTGCATGGGCTAGTCTCTTCGCATAACAATCATATCTTTCAACTTCTATAGATTCGTCTGAATAACATCATTAGGGGAGCGTGTGTGTAAGGGGGGGGGGGGGGGGGAGGGGGGTTAGGGGTCCATCTCTAGGTATGCTAAATGCTATTAGAACCAATACGCGCATTTTTCTCTTTCATTACATATTGTTCCTTTTTTCTGTTTAATTTTATTTTAACAGACGGCATGATGTGTTGCAATAACGGAATGTTTGACAGACAGGCTTTTGTTAAGATGTGCTCCCTACAAAACCGTTAAAGTATATCTGAATGCCATGAGACTGCCAAATAAATTCTTATCACTTAAGGTCTCAGATTAAATGCATTTATCATGTCTTCACAGACATTTGAGTGAAATATGCTTAGAATTTGAAAGTCATTGAATTGCCACAGCAACAAAGCAACCAGACATTTGATTAAACGCAATTTAATATTCGTTGTTCCATTTACAGTAGGGTATGACGAATTTTAAGTACCTACAACGTAATACTAAAATCGAGGTCACCAGTTTCTCAGCTAGACAATTATTGATCGTATATCTTAATTTCTGTTTTATTATCAAACCTTTGAAAAAAAAATGCATAAAATGGACTCGGACAGGCATCTAGACATTTATACGAACTGTAGGAAGCAGATCTTACAGCGTTTCCTCGTTGTGTTAGGGTCGAATCGGGTAACTTCGTAAAGCGGGTAAATGCGTACATACCGTTGCAAACAGTGAAAATCCAGATGAGACAGACGGCTAATAATGATCCGTCTCATCAGATTTTCACTATTTGCCTTGTTTTAGGTTTGTTTTCATTCCAAACAACTGACATATACAGGAAATGTTGCCACTGTCCGAATATACCTGTTGTCCGAATTTACCTGCCTTGACCCGATATGCAATAAGTCACATACCCACCTTCCACACGCAACATTATATGGTGTACAGGAATATGTTCCGCAAATCTCTAATAAACTATGTATACACCGCAGATGTTATACAGCCATTTCGGTTACTTTAAGTCTGTTCATGACCAGTTATGAAGTGTGCAACTCAGTCCACCCCCCCCCCCCCACACACACACCAAGAACAGACCTAAGCAGAATGCCATTTTCAAAATGACCCAGAATGACCTCAATGAAAATGTTGGTATGTCACACCAGTCATGAACATGCAATCAGAAAACGTTTAGTGCATTTCAGTAACCCTTTAAATTTAGGACACCAAAAAACTATGAGGTTTTGTCTATTGACTAGTCAATTGTTTCTTTGTCATGGGCTAACTTTAGCCTATAGGGCTTAAAAATACAAATTAACTTGAAAACTTGATGTTACTGTTCGTGTGAATACAGAATATAGAAAAATCAGACGAAGAAATGCTTTAGTCTAACAATTCCACAACGGACAACCATTATGTGTTAATGTAACTCTCGTTAGCCAATGTCCCTAGTGCAAGGACTGGAGTCCAGGGGCCGTATTCATAAAGCCACTTAAGTCGTTGCTATGCTGTTGCTAAGGCTATATATCTATAAAGGAGATTCCCTACAACTATGAAATTTGCTCTGGAGGAACAGTCTTTGTAAGACTGTTCCCCCAGAACAAATTTCATAGTTGTAGGGAATCTCCTTCAAAGAAATTTAGCCTTAGCAACAGCATAGCAACGACTTAAGTGGCTTTATGAATACGGCCCCAGATTTCTCCGTCGATCATTCAGTGATGTTATGCACTTCATATTTCTTCGAACGTGTATTATTACTAATCATTAAGAAAAGTGAACACTTAAGCGAACATTTACTTTAGGGTATTGCAGTCTCGGTAATAAGTATTTGCATCCTAACTTCTCAACCTTTTAAGACACAATTGTATGGTCCCAAAACGAAAACACAGGTACCCTCGTGTTGCACGTGTTAAGACAAAGTGGAATATTTATAATCATTAATAAAGAGAGAGGAACAGGGACAGAGAGGAGAAAAAGAGGGTAGCAACTTTAAAGCATATACTAGTAATCAAAATACACGTTTTGTAATTTGACCATTGAGATATCAGAGGGAGCCAGCTACCTCTAAAGCCACGCCAAAATACAGTCAACTTTATGAGAGGCGTACTTTTAATATATGCCGACATTTTGTTACTTCTAACTTTGCTGTATAATCCTTACTCTTTACACGATGCTAACCAGGGGCCGTATTTATAAAACGACTTAAGTGGTTGCCATGCTGTTGCTAAGGCTGAATTTCGAATAAGGAGATTCCCTACAACTATGAAATTTGCTCTGAGGAACAGTCTTTTTCAAACTGTTCCTCCAGAGCAGATTCCAGAGTTGTAGGGAATCTCCTTCATAAAAATGCAGCCCTTGCAACAGCATAGCAACCACTTAAGTCGTTTTATAAATACGGCCCCAGTTCCTCAAAACTGGTCAGAATAACTTCAAATACACTGTTGAGCCCATTTTGGAACTGATTCACAAGGCTGTTGCCAACGAGTGACTATGATGCATCTATAGATATAAGTAATTCAAGATTGCACTTAATTAACATTTCGGCGATGAGGACACAGCCATATGCAAATACAGCGTATCAAAATTTCCCTTACTGGTAACAGTTCTTAACCCATTAATGCCTATCGTCCAAATATGGGACATAGGCAAACAGTGCAGACCTAGATCAGATGGGAGTGGGTAGGGGCTTAAACCGGTTCCATCGCCCTGTGTTCTGTTACGGTTCATAAAAAATATATTTTTCAGTCCGTGTATCTGTCAGCGGAGCAAAACTAATGGAATACGCCGATGTTGCAACTCTGGATGCTTTTATATTCGGTGCTGTTTAATTTATTGTGTTTTCATTTTAACCCTTCTATAATAAAATTGTTTTGTTTTCGGTGCTGTTTAATTTATTGTGATCTCATTTTAAGCCTTCTATAATAAAAATAGAAAATACTTAGGTAAAAATAGTTGTTAAATGTTGTTCGTATAATTTGCTTAGTCTGTTGTAACCCTTCTGTTGGTCTAAATTATTTAGTTCAGTAAAGATAGCTGAGTCGCCACCTATTTGGGAAAGAGCTGCTGACTCGGCTTAACACTTGTAATTTATTGTTTGTTGGGATGTCTTTGTCAGTCTTTCCCTTTGATGTTGGGGATAGGGTTTGGGATCTGATTCAGTCAGTTCCTGAAGTATAGATTCTCTTTAAATTTTCAACAATATTTTAAGTTAAATGGCCAAAATGCAGATTCTCATCAGACTGCCGCTTACCTGCTGTCTGATAAGGGTCTTTACTAGTCACTCAGGTACCAATGGTCTAATGGTAATTGTCAGTAGGTACACTAGGGGAGAGTCGGGTAACTTCGGACAGGCTGGTAAATTCGGACTTATCATGGCAAACAGTGAAAATCCAAATGAGATGGCTCATAATGAGCCGTCTCATCAGGATTTTCACTGTTTGCCCGGTTAATTTTGTTTTAATTCCAAACAACTGACATATATAAAGGAAACAATGTCACTGTCCGAATTTACCCGCTGTCCGAAGTTACCCGACTCTCCCCTACGTCTTTTCCCAGACCACTTCAGTGCTGAAAGGAGACCAGACAAAAATTTACTTAAGTTTGTATTACTGAAATAACTTTTATGTAAAACTCTTAATAACTTTAAACAAATTATTGACATTCTCAATAAGTATCTCATAGAAACTAAATCTACCTCTTTGTTTAATTAGAATTCATTATAACAGAGTCATCTATCCATACATAGAAACAACCTGAACATGATAATTTAAAATTTATTTAAATTTATTTAGTGCGTTAACCTTTTCATAAAATAACAATATTGAAAGGATACAAAAGGAAGTGGTCAAATTAAAGTCTTAAAGAGTTCCTTCTAAAGTACCAAATCGTAAGTCCGAACTCATAAGTCGTTTAAACATTGACAAATCCGGAATATTCTAGATACATAGACATGGACCCAAACAGAGGTGTGATCAGGTGCTGGCAAGTACTACGCATCACATACCTATTATAACACACCTGCCATAAATATGCATTAGTGGAAAAAGTCAGTGAAAATGAGAGTCCGGTATTTGGAAGCCTAAGTAAGCTTCGGCTAAGGCCATCAAATCGGAAATTAGTTTAGCAACGGCCACATTGTAGGAATCAATGAGGTCAAGCTGTCTCTCATTAAACACGCCTGGTAAACTATCACAGGTACCTCCGCGGAGGTACCGATAAAAAGTTGTGACAGGCATCCGGAGCTACCTGTGATGGCCCAAAAATATAAAAAAAAATGGGTAGGTATTCGTCTTTTTTGATAAGATACATAATAACCAGGGAGTTTATTGAAAATCAAAGAATGCTATTCGACCCTTATATACATTTAGTTTTGTCACACAATATATCCCCGGGAACTTTACATATATACGGAAGATAAGTGGCTTCAAGTTCAGTCGAAAGTACTCAAAACAGGCAAAAATCAGTTGTTTTGGGTCCTAAATGCACTTTTCTTGCATAAGAATCTGTTTATCTGGACACACTAACGTAAAGTAAACCACCTTGCCCAAATATAAATGCCGATAAACTCAAAATAAGGCTGGATTCTGTAAAAACAACAACTTGAGGCGCCTCTGACGACATGGAGGTGCCTGTGACGTTAGAAAATATAGCGAAAATCTGAAGATTTATTGCGGTTGCAAATATTGATATTTTTCATCTCTAGACCACTGCCTTGAAAGAATCATTCATTCAACGTCGCAATAATCTACCATAATGCATATATCAAGCACATTTTTGTTAAAACGACAGACAATGATCATGTACTTATTCAATCAGATTCTAAATCCTGCTCTCAAAACCAAGATGGAAGTTAGTATACATTGACAATAGTTCATAAAAGACTCGCATGGTAAACCGAATAAACAACTCTTTCGCAGACTGGTGACCATTCACCTACCCCAAACGAAAACAACACTTACTTCTGTTTTTACCTGTTCTATATTTTAAATTATAAACCAAAACAGAAAGCAAAGTGGGCAGCTGTACAAGTGACCTTATTGCTAGAAGACTACAGACAAGCGGACACAAGGACACGATACATTGATGCTTCACAACAGAAATCCGAAATGCAAAGCATATTATCTCGAAGAGTTATTGCCCGTTTCGTTTCCATATCTGTTAGTGAAACATTGACGAGTTGTACGTAGCTGTTGAAAATTTTCTGCCTAATTCAGTGTTTGAATAGTTACAAAATGCGCTTAAATAAGAAGCAACGTTTTTATAAATGGTGCCGAGGTTCCGAAAGGATCACCACTATAGATACCTGTACGTGTATGCCTAGTGACGGGTGTCGGTAATTTTGACACATTTGACACCATACGCGTAGCTGGCATGGCGTGTGACCTCGACAATTTCTAACGAGTTGGAATGACTCACAGGCAGCACCTCCCGATCATAGTCATCACTATTCACAAAAACGTTGACTCTTATTTAAGCGCGCATTTCATAACGATTCTAACACTGAATTAGGCTGTTAATTTTCAGCAACTATGCGCAATTTGTCAATGTTTGACTAACAGAAGCGGAAACAAAATGGGCAATAACTCTTTTGGGTGGTGTTTTATGAATTTTAACATGGAATTTCTTATATACGCATTATGATAGCTTATTGGGGCGCTGAATGAATGATTCTTTCCAGGCAGTGGTCAAGAGAAGAAGTATGTCAATATTTCCAGCTGCAATAACCATTCAGATTTTCACTATAATTTCTTACATCACAGGCACCTCAACGCCATTGCAGGCACCTCCAGCTGTTGTTTTGAAAAATCAAGCTTTATTTGTAGTCAATCGACATTGATATTTGGGCAAGGTGGTTACCTTAACATCAGTGTGTCGAGAAAAACAGATTCATATGCAAGATCACTGCATTTAAGACCAAAAAACGGCCGAATTCTTGATGTTTTGAGTACTGTGGGCTGACACAAAAGCCGCTTCAAAAGTCGTATCTTTGGTAAATATTGAAAGTTCTCGGGGGATGTGATGTGTGACAAAACTTTATGTCTAGAAGGGTCGAATAGCATTTTCTGATTTTTAATAAACTCCCTGGTTATTTTGTATTTTGTCAAAACAGACGAATACTACCGTTTGTTGTCATTTTTCTGTCAGTCACAGGCAGCTCCAGATGCCTGTCACAACCGATAATCAGTTCCGTCGCCGGAGGTACCTGTGATAGTTTACCAGGCGTGATTAAAGGTTTTAACTGGCGACAGAATCTTTACTTTGTGATAACCCTATGTCAACAGTTTACGGGTGAGTAGCTTCCTTTTTTCAACAAAATCTTGATATTTGAAACAGTATGGCCCATGTTCCTTCTTTCGAATGTGTCATCTGCTCTTGATGGAACTCTTTTTAGATTTTGATTTACCTAGCATAGCGGACTAGCTGAGAGACATAAACTCCGTTTGCAGGCGACGAAGGGATATTACTACTCAAAAATGGAAAGTTAACTATGGAAAATTTGTCATCAAGCCTAATAACAAGCTTTTCATTCTCAATATAGAGATACCATCTAAGTATGGGGTACTGTGGTATCCTTAATTTCAAGTTCACATGGATAGATGAGGTAAATAAACTCCAAAATCGTCGGGTTATTCGGAGATAGAACATCATCAATGTACCTGTAGGTGAGCTTGTGCAAGGTGCTTCTATCACCCGCCCTTAAGAGTCCCTGTATAAACTCTGCCCTTACAAAAGTAAGTCATTGACTTATTTTAAAATTAGATTCTGTCTCCTAAACCTCATATACAATCAGTTTTACTTTCGGTTGACTTTAAAGTTTACTTTAATTCACTTTTAAATATTCGATAAAAAATAGACTAAGTAATTTTAATCTATGAAGGTTGTCATTAACAACCAACCCGACACACAAAATGTTTTATTTAGTGAAATTTTCATTCGCCACCAACGCTAGCTGAAAAGGTATTCGATTTTAAGGTTACAAGAATTCGCTCAGTGATACCAAAGGAAATAAAAGATAAAATAAAATAAAATCTGCACTATTGTAAATTATGGGAAGACTTTTTCGGCCGCTACACGGCACTTAAAACCATCTGCAGTGAAGTCAAATAAAGTATATTCGAATTGCCCTTTAAGACAAAGAACACACGCAAGAGTGAAAACCGGAGTCACGGTTTCATAGTAGCGGCGACACGACAAAACCAACAAAGTGGCATGTGCATCTAGTGAAAAATCAGGTCAGCCTGTGCATCCGCCCAGTCTGATCAGGGTCTTCGCTGTCCGCATGAAGCTAGCTTAGTCCCTTAGCTACACAATGTACCATTTAAGCGCCCGACGAAAACTATGATCAAATTGGGCGGATACCCAGATTTATCTGAGTCCTCGCCGGGCGCAATGCTACTTTGTTGGTTTTGTCGTGTCGCGTTTCAGTTATAGATGGATGGATGGATGGATGACTTTCGATTTTACGTCATATCTTATAGTATTTCAGTTATATGAGGACAATGGGTGGATGATAATGAAAGACTGTGTGCAATGGAGCTCAGTTTACGATTGAAAAGATTCCCGCCTACAGAGAGGCTCGAACCCAGGGCCATGATGGAATGGAAAACTAGAGATCCACACCACCATCCCCGGTCAATTTATTACCGATCGTCCCAAGACAATGCTACATGTAATTTTCTTACTACTAATTTGATCAAAGCGACTGAGCGATGAAAAAAGACACTTCTTAGTAACAGCATCAAGTTTCTGGTATGACTTTAAACAATATTCACCACTCAACTAAGGGTAACTGCTCGTATTTCGCTTTTAATGGAATTATTGAAACAGCCTGTAATAGAATGCGTCCTCTTTCATGCATGCAGACGCACAACGTTGTAAGAGTGTAACCTTTTTAATGTCAAGCTGATATGAGCCGCGACACGAGAAAACCAACAATGTGGTTGAGCGCAAAGCGTAGACTCGGATCAGCCTGGGCATCCGCCGATTTTGATCAGACTCCTCGTTAAGTGTTCAAAGGGTAGCTTAGAGTCTAAGCTACCTCCATGCGGACAGCGAAGACTCTGATCAGACTGGGCGGATGCCCAGGCTGATCTGAGTCTGCGCTGGGCGCACAACCACATTGTTGGTTTTGTCGTGTCGCGGCTCATATTATAATTGCGTCATTATTCATTTTGTAAAGTACGCTGAGTTTTCAGTGGCGAGAGGAATAGCTACTGTTCCGGGGCAACATGTAGATGTACGAGTATTTCTTTTGTTTACAGTTCTGTTAATTTCATCGAGGATATCACTTCTATCTTCGATTTACGTCGGAACGGTGTGGCTATGGATGTGAGATGGTTATAATATGTCCGACAGCGAAAAAGGACTGACATGAATGAAAAGGGAACACAGTTGATGTTGTTAGGGTCATATACGAGTCTTCTTACAGGTACTACTGACCATTCCAACGTGATAAATAAAATTGCCCGGGGAAAGGTTATGATAGATGTTATAGATAATGATTAAGTAATATAAAGTACAAAGAACTCAGATTTTTTTATAAAGTAGAATTCAACAGACACTCTGAAGGAAAAAGAAATGTAAAATTAAGTAATGAACAGTTCATGAATTCATAAATAAAAAAATAAAAGTAATAATTATAATAATAAAATTAATAGACAAGTGTAGCCAACAGATTGATCACTGCCGCAGAACCAAATACGAGGATGGTCCGGTGCGCACGTAAAATCGATTTTAGCCATCTCCCTTTTTTCCACCACCCTCCAACATCCCCCCACCCCCCCCCCCCCCCCACACACACATAATATAAATAAACGTATAACAGTACTGATTGTTACGAGGGGCAGCGTTCGTGGTGATTTACTGTAATTATGTTTTTATTGTTCGTAGGTTTTCTAGTAGCCTTTGACTTTTTGTACATTATTTAGAGTAGCCTCGTTGCCATCTGCTGGGAAAGAGTTGCCTTGTTGTCTTCTTGCTCGTCTTCTTTTGCTTTTTTTGTACCGTCTTTATGTTTTTTTCCCTTTGGTGTTTAGTGCAGGATGTGATATGCGACTATGTCAGTTCCAATCAGAACACCGCTCGGCCAATTCCATGATCCACGGAATTGGCCGAACGGTTTTCTGATTGTGTCGGTTTCTGATCGTTGCCTGCTTTAAGACTACAAAGACTACATGTCTTTAAACAGCTTGTAGCAATTGCAAAGGGTATCCTAGATTGTCCAGTGTCAGTAGTGAGTTCCAAACTTATCCGTGAGCGAAAAAGACATGTTCGTCAACCTGTAACCCACGAGCGTTAGAGAGTGGATTATCGATCGTATAGACGGACATACTATGTAAATTCTCATTATGACATAATAATAAGTCTAGACCTTGCACATTGCGAGGTATGTCATGATAAAAATTTGGGTATTTTGGAAATGTGACATAACACGAGTAAATATATGGAAGCATAAAAACATCCTAACTTAATAGTAACATAGACTGCTGGCGCCTGACACCCGTTCCGGGACATCTTGGGTCGGGCCCATCGTGGTTTGCCTGATACGTTTCTTCTGCTCCAGAATTAGAAAGTTGCTATTTCTGTGAGTGCTTATATTGTTTTATCTAAGTTTTAATTTTTAGTTTCGTTTGCAGGGATATTACTACTCAAAACTGGAAAGTTTACTATGGGAAATTTGTCATAAAGCCTAATAACAAGCTTTCTATACTCAATATAGAGATACCATCTAAGTGTGGGGCACTGTGGTATCCTTAATTTCAAGTTCACATGGATAGATGAGGTCAATAAACTCCGAAATCTTCGGGTTATTCGGAGATAAAACATCATCTATTTACCTGTAGGTGAAGTTAAATTTCCTTGCAAGTTCTATTACCCGCTGTTAAGAGAGTCCCTGTATAAACTCCGCCCTTACAAAAGTAAGTCATTGCCTTATTTTGATTCTGTCTCATAAACCGTATATACAGTCAGTTTTACTTTCGGTTGACTTTAAATGTTACTTTAATTCACCTTTAAATATTCGATAAAAATACTATACTACGTAATTTTAATCTATGATGTTTGCCCTTGAAAACCAACAAGACACACAAGAGGTTTTATTTAGTGAAAACTTCATTCGCCACCAACGCTATCTGAATAGGTATTCGATGTTAAGGTTACAAGAATTCGCTCAGTGATACCAAAGGAAATAAAAAAAAAATCTGTAAATTATGGGAAGACTTTTTACGGCCGCCACACGGCACTTAACACCAGCTGCAGTGAAGTCAAATAAAGTATATTCAAATTGCCCTTTCAAAGAACACACGCAAGACTGAAAACCGGAGTCACTGTTTCATAGGAGCGGCGACACGGCAAAACTAACAAAGTGGCATGTGCATCCAGCGAAGAATCAGGTCAGCCTGTGCGTCCACCCAGTCTGATCAGGGTTTTCGCTGTATGTATGATCTAGCTTAGGCCCTTAGCTACCCTTTAAACGCCTGATGAAGACTATGATCAAATTGGGCGGATGCCCAAGCTTATCTGAGTCTTCGCCGGGCGCAATGCTACTTTGTTGGTTTTGTCGTGTCGCGTTTCAGTTATAGATGGATGGATGGATGACTTTCGATTTTACGTCATATCTTACAGTATTTCAGTCATATGAGGACGATGGGTGGATGATAATGAAAGACTGTGTGCAATGGAGCTCAGTTTACGATTGAAAAGATTCCCGCGTACAACAAGGTTCGAACCCGGGACCATGCCCAGTTATAGAAAAGGGATAAGAATAGATGTTATATTTAAAAATAGTTAGTTTTCAAGTGTTCTGACGCAACATGACGGACCTAGGGCGAGGGTTAATGGAATGGAAAACTAGAGTATCCACACCACCATCCCTGGTCAATTTATTACCAATCGCCCCAAGACAGTGCTACATGTACCTTTCTTACCACAAATTTGATCAGTGCGATTGAGCGATAAAAAAGCCAATTTTTAGTAACAGCATCAAGTTTCTGGTATGACTTTAAACAATATTCACCACTCAACTAAGTGTAACTGCTCGTATTTCGCTTTTAATGGATTTAATCAAACAGTCTGTAATAGAATGCGTCCTCTTTCATGCATGCAGACGCACAACGCTGTAAGAGTGTAATCTTTTTAATGTCAAGCTGATATTCTAATTGCGTCATTATTCATTTTGTAAAATACGCTGAGTTTTCAGTGGCGAGAGAAATAGCTACTGTTCCGGGGCAACATGTAGATGTACGAGTATTCCTTTTGTTTGCAGTTCTGTTAATTTCATCGAGGATATCACTTCTTTGATTTACGTCGGAACGGTGTGGCTATTGACCTGAGATGGATATAATATGTCCGACAGTGAAAACGGACTGACATGAATGAAAAGGGAACACATTCGATGTTGTTAGGGTCATATATGAGTCTTCTTACTACTGACCATTTCAACGTGATAGATAAAACTGCCCGGGGAAAGGTCATAATAGATTTTATAGATTAAGAAATATAAAGTACAAAGAACTCAGATTTTTTTATAAAATATAATCCAACAAATACTCTCAAGGAAAAAGAAATGTAAAATTAAGTAATGAACAGTTCATGAATTAATCAATTTAAAAAAAAGGTTATAATTATAATAATAAAATTAATTGACAAGTGTAGCCAACAGACTGATCGCTACGGCAGAATCCAAGGCGAGGATGGTGCGCACTTAAAATCGATTTAAGCCCTCTCTCTTTTAGCCACCACCGTCTAACATTCCCCAAACCACCCCCTCCCCCCAACCACCCCCACCACCATCCCACCCCACCCACGCACACATTAAAAAACGTATAACAGTACTGACTGTTACGAAGGACAGCTTTTGTGGAGATTTACTGTATCATTGTTCGCCGGTTTTCTATTAGCCTCTGACTTTTTGTACATTATTTAGAGTAGCCTCGTTGCCATCTGCTGGGAAAGAGTTGACCTCTTGTTTTCTCTCTCGTCTTTTTTTTTCTTTTTGTACGGCTTTATGTTTTCTTTTCCCTTCGGGTTTTAGTGCAGGATGTGATATGCGACTGTGTCAGCTCCAATCAGAACACCGCTCGGCCAATTCCGTGAATCCACGAATTGGCCGAACGGTTATCCGATTGTGTCGGTTCCTGATCGTTGCCTGCTGTAAGACTACAAATAAAAATCTTAAAATGTTCCTTCAAGAGCAGTGAATACATACAGAAATAGGAACATGGGCCAGACTACGTAGTTTCGGCTAATAAAGCCTCGTCAGTGGCCCTGACAATATCTGGAACGAAACCAGAAAAAAACATACTGTAATTTCTTAATTTTAATTGGGCAGTCGAATCAAAGACTGATTAGTTTTAAAAGGATCCGAATAATATAAAATACGATGATCTAGAATAATAGTCTAAATCTATCTCAAATTTTAGATTTCTCAGAATCTATCCTCTGATCTCAAAGGATGTAAATGAAATATAATCTGCACTATGGATGATGTACGTGGAGACGTTTTACGGCCTCCACACGGCACAAGACAACATTTCATTAAACCGCTTGTAGCAATTGCAAAGGGTATCCTAGATTGTCCAGTGTCAGTATTCCAAACTTATCCGTGGGCGAAAAAGACATGGTTCGTCCACCTGTAACCCACGAGCGTTAGAGAGTGGATTATCGATCGTATAGACGGACATACAAAGTAAATTCTCATTATGACATAAATATTAGTCTAGACCAGGTATGTCATGATAAATATTTGGGTACTTTGGAAATGTTGCATAACGCAGATAAATATATAGAAGCATGCTTAATAGTAGCATAGACTGCTGGCGCCTGACACCCGTTCCGGGACATCTTGGGTCGGCTAATCGCGGTTTACCTGATAGGATTTTTCTGCTCCAGAATTTGAGAGTTGCTATTTCTGTGAGTACTTATATTGGTTTTATCTAAGTTTTAATTTTGATTTTTATGTTCCTGGGATATTACACTTATGAGTTAGGAACCTTCCACGCAAACCGAACAACTAGGCGTCTGATGAACCAAAGCAGGACCAAGGGCTCGACCGCAAACCGGTCAAGTCCCCCCCCCCTCCAGTGATTTCATTGCTGTCCGTACCAAAGCTACACTCCTATTTTGGTTCTTCTTAGTTGTTTCATCTATTGTTTGTCTCTTTGACTGTTTTGATATATGATTTGTTATATTAAGGCTAGCCCTGACATTAAAGAATTGAAAATAGGTAAAAATAGATGTTTAATGTTTTACGTATAATTTGTTCTTATTGCCAGGGTTAGTGTTTTTTAAGACTGTTGTGCGGGCGGTGGTTGTCTTTGTTGGGTTGAACAAGTAAGTATCTGATGAACCAAGGCAGCACAAATGGCGAAGATCGGTCGACCACACACCGGTTAAGTCACCCCCGGTACCTTCATTACTGGCCGTCGGAAGACGGCGGTTCTGTTTTGGTTCTTCTTGGTTGTTTTTTTGTGTTGTTGGCTGCTATGTCTGTTATTGATATATTGTTGGTGATGTTAAGGCCACCTTCATTGGAAATGGCTGTTAACATGCCTGCTGCTGATGATGTCTTTGGTGCTGACTAATTTTGTGTTGTCCTTTTCCGACATGATGTTTTGGGCGGGATCTGGGATTCAATTGTGTCAGTTCCTGAGAATTTTCTTCCTTATGTTTGGACCCAGTGACAATATGAAGTCAAAACAAAATGAAACACTCCTTGGACAACGGCGCACCCGACTGCAGAAATAGGTTGCCAGTCACCATGGCTTCGAAACAGATTTTATCTTGCATTTTATCTTTTATGGTTTCGGTGTACTTGCTGGGTTGTGTTTTGTGACCTTTTATACGCTGTTTCATTATTATTCTATCCGTTCTGACTTTGGAGCTGTTTAATTTAAGATCAGTTTTCCACGTCCCTGATCTGGCTGAAAGGAAGCACTAATGATCTGAGTGATGCAAAACAACAACTTTTGTGATGGCAATGGTAAAATATTTGAATCCAATTATTAATATGAAATTCCTGGCATTATGATTTTTCTGTACACTGATATAAATACAGTTTTTAATACCATTTATTACAGTTGCACACTGCGAAACATCGCCTTGTAACCCCTAAAATTACCTTTTGAAATATATAGCTGGTTTACAATTAGCATGTTGACGGTCGTTTTTAATATTCTGTTAAGAACTTCACCACCTTTTTGGGAAAGAGCTGCTGACTCGGCTTAGCCATTGTAATTTATTGTGCGTTGGGATGTCTTTGTCAACCTTTCCCTTTGATGTTGGGGATAGGGGTTGGGATCTGATTCAGTCAGTTCCTGAAGTGTAGTTACTCTTTAAATTTTCATAAGATTATACGACTTTTCCTGTATGATATTTGATGTTTGTCGACATAAATTTTGCGCAGCTCTTGCGTATAGACAATTAGGTAACAGACCCGACTCAGTAAATGGTAGACAGAAAGCCCGTGCCAAATTTCATGCATTAACTTATGCATCCGCAGAATCATTATCATGCATTAATTGGTTGATGCATACAGTATTCTATCAGTATGTTGAAATTTTCTGTACTCATTCGTGTTACTTTAGACCACGCATAGTAAGCAGTAGGCAGGAATCAGTAGCACATTTATTGGGCAGTAAGTTGTCAGTGCCTGCGCCTGTTCGTATGCATGTAATAAATAAATTCCAATTCGGTTCCTGTAGAATATACAATACTAAAAATACGGAGGTCTTCCCCTTCAAAAGCAATTGCAAAACATCTAGATTCGTCTTACAAGACAAAGCTAGATCTTTGAGACTGTTTTGGAAGGAAATAAATCCGTCTTCTGACAGAACTTCATAAGACTGATAAAGATATTATGGGTCATTCTAGAGAAGGGGAAATCCCGTTTTATGGCAAATTAAATATGATATACACGGAATTTCATGCTTAACATGCTGTACAATTATGGATGATACAGCGCAACAAGTGACTTGTCTATTAGTCTGTTTGACGTCGTTGTTTTAAGAGCGTATTGAACACATGAACATAAAATAATAATAACAATAATATAAGTAATTGTAATAATTTGACTGTTGACATAGAAATGCAACAACATTTAATAGCTTGGAAGTTATCTCATCTTGTTTATATGAAAACGTAATAGAGAGAGACATAGAGCAGACCTAGTGTACGCAGAGAAAATCACTATCAGGAATTGCATAATAATTTAGACCAAGTGAAAAGCATAGCTAAACATAGCAAAAAGAGAGCAATAAAAATCAGTAATATACGTCACTGAAACAAACATTTATAAAAATCTTTTCTGTGTTACTGGCACAAACTTAAATTCAATTATTTGCATAATCAAATGAATATAAATCATCAATTTCTTGGCCCCAAAAGTAATTCAGTGGTTTAAAAAACACACATGAATGAGGAAACTAATATGTGCCATCGAAAACGCTTTGAAGGCTTATGTCTGAAAATTTAAAGAGTAACTACATTTCAGGAACTGACTGAATCAGATCCCAAACCCTATCCCCAACATCAAAGGGAAAGATTGACAAAGACATCCCAACAAACAATAAATTACAAGTGATAAGCCGAGTCAGCAGCTCTTTCCCAAATAGATGGCAACTCAGCTATCTTTATTGAACTAAATAATTTAGACCAACAGACGGATTACAACGGACTAAGCAAATTATATGAAAAACATTTAACAATTATTTTTACCTATTTTCTATTTTATGATAGAAGGATTAAACTGAGAACACAATAAATTAAACAGCACCGAACATAAAACAAATGCAACCGCAACAAAAGTACCGCCTTGGGATAGAATACTGATAGAATATTGTATGCATCAAGCAATAACTTTGTCTGCAAAAAAATACGAAAAACAAAAAAATGAAGTAACTCAGTGAAGGTCGCACTCGCCAAAAAACATGACGTCGAACGAGAAGAAAAATGGAGAACCACAGGCGACAAAACAGAATGACATTTGCGATAGCACTTATTTTAATAAAGGGAAAGTGCAGCAAAAGAAACTTAGAGGTACTCTTCTCTTGTTGACCTAGTCCAACAAGAAGTATTTTTAATTTTTGTTTAAAGGAAGGAACATCTGCTGAAGAAACTCTTTAAGATTTAAATTATTATTATTAACTGATACAATTTACTACTATTTCTTTTAGTCAAATATGTCTAGGTTTTGCAGACACCATGAATTGGTTTCAAAATTTGATGTCGGATTAAAATTTCTTTTACACCAAGGCCTATCGGAACCAGAATTTTATGGTGACTTAGTATACAAATTCAAAAAGATTAAGGGTAGGACTGATTTTTCTGATCAGTTCCGAAAAATAATAATACGTCACAAACGTATTGGCTATAATTTAAATGTTATGCGACAGTCTGCATGCTTAGTGATTAACCCAATCATGGTTGATAATTTTGCTGCACTCTTTAATTGCACACCGGGGGATCGGTCGTCAGACTCTATGATGGCCCCGACCTAAAGCTATATATTTTAGTTGGTTGGGACCGGAGCCTTTTTGTCTGTTGCTTGGTCCACCGGGGCTCAACTGGAGACCTTCTTTTGCTTCAGATTTCCAGTGGGGTTGTTTGGCAGGACAGGGATTTCCACCTGTCAGACGGCCCGTTGTATCTGTTGAGTCCTCGTCTTTGCTTCTTCATGGTGTTGAAATTTGATTTATGTGTTTACAGTGATGATTCATTGACGAGTTAGAGGGTTATCATGCGAACCGAACAACCAACTAAATGTTTTGTACCACTTCAGAAACTGAGGGTGAGGTTGGGATTGTAAAATCGATTTAAGCCCCCAGTAATTCATTACTGACCGTTCCAAGGCGGTAGTTCTGTTGTGGTTCTTTGTTGCCTGTTTTTGGTGTCAGAGTTTCTGTGATGTTTTACCTTATGTATGTTATTATTATTTTTGGTTCGGTTTGGGTTGCTGAGTGGCCACCTTTTGAGAACAAGCTGCTCACTCGGTTGGCCATATGTTCTCTGTATCTTGATTATTTGTAATCTTAGTTGTTTCCAACTATGGTTTGAGGGCTGGATTTGGATTTTGATTGTTTCAGTTCCTGGTCTTTGCATACTTTTTACTTTTATGTTTTTTTTTTATAATTCACTTAAATGATATTCTCCTTAAAAAGTTTATTTTCCAATCTTTTCATTAATCTAACACGGCTACAGACTTCTCAAACAAGTTGGAAACACTCAACTCTGTCATTTTATGGCAAATCGTTATAAAGGATTTAATTTATGGGAACTATAAAAGATGTCAAACTGATATTGCTGATTTCCCAAACAAACAACGATCATGTAATTGGTGATGTCATAGATGAGGTTTGTGATGTTATGACAAGTTGGTACCTGGCTTAAGGAAATTATCTTGTACCTCATTATATGCTGGGCACCAACAAGAATATTTCGACTATTGGAAAACCCACCTCCAAAACATAAATGATAGTAGTAGACAACAGAGGTCATGCAATATACTGTAAGTCTGTTTTCAGCTATGAGGAATGGTTATGGGATGTGTAAAATCGAAATTGTTGGTATTTAAGAAGCTTTGAAGAAAACAAGTTCCACTAATAACCAGCTTCTGGAGTGCGTCAACAAGAGAGTATGCAATCGGACCAGTTTTGGGCATACCACTTACCCTTCAAGATGCAGCTATAAATACCAATGCTAACGCACTTACAAATATAACGCGACGTCTGCTTGGACAACGTCAATAATCTGCGACAGTATATTCCGCGATACATGTAATTACTCTTTAAAAATGTATATTGTCGCAAATCCGACGCCATTAAGAAACAATACTTCTCATTGACTGACTTTACTTTATGGTTTTACGGTAAATTTTCTACACTAGAAGTACGCAACACTATTGATGGAAATTTGCACCGTAAGTAGATATTAATAAAGTGTAATTGTGAATCAAAGATCACCAGCAAAATTATCTGTCTTGATTCACATAATTACCTTCAAGTTGAACACCTTGCTAATTGCGCAATTTGATTTACTATCCGCAAAGTCAAATACATGCTGGCAGAATGACAACGCAGGCCTTGATCGATACTGTTTTGTTGGGCATTGCTGTCACATCAAATTATTTACCTCAGCTACGGTCATACTTCGCCTAACTTGCAGACAAACCTGAATTATAATAAAAAAGGTAGGTCTAAGGCTACAATCAATAGTCCAACTATACTCAAAGTTAACGTAGTTTCGGAATAAAACCTAACAGAAAGTGGTCAAGATCCTGAGACGCCTTTGCTAAGAAATATCTCGGCCAGCAAGAACAGAACGTTCAAATCCATGTAATATTATTGAAACTCAGTAAACTTCAGTACATTAACAAAGGTTTTGTTTTAGCCTGTTTAATGCTTAAAATAATTGGTATTTATGTGTTTCGAGAAATAATTCTTTATGTAATCTTTAGATTTTTAAATGGTTCAATCCAGATTTTTACCTTCAATTTGATACTCTAGTGCGAATGCACAATTTAACCTCGATCGTCGCAAGCCGCATAAATCCTCCTCTGCCAAACAGCTCATACAGCTCTGACTGATCAGTCATTGTCAATGATCATGAGGGCTTGATGACTTTTAAACGACTGTCGCATGTCATAACATTGCAGGAAACTCTTGTTTTATGATTCCTGATGCCATAGAAAATGCATAAAAAGACTGAACAGATGAAAGCTCCTAGTATCGGTTGCTGTTATCGTGTTTCATGATATACGAGCTGCAGCGTGATTGAAAGGGATCTGAGGGTGTTAAAAGACATCTCCGTGCAATTTGTTCAAAGGGAATAAATATTTTACTTCCTAAACCTTTCAAAATAGTGTCCATTTTTTAAGGCAAAAATAAGGCTTATCGGCGCAATTTTTTTATTTCCATCGCTCGGACTGAATAACTTGTTATTTATGAATCGCATCCGAATTCAGCGTGAGGGTAATGCGCATGCGTTTCAAAAAGGCCTCCTCCAATTTCTCCCCTCCACTTCCCTAGGGGACCAAAACGCCTCGTCCAAACCCTCCCCTCCAACCCCTGCCCTAGGGAAGGGGACTTGGGGAGGGGAGGGTAAGGAGGAGGCGTTTTGCTCCCCAATATGGGGAGGGGAGGGTTTGGAAGAGGCGTATCGTATGCCCTAGGGCAGAGGAAGGTTGGGAGGAGGCGTTTTGCATGCCCTAGGGGAGGGAAAGGTTTGAAGGAGGCGTTTTGCATGCCCTAGAGGAGGGGAAGGTTGGGTGGATGCGGTTTGCATGCCCTAGGGGGAGGCGAAGGCTGGGAGGATGCGTTTTGCTTGCCCTAGGAGAGGGGAGGGTTGGGAGGATTGGGCGATTTGCATGCCCTAGGGGAGGGGAGGGTTTGGAGAAGGCGTTTTGCTACCGTAGAGGAGGGGAGGGATTGGAGGAGGGGTTTTGCTCCCCAAAGGGAGGAGAGGGTTTTGAGGAGGCGTTTCGCATGCCCAAGAGGAGGGGAGGGTTGAGAGGAGGCGTTTCTCATGCCCTAGGGGAGGGGATGGAGCGTTGCGAGGAGGCGATTTGCATGTTTTGCCTTCCCTCCCCAAGTGATTTATTGCTAACCTAGGGGAGAGGAGGGTAAGGTTTGGAGGAGGCATATTGCATGTAATAGGGGAGGGGAGGGGAAGGTTGGGAGGATGCGTTTTACATGCCCTTCGGGAGGGGAAGGTTGGGTTGGGAGGAGGCGTTTTGCATGCCCTAGGGGAGCAGAGGGTAGGAAGGATGCGTTTTGCATGCCCTACGGGAGGGAAGGGAAAGGTTTGGAAAGGAGGCGTTTTACATGCCCTAGCGGTGGGGTGGGGAAGGTTGGGAGGATGCGTTTTGCATACCCTAGGGGAGTGGGGAGGGTTGGTAGGAGGGTTTTGCATGCCGTAGGAGAGGGGAGGGGAGGATTTGGAGGAGGCGTTTTCCATGCCCTAGGAGAGGGTTCGGAGGAGGCGTTTCGCATGCCCTGGGAGAGGGGAGGGAGCGTGTGGAGGAGGCGTTTTGCATGCTTTGCCTTCCCTCCTCAAGTGATTTATGGCTAACCGTTACAAGGCGCTGCTTCTAATGTTCTTTATCTTCTTTTGTTGGCGTTTGTTTTGCATTTGTCTTTTTTATACATTACCTAGGATAGCCTCGCGTCATTCTGCTGAAAAAAGCTGAGCTCTTTGCCTTTCTTTTGTTTTGTTTTGCTTTGTGTGCCGTCTTTATTGTTTTCCTCTGCCAGTTTGGTTTAAACTCGTTCTATTTAGCCTTTTCAGTTGACATACATTAAGGGTAGAGTCGGGTAACTTCGGACAGCGGGTAAATTCGGACATACCATTGCAAACAGTGTAAATCCAGATGAGACGGTTCATAATGAGCCGTCTCATCACGATTTACACCGTTTGCCCAATTAATGTTGTTTTAATTCCAAACAACTGTCATATAAAGGAAACAATGTCACTGTCCGAATTTACCCGCTGTCCAACTTTACCTGAATTTACCCTATATATATACATGATTGTGTAAGATATCAGTACTAACTTTTGAGTTTAGAACGGAGACTATATGCCAGTTGCCAGTCTGCTAGTTTGTGTTTTCCGTTTGGAACAAAATTTGGAAATCGTTCCTTTCGGTTCCTGCTCACACTTTGATGCATTTAAAGTGGTCACTGATGCTGATGATAGAATACAGTTATCTTTACTCAGAACGTTTATGATTTCTTATAATATTTTTACATTTACATCTTACAGCTTATTGAACTTTTGGCAACTCAAAAGTAAATGCTTAACTATTTCATCTCCGAATTCAAATATAAAAATGAATCCAACAAAGAATTATTCCAAATCATAAGAAACTTGAACTGTAGCTACAGAGTGCACCTATGTGAGCTTTATAACGCCTGACATTAATTATGACTTTTCTTTTCTTCTGGCAAATGAATTTGATAAATAACAATACGGTAGAGGCATATTTTTAGCTGCTGGCTGAATGGACTTCCTAATTGTAAGGAAGCGCCTTTGAAAAATCCATAAGACAGCTCATAATTAGTTGAAAGACACTTTGTAGTCGATATATTTCTTTTATTTTGCTACTGTAATTAAATGTACAGACTATGGCTTAACATACCTAATTAGAAGGGCCGATCAAGGCATAAAATGCGGGTACTATATAAAGATATTCGTCTGGTTGAGAAATGTCGATCGTACGTGTAAAATACGGGTATATTCATTTCTATCTAAATGCATGTAAAACGAAAAGCTAAATAAAAGCACATTCTAGTTGAGACTTACAGATCGCTTTCAGGCATTTCTGGTCCAGTCTTTCCCATAACCAAAAGAGGTCGTCGAGGCACCACAGATGACTTTTCAACAATTTCTTTACACATAGTTGTGCTATCAAAGTCCGACCCTGCCCACACCTTAATATTGTCTTCCCATCTCTTCCTCTGTCTACCTCTTCTTCCTTTTTCCTTCACTGTGCCCTGTAGAATTGTCTTCGCTAAGCTAGATTACCCTGAGATATGGCCAATCCGCATCAGTAATCATTTCTTGACCAAGGTCAGGAATATGTTATATCATCCAATGACTGCTTGGACTTTTCTGCAAATATGTTCATTAGTGAAATGGACTTTGTACGAGCGGCTCGATAACTTTCGGTAGCATCTCACCAAAAAGGCCTGCGCTGCCTCCAGCTTTGTCAGAGCAACAGTGAATTGTGCAATTCTTAAGAGAAGATCTGGTGTTGAACCATCCTCTAAAACGATTTCTCCAAGCTTGTAACCGTTTCAAATTCCTGGCTCTTTACCTCCCTCTGATTGTCATTTGCACTGTTTCTCATTAGCTTGGGCTTCCCAGCACGTATATCCAGCACCTTTCAATCATTTTCCTCCAGAGCATCAGACAAACTCCTTTCGAGAAAAACGAATGAAGAGGCTGGGTGAGAGAATGCATCTTTGCTAATTCCAACTGTTGTTCTGAACAATTCTCACGTGTTGTATTCATCTGAATGGAATAACAGCCTTTCATCTGTTCATAGAGTGCTCCAAGGCGCGAGATAAATTTGCATTGATATTGTACTTCGGCTTGGTAGCCAATATAAGCAATCATATACAGTACCAAGAGTCTAACGTCTTACATTGAGCAACTTTAAGCTGATCTGCAAAAATATATAGTCAAGCTACTGTGCTACATACGACTGACAGCCTGCAGACTATATCGCAATATCTAGTCTTCAGGATGTCATATTAGTTAGCTTTGAAAACGTACTTTATGCAGCGAGTTGATTGGATCTAATTTTGGAAGTCTAATTTGACTGATGTGTGTTCATTGCATCGTTTGCGTAAGCGGTGAAGAACGTCTAAAACTTTTACTGACAGACAAAGGAAAACGCCAAACAAAGTACTCCAGATTAAATGCATTTATCATGTCTTTACAGGCGTCTGAATGAAATGTGCTTAGAATTTAAATGAATTAAATTGCCACTGCTTGAAAGCATACACAAAAAGTCCTGTTGATAAAGTAGTTTTGTATATTCTCGAGTTTTTTTCCTAGACTGTTTGATTAAAATAATTTAAGTAGCAACGCCCTATATTTGCGTCGAGAGCGTGGTCCTTTGGTTTTAATTTGTTATAAGAAAAATAAAATAAGCCTGCGAACATAAAGAGTATAATTGAAATCTTAAAGAGTTCTTTACAGTTTGGTCGTGAACGAAGAACAGTGACTTTGTTTAAATGCATAAATTTAAAACAACCAGATTATATCTAGTCAAAATGTTGCAGAGAAAAATGTAAAAAAATGGATTTGTGCAAACATCAATTTTGTATTCCTAAATTTTAGGCTGTCTCTTCACTATAAATTACAGTGTGGAACAGCAAACATCGCTTGATTACAACCGTGACATGGGGTCTAGGCTCAAAACTATGTTTCGTGAGTGTGACGTGTGAGTCAAACACTTCGTAGCAAGAGTCTCTGTTCGGCATCACTAGGCTTGACAAGCGATGCCTAAAAGTGATCTCAAGGGACAGATATTACTATACGCACCTCAGACACTGGGAATACTGTCTCTTATACATATAGTCGTGAACGAAGAGCAGAGAATTTGTTTAAATGCATTGATTGAGAGGTTTCTGTTCAATTTGGAAAGATGCCGACGCTATCACCGACCGACAAACTCCTGTACATCAAAAGCATTTACTTTACCAAAGCGACCGCATGGCATCTTAAAGATCCACTAATGACGTCGTTTGCGACGTCTGCACAACGTCATTATGTCATATATCTGTTGAGTGATTTTTGTTTCTTTTATAATGGATGTCAGAACAGCAAGGCTTAGCTTATCCGTCATAGACGCTTTTGTATCTGACTATACAGGACACAAGGGATTACACTTACTTGTACACAACATGAAATAAAAGGTACACGTTTCCAAAGCTGAATCTTTTTTTTTTCTGCAAATCATTTAATTCAGCGCTAAACACGACATGAGAAATTCAGATAGGCAAACCTCCATTGCTTATTTACAAAGTGTTCAATACCAAAGAATATAATCAGGAGAAACATTGTTGCAAAATAAAAAGATATACACATTTGAAACATAAAGCCAGGCAAAATCTTCTATTTGTGCTACAAAACATGTCTCTCTGAAACTGGTTTAAGTTCTGTAAGGAGACCAGACAGAAAACTAATTTGAGCCGCGACACAAAAAAAACAACAACAAAGAGGTTGTGCGCCCAGCGCAGATTCAGATCAGCCTGGGCATCCGACCAGTCTAGTCAGACTCTTCACTTAGCGCTTAAAGTGTAGCTAAGAGACAAAGCTACCTCCATGCGGACAACGAAGACTCTGATCAGACTGGGCGGATGCCCAGGCTGATCTGAGTCTGCGCTGGGCGTACAACCACTTTATTGGTTTTCTCGTGTCGCGGCTCATTTGTATTACTGACACGACTTTAACGGAAGTCTCTAAATGTGGCTGGCACAAACTTTAATCAAATCATTGAAGTCCCAAATAAATATATCAAATAAAGTACATCGTTGTTCGTAAAGTTTCCATTGCCATAGGGGCATCACTTAAGCATGAAAAAAAAAAAAAAACTAAATTGTGCCGCCTTAAAAGTGCCCATAGTCCTCCCTGAGGTAAAAACGTCTGAGCCAATTTTTATGAAAAGCATGGCAACCTTTACGTTTAACGACAACTGAGGGTAAATGCACATATATTGCAGCGTGTAATAGGCATACATTTTGGGGGAACGTGTCATTGAAACACGTAAAACCGCCCCACAAAATACAAACTTATTTTTTGGTATCCCGTCGAGAAGTCTCAGATCTCAGGGAGGCATAGACTTGATTTGACGCTGTTATATGTCCCTTGGATGTTCCCGGATCCTGAAATCTGGAAACATCTACTCGATGTGAATACAGAGTGTCAGGCTGTTACAGCAGTAATACTATATGTACATATATTCTATTCTATTCTGTAAACAGACTTTCTGCTGACCTTTCCAAATATAATAACAAGTAAAGCTTTCACAGCTAGGTCTACCCTAAGTAACCATTACTAGTTGATGCTAATTAATACACCATATTATAAGAGCAAAAATCTGTTTATACCCAAAACGCCGAAACCAAAGTTTCAGGTTGTGGGTTTCAAGCACAGGTACGGATGCAGGTGGTGGGCGACCAACATTCGCATATAATTGACTGAATGCCGAAAAAGAATTTCATAAGTATCGTAATACAGTGTTTTACCCATAAAGTGGCTATTAAAAAGACTAAGACACGATGACCCAGAGTATATGATCTATCACCAAACAATACCAAGAATTAGACTCCGTATTACTCAATCTACCAAATGCCAACAATTTTGAGATAACCAGATATATCCAGTATTTCTTCCTAATGGTTACCTTGCGTTATGTGGAGTGCCAGTAGCTCAGTGGGCTACACTACTGGCCTGGTAAACTAGTGGTCAGGCAAATCCTGCGACTCTTTTTCAACTAAAAAGGAGGATATACTGTGCACAGCTTCATTTCACCTTTCCATGGTTGAAATACTGTTGAAACGACCATATAAACTGCTAGTCATCAATTCATATGTACCTTTCGGAACGTCGTTTTACCTGACAGTACCATATGCTGTTAGGTGTTCTTTCGTGACCCCTTCCCCGATCGGGGTAGGAAATTACACAATCACCCGAGACATAAGAAGAAGATCTGTGAAACATTATAACTACAAATACAACAGCACCTTTGCGTTAAGAGAAAATTTTAGTCTAAGAGGCACTCAACCAGCATACAGTACTCACATTGGAACGGTGATCAGTTTAAGGTAAATGTGGATACAGCCATATTAACTGATGTTTTAGCACATGGAAGCAAATTTGACTTTCTGTTTGTCTCTCTGGACGATGAAGCCCTTTCAAATTGGAGCTTAGAAATAAACACGGTAACCGCGACTGAAGACGCGCGTGTGTGTGTGTGTGTGTGTGTGTGTGTGTGTGTGTGTGTGTGTGTGTGTGTCACAGAGAGAGAGAAGGTCACAGAAGAGACAGAGAGAGAGAGGGGAGAGAGAGAGAAGGCTATAGGTAAAATGTTACACAGTCTAACATATATTATCTACCTATCACCGTCTTTATTCTAGTCATCTGGTGTTTTGCAGACAGCTAGGTCAACCTTTTAACGTTTACTAACCCAAACCCGGAGGTTATAAAACTTGAGTACTTTCTCAAACGCAAAATAAAGCACACTGATTGACTGCTTCCGAGCACATGCTCGGATGCAGTCAATCAGTGTGCTTTATTTTGAGTTTGAGATAATACTCATGTTTTATAACCTCGAACCAAGGATAATCTTGTGGCTGATCCCAGATCTCTGGCTCATACTCGACGCTAGCGTTTCGCATGATCGTATGAGCTGGACGCATGCACTCTTTGTGATACTGAGGGTCAGGTCTACTACTATTAAAATAATGTGTATAGAAGGCGGTGAAATAAGCAATAGTAATGCGAACCACTAGCACAACACTTTAATAAAATGATCTCTGTTTCACCGGCAGAAACTTTAATTAGAATATTTGCATAATCAACTAATTATAAATCACATTCGACTTCGACCCAAAAGTAATTTAGCGTTATTTGAAAATCGGTTCACACTTGAGAACATTGCAGAGTTAGTTTATGCCATGGAAGATAATGGCACGAGAGAATTGTTAGCGCTTTGAAGTTTGAAACCTGAAAAGCAGTATCGTATAATCTGCAAAATATAGGACTGAGAAGTTATCAACGAAATGCCAAATTACAAGGTACCAAGCAACTTAGACCACCGAACGAAGAAGCATACAATGGACGAACCGGAACAGCGCATTTGCAAAAATGAAAAATTTGATGTAAAATGACTCACGACGGAAGATAAGGCGACGGTTGGAACTGAGCTCCGCAAAATCTTCCACACTTCCGTCTTTCCACCCAAGTAGTTTATTACTGACCTTTCCAAGGCGGTGCTTCCGCAGTGTTTTATCAACTTGCGAGTTCGATCATCAACTGCGCTTAATCGTGGTTTAACCAAAGTGGATCGAACTTACGACTCTACTCGTACTCTAGTTTGGTGTCTCTAGTTTACAAGTTGGGTTCCTCCGAACTACTAGACAAACCGTCGAATTCACTGGCTGAACCGAGATTTGACTGGTTTACCGTGCTTAGAAAACTCTTTAAAATCAAATAACCAGTATTTGTCTCCACGGTTTGATTGGCAATTGATGAAACATAGAGGTAACGAGTGATAAAAGGAACAGCGACCAAATCAGACCAAACCAGACTGGTTGATGATCGAACTCGCACAATGATATTGTTTGGTGTGACCGCTTCTTGTGTTGTTGCTTCCTGCTACTATTTCCCGTCCGATATCACTCGTCGATGTCGTGGGTGAAATGCTTAGTTTGATTGCACCAGGTCCTAACAATTGTCCATTTACACTACTTGAAATCCATGTTAGTGGAACAATAAAATGCAGCAGTGTTAAAAACAAAAACAGAGTAACTAAGTTCGTATTCATTGCCACACATGTGCTCTCCATCATCTGAGTGCAAGCATTGATTCATACTTTGTTTTTTGCGTTCCCACTGTAGTTATCTTTATAGTAATTATATTGGCATAATACAATGGAAATTTGTGTGTATGCGCCGTATATTTCAAAATCCTAAAATCGTGCGTGGAATTCTGTCTGTGCTGTGCTACATATGCAACACAACCTTTTATTTATTAACTAAATAGTAATACAGTATTTATATGGCAGCAACAGTTCACCATGTAAGTCATAAACTGGTCTTAATTTAACAAACTCGACCAAAACAGCCCAGCTCGGCATATACAAATATACCTTTTAACGACTTCTCCCCTTAAACAGGTGGACGGATTTTGAAATTACTTCACAGGTATGTTGCTTTGCTGACCCCAACCAAAATTTCTAAAGGTGTTCATCTCACTGAACAAGATGGTCATCAGAGCTAAAATCGAAAAACCATCTAAAACTGCTGCACAGATTTTGAAATAATATAACAGAAATGGTCTTTGGCTAACACTCTAGCAAAATTGCTCAGCTCATCTGCTTCCACGCTCCACAAGAATTGTTCAAACCAGTTTGCTCTGCTAAAATAGATGGCTACCAGAGCTAAAGATAGGAGAAACAACAAAAAAACAACAACAAAAAAACAAAAAAAAACTTAAAACAACTTACATCCTTAACTGCTTGACAGATTTCAAAATAATTTCAGAGTTAAATAAAAATGTTCTTTCCGCCGTCCTCTGCAAATTTGAACGAATACATAGTTATAATTTTTGTGTGACTCATGACTAAGTTTGTTAATTATATCTTGGTAGGTATATACACAGGCTTTCAAGCGTCCCTATAATTCCTTATAACTCCTTATTTTTTGAGGCCTGAAAATCCTAAAAACTACTAAAAAAGCCAGATCCTTAACACGCCCTCATTTTTCATCATCATCCTAATTTTTCTCAGTTTCCAGTCTTTACACCATTAAAATTGGGAAAATGCTTTGGCTTCTTGGGGCGTTGCCCCCCGAAAAACACCTTCCCCTGTTATTAACATATCATCATATAACTTCCATCTATAAACTACCTCCCTAACCTAGGGTTGTCATACGACTATATAATTTAGTACTTTCAACATTTATAAAGCTTTAAAAAGTATATACAGCGCATACATGTAATTTTGCTTGAAAAAAAAAAAACACAAAAAACCTTGAATTTCCTATTTTAGCACTAAAGTTATCTAAAGAGAATCGCCTTTTTTTTACTTTTGCTAAAATAACCCTTGTTTTAACCCTAATTTTATGCCAAGTAGTGCTTGAAAGCCGGTAGATAAACAGGAAAACCAGGAAAATGCACCTTAAATTACTTACCATTTTGTTTGTACAATATGGATCCGGTGAGCGATTCAGAGCCACCATGGTTCTTTTGTTTTCTCGTCACAATGAAACAATATATATGGTGTTAATAAGTTGACACATTGCTCTGGTCTTGTAGCGATGATACAGTTGTATACTAATACAATCAAGATAGGTAGCTGCTTCATAGGCTAGTCTAATGCCAAACAATGATTCAAGGTAACTACTCTCTTGTTGACCCACTCCAGCAAATGTATTTTAGGGGAACTCTGCTTTTAAGATGCTTAAACATCAAAATGTTAGGATTGACATACCCAAAACCATTTTTCATAGTTAACTGACTTGCAGCATATTACGTCTCTTGTCTATTCTGTATCATTTATTGGTTAGAGGTGTGTTAGTCAATAGTAAAAATATTCCTTCTGCTTTCCAGCCTATCATTTAATTTTTATCAGGCTGGGAACTACTTATCAAATGATGTCATCGCTAATCACCTGATCTGTTTTGGAATATGATCATTTCAGCAAAGGGTTGCTTTCAGTGTCAGCTACACTTATGCATGTTTTTGTTTTCCCAAAAGATATTTCTAATGAAAATAACTGCAATAAAATGTAATAATAGATTCTTCTAAACTGATTTCGTGTCAATTTTATACGAAATGGTAATTCTTAAGAATGTGCTTGAAGCATGCCACCCCTACCCTACAGCAATACTGGTCATTCCGACCAGCTTTAGGCCGCCATTTTGAAACTGAAAAAAAAATACATTGCAAGAGATTACTTTCCAAGCTTGGGAGCATGCCAGTGAATTTAAAAAAAAAAACTCTACTGGCCAACTCTGACTACTAGAAATGGTAGTAAATTAACCAGGTAAATGGAATTTGCTGACCCCACCCCCAACCCTTTATGTATAAACTTTGAAAAAATAACTTGCTGGAGTGGGTCAACAAGAGAGTTGGTTGGTTGGTTGTTTTGGGTTTAACGGCCCTTTGAGACAGTATTTCAGTCTATATCGGGCCGTCTCCTAGAGAGAGGGAGAAAGAAGAGAGAAATGATAGACGAGAGAAAAAATGTCCAAACAACCCCCACCCGCACCTACTGCAAGCACAGTAGGCCCTTGCCCTACTATTATCAAAATCAGTAGGACATCCCGGCACTGGAAGTTATACCCAGCACCATCGCACCCCCGTCAACAAGAGAGTAGATATTATGAACTTGGAACATTAGTACATTTATCATCACGAATAACATGAATAATGTGTTAATTCTCTCCTCTGAAGAATAAATGGTTCCTTGCTAGTGCTTTTATGTGGCTTTATCCTTGGCAGAACCTCCCGTTTGAATGATTGTACAATCATTGAATCATGAAATAGTTCTTTAAGCGAAAGTAACAGTACACTTAGCTAATGTCTGAGTATACAATGTACTAAATTGCATGTTTTCATTTGTGTCTGTATTCACGCAGATTTCCGCTTCACAATTGTTCTTTTTTTTTTGTTTAATCTGTTTGGAGTTGGGTTAAGAATAGGGTGGGGATGGCTTTCACTGGTTAAATTTCACCTTACATCATACGAAAGACTTCAAGCTACCGCCTTACCTTTATGATATGTGTATCTTGGTTTGTGACAGGGTAGGCAAGTGAGGATTATATGAACGTACAAAAATGACAAATGTCAGTTTGTCCTCGTTCTAGGTAATTAGGAAAATGAATGTTCCATTGCGAGGGTGGTTGAAGACCAGTTATGTCAATACGAATAATGGCATTATTGCAGCTATTTGCTAGTCTCATGACCAATCCTGCATTATTTTGACAAAAATGATCTACATAACCATGACACGATGACAGTCTAGACTGTTTAAAGAAAGTACGTATCATTCAGAAGCCTAAGCCAGACTATTAATGGTAATTGTTCATGACATTTAAATAGTGGTGGCCAATAATGGTATCATTACCCCGTTGCTGCTTAGCGTCCCATAAACAGGACATAGGAAAATGGTGCAGAGCCAGATGGTCTAAACTATGTGAGCCGCGACACAAGAAAACCAACAATGTGGCTTTGCGCCCAGCGCAGACGCAGATCAGCCTGTGCATCTACCTAGTCTGGCCAGGCTCTTCACTAAGTGCTTAAAGGGTAGCTAAGGGTCTAAGCTACCTTATGTTACGAAATGGATCCGATCGTCGACTATGTCGTCGAAATTATTTTAATCCTTTCAATCAGTAGGGCTACAGTTTTAGGGCAACTGTGGTAATAAAACATTGACGGAAATTGTTGCTACGTTATGCATGGGTTGTTTGTGAATACCTCTCGTGGACAGCGTATTGCATGATTTTAAGGTGAATACCTGCACGAGTCTCTTGATTGTGGACGGCGTGTTGCATGATTTTAAGGTGAATACCTGCACGCTTAGAATGTAGTCGCATGATTTAAAAGTGAGACGCAAAGTATTTATACCCTAATCTTTCACTGAAAAATTAGACGTGGCTGTTTAATTCTAAGGTGAATTGATGGATGTTATATTGTCGTCTGCCTAGTTTCTGTGTTAAGACCTGAAGGGTAAGATTTTATTATATTTATTCAGAATAGTCTGGCTGAGAATGAAAAATGTGACTTCTGATTGATATGGTATGATTATATGTGTCGACTGATATTGTTGACAGTGATCAGGCTGCGCATGTGTCGACTGATTTTGTTAATAATCATGCTGCGCATAATATTTGTATATTAGGATTATCGACTGATTTTGTTGGTAGTGATCATGCTGCGCATGATATTTGTATATAAGAAAGTTTTGTAAATTACGACAATAGTTTATATCACTGATGTTGGTTGCAATGGTGTGCGTCTATTTGACGTCCAGTGGCGTCAGTTGCATTCATGTTATTCATGTGAGGTCAGTTGCATTCATGTTATTGCGACGTCAGCACTTTTTATATTAGTTTCACTGGTGTGCGTCTATTTGACGTCCAGTGACGTCAATTGCATTCATGTTATCCAGTGACGTCAATTGCATTCATGTTATTCATGTGACGTCAGTTGCATTCATGTTATTGTGACGTCAGCACTTTTTATATTAGTTTCACGTATACGTGGTCTATAGAAGTAGATTGATTTGTAATGGAACTAATTTACATACTCGCGACGTCAAGTGACGTCATAGCATGCACCGCATTAAGGGTCTTTCCATACATTATAATGGTAACATTTGGTCATCATGCGTTTGATTTGCCTTCACTAGACGGCGTCATATGGTATAACATCATTGATGTCATGATGTCAGATCAAACGTTATGATCCCAAATGTGTTAGAAACGCTTGTTCAGTTATTATATTCTATGGCAAATAGTATTACGCTTAGTTTAAAGAAATGAATTAATAAATATGCGAGTTAGATTTTGGTCAATCAATTTAATGTAAATAGGTCATTGTTTAGATTCATTCATGTTTTACGTGGGATATGTCATGGTAATACCTGTTGGCGTCAGTATACTTCTTGACAATGTTTGGCGTCAGATCCTTCGACGCACATGCGTGGTAGGATCTTCGTTTCTTCATTGGCGGAAGTGGTAAGCACAGTTTTGGCTTTACATCGTGATCGCGAGTTGTGTCTAGTGACACGACTGGCGTGTGCACATTATGCTCGGCATTCGCCGAGGGCGTTGTACGGTATTTCCAAAACAGGCCCAAGTCTTACGTATTGTTATTGTGTAGTTATAACGTATTAAGTGTAAGTTCGTTATTTTTAGGCACACCAAGTCCGGCAGTCAGCTGTTAGGGCTTAGAGCCACGTCTCACCTGGAGATCCTATACCCATCTCCAGGTTAATACCAACCCGGGTAGAGGCAGTTTCAACGCCGCTTGTGCATGTTTCCCAAGCAGAGGCTGGAAGCACAAAATGTAGGCGAAGTCCATGTTATTACTGCGAAGGTGAAAGTGGGACAGTGTTCGTCCACTAAAGTGTCTTATTATATATAGACTGGTCCCTGGTATGATCCAGGGAGCGACCAGTATATAAGCGTCCGCGTATTAATATAAGTTGATGTTCCTCATGTTATATGGAGTGGCCCATGATATGATCCAAGGAACGACAAATTGAAGTCTACCAACATAAGGCCTTGTTTTTTTTTGTATGAGCTCAAACTAACGTTTTTTGTTCTTTGTGTTTTCCTTTAGTTCATGGCGCTGAGCCGAGTACGGCGTTGACGTCAGACGGTAATCTATTTGCGAATTGTACGCAAATCGATTGCAGATTTGAAACAAACACCTTACTTGGGCCAGCGACATGTGCTGTCATGTGTTGTATATTCTTGTAATTGTGACAGTTGTAAATTGTATTGTTGTATATAGAATTTACATTATATATAAACTTCAAAAAATTCTAACGTTGTTAGAGTTTCCTTGTTAGTGTAATACACTGGTAGATAACCCTTTAACCGGAAATCTCCCTCCGCCGTCCTGGCGACGCATAAGGCTCTACACCCGTGTCGACCGTGTGTAAAACCTTCTGCGTAACATGGTGTCATAAGTAACGGGATTCGGTTTCCGGTTAATATCTGCCAGTGTAAAACATTGACAATATATATAAAATCTAGGCACAATTTTGTCAGACATTTTTTTATTATTATTGACTTTCTGATTGTTCTTTTCTAAGGTGACGTAAGGATGTGAATTTTAGGGAAGCAATTTTGCCACTAAATTCTTTGTAAATGTAACCTACACTCAATTAAGGTCAACTATCCTTATTCCCTGCGTGATGAAGTGCGATAGCCCATACATTAATTTGTGATAGAATGTAACAGGTTGCATATCTGAGTGGGGAAACTGAGGTATATAGACCTGAATTGTCTGGGCACGGATGATACATATTTAGTTTTAAGGTCCGTTTGAGTACTTTGGCACTGCTGTTGCATGACAATCTGTTAGTTTATTAACTTAAACGTTTTGTACGTTGTGTCGTAACCGTTACTGAGGTCCATTTTATGTCCTGATTTAGTAACGTAGGTTACCCGTAACGTTATATAGTATCGTTACAATGAATTAAACGTAAAAGCAGAATCTTGTTTGATTTACCGCTGGTATCTTAAAAGGTTTTGTAATGTAGGGCGTACAGTGTCATGTCAGTGTTAATACGTTGCGTTACATACGTTACGTTTGTATATCCGATACGCTAGAACTAGTTGGGCGTAATTGTAATGTGGGTTATTTACGTCATCTAATTGTGTCATATGATAGTGAAAAGAGGTTCTCGGTAGAGTCAACGTCAGTTTATGACGTCATTTCTGGTCTGTTATGAACGTAACTTTAATGGCTACGTCCAGATCGCGAGTATACTAATTAATCAACGTTTTAGTTGGATTAGTTCATTATTATTATTGTTAACGTTTTAGTTAACGTGTGTGACTATAAGTGAACGTCGGTTTCAGTTAAATTAACGTGAGCATTACGTTAAGCGTCATGGATCAGTTAGTTAAGACGGGAAAGGAGTTAGGTTATGAGGGGCAGGCTTTGCAAGAATTTGTTAAGCAACAGCAAGAGACTGAGAGGGCAGAAAAGCACGCGGTAAGGGAACTTGATAAAGAGAAGATCGCGGCGGAGAAAGAAATAATTGCTCAAGCCGATAAAGACAGGGAAAATGAGTTAGCGAAGATCGCGGCAGAGAGAGAGAGGATCGCGCAGGCCGATAAAGACAGGGAAATCGAATTAACTAGGGTCGCGGCGGAGAAAGAGAGGATTGTGCAAGCCGAAAAGGATAGGGAAGTAGAACTAGCTAAGATTGCGGCGGATTGGGAAATCGAGATGGCGCGGATTGAAAGTATAGAGCGGCAAGCCGAGAAAGATAGGGAAGCTAAATTGTCTCAAGTCGAAAGCGATAAGGAAGCGAAGTTGTAGAGCGAAGTTGAGTTAGAAAAGTTGAAGTACAGTTTTGAATTGCAGCAACGCGAGTTAAAGAATCAGATAGAGTTGCCGAAGGTAACGTTTAGGGTTGAATTAGAAAAAACAGAAGGCCGAAAAGTTAGCGCATGCGCGAGATCCGAAGTTACCGTATTTTGATGAAAGTAAGGACAAAATGGATAATTACTTATCAAGGTTTGAGAAATACGCGACGGCGAACAAATGGGATAAAAACGTTTGGGCTGCATATTTAAGCGCATTACTTAAAGGTCGCGCGCTTGATGTTTACGATAGATTGCCTGTAGATGATGCAGCAGATGATAACAAGTTGAAAGATGCGTTGTTAAAGAATTTTGATATGACTGAACGCGGATTTAGGAAGAAATTTCGCTATGATAGGCCTGAAAAGTCCGAAAACGTTTATTCAGTTTAGTAGTAGACTTAGGTCGTATCTTAATAAATGGTTGAAAATGGCGAAGGTAGACCAATCTTATGAATCTGTTTGCGATTTTTTCGCTAGAGATCAGTTTTTAGAATCCTGTAGTAAAGAACTATACGTTCATTCGAAACCAAAAACATTCACGAATTTAGGTGAGATGGCTAGGGAAGCAGATTTATTTGCAAAAGCACGTGGCAGTGTCTACGCTTGTGTTAATAAGGGGCAGCGTGATAGTAAGGGCGTAACACAGAGTAGGTCTGATAATAAGCCGAGTGCGAAGCCAGAGATAAAATGTAGTATATGTGGTAAGGGACATTTAACATATATAAATGTTTTAAAAATCCCGATAGGAAGCAAGCATATAGTGCGGAGGTAGGTGCAAGTGCAAGCGGATATAGCGGAAATAAGGGGAGTAGTTATGCACCGAAAGATGAGACACACAGATCACAGAGTAAGAGCGATACTGTACAGACGAAGGGTAGTAATTCAGATCGTGGCCGTGGTCGGGGTTATTCCCGCGGACATGGTCGGGGTGGCGGACATCAAATGAGCTTTTGTAAAACTACAATGAATAGGTCTCATGAAATTGAAGGTCTCTATAAGAGTAAGGAAGAAAGCCCATTAATAGATAATAACGTGGATAGGGAAGGTGTCTGTTACTTTTTAAGGTCGCGATTACCAACAGCGCAGGGTACGGTTAATGGTAAGACTGTTGTAGTTTTAAGGGACACAGGTTGTACTGGGTGTGTCGTTCGTAGAAACTTTGTTTCTAATGATCAGTTACTTGGTAGAGAATCTGATGTAACTTTGATTGATGAATCTACCCAAAGGTATCCCTTACCAATGGTTGACATAGATTGTCCATTTTTCACAGGAAAAACTGAGGCATTGTGCATGGAAGATACATTGTATGACCTGGTTATTGGAAATATTGACGGGTCAAAACTTCCCGATATGTCCCATTTTGCAATGGCGGCAGTGACTAGGTCACAAGCTAAGCAAGGTGAAGAGGTCTATAGGAAACTTAAGGTTCCTGATAAAATTATTGCTAGTGATAAGACGGCGTTGAGGCAGGCCCAAGTTGTTATGCATAGGTTGCTTGTGAATACCTCTCTTGGACAGCGTATTGCATGATTTTAATGTGAATACCTGCACGAGTCTCTTGATTGTGGACGTCGTGTTGCATGATTTTAAGGTGAATACCTGCACGCTTAGAATGTAGTCGCATGATTTAAAAGTGAGACGCATTGTATTTCTACCCTAATCTTTCACTGAAAAATTAGACGTGGCTGTTTAATTCTAAGGTGAATTGATGGATGTTATATTGTCGTTTCTGTGTTAAGACCTGAAGGGTAAGATTTTATTATATTTATTCAGAATAGTTTGGCTAAGAATGAAAAATGTGATTTCTGATTGATATGGTATGATTATATGTGTCGACTGATTTTGTTGACAGTGATCAGGCTGCGCATGTGTCGACTGATTTTGTTAATAATCATGCTGCGAATAATATTTGTATATTAGGATTATGGACTGATTTTGTTGGTAGTGATCATGCTGCGCATGATATTTGTATATTAGGAAGTTTTGTAAATTACGGCAATAGTTTATATCACTGATGTTGGTTGCAATGGTGTGCGTCTATTTGACGTCCAGTGACGTCAGTTGCATTCATGTTATTCATGTGACGTCAGTTGCATTCATGTTATTGCGACGTCAGCACTTTTTATATTAGTTTCACTGGTGTGCGTCTATTTGACGTTCAGTGACGTCAATTGCATTCATGTTATCCAGTGACGTCAATTGCATTCATGTTATTCATGTGACGTCAGTTGCATTCATGTTATTGCGACGTCAGCACTTTTCATATTAGTTTCACGTATACGTAGTCTATAGAAGTAGATTGATTTGTAATGGAACTAATTTACATACTCGCGACATTATAATGGTAACATTTGGTCATTATGCGTTTGATTTGCCTTCACTAGACGGCGTCATATGGTATAACATCATTGATGTCATGATGTCAGATCAAACGTTATGATTCCAAATGTGTTAGAAACGCTTGTTCAGTTATTATATTCTATGGCAAATAGTATTACGCTTAGTTTAAAGAAATGAATTAATAAATATGCGAGTTAGATTTTGGTCAATCAATTTAATGTAAATAGGTCATTGTTTAGATTCATTCATGTTTTATGTGGGATATGTCATGGTAATACCTGTTGGCGTCAGTATATTTCTTGACAATGTTTGGCGTCAGATCCTTCGACGCACATGCGTGGTAGGATCTACGTTTCTTCATTGGCGGAAGTGGTAAGCACAGTTTTGGCTTTACATCGTGATCGCGAGTTGTGTCTAGTGACACGACTGGCGTGTGCACATTATGCTCGGCATTCGCCGAGGGCGTTGTACGGTATTTCCAAAACAGGCCCAAGTCTTACGTATTGTTATTGTGTAGTTATAACGTATTAAGTGTAAGTTCGTTATTTCTAGGCACACCAAGTCCGGCAGTACATGGCGCTGAGCCGAGTACGGTGTTGACGTCAGACGGTAATCTATTTGCGAATTGTACGCAAATCTATTGCAGATTTGAAACAAACACCTTACTTGGGCCAGCGACATGTACTGATATGTGTTGTATATTATTGTAATTGTGACTGTTGTTAATTGTATTGTTGTATATAGAATTTACATTATATATAAACTTCAAAACATTCTAACGTTGTTAGAGTTTCCTTGTTAGTGTAATACACTGGTAGATAACCCTTTAACCGGAAATCTCCCTCCGCCGTCCTGGCGACGCATAAGGCTCTACACCCGTGTCGACCGTGTGTAAAACCTTCTGCGTAACATGGTGTCATAAGTAACGGGATTCGGTTTCCGGTCAATATCTGCCAGTGTAAAACATTGACAATATATATAAAATCTAGGCACAATTTTGTATGACATTTTTTTTATTATTATTGACTTTCTTATTGTTCTTCTCTAAGGTGACGTAAGGATGTGAATTTTAGGGAAGCAATTTTGCCACTAAATTCTTTGTAAATGTAACCTACACTCAATTAAGGTCAACTATCCTTATTCCCTGCGTGATGAAGTGCGATAGCCCATACATTAATTTGTGATAGAATGTAACAGGTTGCATATCTGAGTGGGGAAACTGAGGTATATAGACCTGAATTGTCTGGGCACGGATGATACATATTTAGTTTTAAGGTCCGGTTGAGTACTTTGGCACTGCTGTTGCATGACAATCTGTTAGTTTATTAACTTAAACGTTTTGTGCGTTGTGTCGTAACCGTTACTGAGGTCCATTTTATGTCCTGATTTAGTAACGTAGGTTACCCGTAACGTTATATAGTATCGTTACAATGAATTAAACGTAAAAGCAGAATTTTGTTTGATTTACCGCTGGTATCTTAAAAGGTTTTGTAATGTAGGGCGTACAGTTGTCATGTCAGTGTTAATACGTTGCGTTACATACGTTACGTTTGTATATCCGATACGCTAGAACTAGCTGGGCGTAATTGTAATGTTGGTTATTTACGTCATCTAATTGTGTCATATGATAGTGAAAAGAGGTTCTCGGTAGAGTCAACGTCAGTTTATGACGTCATTTCCGGTCTGTTATGAACGTAACTTTAATGGCTACGTCCAGATCGCGAGTATTCTAATTAATCAACGTTTTAGTTGGATTAGTTCATTATTATTATTGTTAACGTTTTAGTTAACGTGTGTGACTATAAGTGAACGTCGGTTTCAGTTAAATTAACGTGAGCATTACGTTAAGCGTCATGGATCAGTTAGTTAAGACGGGAAAGGAGTTAGGTTATGAGGGGCAGGCTTTGCAGGAATTTGTTAAGCAACAGCAAGAGACTGAGAGGGCAGAAAAGCACGCGGTAAGGGAACTTGATAAAGAGAAGATCGCGGCGGAGAAAGAAATAATTGCTCAAGCCGATAAAGACAGGGAAAATGAGTTAGCGAAGATCGCGGCAGAGAAAGAGAGGATCGCGCAGGCCGATAAAGACAGGGAAATCGAATTAACTAATGTTGCGGCGGAGAAAGAGAGGATGGTGCAAGCCGAAAAGGATAGGGAAGTAGAACTAGCTAAGATTGCGGCGGATTGGGAAATCGAGATGGCGCGGATTGAAAGTATAGAGCGGCAAGCCGAGAAAGATAGGGAAGCTAAATTGTCTCAAGTCGAAAGCGATAAGGAAGCGAAGTTGTAGAGCGAAGTTGAGTTAGAAAAGTTGAAGTACAGTTTTGAATTGCAGCAACGCGAGTTAAAGAATCAGATAGAGTTGCAGAAGGTAACGTTTAGGGTTGAATTAGAAAAACAGAAGGCCGAAAAGTTAGCGCATGCGCGAGATCCGAAGTTACCGTATTTTGATGAAAGTAAGGACAAAATGGATAATTACTTATCAAGGTTTGAGAAATACGCGACGGCGAACAAATGGGATAAAAACGTTTGGGCTGCATATTTAAGCGCATTACTTAAAGGTCGCGCGCTTGATGTTTACGATAGATTGCCTGTAGATGATGCAGCAGATGATAACAAGTTGAAAGATGCGTTGTTAAAGAATTTTGATATGACTGAACGCGGATTTAGGAAGAAATTTCGCTATGATAGGCCTGAAAAGTCCGAAAACGTTTATTCAGTTTAGTAGTAGACTTAGGTCGTATCTTAATAAATGGTTGAAAATGGCGAAGGTAGACCAATCTTATGAATCTGTTTGCGATTTTTTCGCTAGAGATCAGTTTTTAGAATCCTGTAGTAAAGAACTATACGTTCATTCGAAACCAAAAACATTCACGAATTTAGGTGAGATGGCTAGGGAAGCAGATTTATTTGCAGAAGCACGTGGCGGTGTCTACGCTTGTGTTAATAAGGGGCAGCGTGATAGTAAGGGCGTAACACAGAGTAGGTCTGATAATAAGCCGAGTGCGAAGCCAGAGATAAAATGTAGTATTTGTGGTAAGGGACATTTAACATATAAATGTTTTAAGAATCCCGATAGGAAGCAAGCATATAGTGCGGAGGTAGGTGCAAGTGCAAGCGGATATAGCGGAAATAAGGGGAGTAGTTATGCATTGAAATATGAGACACACAGATCACAGAGTAAGAGCGATACTGTACAGACGAAGGGTAGTAATTCAGATCGTGGCCGTGGTCGGGGTTATTCCCGCGGACGTGGTCGGGGTGGCGGACATCAAATGAGCTTTTGTAAAACTACAATGAATAGGTCTCATGAAATTGAAGGTCTCTATAAGAGTAAGGAAGAAAGCCCATTAATAGATAATAACGTGGATAGGGAAGGTGTCTGTTACTTTTTAAGGTCGCGATTACCAACAGCGCAGGGTACGGTTAATGGTAAGACTGTTGTAGTTTTAAGGGACACAGGTTGTACTGGGTGTGTCGTTCGTAGAAACTTGGTTTCTAATGATCAGTTACTTGGTAGAGAATCTGATGTAACTTTGATTGATGAATCTACCCAAAGGTATCCCTTACCAATGGTTGACATAGATTGTCCATTTTTCACAGGAAAAACTGAGGCATTGTGCATGTTCGATACATTGTATGACCTGGTTATTGGAAATATTGACGGGTCAAAACTTCCCGATATGTCCCATTTTGCAATGGCGGCAGTGACTAGGTCACAAGCTAAGCAAGGTGAAGAGGTCTATAGGAAACTTAAGGTTCCTGATAAAATTATTGCTAGTGATAAGAAGGCCTTGAGGCAGGCCCAAGTTGTTGACCCTAAATTGAATGGCATAAGGCAAAGAGTGGAATCGGGGAATGTGGCTATTAGTCGTGGATTGAACCGGGGTGAAACTGAGTAAAAAAGATTTATTGTATAGGCAGTTTACTAAGGGAAACAAGGTCACTTTGCAACTTATTATCCCTGAAGGTTTTCGTGAAAAGGTGTTAAGATTGGCGCACGAAACCTTGATGTCAGGTCATTTGGGCATAAAGAAAACTATGGATAGAGTGTTAACTGAGTTCTTTTGGCCTGGAGTTTGTGGTGATGTGGCAAGGTTTTGTAAATCTTGTGACATATGTCAAAGGACTATTCAAAAAAGTCGTGTCACTAAGGTTCCTTTAGGAAAGTTGCCACAGAGATTGACACACCATTTAAACGAGTCGCTGTTGATATAGTCGGACCGATAGAACCTTGTTCTGACAGGAAATCCCGCTATATTTTAACAATGATAGACTATGCGACGAGATATCCCGAGGCGGTAGCGTTACCCGGCATTGAGACGGAACGCGTAGCCGAAGCGTTAGTTGAGATGTTTAGTAGAGTTGGCATACCTGATAAAATGTTAACAGATTGCGGAAGTCAGTTTACTGCTGAAGTTATGAAAGATGTAAGCAGGCTGTTATCACTCCAACAGTTAACCACGACGCCGTATCATCCTATCTGTAACGGTCTTGTAGAGCGTTTTCACGCGACGTTGAAGCTACTTAGGATGTGCGCAGAACGTCCAAAAGACCGGGATAAATATCTCCCAGCACTACTGTTTGCAATAAGGGAGGTTCCGCAGGAGTCGTTAGGGTTTTCTCTGTTCGAATTGCTATACGGACGTAACGTTAAGGGCCCTATGGCAATATTACGTGAATTATGGTCTGAAGAGGTACAGGATGAGCAGGTTCTGTCTACGTACCAGTACGTAATTGAGTTGAGAGAACGATTAGAGCAGACGTGTAAGTTAGCACATGATAATTTACGGAAAGTACAAGTAAAGCAAAAGGCTTATTATGACAAACGAGCTAGGTCGCGTAAATTTAACGTGGGAGATAAAGTACTGTTATTATTGCCAACTGACAGTAATAAACTGTTATTGCAATGGAAGGGTCCATATGAAGTAGTAGAGGTAGTCAATAGAATGGCCTATAAAATCGACGTCAATGGTGTCGTGAGTACATATCATGCTAATATGCTGAAACAATATGTCGAACGTCGTAGTGTGCCGTAACATTGTTTATTGTCGACTGAGACTACAGAGTCGGTTGATGACGATGGTAGTGATGAATTTTCTCTTGATGATTGTGCTTTTCCGACAGCTAAAGAACCGGAAACTTATACTGACGTCAGTATTTCAGATACGTTAACGTCAGAACAACAATACAGCACGATATCAAACTACTCACGTCAGAACCCATACGGACGAAAGGTTATTCTATCCCGTATAAGACGCGTAACGTCATGGAGACGGAGATACAGGATATGTTAGATTTAGGGGTAATCGAGCTGTCGATTTCACCGTATTTATCTCCTGTTGTCCTAGTTCCGAAGAAAGACGGGTCAGTTAGATTCTGTATCGACTTCCGGAAGCTTAACAAAGTGACGGAATTCGATGCAGAACCTATGCCAAATATGGAAGAGGTTATCAATAAAATGTCGGGACATAGATTCTTTACAAAGATGGACCTGAGTAAGGGTTATTGGCAAGTCAGTCTTACTGAAAGGTCTAAACCTTTGACAGCATTTGAAACGCCTAAGGGTTTATTCTAGTTTAAAACTATGCCCTTCGGTTTTGTCAATTCGGGAGCCTCTTTTTGTAGGTTAATGAGAATCATATTGTCCAATCTCCCAAATGTTGACAGCTTTGTTGATGACATGTGGATATTTACTGAAACATGGAAGTATCATGTGACGTCATTACGTCAAGTGTTAGATCGGCTCAGGTCGGCCAAAACGACGGCAAAACCATCTAAATGCGTGATCGGATATGGCAGTGTCGAGTGCCTTGGTCACAATATCGTCGGACAGACGGTACGACCGCAAGAGGACAAGATACAGGCTATCAGAGATGCTCCTCGTCCATGTACGAAAAGGAAAATTAAATCTTTTCTGGGATAAGCTGGGTTTTATCGTCGTTCTATCCCAAATTTCTCATCCATAGCTTCTCCTGACGACTGATTTAACTAAACGGGATAGACCTAATTCTATCAAAGATTGGCAAGATCAGCATGAAAGGGGATTTCAAACCCTGAAGAGTAGGCTCACGTCTAGTCCTATTCTTCGCTTACCTGTTTTTCAAGAAGGTAACCCGTTTGTACTCCGGACAGACGCTTCAGACGTTGGTCTTGGAGCTATTTTGCTTCAGGAATTCGAAGGTGAAGGTCGTTTGCCGATTGCTTATGCTAGCAAGAAATTATTACCTCGAGAAAGGAACTACTCTGTAATTGAAAAGGAATGTTTGGGTATAATCTGGGGTGTTGAGAAATTTCGTAAGTACCTGTATGGGGCGGAGTTCCTACTTGAAACTGACCACAAACCTTTGTCCTATATGCAGACAGCTAAGGTGCTCAATCCCCGAATCATGCGTTGGGCCATGAAATTGCAGCCATACAGATTCAGGATCGTGGCTATCCGCGGCCAAGATAATTTGGGGGCGGACTACCTTAGTAGATAGTTTGGCCACGTTATGCATCGCACCGTTGTTGTGTATATAGCTAGTTTTCCAGTTTTGACATAGCCTACGATTCGATCGTATTTCGTACTATTTCAGAAAAGAAACATTGTTATGTTTTTTTCTCCCTAAGGGGAAACCTATGTTACGAAATGGATCCGATCGTCGACTATGTCGTCGAAATTATTTTAATCCTTTCAATCAGTAGGGCTACAGTTTTTAGGGCAACTGTGGTAATAAAACATTGACGGAAATTGTGGCTACGTTATGCATGGGTTGTTTGTGAATACCTCTCGTGGACAGCGTATTGCATGATTTTAATGTGAATACCTGCACGAGTCTCTTGATTGTGGACGTCGTGTTGCATGATTTTAAGGTGAATACCTGCACGCTTAGAATGTAGTCGCATGATTTAAAAGTGAGACGCATTGTATTTCTACCCTAATCTTTCACTGAAAAATTAGACGTGGCTGTTTAATTCTAAGGTGAATTGATGGATGTTATATTGTCGTGTGCCTAGTTTCTGTGTTAAGACCTGAAGGGTAAGATTTTATTATATTTATTCAGAATAGTTTGGCTAAGAATGAAAAATGTGACTTCTGATTGATATGGTATGATTATATGTGTCGACTGATTTTGTTGACAGTGATCAGGCTGCGCATGTGTCGACTGATTTTGTTAATAATCATGCTGCGAATAATATTTGTATATTAGGATTATCGACTGATTTTGTTGGTAGTGATCATGCTGCGCATGATATTTGTATATTAGGAAGTTTTGTAAATTACGGCAATAGTTTATATCACTGATGTTGGTTGCAATGGTGTGCGTCTATTTGACGTCCAGTGACGTCAGTTGCATTCATGTTATTCATGTGAGGTCAGTTGCATTCATGTTATTGCGACGTCAGCACTTTTTATATTAGTTTCACTGGTGTGCGTCTATTTGACGTCCAGTGACGTCAATTGCATTCATGTTATCCAGTGACGTCAATTGCATTCATGTTATTCATGTGACGTCAGTTGCATTCATGTTATTGTGACGTCAGCACTTTTTATATTAGTTTCACGTATACGTGGTCTATAGAAGTAGATTGATTTGTAATGGAACTAATTTACATACTCGCGACGTCAAGTGACGTCATAGCATGCACCGCATTAAGGGTTTTTTCTATACATTATAATGGTAACATTTGGTCATCATGCGTTTGATTTGCCTTCACTAGACGGCGTCATATGGTATAACATCATTGATGTCATGATGTCAGATCAAACGTTATGATTCCAGATGTGTTAGAAACGCTTGTTCAGTTATTATATTCTATGGCAAATAGTATTACGCTTAGTTTAAAGAAATGAATTAATAAATATGCGAGTTAGATTTTGGTCAATCAATTTAATGTAAATAGGTCATTGTTTAGATTCATTCATGTTTTATGTGGGATATGTCATGGTAATACCTGTTGGCGTCAGTATGCTTCTTGACAATGTTTGGCGTCAGATCCTTCGACGCACATGCGTGGTAGGATCTACGTTTTTTCATTGGCGGAAGTGGTAAGCACAGTTTTGGCTTTACATCGTGATCGCAAGTTGTGTCTAGTGACACGACTGGCGTGTGCACATTATGCTCGGCATTCGCCGAGGGCGTTGTACGGTATTTCCAAAACAGGCCCAAGTCTTACGTATTGTAACGTATTAAGTGTAAGTTCGTTATTTTTAGGCACATCAAGTCCGGCAGTCAGCTGTTAGGGCTTAGAGCCACGTCTCACCTGGAGATCCTATACCCATCTCCAGGTTAATACCAACCCGGGTAGAGGCAGTTACAACGCCGCTTGTGCATGTTTCCCAAGCAGAGGCGGGAAGCACAAAATGTAGGCGAAGTCCATGTTATTACTGCGAAGGTGAAAGTGGGACAGTGTTCGTCCACTAAAGTGTCTTATTATATATAGACTGGTCCCTGGTACGATCCAGGGAGCGACCAGTATATAAGCGTGCGCGTATTAATATAAGTTGTGTTCCTCATGTTATATGGACTGGCCTATGATATGATCCAAGGAACGACAAATTGAAGTCTACCAACATAAGGCCTTGTTTTTTTTTGTATGAGCTCAAACTAACGTTTTTTGTTCTTTGTGTTTTCCTTTAGTTCATGGCGCTGAGCCGAGTACGGTGTTGACGTCAGACGGTAATCTATTTGCGTATTGTACGCAAATCGATTGCAGATTTGAAACAAACACCTTACTTGGACCAGCGACATGTACTGATATGTGTTGTATATTATTGTAATTGTGACAGTTGTAAATTGTATTGTTGTATATAGAATTTACATTACATATCAACTTCAAAAAATTCTAACGTTGTTAGAGTTTCCTTGTTAGTGTAATACACTGGTAGATAACCCTTTAACCGGAAATCACCCTCCGCCGTCCTGGCGACGCATAAGGCTCTACACCCGTGTCGACCGTGTGTAAAACCTTCTGCGTAACACCTTCATGCGGACAGCGAAGACTCTGATCGGACTGGGCGGATGCCCAGGCTGATCCGAGTCTGCGCTGGGTGCATAACCACATTGTTTTTTTTTTGTCGTGTCGCGGCTCATTTGTAGTTTGTAGTAACATATAAATGATGGATATCGTTTGCGAGTGAGCCCTTTCTGGAATAACCTCATATTATACCGTAAAATGTAACTCAGGCACCTAAAGGTGGTGATAATTACTGATTTGGGGCAAACACAAAACTCTGCATAAAACGCTAAAAATGCAACAGATCTTCCGAAAACGCAGCAGATGCATTCTTTATGTTGTTTCACATAATTTAGAATCCCAAAATGCAGGATTTATTGATGTTAAAAAGTGATTTGTTTTAAGTAAAGATCAAAGGGTAATTTTCTGCGCAAAAATAATAAAAAAAAATAATAAAAAAAATAAATCCGTTATTGAAAATGTACTAAGTTGTGGAGGTACCTTATTGCATTACAAAGAGCGTCCTTGCAATTATTTTTTCAAATTTCTTCACACATTATCAGGCTGAGCATACAAAAAAGAGATAACCTGTGTCCAATTTGTTTTGTCAAAAAAACGAATGAGACTGTTTTAACAAGGTTGAAAAATTTCATTTACGCACCCGTGTTAGTATCAGTAATGTATACTTTATAGGTGTTATATAAGTATGCTTGTCTACCCTATTTTTTAATGAATGCACCCAGTGTACATACATCATTTACATAGTTGAACATTTGAGAATAAGCTACTGCTTTCATCTGATCTACTTTAAATTTTGAGAAAAGGTTGGAACAAATAATTGCTAGGACGCTTTTCAAAAAGCAATAACATAACTTCAGCACCAAATTAATTTTCAATAACGATGCTATTCTTTAGATTTCTGCGCAGAAAATTATGCTCTTATCTTTCCTTATAAAAACACTTTTTTAAGCAGCATGTACCTCTGGTTTGTATTCTAAACTGTACAGAACAAAAAATAAGGAAATTTAAAGAGGAACTACACTTCAGGAACTGACTGAATCAGATCCCAAGAAGTCGGCTAAGTTTTAGGGAGATACGTTGATTTTTTTTATAGTTTTATGCAGAGTTTTGCATTTATCACAAATCACCACCTTCAGTAACAAATGAAGAGGTTCGCAGAATTATACAAGCAGCCATTGGAGAATACGATGAGCTGACGTGCCCAAACCACCTTAGTTTTCGTCAAGAAACGAAAACTAAGGTGGTTTGGGCACGGCTCAAGGTCTTTTGGTTAGCAAACTAAGAAGATTCTACAGGGCACAGTAAAATGAAAAAGATGTAGAGAGAAGAAGAGGTGGGAAGGCGATATTAAAGGGTAAACAGGGAAGAACTTTGCTAGCTCAATTAAGGCAGCTGAATACAGGACAAGGTGGAAAGGGATCATGGTGGTACACCAACGACCTTACAAGGATATGGGATAGAACAGAATAGAACAAACCTAAATGTTCAGAAAATGGAACAGTTTGGTTTTACAATAAAGCAATGCGTCCATAAGGTGCAGATGGAAAGCCATTCAGTGTAGCCTTGATTAGACTCCTCTGTTAAGTTGTCTGATCAGGATCTGCACTATGTACTCAGGTACATAAACATGTACTTAGAAATTGTTAACAATTTCATTTTGTTGCACATTTTAATGTTTTACGTTGTCTCAATTTTTCTCATGTTTGTGCACGCTTAACCCTTAATAAAGAGTGGACTCTTCTATCTGTAGATATTGAATGAGTCCATTAGTCATGTAAGTGGTGTCAGGTTCAGTTTATTTTCAGAATGTTTTGTTTTATTTTGAGGAAAAACACCCATTTATCTTATGCAAAAAGTGTAAAACCTGATCAGAGGCCGCTAGGCATTAATGGGTTAATGTTCAACAATTTTCTTGATTAAGGTCGGCTCCCACTGCCGATTTGATCAACTCGATCGTTCCGATCACCCAGATTCCCCAGACAAGCTCGACCAACTGCTTGATCGGGCTTGTAAACGACTTCCTGCCGACCTCTACTCGACCGTACGCGACCCTCGACGACCACTCACGACTCTTCTACGACTTCAACCCGACAACCACCTCAATCTCTACCCGGTCATCCCGACCCCTACTCGATCCCTACACGATCTCGTCTTGACTAATCCGACCTCTACTCGATCTCTACTCGATCTCGATCCGACCATGGGGGTGAGTTAGTTGTGGTCGGACAATTTTAGTATAAAAATTTCATTGCAGCTGTGGGCCCGGTATTTTGAGCTCCAGAGAGAGATTCAAGGAGGTCGAGGAGCGTGAAAGACGCTCAAGATGGCGTTAGCTTGGGAGTGGGTAATGCTGACTGCTGGCTCCCTTACCTTTCCTTCATAGCCTTCAGAGGGCTGGGTGGAGATGATGAGTTTGTAGCTTCATCATTAAAAGGCGGACTTATCTGCCTCTTCTTGGCATTGTATCCGTTGAAGATGTGATGTCTTTATATTTGTAGTAGCTTTTGAGAGATCATCCATTGTTCTTGTTGCATTTCTCATAACGATGTTCCCAAAGAGGCTACAGAGAACGAATTCTTTACGATTCCAAGATTTGCACGCCCTTTTGAAGGATCGTATCACGGTCGAGTGCCCTCGTCTGAGGTCGAGAAGCCGTCGAGTAGCGACCGGAAAGCGATCGAGCGCTGTCGAGTACCGATCGGGTAGCGGTGGAGTTGATCTGCACAACAGGTTGAATAGGGATCGAGTTGATCTGGAAGCGATCGGGTGTTGGTCGAAAAGAGGTCGCTTTGATAGGGTACGGATCGATTAACATTTTTTACCCCAACCAAACTAGATCTCTGCACGATCGTTTCCCGTTGAACCAGACCTCCATTAAACCAACACCCGATCGCTTCCCGATGGCTTCTCGACCGCTTTGCTTCTCGATCTCTACTTGAATTTTTTTGAATATGCCCAACCTTTTCTGGTAGGAAGCCGGAGCGATGCCGAGCAAGGTTGTCCACCCCGACCACTCCAGCCGAGCGAGCACGACCAGTTCTCGATCGCTTAATCGGGCTTGATCGAGTTGATCTGATCGGCAGTTGGAACCTACATGTAGCAGTTAGCAGAAACATGAATGCACTTATATGCGAGAAATTGTTCGGCTATGTTCTACAGCAGAATTACGCAAGAGCAATGAAGGAAGTGTATGCCTTAAACGGCTATTTCTAACATTTAATAATGCATCAGCTATCATCAGGAACCAATTAGCTCTCTTAATTTGCATAATTACCTTTAATAAATCAGAAGAACTTAACCAGGTACACCCACGGTTTGCATCTTACCATTTGCGCAATTTCATTTTCGTCTCCAATAGTGTGTTGACCACGTTCTAGCAGAAAGGCAACTATGGCCGACATTACTTCGGACTATTGCTCGTCATATAGAACGTACATTTGCAAATGAACACCGGCAGTACGGACTACAGTATTATCTCGTGACCGTGCTAAAGTTACCATGCCTCGAACCGCGGTAACGGTAGATGTAGCTGGTTTCCAGCTACTCATCAAAGTGCGTAATGACCGACAACCTGATTTGAATCTGATTGGTCAGTTCTTTATATGAGAGGGGAATCGCCAGTTAATGTAACAGTTCACATAGAAGCTATAGTTCTATGTGAAATTCTTCTATGATCATCCCTGATCTACATACACTATTCTAATGCACTTCAATAAATAACGATTAGTCTGATTGGATAACGTCAATGTTTTTTGCAACAGCAGGTTCTGCGATATACTGTCGCAAACCCGGCGCCATGAAGAAAATTCGGCTCTCATTTGCTGACGCTAGGGTTTACGTTGCCGAACTGAGTGATTTTGCCGCAGAGAAGTATGCTTTGAAAGGTAAAAACGTGAAAAAACTGATTTTGACAGAGGGACAACTGTACTGAAAAGTTTCATTTGGGGAGGTAAATCGTCGGTTTTATGGTCACAAATTGCGTTTGCCGGCTTGGCTGGCGTTCGCCATAAAATGCCGACCATAAAAAGACGATTTACCTTCGTAGATGACACTTTTGAGAATAATTAATCATTAATTTGATGTTGCATTGCCGAATAAATATTTACGGTAACTAATGTAATACTTCGATTACCTTGCATGTAGATATTTTACTTTTATGATTTGTTTCTATTATTTTTTATTTGCTTATTTATTTTATGATTTATTTCGGTGACTCAGCGTAAATTATAGTCAACAATAAATTAGGGGATAACTGTACTCAAAATTGTCATTTGGGGAGGTAAATCGTCGGTTTTATGGTCGGAAATTTCGTTTTACGGCCACGCCGGGTTTTCGAATGTATATTGCAGGATTTACTGTCGCAAATTTTGACGTTATCCAACCAGACGTCGCAGTACATTCGTAAATGCATTAGAATGGGAAATTCAGTCGACTCTCTTATCTTGAACACTGATATTTCAAAATGCCCTCTTATACCAAAGAACATAGTTTGGATACATTTTATATTTCATTGTATTTCTTTTTTTTATTTTTATTCATTTTTTCACATTTCAAATCCAGTTATCTTAAACTACAGGTATCTCGAAGTAAATTTTCTGGGACCAGAAAATTTACTTTGAGATATCAGTAGTTTTAGATTAACTTCGACTTTGAAAGTCGACTGAGAGTTGACTGTTATAGACTTGATTACCCTGAAAGTGTATTTATTCACCGTAACTCAAATACGGTTCCAATTAACAACTTAGTGTTAGAACGTGCGCAGGGAACTTCTTCGTCGTCAGTAAGTCATCACAGTAAAGCTTCGTTCACGCGAGCAAAGTTTCCGTGACAAAATGGGTTTGGTATAGAAAAATGTGTTCGTGTGAATATAAAATATATGTTACATTTTCATTGCCAAATGTATTTCGTAAAGTTTTTTTGACAAATAAAATTTGTCCGTGTGCACAGAAAATTTGCCATAGATTATGTAACAAAGAAACTAGTTATGGCTTGCTCATAATATAAATTAACGTATGTTTAACAACGAAAATGTGGCATAATTAGCCGTTCACACGGGCAAAGTTTATTTGTCCAGGTAACTTTCACGAATAATGTTTGATCGTGTGAACACAACAGCAAATATTTCCTTGCCAAAGTTTATTTGACAAAGATTCTATGCCACGTTTTTCTTTAACAAAAAAATTGCTCCGTGTGAACGCAAAACGTTTGGCAAACGTTTTTGGTTACAGTTTCTTTGACAAAGAAACTTTGGTCGTGTGAAAAAAAGACAACACGACATGGAAAGTTATTTATTTTAAAAGTAACATTATCCTAATGTCACAATTTCGCAGCTTATTTCAGCTGCTTGTGACTTATCAATATCTGTCTTTTATAGTTTCGATTGTATTTCATGTATGTAGTATAGTTTTTGCCAATCATATCTCAGATAACATGACATTCGTTTTTGATCAAACATGTAGGATACATGTACATGTAGGTAGTATAGTTTGTTTTACATGTATTGCACGGTTTAAAATCTACGGAACTGTTAATTTGATGACACATTTCAGTACCGTTGATTGAAAACCATATAATATATAGAGGATCTTACACGAGTGGTCATTTCATATGAAATCTATGAAACGAGCCTTCGGCGAGTTTCATAAATTTCATATGAAATGACCACAAGTGTAATATTCTGTTTATCATATGACCCTTTAAAATGGGATTTAAATGCCTTCAAGCTGAACATTATTTCAATACGAAACCACATTGTTGACATAGACGTTGTCAATGACGTTACGTCTACGCGGCGAAATTTGTTATTACACGTGTGGTCATACGATTTTTATGGCACGACGTTATCCACTGAATAACAGCGACGTCATATGATAAAACAAAATATCTTATCGTAAATGTTTGATTCCTTCCGCTGAGCCTCCTGAAGTCCGTCGTGATGAGAATTGAAACAACAACAGATCCTGCTATCTTCCATTGTACATTATACATGTGAAGTGAGTTTAAACCAAACAACAGCAAGAGACTGAAATTGTCACGTTCCCTCCCGGGACGGGGTCATTATGACCAACGCTGCAATATCAATCCAAGTTCATCGAACTACCATCTATCAGCTTCATGAAAGGTGCAACCAAACTGGAACAGTCAACAAATAACCATTTACCGGCCGAATGTTGACTGATTTTATTCAGACGCTTTCTTTGTCAACTGAATCAACAAAGAATTTGCTCCTTGGTGAGCAAATTATTTCCTTTAAGCGTTGGTTCCATTTAGAAGGAAGGTAAAAGTGACAAATGGCGGAGTGGCTTCCTTTGCAGATGTACCTTTCACGGTAAGTCAGATGCAGCTGCAAATGTAAATAGAAACAGGGTGAGGGAGAACAGGTTGTTCCCCAGGCGAATAGAGGCTGTGACTGCGTTGTACTTTTGGCTTCCAGAGCCGTCTTAGTAGTCTTTAGAGGCAGAGTGTCATGATACCAACATATCCAGAATGCATGTAGCTTCGGCTCAATAATATCGTATCAACAAACCATACAATTAAAGGTCCACAGTACTTGGTTAGCATACATACTCGTATAAATAATGTTAAGTCTGAACACACACACACACACACACACACACACACACACACACACACACACACATGGTATGGTATGGATTCATGCCGGTAAGATCGACCCCTTTTTGGAAGGGGTACGTGGTCCCGGAAAAGTAAACGGCAAGCTACAAAAGTTGTTTCTGTGCCGTTGATTTCTTTTTGAAACGTGTCGAAAATACATGCCATACATCTCAAAGGTAAGATTACCTGCGTAAACATGCTCATGGGCATTCAAACCGGTAGGAAAAACATGCTCCTGGGCATTCAAACCGGTAGGAAAAACATGCTCCTGGGCATTCAAACCGGTAGGAAAAACATGCTCCTGGGCATTCAAACCGGTAGGAAAAACGTGCTCCTGGGCATTCAAACCGGTAGGAAAAACATGCTCCTGGGCATTCAAACCGGTAGGAAAAACATGCTCCTGGGCATTCAAACCTGTAGGTTTGAATGCTCAGGAGCATGTTTTTCCTCTGTAGGTTTGAATGCTCAGGAGCATGTTTTTCCTCTGAGTGCAGACATCGTTTTCCTCTGAGTGCAGACATCGTTCGGAAAGGTTTCATTGCCCGGAAAATCGGATAAGAATGCACATAAAGTGTACCCAACGTGTATGTTCCCATTCATCTTAAATCAGTGTGAGACTTATGGCGACGCTTCGGTTGGTTTGGCCGCCATCATGCTTATGAAGTAGACATATTTTGCAGAGAAGTATTTATTTCTTCGGAAGAACATTCCCTTTTTCTTAGAGTCTTAAAGACAAGCATTTGCTTCCTGGGAAGAAAACTGTTTCGTCTCAAAGTAGCCCCTTGGCGAAAGAAGACTTTCACAGATACGAGGCTGGTGTCAAAAGTGATACCACTGGCTTTTGGTCACCGCTATTGTCAGCGCGAGTACAAAATTTACGCCTTGCACACGTTTCCCATTGTCATAACTTTTAATTGATGTATAAACTATACATATAGATAGAATATTTTGCTCAAAATATACATTTGCACAAACCCTTCTCGTAGGTGGGTAGGCAAAATGGTTGGGAAAGTGTCAAAAATGCGAACGAAAGATTGCAAACGTGAAAAAGGTTACGAATGCCATATTTCTTTACTACTAAAGGACTAGCAAGCCAGGTCCGTGTAACTCTAGGCAAGTCAATGAATGCAATGTTTCATAAGAAGAAAGTTCTTAAAAATCATGTAAAATTCTTTAGAAACGTCGACCAAAGACCGGTATCCGAAGCTTCTATTTGTTACACGACAAGGCCTCGAGTCACACAAGGCTGGAAGTTTAACATCTTTTCTGAATGAACAGAGGGCCTTTATTCTAGAACTCCTACCCTAGTCTCCTGACATAGCACCCTTCTGACTTTTTTTCCAGATCCCTCGTCTCAAGAAAAAGCTTGCTTGCGGAAAATATACATCCCGCCAAAAGTTGGGAGCCGCCATTTTTAACTTCTGTAAAGGACAATGAAAAAAACTTTCTAGGATTGGATTTAAAGATTGAGACTTTATGTGTCTGTCAAAGGAGAGTACTTTGAAGGTTTGAAATAAAATTATCCGTAATTCAACCTTGGGATATCATTAGTGGGGAGCAAATTATTTCCTTTAAGAGCATCAATCCCCATATTTTAAGTGATCAGGTAACACTGTTAAAGAGTAAAATACTTGAAAATCATTGAATTTGAAAAAGAATGGCTAACAGCTCATTTAACAACATTTACTTTTGTCAGGTCGGGCAAAACCTGCTACTGGTACCATGTAAACCAGTACTACCTGTTGCATGTGGGCAGATGGGGCTCATCAACCTGGGAAGGTGTCCTGTCCAAGAGTTACTAATAAAAACTAGAAGGGGTAGGTGGAGCTCTTAGCCTTGGCAGGCAGTTCACCTAGGAGTTCATTGCTAGGTCTCTAAACAAAACCTATTAACAAACCTGTGAACACAGCACCATTGCTCTAAATCAAGTGTTAGCAGCTAGACCCGAGCGAGCCCTGCTCAGCTTGGTGAAACAGCTAGATTAAGGGGGTCTCTGATAGGTAGGGACAGGCCCCGATCACTCTTTGAATCTGGTTGTTATATCAAGTCAATGATTTGATGGGAGGAGATAAGAATCTCCCACCTCCATGAGTCTCCAAACCCTATGGGTCTACAAGGGGTGGTGTTAACACAACATCACTGGGCGGAAGTCTTCCAAGAAGAAGTCAACGGCCAGGGCGGAAGAACTCTTTGAGTCAACGGCCATGTGTTCGTGACCAAGGCGAGCCATACAATAATCGTGGATTTCGGCTGTGGTCAACATATATAGCCTGGAGAGGGATGGGCTCCGTCAGGCTGAACTCTGCCCTAGATACATCATGGTTGACAGCATAAACAATACCGTAATACCGGAACGGTCGCAGCCCGAGTAAAGAATGACCGCGCCTACTGTTAGACACCGGGACGTAGGTGACAAGTATGCAACTGGTGTAGCACAGATTAGTAAGTTCAGAGGTAGGGAGAACATCTCAATTGGAACCTGGAATGTGAGGACTCTGAGGCAAGCTGGGAAGCTTGAGGAGCTGACACATGCAATGAACAGGTATCACTGGAACATACTGGGGCTCTGTGAGATGCGCTGGAAAAGTTTGGTGAGATGTCAACAGACGACAGACACAAGGTTTATTTCAGTGGAGAAGAGGACAAACATGAGTATGGGGTTGGATTTCTTGTGCATAAGGACATGGTGAGTACTGTCTTGGGGTGCCGACCAGTCTCCAGCAGACTGATTTCAATTCGCCTGAGAACAGCACCTTTCAACATCACCATCATACAGGTTTATGCACCAACATCTGGGCATGACGACAATGAGGTAGAACACTTCTACCAACTCCAGGAAATCATAGACAAAACACCAAAGAATAACATTCTGGTTGTCCAAGGGGATTGGAATGCTAAAGTTGGAAAGGATGCACAGGCAGACTGGAAAACGTTTGCGGACCCTACTGCAATGTCGAGACAAATGAGAGAGGTCTCAGACTTCTAGAGTTTGCAGCCTGTAACAGCCTAGTATTGACAAACACCCTTGGCCCTCACAAACCATCAAGGAGATGGATATGGCACAGTCCAGATGGGAAACACCACAATCAGATTGATTACATCTTGGTGAGGAAGCGCTTCCGATCACGAGTCAACATCCATAGGACAAGGAGTTTTCCTGGAGCAGACATAGGAAGTGGCCATGACTTGGTGATGATGACCTTCCGAGTTTGTCTGAAAAAGGCTAGAGAGCCAAACCAGCCAAGACTCAAGTTTGATCTTGAGAAGCTAAGGGACCCAGATGTGGCAGGCACTTTTCAAGCAACAATAGGTGGGAAATTTGCACCACTCATTGGTCTGAGGGATGATGACATGGACATAGATACCATGATTACCACTTCAATACAGTAGTGACTGAGACAGCCAGCGAGATACTTGGGAAGGAACGTCGCAGGAAAAAGTCCTGGGTCACAAAAGATGTTCTCGACCTCTGTGATGAGAGGAGAAATTTGAAGAAGAAGAGGTTTGAAGCAGGGGGAGCAGAAGAATACAGGGAAGCAAACAAGAGGATTCAAAAGGCAGTGAAGAAAGGGAAGGAGGACTGGATAGCTAGTCAGTGCGAGGAGATTGAAACTTGCCTGAACAAAAACAACAGCAGGAAAGCATACCAGCTGGTGAAGGATCTAACTTCAGAGAAACAGGGTAGATCCACAACTATCCAGGACAAGTCTGGGAAATGCCTTACAGAGGAACAAGAGATTCTCAGCAGATGGACAGAATATTGCTCAGAGCCATACAACCATGAGACTTACGGTGACAATGCGGTTCTGGACTGCAATCAGTCCCCCAGAAGAAGATCACCAACCGATCCTTCGTGAGGAAGTTGAGATTGCAGTAGCAGCACTAAAGAAGGGGAAATCTGCTGGGGTCGATAATATACCAGCCGAACTTGTTCAAGCTGGCGGGGAGACCATGATTGATGTTTTAACAGATATCTGTAACAGGATCTGGAGAACGGAACAATGGCCTACCCCATGGACTCAGTCGCTGATCATTACGCTCCCTAAAAAAGGCAACCTACAGCTCTGACAGAACTACAGAACCATCAGCCTCATCAGTCATTCAAGCAAAGTCATGCTGAAAGTCATCTTGAATAGGCTTAAACCACAAGCCCAAGAGATAATCGCCGAAGAACAGGCTGGGTTCCGAGCAGGAAGGAACACCACAGAACAGATCTTCAACCTTAGAATCCTGTGTGAAAAGTATCTCCAACATCAGCAGAATCTGTACCATGTCTTCATTGATTTCTAAAAAGCCTTTGACAGGGTATGGCATGCAGCCTTATGGGCCACCATGCGGAGATACAATATCAGTGCAAATCTAGTTCGCACCATTGAGCAGCTATACGACAAGGCTACAAGTGCAGTCCTGATAAATGGTAGCACAGGAGAATGGTTCAAACCAACAGTTGGAATAAGACGAGGATGTCTTCTGTCACCTATCCTCTTCAACATTTTTCTCGAACGGATCATGTCTGATGCTCTGGAAGAACAAGACGGAAAGGTTAGCATAGGCGGCAGAAACATTACCAATCTGCGGTTTGCCGATGACATAGACGCTCTAGCTGAGGAAGAGCAGGAACTAGAATCTCTAGTTGAAAGTCTCGACCAAACCTGCACAAGATACAAGATGGAGATCAGTGCTGAGAAGACCAAACTGATGACGAACAGCGCAGATGGCATCCAGAGGGAGATCAAGGTAAAAGGGCAGAAGCTGGGTACTGTAAGCAGCTTGAAATACCTTGGAGCAGTTGTCTTAGATGATGGCTCAAAACAGGAGGTTCTCTCAAGGATTGCACAAGCCACTTCAGCTCTTACCAAGCTAAAACCAATTTGGAGAGATAACAACATATCTCTTGGATCAAAGGTGAAACTTATGCGCTCCCTTGTCATTTCCATATTTCTGTATGCCTGTGAATCGTGGACCTTGACAGCAGAGTTAGAGAACAGAACGCAGGCCTTTGAGATGAGATGCTACCGAAGGTTACTGAACATTTCGTACAAGGACCTTATAACCAATGAGGAGGTTCGCAGAAAGATCCAAGCAGCCATTGGAGAATATGATGAACTCCTGACGCTGGTCAAGAAACGGAAACTAAGGTGGTTTGGCCATGTCTCAAGGTCTTCTGGTTTAGCAAAGACAATTCTTCAGGGCACAGTGAAAGGAAAAAGAAGAAGAGGTAGACAGAAAAAGAGGTGGGAAGACAATATCAAGAAGTGGACAGGAATTGATTTTGCCAGCTCAACTAGGGCAGCTGAAGACAGGACAAGGTGGAAAGGGATTGTTTGGAAGTCATCTGTTGTGCCCCAATGACCTAGTAAGGTTATGTGATAGAATAGAATAGAATATCAATTAACTGAATTGGATGTGTTACTTTTGATCCCACTCTCGTGTCCCGTTCCGAGATGTAGTCATTTGTGTGAATTATCTCGTTTCATAAATAAATATTTCATAGCGTCATTTGTCATTTTTTAAGTTAATGAGAGAACTTGTGGCACAAATTAAATGAGTTTTACTAAATGTGGGTAAAACTAAGTACCGGCAACATGAAAAATAAATGAGCCAATCAATCGACACTGCATTTCACAGCACCGAAATCACTGTAAATACATGGACTACTTAACTAATTATTGAGGCTGCCTCTATAGAAGCGATTGAAAACTGCAGTAATTAATTCATTTTGCAACAAATGAAAGTTACGTCGCGACTGAGGCTAATTGTTAACGCCACGAAAACAAACGCCGCCAGAACGCATTACCTTAACAGTCAACGGTGCCGCGTCCATTTCTCTGAATAAAATCCTGGAGAAAATGCATAGACGCTTGTATAGTTGCATTATGGACTATTTTATTGTTGTTGTTTTGTAGCTTTTTTCCACGGTAAACAGCTATGGTCATGTCGGGAGGGTCAGTTAACGTAACCACACTATTCCTGGACAGGCTTAGACCTCCTAAGCGGTTATTCAGTACTAAGTGCACATATTTCCGCCAGTAACTGACAACTGCCTTCTTTAATTAGCGGGATCATTGCCATTTTTCTGTCTTTCAAAGATGGATGTTTGTCACAGCTTTTTCCAGGAACTGTCCAGGCTGGAATCTGCAAACTTGGTACACATATGAAGAGTGATTAATTGTATCGTGTGATTCAGACTCAGACTCATTGCTCTTATCAATTTATTTCTATACATTTTCTTTCTTTCCCTAAATTGGCCACATTGAACATTTTTGTCAGAGTTTTCGCAGGAACTGTTGCAGCTACAGTCTAGAAACTTGGTATAACATGGACAATGAGTTATTGTTTTATGTATTGGTTTAAACAATATTTAATCGTAGAAAATACATAATCAAATATTACACAAACATGGTACAGGATCTGACGGTAAACGTAACGCTCTCATGTTTTATGTATTGAGAATCGGACTCATTGCTCTTACTCTTCTCTTTATTTGTCCATATTTCTGTATTTCCGGGTAAATTTGTCACAGTTTTTCTCAGAAACTGTACAAGCTAGAATCATGTTACTTGGTGCGCATATGGAGAATCGTGGGACTGAGGCCGGGCTCATAGCTCTTGCTCTGCTATTCTTTTACCTAGTTTTCTTTCTTCTCCTATTTTGTATGTTAACATTGGAAATATGTCATAATTTTCTCTGAAGCGTTTGAAACTAGAATCGTCAAACTTAGAACAAAGAAAGAAAAACATTCGCACTAAGAGATATTGTATTGTGTGGAATTGTGGTTTAGGCGTATTGCTAATAATACTCCCTTTATTTTATAGTTTTTTTCTATGTTTTTAAGGTAAGTTTGTCGGTTTTTCTCAGGAACAATGCAAGCTAGAATCATCTTTGAACTTGGCTGGCCTACATGTATACTCATCTGGAGAATAAATTGCTGTATCATCGGATAGAGACTCGGGCTCATTGACTTTTTTCTTCCTCTGCTTATTCATGTTTTCTTTCTTTTGATATTTCATGCATGTACATTGAAATTTTATGTCAGAGTTTTCTCAGAAACTATTCAAGTTTTGATCTCTAAATTTAAATTTGAAATACATTAGAACAACTATTTGTGTTGTGGAATGGAAAATCTGACTCATCGTATATACTTTTTCATTTATTTATCTATTTTATGTTTGTTTGTGTTTTGTTCTAGTAAATTTGTGTCATAGTTTTCTCAGGAACTATTTAAGCAAGTCATATCATATTTGGTATGATAATAAACAATGAGTCATTGTATTATGTGAGTTAGAAGCAGGCTTTATTCCTCTCATTCATCTTTTTTTTTTATTCAGGTCTCTCTCTTTTCATAGAAAAAATCCTGAAATTGTGTTACAGTTTTCTCTGTAACTATTTAAGCTCCCCGTTTCAAACTTGGTAGGCATATACGTGATAAGTTGGTGTATTGTGTATAATTGAGAATGAGGATTCTGCTGTTATTCTTCCATTTTCTCGTTTTCTCAGGAACTGCTGTTGGCTTGCGTACTTGGGTTTAATATTTATTGCTCTTTTTACAATAAAACTGTGGAACTGAAGCAGCACAACGTGGCTATAGTCAGATTCTCTGCCAGTTGTAGTTTCTCTTGTTTTGAATTACGATCCCGAAACACGTCTGTGCACGGTCCAAATTGTGTTTTAATTTGCATTTAACTTCGATATAAGAAAAAATTGTGACACTCGGAAAGGTAAAACTTATAATTAAATATTTATAAAAGGAAATGTCAAATGTGACAAAGCTGTATTGGCAAAAATGACGCCGAATGGAAAGAGAATACAGCATGACTGTGTCATACCTTCTTTTGTGGACCAACATTACCCGATCAAAGGCGTTACTACCTTAACGTAATCTGAATACGTCGGTGCCTATTGAAATCTTGTCAAAATGACAAAAGTTCAACACGCACCTCCGTACTATGTACTGAACATATGTAAATTAGACAAGAGTTCGGTACCAGCTGCCAACAGACATACTTAAATGATATAACTTTTGGGGCTTAACCTCTAGATTGCTCGTCAAAGTGGATTAATTATCATGATGATTGTGCATATCAGGTACATGTAATTGCCTCTATCTACGCCCCAGCCTATACATTCAAATACTAACAGAACTGAATAATGAAAGTGACAAGTAGTCTAGTCCGTGTCAGAACAGTTTTTATCGTCGTCTTTATTGTTTGGACGGGATGTGGAAGCAGAGGTCTATATAAGAGGGAGTATTTGATGATAATTAGGGATAATTTTTGTTAATTCTGCATAAAAACATATGATGTGACCTCTCATCTGAACCGTCTCGATGAGACGGTTCAGATGAGGGGTCACAACATATGGTTTCGATGAGAAATAAAAATAATTATCCTTCTATTCTATTCTATTCTATTCTATCCCATAACCTTACTAGGTCGTTGGGGCACCACAGCTGACTTCAAAACAATCCCTTTCCACCTTGTCCTGTCTTCAGCTGCCCTAGTTGAGCTGGCAAAATCCATTCCAGTCCACTCCTTGATATTGTCTTCCCACCTCTTCTTCTGTCTACCTCTTCTTCTTTTTCCTTTCACTGTGCCCTGAAGAATTGTCTTTGCTAAACCAGAAGACCTTGAGACGTGGCCAAACCACCTTAGTTTCCGTTTCTTGACCAGCGTCAGGAGTTCATCATATTCTCCAATGGCTGCTTAGATCTTCCTGTGAACCTCCTCATTGGTTATATGGTCCTTGTACGAAATGTTCAGTAACCTTCGGTAGCATCTCATCTCAAAGGCCTGCGTTCTTTTCTCTAACTCTGCTTTCAAGCTCCATGATTCACAGGCATACAGAAATATGGAAATGACAAGGGAGCGCATAAGTGTCACCTTTGATCCAAGAGATATGTTGTTATCTCTCCAAATTGGTTTCAGCTTGGCAAGAGCTGAAGTGGCTTGTGCTATCATTGAGAGAACCTCCTGTTTTGAGCCATCATCTGAGACAACTGCTCCAAGGTATTTGAAGCTGCTTACAGTACCCACCTTCTGCCCCTTTACCTTGATCTCCCTCTGGATGCCATCTGCGCTGTTTGTCATCAGTTTGGTCTTCTCAGCACTGATCTCCATCTTATACCTTGTGCAGGTCTGGTCGAGACTTTCAACTAGAGCTTCTAGTTCCTGCTCTTCCTCAGCAAGAGCGTCTATGTCATCGGCAAACCGCAGGTTGGTAATATTTCTGCCGCCTATGCTAACCTTTCCGTCATGTTCTTCCAGAGCATCGGACATGATCCGTTCGAGAAAAATGTTGAAGAGGGTGGGTGACAGAAGACATCCTTGTCTTACTCCAACTGTTGTTCTGAACCATTCTCCTGTGCTGCCATTTATCAGGACTGCACTTGTAGCCTTGTCGTATAGCTGCTCAATGGTGCGAACTAGGTTTGCATTGATATTGTACTTCCTCATGGTGGCCCATAAGGCTGCATGCCATACCCTGTCAAAGGCTTTTTTGAAATCAATGAAGACATGGTACAGATTCTGCTGATGTTGGAGATACTTTTCACACAGGATTCTAAGGTTGAAGTGTTAGCAGCCAGACCAAGTGTTAGCAGCCAGACCCGAGCGAGCCCTGCTCAGCTTGGTGAAACAGCTAGATTAAGGGGGTCACTGATAGGTAGGGACAGACCCGATCACTTTGACTCTTTGAATCTGGTTGTCTATATTGTAGGCAGTGGACAAGTCAGTGACTTGATGGGAGGAAATAAGACGCTCCCACCTCCATGAGTCTCCCAGCCCTATGGGTCAACAAGGGGTGGTGTTAACACAGCATCACTGGGCGGAAGTCTTCCTAGAAGAAGTCAACGGCCAGGGCGGAAGAACTCTTTGAGTCAACGGCCATGTGTTCATGACCAAGGCGAGCCATACAATAATCGTGGATTTCGGCTGTGGTCAACATATATAGCCTGGAGAGGGATGGGCTCCGTCAGGCTGAATCCTGCCCTTGAAACACCATGGAATTATCCTTAATTATCATCAAATACTCCCTCTTATCTAGAGCTCTGTGGAAGTTCCTGATCGTTGCCTCCTTTTCTACCATGATACTGATTTCAATTATCGGAGGGGTGATCACAGGGTATAATTGATTCCGCTAATTTTCGCTTCCTGCAGAGACTGTACATCATATTTGGCTTCCGCCGAGACTGTCCGCGAACTCTTGCTTCTTGCCGAGACTTCTGTACATGATAAATTGCTTCCTGCAGAAACTGTCCGCGTGATTCTGCTTCCTGCCGAGGCTCTCGGCAGGAAGCAGAATCACGCGGACAGTCTTGGCAGGAAGCCATTTTTCGAGGACAATAGTCTCTGCGGGAAGCAAGAGTTCGCAGACAGTCTCGGCGGAAGCCAAATATGACGGACAGTCTCTGCAGGAAGCGAGAATTGGCGGCATCGGTTATACCCTGTGGTGATCGTGATCGGGCGATGGTGCTGGGTTAATTTCAGTGTCAGGGCTTCCTACTTATGTAGATAATAGTAGGGCAAAGGCGCCCACGCTTGCAATAGGTGTGGTAGGGGGCTGTTTGGAGATTTTTCCTCTCCTGTCATATCTCTTCTTTCTCATTCTCTCTTTGAGACGTCTCGATATAAACGGAAATACTGTCTCAAACACGTTCAGCCCAAAACGACCAACCAAACATCGGAAAAGTATTGCTCTTACACAAAATTGGTCTCAAATCGCGTTAGTATTTAACATATATTGTGACTTGTGAGGCTCAAATCTGCTTCCATTTGAATGTCCAAAAAGAACATGAAGATACAGTGCGATTCCTTTTAACAGAATTGATACATGTACTCTTTTAGGGAAAACAACTCTCCTATTTTCCTTTCTGCTTCCCTTCTGAATGGGGATCAGCTCTTAACGATCAGAATTTGTCGCTGAAAGAGCAAATTATTTCATTTAGAGTAGACCTTATGGAATGGATAGATGGACGCATGAAGTGCGATTTTAAGTCCTATTCAACAATATTTCAGTCATAGCGGGACGATGGACGGATGATAATGAAAGGCTTGTGCAATGCCGGGAACCCCGTTTACGATTGAAAAAAATTCCATCTCCTGGAATAGAACCTGAGACCGCTAGACAAGTAGGTCAGCCCTTAACCCACTGAGCTACCGGGCTTCTTAGGCCATAACGTCCGGAAAGCAAAGTCGTTTCCCCCCTTGTACAAATGGTAGAAGACATATGAGCCGCGACACGACAAAACCAACAATGTGGTTGTGCGCCCAGCGTAGACTCAGATCAGCCTGGGCATCCGCCCAGTCTGATCAGAGTCTTCGCTGTTCGCATGGACGTAGCTTAGACCCTTAGCTACCCGTTGAACACTTACCGGAGAGTCTGGTCAAAATAGCCGGCTGCCCCGATTGATCTGAGTCTGTGATGGACGCACAACCACATTGTTGGTTTTGTCGTGTCGCGGCTCATATAGGTGTACCTATACACTTTATACTGTCGTCAGGTTCCACGTATTGGTTTGTATTTATTTCCTATCTATAAACATTGCGTGTAGGATACTGATTAGCAGTAAATGAAACGCGTTTGCTGTTACTCATATTTACATAATGTTTTATTTGGATATTGAATGGCAAAAATAATATGTTTACATAGTATAATAAAAAAATTGTAGCTTGCTGTGCGAGATCTTCCCGACAAAATATTCATTATCAGAAAAATATAGTTGCTTTTTTCGTCCCATATAATACACTACGGGAACAGTAATTTGTAAGCCTAACAAAATTCCATTAAGGTCTACTTTTTACGGTTTAATTCTATACACTCGTTCGTCTGGCTGCCTGTTTCTAAGCGTTCTAGATCATCTGATTCTCCGGACAGGTATTCTTTGGTACTTAAATGGACCATCCCAATTATCACAGCCATAATTGTGTACAATATGGAAGCCAGCATGAACGAGAACCCAGGAAATATGTCTAAAGTAGTTCCGTATAACGCTGTAAATATCAGTGCCTGGAACTTTGCTATAGTTTCCCCACTGCCTAAAACTGAGAAAATTTTCCCTATTTCATCTTCATGAACTAATTTACTAAGTAAAGACCGGACGGGAGAGTTTATCAATCCGCCTAGACTACCAACAGTTATAGCTACCCATACCATCCATGTCTGTTTGCTCCATGCAAGAATAACAAATCTCAAACTTGCACAGGCTAATCCAAGTATACTGATAACGGAATCGGATAATTTAAGAACATTGGATAAAATGGGTAAGATAATGAGCAGAACTATTCCCATGGCGGCGTTATCCGCAGCAGCAAGGTACCCAAACCAAGATGTCGGCCAACTTAAGGGGGGTAACTCAGTATATAACAATGTAACATCCGTTAAGCCCGTACGGCATGTTTGGTGAAGAATCAGTACAAAGATCAATGCGCTGATACATCTGCGAAGGTTAAATTCTCTCTTTTTAGCAATAACCATCAAGGAAGCTTTGAAATTTTCTGGTCGAAATATAGTCCGGCAAGGAAAGACTTCAGTTCCCTCTGATGCTGCCACTGTTTCATGAACGGCTGTCAACGCGACTACAACAACCACCGCATGCATGAATGAAGCGGAACAATATGTTGTTAAAACATCAGTATTATCAAGTAGTAATCCAGAAACCAAGGAGCCCATAAACATTCCAATAAATTGCATAGCCGCCAGAATTCCTAGTTTCCTTGTCCGTCGCTCTGAATCGGTGATGTCAACAGTGTAGCTATGAACGGCCATAGATATCATAGATGTTTTGCCAAAACATCCTTGTACTAAACTTCCACATAAAAAGAACGCCGTTGATGATTCAGGTGATATGTTGGCAGACATGTATAGCATTATCGCGAAAGTAGTTCCGATAGACGGCAGCACCATCGGCAGCTTGCGGCCATACTTATCACTCCACGCACCACAAAATAGTCCCAATACTAAGGCTGGAAGGTTTGATAGCACTTTATAATACACTATGTATGATGTTGCTTGTTTTTGGACATCATCCTCGATGTCAGGAAAGTTTTCTAAATTGTAGCAGTTATCAATGGTCTCAGGAAACATATTGAAACAAACAATCTGAGGAATGTTGGGTCGAAGGACTGCATCCAGCATTGAATCTCCGATACTATAAATCAAGAACACAATGTCAATAGGGCACCCATACAGACAGTTCCAAAACTGTATGGAGAAATTTGGAGATATTTTGCTCATTAATTTTGACACCAAGCCGGTCTCCATTTGTTTAACTGAATGCACTCAATTCAAGTTAACTAAGTTTTAATTCCAGCAGGTTGTTTCGAAAAGAGATCCAGTAGTTACGCATAACAAAATTTGATTCTTTTCTTCTCAGCCTAAGACACATCTGCTTAATAATAATTTACCTGTAGCTTGGTTTCGTGTTTTGTTAATATTCCAAGACATTTTTTATTCGAAATTTTATTCTTAATCTTTATATTAAGTCTATTTCTAGGAATGAAATTAGATATGCTACTAATGTATGTAGTTATTTCTGCGCATTGAATTTTTCACAAACACGCCATGTCCATATATACCAATGACGTGGGTATTACATTCTTGTATATTTCTAAATCCGATATTTTTCAGAACACTTTTTGTCAGTATCATGTAGGTTCAACTTGTAGAAGAACTGTTAATCTGAAAAACAAAAGCAAAACCCATTAGAATACACATGAAGTACAAGCTTTGAGACAGTTGTATCTCTCATGAATAAAGGTCGGTTTATGTGTACATCACCATGATTTTCCGCTTTTTTTTTTGTAAATTCGAATAACTTGACTTTCCTGACTTCACGTTTCCTTCCCTAGATGAAAAAAAATCTGGAAAAGATTCAATGCTTAATGGAAAGGATTTGCCCCTGGGTGAGCAAATTCTTTCCATTATTAGTGAAAGTCTGCTTATTCACCTAATCATCTACCACCATTTATGGCAAATTATACTGATTTGTGCTTCGTCTCTTCTGGTTCAACTTTTGTTGCGGTTGCATTTGTTTTATGTTCGGTGCTGTTTAATTTATTGTGTTCTCAGTTTAATCCTTCTATCATAAAAATAGAAAATTGGTAAAAAATAGTTGTTAAATGTTTTTCATATAATTTGCTTAGTCCGTTGTAACCCGTCTGTTGGTCTAAATTATTTAGTTCAATGAAGCTAGCTGAGTTGCCATCTATTTGGGAAAGAGCTGCTGACTCGGCTTATCACTTGTAATTTATTGTTTGTTGGGATGTCTTTGTCAATCTTTCCCTTTGATGTTGGGGATAGGGTTTGGGAACTGATTCAGTCAGTTCCTGAAGTGTAGTTACTCTTTAAATTTTCACTCTTGAGTTGCCACTTTGGAAGTAATCCGAGTCTACTGTGATTAACAAACGCCTTCTGATATTTTTGATCGGCGGTTTCACACAACGTAAAAATGAGTAAGGTCAGAGAAGGGTCGGGTTAGTTAAGAAGGAAGCACTCTAACAGAATTGAATATTGTATTGGCTGCCCTGAAAGGTGGATATCTTTACCGCTGAAGTTACTTTTAAAAAAGATGACTTCGTCTTTAAAAGAAATTGCCTTACTTAAATGATAGCGCCCATGAGAAGGGAGGAATAAGATGTATGCTCCGTGCCAAACACTTTATACGGTTTCCTGTGTACGGTTCTCTTGCAAATCAATCTTGACTCCATTTAGATTTTGAGACATAGCAACAACTATTTCAGTAATATGTCTAATTTCCCACGGTAAAATTGCTCTGAGAGCTGACTGGAATAATTGATATAGGACTGTAACACCTTTGATATAAGGGCATGACACCAAAGCATGTCAAACCTAAATAAGGCTTTAAACACATTTACCGACAAGAAACCGTTCCATGGTCATTGAAAGAGGAAAGCAAATGAATTAAGGGCAGTGTGTACGCTTTCATGGGAAGCATTTCTGCCGATTTGTCTGTTTTGCCCAGATTCTCATATGAGTCAACTTTATATAAATGGTTTTGTTGTAGTTTGTTCTTGGTGTCGAAGACGGATGCTTTCGTTGGTGTGTTGTGTGGCTGGAGTTTAGTTTTGGTGGGGTTGAAAAACTAAGTGTCCGATATTCTAAAGCAGATCAAAAGGCGAGGGTTAGTCGACGGCAACCCGGTAAAAGTCCTCCTCCACCCCGCCCTCCTCCCCCCCCCCCTCCCCCAGTATTTTCATCGCTAGTCGTCCAAATGCGGCACTTTTGTTTGGGTTCTTCTTGTTTGTTTTATTTGTTGTTATGTATGTTATTGATATATTGTTTGTGATATAAAGACCAGCCAAGTGACCATCTACATGGGAAAAGTCTGTTCACTGGCTGTCTCTGAGGATGTCTTTGGTGATGTCTAATTTTGTGTTATCTTTACCCACAAGGTGTCTTTAGTGGGATCTGGGATAATTGTGTTTTCAGTTCCTGAGAATTTTTCAACTTACTCTTTTAAATAAAAGAATACCTCCTTCTTGAAGCGAATTTTTCTTTTATGAGTAGACCCCCTCCCCTTTTTTGGATAGTCTACGTTATTCAGAGTAGCAAACTTGACACTGTTCCTTTTTGCACAAACAGCGGGTTACGGTGTGAGTGTAGCCATGGACTTTACATATTTCATGGCAGAGAGTGGGAAGCAACACTTTGTCCGACAAATTTCAGTTTTTAATTGCACAGATACCTTGTCGGCTTTTGACTTTTCTCGGTGTCGAAACGTTTTTTCGGCATTCTTATTGTAACAGAAGATGCCATGACTGTACTCGGCATGCGCGGGTAGCATTTTGAAACAGAACAAGATTAAAACAATCATTCTATCAGGTCAAACTCTGTACGGTCTAACAACGAGGCGAAGCAAGGTGTTCTGATACGCTGAGAGTATCTTATCCAGTGTAAGCAACTGATTTGAAGGCGTTCGACGATAACCTAAAAAAAGGTTATTTTGATACAAATAAAGTATTTATGTAGTATTTATTAATTTCCATGAAAATAAGGGTTGCGAGAATGCGGCAAACTTGTATTTATTTTTAAAAATATGCTGTGAACAAATAGGCAAAGCCATTTGACACCCTAATATTATAATTCAACGATGAAAACATTTTAATCATCAATATTTCTTTAACAATAATGTGATGTTATTATGATATCCGACGTAACAATGACGGATCGCCATACGTCATACTGTCCAGGCAGCATCAAATTACCCACTAGACGCGAAACGTTGAACCAACATTGATTCAACGCCATAACGTTGAATCAGTGTTGATTCCATGTATGCCTCATGGGTATTTTACTGAGATAGCTTGACTTGAATGTTGATCACATATGACTTTTTCAGTGTAAGATCGATTTTTATTCCACCGAATGGACACCAAAAGCAGTATTTTCACGAGTGGCGAAGCCACGAGTGAAAATACACCTTTTGGTGTTCATGAGTGAAATAAATCGATCTTACTCAGAAACAGTCGAATTTTCTGTTTCTTTTATGCTTTAAAATTACAATAATTCAGTTTATTTCAATGCGTAAGCCATCACGACAGAGACACAATTTTTTTCCTAGCCGTTTTGCGTCAAATGATGCTTCCAACGTGTTAACTGGGTATAATGTTGGTTGCAAACAGTTTGCAACTTGAAAATAGCTTAAAATTTCATTTTGATAATCAGAGATCTGAAGAAAGGACGGGTTACACTTTGGCCGTTTTTGTGCCCACGACCGATCCTGATAAAATTTATGTTTATAAAAGCTTGGCATTTGGCAGTTTATATAAGCACATTTTTAAGTTTGCGGTTTCATAAATAATCACGTGACTTCCGGTTTATTGCATATGGGGTGCTGAACGGGGTACACTAAGTACCTGAGATTTTTCGAAATAATCAGCAATTCCGCTGGCATGTCAGCCCTCAAAACTGACAGATATAATACTTTTGGTTCTTATCCACCGTCTAAAAGGGATATTTTCGCTCAAACCATCTAGTAAGGAGAAATTTTATTTGAATTTTTACGAAACCTCGGAACAGTAGATTTTACAAGTGTTTATTAACACAATAATAAGCATGTAAAGCGTTTGCGTTTGTGAAAATAATGAAACAAATGAACAGGATGTCGATTATAACCGACCAATACTGTTAAGCCAATGTATTCTTGGCGAAACGCTTTTGCACGCTTGTGTTCTGGCAAGTGCATGAAAAAGTTTATCTGCTTTCTTCTTTTCTTAAGCACTATTTACTGTTTATACATATAATGAAAGCTTCATCATATCAAATATTAATCACGTATGAAATATTACGCATTTATGGACGCTACACCGGTACAGATGTCTAAAGTATTAGACAAAATCAGTGAACCAAGAAATATAGGTCACAGGGACCTTCATCTAGTACCATATGAGAAGCAGCACTGAAGTGACTTACTATTCCAAGTCCAATGAAGATTCAATTAAATATTAGTTCGAATTAAAACATTAATTCAATGGATCATGAAATACAAGTCACAATGACCTACAAATAGTATGACGTCATTTGCAAAGTCTGACTGAACCATTGTCTTTAGTACGATGCATATATAACGTTGAATATATAAGGAAAAGAACAGTGAACTTTTAAATATATGTCACAGTAACTTATAAATAGTATGAGGATTTCTTTTTTTTGCATTGTTTGACTGACCAACTATTGGTAATTATGTAGCGAATCCAAAAACCGTGTTGAGATATAAGTGAATATCCTGGTCCATGCATAAAGTTCAAGGACTCAGTGTGCATGGGTGCTTTGCAGTTCATACATTTTAAAGATATGATCTGATCAAGTATCAGCACTCCTACACAAAGATATCAAAAGAGGTAAGGAAAAATCTCATCCAAGTAACAATTCATACAAAGCTAGTGGACCAAAGTTCAAGGTCACAGAATTTTACAATGCATCAGCTTCATGCAAAGGGATACATCATCTGACGACGGTCGCAACATTATAACATCAGAGGTTATATCACAGCATGGTGATAGAGGACATTCAGTCGAACGCCATATACGCATGCCCAGCGCTGCGCCCCCTTCCCGACCCCCCCCCCCCCCACACACACACGGATTCCTTGGTGGGGGCAATAGGAACACATACTACATAGATGAACACTTTGAAAGACGCGTTGTATCGAATAATGCCTCTTTTTCTATCAATTACAAAATATGCTAATGCGATTTTGATAGAAATCCTTTAGTCCAAGTGTTAGATACATGAAAATTGACCCAAAAAGTTTATTTTTCGTTTACTCCTACCCTCGTAACCACTGTAATATAACCCGATTATAACGAATATGTATATGAGAAATAATTATGTATAAAAATTGTAGTGGTTACGGGGGTAGGATGAAGTGAAATTTGGATGCATAGTGGGTGTTGGTAGTTCAAATTCCCATAGGCTCAATGTTAAATGTTGCAGACAGTACATGTATTCAACCGCAAAATTAACATAAAAGGCAATAAAATACGGGAAAATGAAATCGTACAGAATAAACTAGAAACATGTAGCTAACATTTCTACATGTTTTTGTGGTTATCTGCCTACCTTCGAAAATCGGCCTTTTCTGTGGGCACATTGCAATAGTAAAGTGTAACTCGTCCTTTGCTATGACAGATTGTCTACAGGAGACTTAGGCGGCCTGACATCGCGTGCACTACTTATGCGCTTGAAGTGACATCATTAACGTCGTAATGACGCGCAAACATGCGTGACGTAATTTATGTCAAGCTGGATAAAGATTATCAATTAATAAACAAATAAATGAGACTATTTCGTAAAAGTCCTATTTTTGAAAAGTGAAATCTAAAGTGATAACTTCGATTTCACCGAGAAACCTCTATAATTCATTGAAGAAGCAATGCGACTTGTATCAGACATTTGTGACGGTCTCTTCAACAAGGCGCATGCAGACAAGTTGGGGCGAGAATACGCACTCCGCATATGTACCTTTAAACACTGCCTTTAAGCGGAGTTTCGTGCAACAAAAGTATTGGACTGCTCATAAATGAACTTACTTCTGAAAAAAAACTCGGAGTAGCATTATGTTCTTCGCTTCAGATCCAAGTAGTCAGACACATAGGGTACTAAACCTTGATCAGACAGTTCCAAGAGGAGCGATATGATCAGGGTCCATGCTGTGTACCACTCTGTCTTCAACTCTTGGGCGCATAAATACATTGTAGAGCAGAATCTGGACCGTTAAGAATAGTAACCGTGACGGTGAATGTGTTTCGTGTCCAATATTTGTGCCACGACACAAGAAAACAAACAAATTGGTTGTGCGCCCAGCGCAACCTCAGATCAGCCGGGGCATCCATCTAGTCTGATAAGCGTATTCGCTGTTCGACGGTAGCTTAGACTCTAGCTACCCTTTAAGCGCTTTAAGCGCTTAGGGAATACTCTGATCAGACTGGGCGGATGCCCAGGCTGATCTGAGTCTGCACTGGGCGCACAACCACTTTTCCTGTCCCAATATTTGTAGTTTTACAGTATTACCAATACGTTGAAACGTCAGCTATGATCAGTCATTGTTTTGCCGAAGCTCCTTCTGTTAAACGATTTGTCCCGCATAAAGCATTGCTTTTCACGAAGTTCCATAATAGAATTAACACCCGTACAAGTTATACGAGAACATCTCTTCGTACAGTCTTTGGGGACTAGAATTGATTATGGATAGTCTTGAAGCATAAAGTCCCGAAATGGTCTAAATATTGGGACAGTAGTGTCTGCGCAAACCGCGTGGTCTTATAAAGAGAAATTTGATTTGGGTCTACTCTATTTGCAAATTGCCGAGAAAAATGCAACTTTCCTCGAATTTGAACAAACGCATTCTGCATTTTGTTCAAATTCGGGGGAAAATGCATTTAGCCAATGCGTCCTAATATTTGGGGAGATTAGAGGAGGTGTCTAATAACAATTTACGAGCCAGTGAATTCTTGAAACAAAGTGTCATTATATGAGCCGCGACACGACAAAACCACCAAAGTGGCATGTGCACCCAGCGAAGACTCAGATCAGCCTGTGCATCTGCCCATTCTGATCAGAGTCTTCGATGTGTGCTTTAAGGGTAGCTAAGGGTCTAAGCTAGCTCCGTGCGGACAGCAAAGATTCTGATCAGACTAGGCGGATACCCCAGTGATCGGAGTCTTCGCTGGGTACCATGCCACTTTGTTGGTTTTGTCGTGTAGCGGCTTATTTTACATGGTGAAACATGCATAAACACTATAGATTGTCGAAAGCGAGATGGGGCGACTGACCGTTACTAACTAAACAGAAACATAACCAAAGTAAGACTGGAGAAAATGAGAAAGTACATCTTTATTATTGTTGGTATCCCAAAATACATCCTTGGAAGGCGGAAGAAACGCATCAATGAAACTACATTTAGCATACCAGACATAGTATAATTGATTTTGAGCAGTTCTGTATACGCAACACTGCGGCACTGGTTTTAGGTGGACGGGTAAACAACAGAAGGATCAGCTCTTGCCATTTTCTATTTTGCCTCCCTTCTCAATGGATATCAACTCTTAAAGAAAACAGTTTTCGATATTTAAATTTCATGCCAGCTGGTGTTTGCAGACTGGAAGTGAAAGCACATCTCAAGGCTCCGATATCAGGGTTCGAGGTTATAAAACTTGAGAATAATCTCAAACTCAAATAAAGCACACTGATTGGCTGCTTCCGAGCAGACAATTAGTGTCCTTTATTTGAGTTTGAGATTATTCTCAAGTTTTTATGGAAGCCCTGGAGGGACTTCTGACTTCATCACTTCACACTTCAGACTTCACCACTTCAAGCTCCAGAGTTATCACTTCAGACTTCACACTTCAGACTTCATCATTTCAGAGTTCATACTTCATAACTTCAGAGTTCAGACTTTATACTTCAGAATTCATGCTTCAGAGTTCACACTTCAGACTTTATCACTTCAGAGTTCATACTTCATAACTTCAGGGTTCAAACTTCAGAGTTCAGACTTCAGAGTTCAGACTTCAAACTTCAGAGTTCAGACTTCAAAGTTCAGACTTCAGACTTCAAACTTCAGACTTCAGAGTTCAGAGTTCAAACTTCATAACATAGAAGCATACCATATCAAATTTCATAACATAGAAGCACACCATAACAAAAATGGCGAGTCCCGCGTACTTCAAACATCCTACAAGAGTAAATGCGAAGTGTGAAGTCCGAAGTTAGAAGTCTGAAGTCTGAACTCTGAAGTATGAACTCTGAAGTATGAGGTTTGAAGTCTGAACTCTAAAGTGTGAACTCTTAAGTCTGGACTCTGAACTATGAAGTCTGAACTCTGAAGTTTGAAGTGTGAAGTATGAAGTCTGAAATATGAAGTTTGAACTCAGGAGTGTGAAGTCTGAAATATGAAGTATGAAGTTTGAAGTCTTAACTATGAAGTCTGAAGTCTGAAATTATGAAGTCTGAACTCTGAAGTCTGAACTCTGAAGTTTGAACTCTGAAGTCTGAAGTTATTAAGTATGAACTCTGAAGAGATGAAATCTGAAGTTTGAAGTGATGAAGTCAGAAGTCCCTCCGGGGCTTCCATAAGTTTTATAACCTCGAACCCAGGAAGTGATAGCGCATCTAAGAGCTCCGATATCAGATACCAGCGGATGTTATGGAGGATGGGTACACTTTAAGGGGACGTAACTCTTTTACTAGCAATATCCTGCTATTTGACCTGCAGTTTATTACCACCTCTTCTCACAATACCCGCCCACCCTCTAGATTTATTTGAATTATAGATTTAGAGACCATGGGTGTCAAGTCAGTTAAAGCAGTCTTTTCTAATATCCAGAATTGAGCCGCGACACGACAAAACCAACAAAGCGGCATGTCGCTGAGAGAAGACTCAGATCAGTCTGGACATCCGCCCAGTCTGAGCAGAGTTTTTGTAATATCTGCATGGAGGTAGCTTAGACCCTTAGCTATCTTTTAAGCGCACAGTAAAATTTATGATCCGACTGGGCTTATGCCCAGGCTGATCTGAGTCTTCACCGGGCGCACATGCAACTTTATTGGTTTTGTAGTGTCGCGGCTCAGATTATTTCAAGATCAGGAAAAACAGTATCGTCATCAAACAGATCCCATCCATCATTGTCCCGATATTGAAATACTGTTTAAAGGGCTGTACCAGCCATGTAGTGCTAGTCCATTCAGAGTTACCAAAAACGCTTAAACTCACCAGACACAAAATGTTGAAACAACAGTAAAATTTCAATAGAAAAACAGAGTTTTGGCATCGTTAGCTTCAGCAACTGCAATTCTCCTGATAGTTAAAAATTGAGCATGAAAATTAGGTTTTCCTCTTAGTTGAAAGTTTACAAAAGAAATCGTCTTTCCTGATATTAAAGTGTTAAAAGCAATTCTTGCAAAATTTGTAAATGACTGTTACATGCTAACACAATATTAATCTTGTCCACATCCCTCCCCCCTCTCTCTCTTTCTCTCTCTCTCTCTCTCTCTCTCTCTCTCTCTCTCTGTGCAGTATCAAAATGATATGCTACCACCAGTCTGCTGACATCATATGACCAAATTTTGTAGGCGTTCTCTGCCCAGTCATATAGAGAATATCAAACGGTCTGGACAGTTCAATTTATTAGCGATGCAGTCAGTCAAATAGATTCAAACATCACCTTGCAATTTTCAGTTTGAATGTCGGCGCATGGCACGGGATTTTTTCTTTATCGTGAGTAATGCTTGCAAAAAGATCAAAATCTTAGAGGTCTTGTTTTTGATTCCCTGTATTGGAAATAAAAAAGATTACGCTTATCATATTGATCTAATCTAATGGTCAGCCTGAAATGAGACTTCCTTTTTCGCACGAGTAGCAAGGTCCTTTTTTACCTTGTGCCACCTATTTACAGTATTGCCAACCGTAGCAACATCTTAATCAGACTAACAAGCCATACAAGCTTTCAATGAATAGGATTAGAAAATACATTCTTGAGGAAGTTTTATTACTTCATGAAGAATTGCTAAAACAAAAGTAAAACGAAAAACGCATTCGGTTAAGTTTACACGTTTTACGCCGTTACGCACATGTATGAACGGCTATGAGAAAGAGTGAGAGGCGCCATAGTCGAGTGGTTAGAGTGGCTTGGTTATTATGCAGAAAGATCGGAAGGTCGTAGTTCTGGGCTCACCGTCACCATCCGACGACATGAAGACTGTCAACCCAGCAGTAAATTGGTACCTTTTCCGAATCAGGGAAGGATAAGGCAGCGTAGGGAGAGAGATGGGCTCCGCCTTTCATCAGATACAGTGGGTCTCAACCCCCACTGCCCCTACGGCTATTTGGCTATGGGAAACATTTACCTTTACCTTTTACTCTCTATAAAACAGGGGAAAAACGTATTTGCTGGCCCATGCTGCCAAACGCAGAAGAGTGTGTTTCTGAAGCGATAATAGAGTACGCTATCCGATATTATAGGTATACCATGAACCTTGCTTAAAGCTATATGTTTCATTTTGTTGACTAGGGTCAAGAAAAGATATAACTTGCCGCTCTACTATAGGCGATGGTCAGTGAAAACAGAGGAAAGAGCAACCCCAGTTACAAACAAATCCGGCGACTGGGTAGATCTTATACATTTGTACCTAACATGAACTTGAAAAGCACATATCCTGCAAAGAGAGCGGGGCGGGGGTTTGGGCCGCGAGCAATTTTTGTGACTTCTTGTTTGATTTCCTGGATGACGAAGCTCTTCCAATAAGGGGTCTACTCTAAAGGGCAATAACTTGCTCACTGTACTATATAAGAGAACTTCGATGCTATGCTGTAGGCATAGATATTGGCTGTATTCGACCGTGGGCGTTTCGTGTTTCAAGATTCTTAGCGTGGAGCACTTTTTATATAGAAAAAAGTGCTTCACGGTAGGACTCCTGAAGCAGGGAACGTTTCGTGCTTGCTTTAAGCTAAGCACCCTAGTAGGGTTTCTGTTTTTCTTGTTTCTTTTTCTTTTTTTCTATAGAAAATATATTTCACACTGAAAATTGTGAAACATACAACACCCCCACCCCCCCCCCCCCACCCCACAACACCCACCCTCGAATACAGCCACTTTTCATGCAGTGCCGCCTTTGTCTACAGAAAAACATATCAGCTCATTCAGACGAATAACTTCCTTGCACTTTTGACAAAATGTTCTTGGGTATGACTTGATTTTATTTTATTTGGTTGTGAAATTATCCTACTTTCCGTCTTGACAATAATGACAATTAATTTGTCTCAAGATCTTCCGCACATGTTTTGCATCTCAAACTAGCAATGGATTGCCGAGCAATGACTACCATAGTTTTATCAAACAGGTCATGGAAAGGCTAAGTTTTTCACAGGACAATAAAGCTTCCGAACCCTAAGTTCAAATAAACATTTATATTTCAGTTACAGCTGAACTGAATGTATTTTATCGTATGATCTCACTGCAAACTTTATTTGTTTTCATTTTTGCTTCCCTTTTCAGTGATGGTGTGTGAGGAGTAGGGTGTGTGTGTGTGTTGGGGGTGGGAGGGGAGTGGGGGATGAGGGGAGTTAAATAGATAACTCATAAAGGTTAGATTACGCGCCCTTACAAGCAATGCATTTTTCTAAACAAGGAGGGGCTTGTCCGTCCACGGAAGCATACAGTAAGTCATAAATGTTGTGTCCTTTTGTAAAAAACAAAAACAAATAAAAAAACGGCAGATAAACTTGGAGGTGTTCCCATAGAAACTGACGCCAAACACAGTGATTGTCATTGCCAGAATACGACGTTTATCTATATAAGCCATTGTGGGTCAAAAGCCTAAATGCACATATGAGCCGCGACATGAGAAAATCAACAAAGTGGTCCATCAAGCGCAGACTCAGATCAGCCTTGGCATCTGCCCAGTCTGACATCAGTCTTTCCTAAGCACTGAAAGGGTAGCTGAGGGTTGAAGCTACCTCCATGCGCACAGCGAAGACTCTGCTGAGACTGGGCGGATGCCCAGGCTCAGCTGAGTCTGCGCTGGGCGAACAACCACTTTGTTGGTTTTCTCGTGTCGTGACTCAATTTTTCATGTTAGCCTTTCACTGACATACTTTTTAAATCGTAGGTATTGTCAGTAATTAGGTTAGTTTGTCCAGCTATCGAGTTTATTAGATAAGCCTTACAATTTTCCGTTTTACTTATTCCAGGAACTGACAATGTTTTAATCAGACAAACAAGCCATAAAAAGTTTTCATTGACGAGAACTGGAAGTAGATTTGCTTCAGATAGAATAACATGCAAATGCCAAGGCAAACAAATGCAAAAGGTTAAGTCTGAACGAACTCCAAGAGCAGAAGCTCGGGCATTGATGATGAACAGCGATGGCCAAGCCATGTCTTTCTCAGATGTCTCACTTCGCAGGATGAAAACCTTTCTCTTATTCATGTTATTTGTAGATGCGACATAACTGCGTAGGTGTCAGCACGCGCCAGATCAATTTAACTTCTAATAGTCTAACTGCTTTTGCAATGCAACTCTACTGTTGCAATTTTCGTTGTGAAAAAGAATACTCCAGAAAGGCAACGGTCATAAAAACACAAAATTTTCAAAAAGGGCGAATAACACGATCGCAAAAAGACGGAATACCACCTTATCAATAGCAGACAAATTCATTCATACGAACTGGTAATTTAAACTGCCTTGGGACGGTACACAGAAGAAATTGAGCGGTTAAAAATAAGTGTATGCATACAAAAGTAAGTAGGAAAATTCTCAGGAACTGACACAATTCAATTCCAGATCCTACCGAGACACCATATAGTAAAACACAACATTAAATCATTTACCACCAAAGATATCACCAAGGTAGCCTGGTGAACAGCCATTACCCATGTATATGTAAGTGCCGGGCTAGCCTTAACATCAGAAACAATATATAAATAACAAACACATACAACAACCAAAAAGTACCAAAACAGAACTGCCGCCTTGGGACGACCAGCAATAAAATTACTGGGGGCTTTAACCGGTTTGCGGTCGACCATCCTCGATCTTGGTTCACCAGACGCTTAATAGTTGTTTGGTTTATGTGGAACATTCCGAGCTCACAAGTATAATATCTCAGAAACATAGAAATCAAAATCAAACTTATATACAATGTAAAACAGATATTAGGACTAACAGAAATAGGAACGCTGAAATTCCAGAGCAGAAGAAACCAACCAGTCTTACTGATGATGTAGTTTTAAACAAGTCGGCGTTTGATCTTCTAAATGGTCTCTAACTCATCAATGTTACTAAATATATATGAGCCACGGCACGACAAAACAGACAAAGTGTCATGTGCCGTCGGTCTTGTCAGAGTCTTCGCTGTCCGCATGGAGCTAGCTGAGATTCTAAGCTACCTCTTAAGCGCATAGTGGAGCCTCTGATCAGACTAAGCGGATGCCCAGGCTAACCTTAGTCTTTGCTGGGCGCAGGTGTCACTTTGTTGGTTTTGTCGTATTGCGGTTCATATCTAAGTTGTTGTGTGATCTTAGGAGGCTGTAGTTAAAGCTTTGACCCTACAAATATGTCAAGTTAGACTGCTTTGCCACCTATTGTGTTGTACAGATGTATTACGGTAATGAAAGAGAAACTTCTTTGTAACTTCCCGTTTGCTTTACTGGATGACGTAGCCCTTCAAAAATGGGGGCTGCACTTTAGGGAAACGATTTTCTCTGCAAGAGTCGGGCCTCCTTAAGAAGAAAGGTTCAAATGAAAACGGCAGAATAGTTTCCCGCGAAACTGTACCCAACCTCCTTGAAGTTCTTAAAGATTCTTGAAATCAAAGGAAGAACGAATCAATGAAATTAAGCAACAGTATAGATTAATGGATAATGAATATTACTTGTAAAGTAAACGAAAAGGCAATGATCAGGAACAAATACAATCAGGCCCGGAGGTTATAAAACTTGAGTACATTCTCAAACTCAAAACAAAGCACACTGATTGGCTACTTCCTAGCACATGCTCGGAAGCAGCCAATCAGTGTGCTTTATTTTGAGCTTGAGATTATTCTCAAGTTTTATAACCTCGAATCCAGACCGCATTATCTGGTTCTCAAAGCCAAAAGAGAAAGACTTGTAAACAATAATAAGCAAGACCTAAAGCATTTATAGAAATATCACGAAAATTAATTTCAGTCAACCGAGAGACAAACGTATATAAACAAAGCTATACGCCTACTGCGAGGCTAAAATTAGCCATCGTAAGATCAAATTTAAAGCCACAAATTCTTGATTAATTCATGCTTTCACAAAAGAAAATGTCATTTAGGCTCGTATTGTAGGATGAGGTCCATTTTTATGAAGAAGAGAGAATTCGGAATCAAAATAAAACCGTTTAGCCGGATATATTATTTTCTTTATTTAATTTTAAGGAGCTAAGTAGAGGTATTTCGTACGTAAAAATGCCATGACAACAAAGTTATTGCTGCATGAATGTCCTGGTGACCTAGCGGATTTTATAGAGACTAAAGTATTTATCTATCTATTTTTATTCTTACTAAATCTGACAAGAACTTATGTACTACATATATATTGTCGATCAGACAGTAAGTTTGAGATAACAGGCATTGAAATGAAAAGAAAAATAGTAAAGGTCTCTACACAATATTCTTTGATATATAAGGATTCTTTAAGATATCAGTGTTTGAGATATCGAGAGTCAACTGTCATTATTTCGCGCAGCCTCAAACTCTCTTCAGATGCAGCTCTAAACACAGAAGAAGAAGAAGAAGAAAATATCGACGATACATTTACCTTACATATTTCGCATTGCAATCTGTTCCCCATTGATGTTTACCTTACCATTACCTTACATATCACGCATTACATTCTGTTCCCCATTGGCGTTTACCTTACTCTTATCTTACATATCGCGCGTTACATTCTGTTCCCCATTGGCGTTTAAAACTTAAAGCTTATATATTTTTGTTGTGTTTGTGTTTAGATACATATATCAATGAGAAGCTTTTTAACATTGGAATTACTAATTAATAATTGTGGTATGTTCATTCCCTTGTGTACATTTCAGGTCGCCGGTCCTATAGTATGACCCCGATATTACATTATAGAGTTTATAACATGACGTTGTATTTGCATTCAAACATATTACGCAAATCTTAAATCATTTGCATACTGTAGATAAATGTATCGAGTGAAGAGTTAACTAGTCCAACATTCAGTTTGTTTCAATACTGAAATGACTAAAATGCACTGTCAAAATGCGTGCATTAAAGCAATACATCATGTTCTATATCGTGTTTAATTAATTTCGAGAAAGCAAATTGTCATTTCATAAAAATATCAAGTATTTACAATTCAACCAATCTGGATGGCTGATCAAAGGCTTACCTTTAGTTTCATAACAGCTGTCATGAAGTGCTAGGGCGAAGACCGCTAAAATGCCTCAGCGTCCTTCATAAGGGTGCGTTTTCAGTTAAATTGTCTATCCCCGTGGGATATTTGTGCTCCCGCACTTCTGATGAAAATAAAATTATGCCTGAGGCGATGCTTACCTGTAACTGTCTATGAGAAAAAGCCCAGCCAATATTTGATTTGTACACTTTACAAATACATTGTATTTGCTGCTGGTTTTGCTACAAAGAGTCGTACCTCTGCAAATTACTGACGACTCTTTAATTACATGTATAAATAACACAATATCAAGAACTTGTTGTTGTTTTTTTCGCCCCCCCCCCCCCCCCCCCCCCCCCACACACACACCTTTTTTTCTCAGTTCTTTTTTTTTTTAAATTAATGACACTGCTAAAGTTTAGCAGGTGTCGCACAGATAGGGGTGCAATAAAAACCTCGCTTCACATACCCACGCAGAGGCAAAAGAAAAGATTGTGCGAGAGTATACATTTGTTTATTATAATTGGCAGTACTTTTTATGAAGTCAACCTTTATAGTTATGTGAAGATTCTAGCAGATACAGATATTAAACTTGTTGTTCTACTAGTGCCACGGAAACTATCAGGTAAGAGGACACTCAGAAATACAAAGTATCTTCTCATAAAAGTTGAAATGGCATAATATGAGCAAAAGAAAGAAAAAAACTTACTATAATAATAAATAAATGTCAATGTGTTTATATCGGTATACAAAGAAATTGACGCGATACATTCTGAGCGAAAAATTGGTACATTAATATTTTACATGGATAGGAATAAGAGCATTTTTCTAATATTTCGGTTTTCTACTATGTCTGTTGCCCATTTTAACGCTTGAAATAACGGTATAAAATGACCCTGTCATGTTTCTGAGTAATACCTTGTTGAATGTATATTCATGGAAAAGAAGTGGCTTCCATTATATGTGAGCCTTTCAAGCAGCAAGTTTAAAACTGAAAAAAAGTAGAGTTTTCTTGAATCCGCTTTATTCTTTGTCCGTGGTCCTGTTTGCGAGTCGGCTATCACTGTTAATCTAGAAGAAAAGTCGCGACTATAGTACAGTTTCCTCTGAAGGCAAACAATATATGAGCCACGACACGACAAAAACAACAATGTGGTAGTGCGCCCAGCGCAGACTCAGATCAGCCTGGGCATCTGCCCAGTCTGATAAGAGTCTTTGCTGTCCGCATGGAGGTAGCTTAGTCCCTTAGCTACCCTTTAAGCTCTGAGCGCAGAGTCTGATCAGACTGGGTGGATGCCCAGGCTGATCTGATTCTGCGATGGCCGCACAAACACTTTGTTGGTTTTCTCGTGTCGCGGCTCAATTATGAAAAATTACTTTTAAGGTGTATGTGGGCACGTGCATATTTTCCCGCCATTTCTGACAAAGGAAATAATTTTCTGGTGATGTTGAACTCGGTTGAGGTCGCTGAATGACCTACAGTCTGGGAAACGGCTGCTCATTCAGCTTACCGTGTGTGTCTGCTGTGAACTGTTGTCAATGTTTCCCTTCCGGTTTTGAGGGCGGGATATGAGATCTGTTGGTAATAATCATCATCATACCTTTCTTTTTACTTTCACTGATTTGCTGTTTGTTCCATGGACGAGGAAACAACTTCATTTACAAAACTGGAGCAAACTTTTTTCCTGTAATAGGTTTTCCCACTGGAGGGGAGGCTCTAGCTAAGAGCCAGAGTTGTTGCCCCTGAAGGTGTACCTCTTCTAGTTAAATGAAAACTGTTAAACTCTGTATTAGAAATAGCCATCAGATGTAATTGTTCAATATACACTACTCAAAATATTTAAAGGAGCAGATGATATTTTCCCATAGACATTACTACAATATATAGTCAGTTCAACGGTCCATAAATTCGACCGCCAGTGGCCGATATTTCCCCATTCTTTTGCAGCATTTTGAAGAAAGGTCGAATCTTAAGACAACAAGAAATTCAATGAAAATGATGTCCTGGTCATTTCCATGGAACCAAAATTGGCAATTTTCGAATTTTCTGAAATTGAGGCATTTTTCTAGAAGTCTATAAAATCTCATAAACTTGAGTTAAAAGTGATGCTTTCAAACAGGTCACCTTGTAAAACATTCAGTTGCATAAACAAAATGGTCGTTTTCAATTGTGGTTGAAATTTTTATGATTTTCATCTGTTTGAAAAATTACAATTTTTTCCCCAAATTCCATTTTTTACAAAAATTAGTCCATTGACATAGGCAGAATAGATATTGAAACAAAATTTGTGCCGTCAGTAATTTCGACCCTTTTGCAATAAGTGGCAAATTGATTAGAAATTCTAGGTCTTCTTCGATTGTAAGTAAATGACTCCCAAAGTGGGGATACGTTGCACTGTTGTCTATGGAAAAATCATTAGGTGCTCCTTTAAATATTTTAAATAGCTTTATGACTCAGAATATGTACTTCGTACGATGATTAGCTCTAGCCTATCATTTGTAATCTACTCAGTCTGACAATATTTCCCATGTTCGCATTGAAATTCCTTGGTTCTTGAGGTGCCTATATGATCAAATGGATTGCTCTGATAACACATTGGAGATGTTTAAGCGCTGATCTGAGCTGCGCTGTTTGCAGACATTTTTGATGTCATTTTCTCTCGACGTGATCTACAGTAACAATTCTAAGTATTGAGGCAGATATATATGAGCAAACAGGGCATACTCAGATCAGACTGCTCCCGAAGGAGCAGTCTGATCAGAATCTACCCAGTTTGCCTTTCTTTCTGAATCTTCTTTCAAGGCATTTCTGCGTTAAAAAACAAAATTGTTCCATTTCCTGACAATTATGGTTATCATATTTAGGTGTCCAAATTTTAGCTTGTGTACGGCACATGATGATTTTTGTAACAGATACCGTTAATGAGCTTCCTGATAGTCTCAAAGGAACACACATCATCGTATCAATATTCATTTTGAAAGTGACTTAATATGCATGTTTAAACTGATATGTTTTTTTGCATCTTATTAACATCAAACAAAGTGACATTGAAGCTTTGATATGTCATTTAAGTAGGCCACCTCTGTGTAAAGAGAACTTTTGCTGCTTTGATATTCATAACGTCTACTACACACCAGATTCTACATGACTGAGCCACGTTACGACAAAACCAACAATGTGGTTGTGCGCCCAGCGCAGACTCAGATCAGCCTGGGCATCCGCCCAGTCTGATCAGAGTCTTCACTGTTGGCATGAAGGTAGCTGAGACCCTTAGCTACCCTTTGAGCACTTATCAAAGAGTCTGATTAAACTAAGCGGATGCCCAGGCTGATCCGAGTCTTCGCTGGGCGCACAACCACATCGTTGGTTTTGTCGTGTCGCGGTTCATGTTTGTGTTGTAGATAATATGCTCTTTCTATTGGTGTCACTGCTAGGCTTTGTTCTATATATAATAATGGGTCTTCTTGATTGTCTTCATTTATATTTTATAAATTTCAGCGATGCAATATTTATTTGTGTGTTTAAACTGAAACGTTTTGTTTCCCCCCCTTTTTTAGAGCCATCTGCGCACCAAAGCTGCTTTTCGGATAAGGCAATCCAAGGTGCGGTGTGACAGTTTGAGGCTTAGATTTATTTCTATTTTTAGAAGGAAGTTATTTGTCACAGAGTTCTCCCCCTTGAAATATTTGAATATTGCACTCACAATACAAGAGTTGGATAAAATAATTGATTTTGATACTTATTAGTCATTATTTAATTTTTCAGCGGCCTTTAATATTAATGATACCATCATTCAAATTGAATCGGCAGCCTGTTGAAGAGAAAAAATATAGTGTAAAGCAGCTGTAGGATCTGGCCTTATAAACGTAAACAGTATGGTATTTTAGACATGACGTCGGCGTTTATCACACGAAGTTACGTCTTTATCTGACGTAACGTTTCCTTTGCACTACTTATTTATCTGTCATACAGTAGAAACAGTTCAAGTGAGACATGATGGCTCATGGCATATGTCCGCTATCTGGAATTATTTTGAAATTTGATGCTGAAGTTGACGGATAAGGGTCGTTTTATACAATCATGTGGTTTAAACAATATTAAAATTGTTATTAATCAATTCACATGACATAATTAATGTTCGAGACTCGAGAGTCGACCTGTATTGACTGTAAGGTAAAGCAGGGGAACTAGGAGAAATCGAACTAGATTTAGATGAGATAATTATACAAATGAGCCACGACACAACAAAACCAACAATGTGGTTGTGCGCCCAGCGCAGACTCAGATCAGCCTGGGCATCCGCATGGAGCTAGCTTAGTCACTTATCTACCCTTTAAGCGCAAAGCGAAGACTCTGATCAGACTGGGCGGATGCCCAGGGTGATTTGAGTCTGCGCTGGGCGCACAACCACTTTGTTGGTTTTCTCGTGTCGCGGCTCAAATTATAAATGAATAAATGAGTGTTGACTGAACAATAGTATGAACTTGGACGGACACACGGCGCCAAGTGTGTGCAACTATGGTTACGTACCGTTGAGCCACTTGGGTAACGTCGATAAGAGAATTGAAATGAACTGAAATAGTATGAACTGGACTATGTCATGCAACCAATCCAGTGTAGAAGCTGAAAACATGTCAAGCCTAAACGATCATTTAAACGGCTCGATTGCGAATTACCTCCAGTCGGTGTTTATTTCTGCTTGCAGAGAACTACAGGATTGAATTAAGATGTGATGAATGAAATCGTATTTTATTTTTGCTTTGTGTAGATTGTTCGCTGACAAAGCAGTATTGAAACTACGTCATGTTCGCAAGTTGCTTCTGCATTTCAGAAATTGCGAACGTATTTGTTTGACGAATGCAACAATTCGTCTAAGTTATGTTATTCAACGGACTGTTCGATGAAAGTTGCCAAAAATATGACACTATATTTTGTCATCGTTTGGCAGCCATGCGCAAAGGCATCTTTTCAGATCATGAATTATCCACGTATTTGTACTGACCGTCTCTAGGAGGATACTAACATAAAGGAAAACAAATAAATAATTTTAAAAGTACTGTAGAAAGTAAAGAGCTGTATAAGGAATTGAATCCTAAAATCTTAACGTATAGACCCCTGCTGACAACGTAATGTGAGCCGCGAAAACCAACAATTTGGTTGTGCGCCCAGCGCAGACTCAGATCAGCCTGGGCATCCGCCCAGTCTGATGAGAGTCTTCGCTGTCCGCATGAAGGTAGCTTAGACCCTTTGCTACCTTTTAAGCGCTTTGGGAAGACTCTGATCAGACTGGGCGGATGCCCAGGCTGATCTGAGTCTGCGCAGGGCGCACAACCACATTGTTGGTTTTCACGTGTCGCGGCTCATGTAGACATTCAAGTGAAAACCTGTAAATTCAAATACAATTCAGACGAGATAGCCCTAAAGACTGATAAAAACACAGAACAGAATAGCTTTTGGACAAAATTAATGTAGACAGCAGTCTGGGAATAAACTGTTACAGGCTTTTACCACAGTTTATTGTTTAAACAGCGTTGACAAAATGAGCAAATAGAATGCCAGCGATGAATCCATTCTCCATATTCTCCATCTCACATCCTCTGCGTTAAGGTCATATGTTTTTGGTGCATGTTTTTCCACGCCTGTCAGTAAGGCAATGATAGATATCTATAATATGTAGGTTTGCAAGGACACCATTCAACATTCTGATAAGACAGTTTCCTTAAGTTCTAGCTATTTCCCGTAATTAGGTTATTTTGTCCGGCTATGGAGTTAATCAAATAGTCTTAAACAGTGCCTGACAATTTTCCATTTTCATTACGACCAGACGTGACAACGCTTTAATCAGAGAAACAAGCCATACATGCTGCCCATTGAAACGACTGGGGGAAAAACTGTTATATTTACCTTACATATTCGGACAGAATGTGTGATGCCGTAAGAAACAGTGAAGACCCATATCAAACTGCACCAAAGTGCAGTTATCTCTGGGTCTACATTGCTTATCACCCCGTCTGTATTTCAGACGTACATTGTACCACAGAACTCCAAACGCACCTTGTTTGACATTTTTGGGAAGTTGCAGTAATTGTTAAACTGTCCCAACGTTTACAGTTAACACAGTGAATCTTGTATCGGAGGTTCAATTGTCAAAGTGAAACTTGTATCGGAGGTTCAACTGTCTAAAGCAGCAAATTGTGTGTCTCTGTTGTGTTACCATAAGACTCGCTGGACTGTGGCTCTTTCGATGACGAAACGGACGAAAATACGCCATAAGATCTGCGATTGTTGTAGAATGAAATGAAACATTTGTCTCGATAACTAGATCAGCTTGGAAGCTATGTAAAAAGCGCCATTTCTTTGTAGTTCTTGTTATGATTCTAGGTGACTCCAGTGGAGATTCTTCCTTAAGCTCAGAAGTAGAGCGGTTAAGTACCAAAATCGTAAGTCCAAACTCATATAATCCATATCAACTTCGACAAATCCAAAATATACCCAGATATGGACCCCTCAGAAGAGGTGGACCTCAGAAGAGATGAATCGTAACGTCAATATAAGCGTAGCGATTTAGGACAACTTGACTCACTTCATTGGATCAGTCCATCATGATGGATCAAGGGCGATATTCAGCCTGACGGAGCCCACCCCTCTCCGGGCTATATGTTGACCACAGCCGACATCCATGTTTACTGTATAGCTCGCCTTGGTCATGAACACATGATAGTTGACTCAAAGAGTTCTTCCACCCTGGACGTTGACTTCTTCTAGGAAGACTAAACTATAAACTAAGGTGGTTTGGCCATGTGTCAAGGTCTTCTGGTTTAGCAAAGACGATTCTACAGGGCACAATGAAAGGAAAGGGAAGAAGTAAACAGAAGAACAGGTGGGAAGACAATATCAAAGAGTGGACAGGAATGGACTTTGCCAGCTCAACTACAACAAGGTGGAAATGGATCGTTTCAAAGTCATCTGTGGTGCCCCAACCACCTTGTAAGGATATGGGATAGAATAAAATAGAGAATAGACTCACTTATTGTTTACAAAGTCACCTGTGGTGCCCCAACCACCTTGTAAGGATATGGGATAGAATGAAATAGAGAATAGACTCACTTATTGTTTACAAAGTCATCTGTGGTGCCCCAACGACCTTGTAAGGATATGGGATAGAATAAAATAAAGAATAGACTCACTTGTTGTTTACAAAGTCATCTGTGGTGCCCCAATCACCTTGTAAGGATATTGGATAGAATAAAATAGAGAATAGACTCACTTATTGTTTACAAAGTCATCTGTGGTGCCCCAACGACCTTGTAAGGATATGGGATAAGATAGAGAAAAGACTCACTTATTGTTTACTACCCAGATTTGATATTTTTGCGATCCTTATACCTTTTTTCCCCTTTTATTTAGAATCAGGTATGGAATGCTTCTCAAACTTTTATGGCTGCTCGAAATCTTTGCTAGATATTTCATATTCACTTTCGATTTTACAAAACAGACAATAAATCGCCTATCAATTATCACTTAAGAGATGACTTAAGGATTTTTAGTTCGTTTTTCAGAATCACTGTTTAGTGTCCAACTCTTCTGAGGCATATAGAGTTTGTTTCTAAACTATTATCAAATATCAAACACTGTTATTCTGACAAATCGACAGTACGCAAAGGTTGAACAAGTTTGCCCCTGGGAATGGAATCTCAAGTTTCAACGTGGATTTGTTGCCAACGATGTTTACAAAGGAAGCGCCCGATTAAACAAGTCATAGATTTAGGCAAACGAATACAACTCCGTAGCTTGATGGCATAGTTTACAAAGAAAGAAAAAAATGCTTCCCTCTTGAGAACACAAATTTTGTTCCAAAACATTCCTGTTCAAGCCACCACAATCTGAGACAGGTGTCGACCACTTTCAGGTCCGACTTGTATACATATGAGTCATGAGATAGCATTTATAGCGAGAGCTAAGACAATCGTGCACCGATAAGAAACGGAAAGAAAAAGAGTTTGTTGAGTAGTTTGTTGAGTACTACTCATAGCTACGTCAAGTATTTAGTGCAGATCTACATATCTGAGTTCCCACAGAGAATAAGTATTATGAGCGTTTCGTTAACTCACAGAGACTTAGCAAAATAACAATCGAATAAAACATTACATCAAAGTCATCTATGTCAAAACCAAATCAAAAGCAGGTCAAAAGCAACTGTGACAATCAAACTCCAAATCACACATGGTGGACCAAAGAGCATAATGTTTACAAAATGTAACAACAAATAGATTCATAAAAACACACAAAACAGTCTTTTGTATTTTTTTTTCTTTTCAGTTTGCATTTACCGACTTATACTTAAGAATTAATCAGAACAAACAGGCAAACTTAGCAATTGTTTCGTAGATTAAATTAAGTGGAGATACAGAAAAGATAGATCTACACACTGCAACGAAAGCATTGCCGTGGAAAGTTTGACAATATATTACTGGTGAGTGTGGTGGGGGAAGGATTCACAAGTTTTACGCAGCTCCAGCCGCGCCCTTCCTTTATCATAATTCATGTGGCAGTCAATCTAGTACAGGTGAATGCCTTTTGTCTATTGTTTGCGGGATATTATCGATGCTTAATGCAAATAAAACTTCCGTTACTCCAATATTTCAAGTTATCATTTTAGATTATTAGATTTAAAGGCCAAAGCTAAACTACTTAGGGTTGCCTTAAAGCTCATCCTACCAAGATGTTGCTTCTAGATATCACACTTGGTCTTTTTTTAATGACCTTTAATAATTCGGTTTTTATAAATCGGCTCAGTAAAACAGAGGTTTAAGTTTCTTTGGTATGTTACTTGTTCCCAAAGGGTTTATATTTTATGAATACCTTTATAGAGTAAATGTTAGAAGTTAGAGATTGTACGGCAAGGTTTGAACATTATCTATAATCAAGACCGGAAGCGTCATATTGATTTGAATAAGAGAACCTTTTTTGCCTACCGGGCCATTATTGATAATTTACCACTGCTCAAAGTAACAAATATGAGACGGGTATACCTTTGAAACGTGCTGTTATCATGAATACTTCAATTATCTCTCGATAACCTTTATGGTATAGCTAATGAGTTTCTGATATTCCTCCATATATTTCCCTACTGATTTATATTGAAACGTATCAATGTCAGTAATCTTTCACAAATGCTGAAGTGAGTTTTATATATCGAAAGTCTAATATAATGTGTTTGCCTTCCGTATCAAAATCATTCCTATGCCTTTATGTTAAACGTTTGACCGTCTTGCAGTCATATTATCGACAAAGATGATGCTTGGCGAGGTTTGGTACCAGTAAAATATGTTTAAGCCCCCCAGTAATCTTTTACTGATCGTTCCAAGGCGGGACTTCTGTTGTGGTTCCTTGATGTTATATTGTGCTATGTCCGCATGTCTATGTTCTCTGGCGGTTTGGTCACCTGTTTTGCTACCCAATCTGCCTTTTGTTTTGTTTTGTTCTGTAAGTTAAAAATAAAATAGATAAAAATAGATGTTGATGCTGTTTTTGATTAGGGTGGCTGAATGACCACCTGTTTGGGAAATAGCTGCTCACTCGGTTTACCGTGTGTGACTTTCGTGAACTTGAGTCAATTTTTTCGTGTGTGTGTGCTTCTTTCCCTATTGGTTTTGAGAGCGGGATGTGGGATTTGATTGTATTAATTCCTGATCATTGCCTCTCTTTATTTTGATACGAATAAATTTCTTGTACATAAGCCTGTAAATTGTGGTACAAGCATATATATAATTGTAATACTTTATGAATATATGCCAGATTTTCAAAGCAGTCGAACTAGTAATTTTACATGTAAATGCAAGACAGTGTCTAGCCATTGTAGTTCCAAGTCTTCAGAACATAATACACTGTGACAGAAATACGTAAAATTATGCTCTTACAGCAAGGATACATAAACCACAAATACCTACATAAATAAATAAATTAGTAAATAAAGGTGTTTATCTTATTGATATCCTGATTTTTATTAAACAATGCGCAAGTTTACATTTCTAGAAAATGCAAAAATAAACGTCGCCTCCAAATTAAAGGCAAACAGGTAGATGATGGTACCCATGAAAGAAAAGACCACATTCACAAAAATATAACTCACCCTAAGACACCAAAGAAAATGAATGGCGAAACACATGAGGCAAAACTGAACAAAAAAAACAAACAATAAAAACAGAAACACAAAAAAAACAGCAAAAGAACAGGAGAAAACATCTTTGAAAATGGACATTCCCTGTCCAGTGAAGAATATTTGTATGTCAATAACAAACCAAAACAACAACAACAACAAAAAAAAAAGAACTTAAAAGAGCGTCTTGCAGGAAAAGTTCGAATGCAATATGAAAAAAAATAGAACGGATCCGTTTCTCACCTGGTTTTTAGCTCGCCTGTACGAAAGTACAGAGAGCTAGTATAGTCACCCTGACGTCGGCGTGGGCGTGGGCGTTAATTTAATATCGATGCAATGTCAAACAGCGTCCAATCGATGCCGATGCAAAGTCGAGCACCTCCATAAAGTGCCGACTCAACGTTGTGTCAAACCAAACAAATCAGTATCAATTATTAATGTCAAATTGATGACTAACAAGGCATTATAAATGTCGTGCCACGCCAAACAATGTCTATTTTTAGTGTAACAAAACGACGAGGTAATGTCGATACAATCTCAAGCGACGTCGAATGGATTCCATGGGCAATGAAACAACATCGTATCGGTGGCGATGCAAATTCAAAGAACATACGCCGTATCGGAGCCAAGGCAACGGCATGACGCCACATCGACGTTGATATGAGACTTCATCCAAAGTCATTGTGAATACGATTTCATATCAGCGTCAGTGTAAATTTTGTACCTGTTTTCCAAGTATTGTATATTATTTAGGTGTCATACCAGTATTTAAAGTTTGCTTGTTAATATTATCATAATTATTATTATGTTTTGTTGGTTTGCTTGATTAGTATATGTATGGCAATTTTACCTTTGACACATGATGTTGTCATGAATACCTTTATTATCTCTGACAGCCTCACTGATAAAGCTAATGAGTTTTCTGATATCCCTCTAGATTACTCCGCTGGTTTGTACATATGTATAAGTATCAATATCACAACTAGTAGTCAATAACAGGTAAAGTTTCATTTTATCGAAAAGTTTATAGTTTCTTTTGACTTCCATCTAAATCTTAGTTCTATAACCTCTCGTTTGAGTTAACCTCTAGTACTATGTGACCGATACTTGCTGTTTTTACTAATTAGTTTTAGATACAACGATACTAACAAATACTCCTCGTTGAAATTTTATTCTTGTCATGACAGAGGATTTATAAGGGTTTACTAAGTCTAGCCACTGTATTTCCTTGGTTGTCAATATATAATTCCGTATGGCACAAATACGTCAGATTATATATTTTTACACATTCAGGGACTCCTAAACCGAAAGCAGAACACATGTTCTTATAGCTGAACCTCTTGATTTACTGTCCTGTTAGGCCTCTGTTGCTGTCAGGCCACTAATGAGTTCTTGAAGGCAAACAGAAGTGTCGTTGTATATAATAACTCCCATGGAAGACCCTCTCGTTTACATGTAAGAAAACAAAATAACAGACACAGTTTGAGTATGTTTCAGTGCTGTAATGTAATGTATCGAAGCTGCCTACATGCCCAAGAACCAGCATCAGCGGAACTCTGCTGTCAAAACATACTCAGAATGTACCAAGCGCTCCCACGTACTAGATAATATATAACCTGCACTATGACAAATGTCCTAAAACAAACAGGATTGGGTTTTATTTATTACTTTTGTCTTTATTCTCTTTCATGAATATACACCGGATAAATAATACTCACTTATGAGAGTTCGAAGCCAAGATATTTTTCACCGACGGATACCATTGCAGCCTTACAACCGAAACTGTCATTTACTTCTCGTTATATGCCTACATGTATATAAAAAACTTAACGAGACAAACATGACTGCTCAAGCTGACAGATACAATCGCAAATACATGTACATTGGGAGAAACTTGCCTAAGGTTGAAAACAGGCATATGATACCAATTTAAGAAAAACAGCAGCAACATTTCAAAATGTTTTCCACGTGTCTTCATATCTGCATGTATTTTCTTTCTAACAAAAACAAGCAGCGATTATCACAATGTCCGCTGCGTTTTGACAAACAGAAAAGGGGCTTAAGGCAGATGCAAACAGTGTGATCACGGCTGTTACTCTTTAGACACATCATATATGGAGCATAAACAGTTTCCAGACACAACATAAGCGAGCGCTCTCGTTACACTTTGTTATGTGTTACTATTCGCAAACAATTACGCTGTTCCCTTTTTGCCTGATTCGACGCATTATCACTTCTTTGCCCCAATGACAATGTGTTCAGTTGAAATTAAAAGCGGACAAAGTACCAAAATCATGAGTCAGAACTCATGCATGAACCATTGGTTTAAACATTTTTTTTCTTCAAAATTTCATATAAACATACAATTTTTGTCATAAACAAATAATTGGATTCGAACAAAAGCACACGTACTTATAGACATATGGAACTCAAATGTGAGTTTGATCAGATTGCTTGCGAGTAGTAAGCATCACCTGCCTATCCTAATGCACAGGCCATGTCTATTTTTCTGCTTAAATTGTCAGAGAAAATGAAAAGCCGTTAACTGAAAGCCATACTATGAAGCTGTCGTGGCCATCAAATCGGAAATAAGTTTAGAAATTGCCATATTGTAAGGATCAACGAAGTCATGGTGTCTTCATAGAACTTTTAGGAGTTGACACAAAAGCTTCGCTTTGCGATAACCATGTGAGAAGAATTTACTCTTTCAACAAAGTCTTAATAGTTGAACAGGCTCCAGCATAGCGGACGTACTGAGAGATATGTCACATGGACTCCGTATGCAGATGCCGAAGGAATATTTCTAATCACAAATGGAAAGTAAGTATGAGAAAACTGAAATCGTCCATCCTGTCATAAAGCCTAGTAAAGCTTTTCATTGTCTGTATAAAAATAACAATCTAAGTATGAGGCAAGTGAATTGGAAACTAAAGTGTCCTTAATTTCAACTTCAAATGGATAGACGAGGTCTATGAGCTCCGAAATCTCTGAATTATTACGAGACAGAATATCATATACATATCTGTACTTGAAGTTGAATAGCTGAGAAAGGAGTGTCATATCTGCTTAAACCCCCAGTAGTTATTATTGACCGTCCCAAGGCGGTACTTTCGTTGCGGTTGCATTTGTTTTATGTTCGGTGCTGTTTGGTTTATTGTGTTATCATTTTAACCCTTCTGTGATAAAATCGAAAATAGGTAAAAATAGTTGTTAAATGTTTTTTCGTATAATTTGCTTAATCTGGTGTCACCCTTCTTTTGGTCTAAATTATTTAGTTTGGTAAAGATAGCTGAGTTGCCATCTATTTGGGAAAGAGCTGCTGACTCGGCTTATCACTTGTAATTTATTGTTTGTTGGGATGTCTTTGTCAATCTTTCCCTTTGATGTTTGGGATAGGGTTTGGGATCTGATTCAGTCAGTTCATGAAGTGTAGTTACTCTTTAAATATTCAAATGTCTTTGTATGACCCCGCCTCATATCCGTAAAGAAACACATAAGCAAGTGAAGGGGCTCTGTAAGTGCTTGTTAGAAAGCAAACTGTTAGTTGATAAACACCTCGTAAATACTGTCGATATGAAATTCCACCATTTTAGTGCGTGGCATTGGCTTCACAATATATTTTACGAACGCTAGAGTAGCCTTTTACAAAGTATGTGTCCAGATACCAAAGACCAATGATTTTTTAAATCCGATTTCCGTTTTTGATAATTGCTTGTAATTTTGTTATAATTAGTCATGTGGTATTGTAATATAAGGTCTAGAGAAATCGAAGGTTCTGATGTTGTCTACTTTACGAAGATCTTGGTCTTATAAACTTCAGACAAGTTCTTTAGTACTTTTAGGAGCCATGTCTGATTTACGCCGATTCAGGCTTGTATTGTGTTAGTTCCTGAGAATTTTCCTATTTACTTTTAGAATAAATCACAATATTTCAAAAGCCCACCCTTAACTGCCGCAGGTTTCTCGAGAGACATGACCGAGGTTGTTTTTTTTTTTATCTAGACCTTTATGTAACTTTGGGATACATTATGATTTTGAAAGGTCAAGTCATTCCGCTGTTGTGGAAATTCTAAAGAAAAAGCAGAAATGTATCATGGTTTCTAAGACTTTATTCCAGAGACAACAAAGAGCATATATATGTAGGGTTTCCATCCGAAGTTTTCAAACCAATCTTCTGTCTCAAATTAACAAGATACGGAATGACCAAGAACCAACAGAAACAGATCCCGTATCCCGTCCACAAAACCAAGAGGTAAAGTAGGACAAACATAAATTGACAAAAGCAGCTCTTTCCTGAACATTTGGTCAGTCAGCTATCCCAACGAAAACAAAGACAACATCTTTTTTTTATCTATTTTCTGTTTGAAATGACAAAAACAAAAACAGAAAGCAAAGTGGGCAGTTATCCAGAGACGACAATATTGCTAGAAGACCTTTACCAAGGGGACACAAGAATGCGTAGTAACATTGAGCAACTACAAGAAAATAAGTAATGTATTTTGGAAACAAGCACAATATTGTTACAAGCCTTGACTGCTTGAACAACGACATATTTATCATGGAATTCAGAAAGCTCAGCAAGGACGTCAGCAATGTCAAAACCCGATATTCATCGGGTTGACATGTTAGTGTTTAAAAAAATACGTCTGCTCACCAAACAAACAACGCGTGACAATGAGGAACAAAATCTTTGGACAAAACGAAAAATACGGACAATAAACAGAATGCGGATAATAAACACCGCAACATTGATTAAATTCCAATTCCATATTGAATTCGTTACAGTGAATATTGGTCACCTTAAACCGTGTATTCCTGGTGGGCTCTTCGGTTTTTATAATTCGGTTGAATCCACAATTCAGTTAAGGGGTGTCTGTTAAAGATAATTCTTACTTTTTTATCTTATTTTACCTTTTAAGCCAAGTGTCTGCATTTTGCGGTGTCTGATATGGGTCTGCAGTATTGAGACACCAGGCATAAATGTGTTAATGACACAACGGAAATGGTTAGTAATTATGCAATTATGTTGGAATACTTGGAATCTTTAATTTTATAGATTGATTTATCGATCTGGTATATTTTGTTCTTTCCATTGGAATTTCGGTTAGTGCGAAAAACTGTTTAGAGATAATAATTGGGACAAAATGAATAAAATGTTAGGGAACTGAAGTTAAATCAGCGGCCTTGACCGAAACAAATGCTTTACCCGGTGGACTCGTCTGAATCTGTCAAAAGAACATTTCTCAATTGTTTATTTAATATAAGAGCATTCTTGGTGCAGGTTATGGCATTCGAATCGATGAGGGTTAATAAAGATTGAAAAAAAAAGTAAAAAGTATGCAAAGACCAGGAACTGAAACAATCAAAATCCAAATCCAGCCCTCAAACCATAGTTGGAAACAACTAAGATTACAAATAATCAAGATACAGAGAACATATGGCCAACCGAGTGAGCAGCTTGTTCCCAAAAGGTGGCCACTCAGCAACCCAAACCGAAAAAAAAAATAAGAACATACATAAAGTAAAACATCACAGAAACTCTGACACCAAAAACAGGCAACAGAGAACCACACCAGAACTACCGCCTTGGAACGGTCAGTAATGAATTACTGGGGGGCTTAAATCGATTTTACAGGCCCAACCTCACCCTCAGTATCTGAAGTGGTACAAAACATTTAGCTGGTTGTTCGGTTCGCATGATAACCCTCTAACTCGTCAATGAATCATCACGGTAAACACATAAATCAAATTTCAACACCATGAAGAAGCAAAAACGAGGACTCAACAGATACAACGGGCCGTCTGACAGGTGGAGATCCCTGTCCTGCCAAACAACCCCACTGGAAATCTGAAGCAAAAGAAGGTCACCAGTTGATCCCCGGTGGACCAAGCAACAGACAAAAAGGCTCCGGTCCCAACCAACTAAAATATATAGCTTTAGGTCGGGGCCATCATAGAGTCTGACGCCCGATCCCCTGGTGTGCAATTAAAGAGTGCAGCAAAGTTATCAACCGTGATTGGGTTAATCACTAAGCATGCAGACTGTCGCATAACATTTAAATTATAGCCAGTACGTTTGTGACGTATTACTATTTTTCGGAATTGATCAGAAAAATCAGTCCAACCCTTAATCCTTTTTAATTTGTATACTAAGTCACCATAAAATTCTAGTTCCGATAGGCCTTGGTGTAAAAGAAATTTTAATCCGACATCCAATTTTGAAACCAGTTCATGGTGTCTGCGATAGAATTTAGAAAAAGCCTTTCTAAGCTTATGATACCGATAGCCCTGTTGAAGAAGTTTAGCAGTTAAACATTTATTACGAGCATTAAAGTCATCTACATGACTACACACTCTAGCAAATCTTATAAGTTGAGAAATATACACTCCATAAGAGGGACGACGTGGAACGTCACCATCCAAAAATGGAAAATTAACTATATCAAAGTCAAAGTCATCACGTTTATCATAAATTTTAGAAGATACAAAACCGTTAGAAATAGATAGATGTAAACCCAAAAAAGGAGGCCTCGGTATCTGAAGTATTAGCTTTATTCAATTTAAGTTCAGGTGGGTAAATTTGGTTGACCATGCTTTCAAAATAAGGATTATCAATATTCAGAAGATCGTCTCAATATCTAGAGGTTGAGTTAAATGCCTCAATGATATCAGCTTGATTATCAACAGAAAGAGAAGTCATGAAATCTCTTTCATAACAAAATAAAAACAAATCGGCCACAAGAGGAGCACAATTTGTACTCATCGGAATACCAACAATTTGTCTGTATAACTTATTACCAAATCTGATGTAAATATTATCTAAGAGATATGATAAGGCGTCACATACATTCTGACATGACCAACGTTCATATCCTCTATATATTTTACGGTCAGTAGAAGTGAAAAACGCTTTCTTATCGTTACAGGCAATATAAAGGGTATCTTCATTATTTGGAGAACTTTTTGAAGGCCCTCTCAATCAAATTAACAAGTTTTTCCTTTATTAAATTATGGGGTAATGTGGTATAAAGAGTAGAAAAATCATAAGTGGACAAACTAGTTGCACGGAACCCTCTTGACTTCAGTTTACTAAGTACCTCACCAGAATTTTTATAGACCAAAATATATTTTTCCCTGACGTCTCATACACTGTCTCATGTTTTGTTTTGTTTTTGTTGTTGTTGTTTGTGTGTTGTTTGTGTGTGTGTATGTGTGTGTGTGTGTGTGTATGTGTGTGTGTTTTGCTCCTTCAAAATAGGGTATTAACGCTTTTACTGTATTTTGTGAAATTTTCGTTTCGGATTTATTGGCGAGCTCATGAATTTGCAACAAAGTTACTGTCGATCGGCGATTTTCATCTTGAGCTCATGTTTACAAATATCGTTGAGAAAGTTTAATTTGTCTGCCAATAGATTTGCGAGTATTAGCGAAAATAAATACATAGTAGCTTGCGGATATCAAGTAATTTTCAGTAATCATTACTAAGTAGGAACATGTGTCTGACATGCACAGCTCACCCTCTACATTGTGCAAGTTAAACTACACATTGTACGCAAGTCAGGAAGTTTAATGATTATGTTATTTGTTGTTACCTCTGGAAACATATTGTTGAAAAATTTCGGCCCTTCTTTTTTTAAATCACCTGAAGCGAAGAAATACATATTCAAGTATGCAAGTATCTCACTTTCTAAAGAAAAAAACAAATCCACTGTTCAGCTGAACAAATGTGACCAAGAGGCGTAATTAGGTTATTCTGTCCAGTGCCTTTCTTAATTCAATAGTGAGTCAATTTCACGTTTTTCTCCCTTCTAGATGTGACAATGCTTTTATCAGGAGAAAAGAAATCACAAAGACTTAAGCTAATTGGAATAAGAGAATCCATGTAGAATCAAAAGTGGAGTTAAAAGTATAGACAGTAGCTCTGCTTAATTAGATCATTGAGCAAGGTCACATGAAAATGTTCTTTATCGTGTGAATTCGAAAATAGAAAACGCCAAGCAGCCTGGGCAGAGTCTTCCGTTTATACGTAAACTAAAATATGGAACCAACTGTATCTACATAGGGACAAACAAAGTGCGCGCTGATATGTGCATTACCCAGCTTATCTGAGTATTGGATGTTCTTACATGCAGTAAAGTAACTTTTTATGCTTATACACCTAATTATTAATGGAAGAGTTGACTTGCGGCCAAGGCTAGAGATCCTTTGTGTCACAGTAACAGACCCTGCTCTACGCAAAGGCTTTACGATGCAAACAGTGCTTGCGTCATTAGCTTGTGCTGTTTTCGTTATGGAAAACTTTCATATTAAGTATATGACCTGCAACGTCATTTTTAAAGCCACCAAAACCTTCCACTTTCTTACACTTTATACTACAAATTAAAATCAAAATTACAATAAATAATTGACAAAAAATGGTCGATGTAAATACATTGCTCTTGAGTATCTGGGCCGACACTTCCGTAGATGATGTTCTATCTCTGTGCAAGTCGCTCAATCATGTGTCAATGGGCAACGATCGCTCACATGTGTTTTATCATGAATTTTTGTATCAAGCTTGTCGAAAGTTGTATGCCCATTCTGATAAGCTAAACAGCTAAACGTTTCCTAAAGATTCAATTAACAAGAGCTTCTCATTCGACGCATAACATGCGTGTTTGAGCTTCATAGCCAACTTGACACAATAACTCTGTATTTAGAATAACTTCTTTCCTACCAAAATATTTAATAAACCAACTAATCTTAGTATGCAAACAATAAGCTTCTTATGAGAAGCGGTTCAGAAATGTAAAAAATGCCAAGGTTGAACAAGGGAGATTATTCAGAAAGTATGTTTGCCTGATTTGTGCTGATACATAGCATAGACAACTTACACTTTACCGTTATTTCCGGTAGTTTCGTTAAAATATTTGAAACATTTTCAGACGTTATCGAGTAAACAGAATATTTGCGGAAGGGCAGACAATTCTGAACGTGAGTAATTTAGCCAAACTTGCCATTCTAGTTCATGATACATTGGCTTGATAAAATACACATTCCTATTACGTATCATAAATATTAAACAGTATGGGTCCAGTCTCACTGTCACGTTTTGAGGACTAGGTTGTACCTACGTTTGGCAAAAACAGCTATCCCGTTTTGTAGGTATTTAGATGTAACTACGTTTCTAGTCCGTTTCCGAAACGTTTAACTACGATCCCGGTCATCAAACGGCTTTGTGTTACGCTTTTAAAAGGGATGAGAAACGTTTACTTACCTACTACTATTCCGTACGTTTTACTAGGAACTACTAGGTAGTGTCCGGTAGTCAAAGTGACGTTCAACGGGAAACAGATTTATTTTACGGGAAACAGATTTAAAAAAAGTCACTGACTTACTTCTGTATCCCTTTCAAATATCTGCTATATATATATGTTTGTGTATGTAAATTGTCTATGTAAATTATTATGTATCAGTATTTTTGAATAAAATATTGTTTACACTAAAGTGACGTTTGAGTAGTATCGCAAAACGTACCAAATCGTAATAAAACCCAGAAGAAAACGTCACAACACGTACTTAGACGTGGGAAAGCGTATAATAATGCGTAGTAGTACGTACAGGATCTTTACGTATGATGACGTATTTAAAACGTTTCATCTACGTTCTAGTACGTTTAGACTACTACGCATACAGTAAGTATTTCGAAATGCTACGTCTAAGCTGAATCTTTAATTCAAACGTAGCTAGGCCACGTATGTAGCTGTATATATCCGTATAGAATACGTATTCACTAAGTTTTAATACGCATATTCCCGTTTTGGTACGATTTATATGCGTAGAAAAACCTAGTCCTCAATACGTGATAGTGAGACTGAGGCTAAGAGGACGTCAAGGTTATTCTTGTTACGTTTTTGTACGCCTTTAAAGCGTTACAGATACGTTTTAGTACGTTTGACCACGTTTTGCTAAGTGTTGCTACGTTTTACTAGGTATATACTACGTATATCAAAATGCCATGTTTGAGTTAAACATTCTAAATTAAACGTAACTAGGCCACGTATTTAGCTATATCTATAGACGTATTCGTTACGTTTTACAACGTATACTGCCGTTTTGCCACGTTTAAAAACGTAGTAAAACCTAGCCCACAATACGTGACAGAGAGACTGTGGCTTAAGCTTTATTTTCATAAAATATTTACAGGCGGTCAGGGTTTTACAGAGTCTGGCAAAAACTTGTCCAAAATTGTATGCCTATCCTGGCCTGTATTGGCATAACTGAAGATCCAATAAATGAATGAAGTATGCCTAGGAAAGAGTAACATATGGGCTTTGTAGTACTCAAGGACGAGTAACGCTAAGACGAATTGTACAATATGGATGTGTTTTGAACTTGTACATGTGTTTTGTCTGTTCTTGTTTTCAGCAAGTCTGATGAAGTTTCTTTATAAAATAAAGCCGCTGTATCTTAGACAAAACCAAATATGGGGTTTTTTCAGAACTCAAGGACTCTAAGGTAATTGGTACAATATGACTAAATTTCAAACTCGTCCAAGAGTTTATGTCTGACCTAGTTATCTGCCAGTTTGATCATGTTCCAATAAAAACTAAAGTTGCTTTGCCCGTTGTAAGCCTATGGGATTTTTTCAGTACTCAAGGGCAAGTAACTCCGAAAAGAATATTCTGATCTGGCCCAAATTCAAAGTCGTCCGAGATTTTATGTCCGTCCTTATTATATTGAAGTTTCTTGAAATTGTAACAAAAATTGTTTGGGCTTAGACTGGGGTAAATTCAAAAATGGGCCTTTTTAGCACTCAAGGGCGACTAACTCAGTCATGAATTATACAATGTGGCCAAATTTCGAACTCGCCCGAGAGTTTATGCTTGTCCTACATATCCGCAAGTCTGATCAAGCTTTAATAGAAAATAGCCATCAGAGGAGATGGCGAATCCCCCGACCAAAGACCGCAAGCGTCTTAGAAACACCCGCCACTTCAAAATACGAATAAGTGATATAAAATTCATTCTGTTATGCTTCTTAGCGACATGATCTGTTTCACAGATACATGATTATCTAACACTCAGACCAAAACAGTATGTCGGATTGCTAAAAAGAGGTAAACTTTCAAACAGCAACCGTCACCACCATGCTAATGATACAATCATCATTACAAAATATATGAATAACTTCTAATTTACAAGCCTTACAACTGTGTTTTTTAAGCTCTTTTGTAGGTGCATTTCGACATTAATCCAAATCTTAGGGTTTTTTTCGGGGGTGAGGTGCAACAGAGACGTCACAGCGACATAAAAAACACGGATAGGATAAAAGGATATAACACAATTATCAATATTCTATTAAGGTACAAGGGTATTAAGATTTGTGGAGAAGGCCTGGGTAATTGAGACATGGAGCGGACACAAAACTGCATCTCAAACTTCCAAAGGGGAATATCTCGGAAAGTATGAATGCAGGACTTGTTATTCATGAATGAGACAAATTTACATGAAAATGTCCTGCATATCTGTAAAGTATCATGAAAATATTTCAAAGGGTTTTTAAGTTATTGAGCAGACACGAACTCACACTTAAAACAATCAAGGGAAAATAACTAAAAAAGTAAGAAAGCAGGAGTTGTCATACTTGTCTGCAACACATTGTCATGACCTGTCCCGCATATCTGTGAAGTTTCATGAAAATATTTCAAAGGGTATTCAAGTTACAGAAAGACACGAAGCTCCCAATAAAGGCACCAAAGGGGGGGCTAACTAAAAAGTACAATAGCAAGAGTTACCATTCTTGTAGGCGACACATTGTCATGACCTGTTCCACATAACTGCGAAGTATCATGAAAATGTTTAAAAGGGTATTCAAGATATGGAGCGGACTAGAATATGTTGACGGACAGATGGACGGACGGACGGTCAGACGGATGCCAGGCTCATCGCGATATACCTCGAACCTTGCGGTCGGGGGATAAAGAGGAAGTCGCTATGCCCGGGACAACATTTTCCCAATTTTAAGTCTTTCGTAATTTGAGCCACGACACGAGAAAACCAACAATGTGGTTGTGCGCCCAGCGCAGACTCAGATCAGCCTGGGCATCCGCCCAGTCTGATCAGAATCTTCGCTCTCCGCATGAAGGTAGCTTAGACCCTTAGCTACCCTTTAAGCGCTTAGCGAAGAGTCTGGCCAGACTGGGCGGATGCTCAGGCTGATCTGAGTCTGCGCAGGGCGCACAACCACATTGTTGGTTTTCTCGTGTCGCGGCTCATTTGTTTTGTCGCTCAAGGGCGAGTTACACTGAAGTAAATGATCAGACCTAGCCCAAATATTAACTCGTCGAAGATTTTATGTCTGTTCTGCATACCTGCAAGTTTGAAGAAGTTCCGATCAAATCTGAAAGAGTTTTGCCCGGGACAATTTTCCCCATTATAAGTCTATGAGACCTTTCTGTTGCCATGGCAACCACAGTTTTGATATGATCTGTTCCAAAACTGTACGCAGTCAACACCTAACCCAAACAATGCTACATGTCACATTTGTTTAAGATGGACTAGCTGCTTTAGGAAATATTTGTGTTAAAATGTGTGTACAACGACGACAACAGACGACAGACGACGGGCTAAGCCTTTACTACAAGCTCACCTTGACAGGTCAGCTAATAAATCAAAGCTGGCGGATATTATAGACTTCATCCATCTTTGTGCACTTGAAATTAAGGACATTATGGAATCCTATTCATCTGCCTCGATATTGGATTATTATCTCTTAGTTTGTTACTAGGCTCAATGACATAAGGGATCACTTTAATTCTCCTCAAGTTTAATTTCCATTTTTGAGTAACAATATTCCTTCGGCACCTGCACTAACATAGGTAGTGCAGGTATCAATACAACCAGATTTCACTTCCCGCCATCAAAAGCAATAGGGGGAAAATGTACACAAATTGACAAATGTTTTCGTAATATATGCATGGTAAACCAAATGAATGGATCTTTAAACAGAACAAACGCTTATAATCTTTAAAAAAAAACATCTGCCAGATATTGCCTATTTGCCCCAATTTCTCTCTGCCCCCCCCCCCCCCCCCCCCTGCAAAAAAGAACTAAATAAATCAATAAATACTAGCATTTAGCACTCAGTCATGAACGTCGGTGGGTGAGGTATTCGAATTTAGCCTGCACTACGTTTTGCTCAGGGACCATCTGTACTGCAGCTTTCTGTTGTAATACTCAGTCTTGGTTTCAGCCAAATGTCCCTTCCCTATCACTTCGGGACGAATACGTATTCAGATTACCACTAGAAGTCACAAAACTTGTTTCCCTTTGTAAACGTCGTAGAAAACATGGACGTGTATCCACAGTATTCGAACTGACTGTACCCTCTTTTCCGGTTTTCATAGCGTTGAATCGAGGGTACAAAATTCGCTTGTAACCAGTAGTCGGAAATCATTATGTGTGAGATTTTATCGGGAGTCTGCTGCGTCATTTATAGTTATTCAGCTTCGAAAATGCAAAGAGGTAAGTTTAATATACTTTGCTCTTCGGTCGTTTACTTTATTACCCTGTACAATGAAAACCTCATGGCCGTCACAGAAATTTTATTCCGAGCTGCTTAATTTAACACGAGTTTGTGTCGTGCAAAACCTAGCTATCATCCTATTATCAAAACTAACAAACTGTAGATTGATAACGCCTTCCGTTTATTTTAAAGATTTTTTACAAAACATGTAAAAAAGGCTCAAAATGGTTTTAGAATCATGCCAAGGGCGATTTGAATACTGTACCAATTACTACCCACCCATACACGACATTGTACAGGGCAATAAAGTAAAAGACCGAATAGCAAATTATATTAAACTTACCTATTTACATTTTCAAAGCTGAATAACTATAAATGACGCAGCAGGTTCCGGATAATATCTCAAAACATAATGATTTCCGACTACTGGTTATAAGCGAATGTATGTACTCTCGATTCAACGCTATGAAAACCGAAAGAGATTGTACAGTCAGTTCGGATACTGTGGTATCTATACGCCTTTATTTGCGATTTAATTTAGTGGGTCAAGACTTAAAGAAAATCATGTACATGCTAAGACAATATTCTGCACAAGCTCTGTTTGGCTGCAGTATAACAATTCTCCCACAGACAATCAAGCAGGCATGTACTTACATTTTAGAAAATTGATTCTAATGTCAGATCAGACTGCACAATCAATACCGTGTGTGCGAAGCGTGGACAGTCATTAATTATGCGACTAATATAATTCCTAATTACCTATTTAAATCAGGCACCAGTGGGACTTTCTTCCCGTTCTAAGCTTCTTTGCCGTATATAAGTAAAACAGGAAAATTCTTTGATGGATGATATGGCAAGTACTGAGACTAATGTAAGACGATTGACTTATTGAGCTCTCAATTCCAATATTAATCACACTTACGTACTTTTCTGTCACTAATTTCCCCCTTTGCCTCGCAAGGCAGACATGAATAAGAATTTATTCAAGCCAACGTGGCCGACAAACAATGTTATAACGGAAAATTGAAGAATATTTCTTCATCAGTAGAAGCAAAGTCAAATAGGGGCACTGTTATGCCACATAACTACAAAAACTCGGGAAAGGATGAGCGTCGTCTCTGTATCATATTGACACCACGAGACTATAAGCATCTTTCATATGCAGGAAGTGCAGGAAAAGCTCAATCCGTCATAAGGGACGCTGGTCGGCATTACGAGAAATACCGAGGGATGGATAAAGCTATTCGACCCCCCCCCCTACATATATTGTTATGCCCCCGCCATTTTAATGGGAGGCATATAGTTTCCACGCTGTCCGTACGTCCGTCCGTCCTGTCCGTACGTACGTCAGTGTCGAGCTTACGAAAAATGGTTTCTGTTCGATATCATTTGAAAACATTTGGTATATTGAATTCATATTTTATACACATGTACAAAATAATAAAAAAATTTCAAGTTCGATTTAATGTAAAATCTGTGTATTATGGGAATTATGGCCCTTTTTCGACATTATTTTGTATGACAAAAATGTTTCCCGTTCATTATCTTTAATCAGATTTAAGTGTATTGGATTCATATATTATACACAGGTATATAATCATAAAATACAGGTGAAGTTCGATTGAGGTTAAAACCCATCAATTATTATGGGAGTTATGGCCCTTTTTCGACTTCATTTAAATGACATTTTGTATGAACTTTTGCAGAATGGTTTCCGTTTGTTATCTTTTGAAAAAATTATTGTATTGGATTCATATTTTCTACACAGGTATACAATCATAAACTACTAGTCAAGCTCGATTTAGGGGAGTATCCGTCGATTATTATGGGAATTATGGTCTTTTTTTTAATTTGATTTGTACGAGAAAATGATTTCTATTCATTATCTTTTGAAAAGATTAGTGTATTGGATTTTTTTTTCTTAAACACAGGTATATTATTATACAATACAGGTCAAGTTTGATTCAGGGTAGAATCCGTCAATTATTCTGGGATTTATGGCCCTTTTTCGACTTTGATTTGGGGGGGGGGGGGGTCGGGTGGTGCGATGGTGCTGTGTGTAACTTCCAGTACCGGGGCGTCCTACTGATTTGGAATATTGTAGGGCAAGGGCCTACTGTGCTTGCAGTAGGTGCGGGTTGTTTGGACATTTTTTCTCTAGTCTGTCATTTCTCCTCTTTCTCCCTCTCTGGGAGACGGCCCGATATAGTCTGAAATACTGTCTCAAAGGGCCGATAAAACCCAAACAATCAACCAATCAATAAATCGACTTTGATTTGTACGAAAAAATGGTTATCGTTCGTTTTCTTTTGAAAAGATTAATGAATTGGATTTACATTTTATACACAGACATACAATTATAAAATACAGGTAAAGTTCTAGGGTAACATCTGCCAATTACTTTGGGGGTTATGACCTGATTCAACTTCATTTCGTACAAAACAATTGTTTCCGTCTGTTATATTTTGAAAAGTAAATTGGCTCCGGGCTAATTCTTTTGGAAAGTGGCATACCCCCCCCCCCCCCCCCCCCGCACACACACACACACTCCAACCCCACCAACCCTTCTCTTGATCCAAGTAGCACAATACATCTGCCTAAGGAAAACCATTAACCATGTACCACACAAGTCTGCCTCTGTGAACCTACTTATCCTACAAGTGCCAGTGCCTTTAATAAGGCGCCATAGTACCTAAGGCACTAGACGGGGGCATCCGGTTCCAGTGCACACATTTCTGGTTTGATTTATATATTTTATAATTAAAATTCATTAATTTGTATATTTTGCGTACTGATGATCGATCACGAGGAGGCGTGTTTTTTTTTTTTTTTTTTTTTTTTTTTTTTGTATCCACACATCACGCCCATGCCAATGTTTGGCATATCTTTTGATTTACAAATGAAAAGAAAATAGGTAAAAATAATTGTTAAATGTTTTTCATATAATTTGCTTAGTCCGATGTAACTCGTCTGTTGGTCTAAATTATTTAGTTCAATAATGATAGCTGAGTTGCCATCTATTTGGGAAAGAGCTGCTGACTCGGCTTATCACTTGTAATTTATTGTTTGTTGGGATGTCTTTGTCAGTCTTTCCCTTTGATGTTGGGGATAGGGTTTGGGATCTGATTCAGTCAGTTCCTGAAGTGTAGTTACTCTTTAAATTTTTATACGAAATGCAGAACTTGATAAAAGATACCTACCCATGTAAGAGCATATTGAGTGAAAATAAATCATACGGAATTTCATACGTTTGCAGAGAAAAATAAGAAGCATCTGGGCATTCAAACACAGAATCCATTTTACACTCTGGGTAAGACTTCCTTAGAATTTAATATGTCAGCAATATTAGGAGCTGTGACACGAGAAAACAAACAAAGTGGTTGTGCGCCCAGCGCAGACTCAGATCAGCCCGGGCACCCGCCCAGTCTGATCAGAGTCTTCGCTGTTGGCATGAGGGTAGCTTAGTCCCTTGGCTACCATTTAAGCGCTTATCAAAGAACTTGATCAGACTGGGCGGATGCCCAGGCTGATCTGAGTTTGCGCTGGGTGCACAACCACTTTGTTGGTTTTCTCGTGTCGTGACAGACAAAAAGGAGGAGTTTAAATGACATGCGCTCAGACTAAAATGCGCAGTTTGATCAGATTCATTGCTCTTCACACACAGCAGATATGGAACCTCCAAGAAAAGGATAGTCCAGCACATACTGAAACCAGTCTGTGCATCTGTGAACTTCACAGATGCTCAGACTGGCCCCGAGGTTATAAAACTTGAGTACATTCTCAAACTCAAAATAAAGCACACTGATTGGCTGCTTCCGAGCACATGCATGCTCGGAAGCAGCCAATCAGTGGGCTTTATTTTGAGTTTGAGATTATTCTCAAGTTTTATAACCTCGAACCCTTGTTTCAGTATGTGCTGGACACAAATATGTTAACCCATTCCTGCCTAGTCTCCCATAAATTAGAGATTGGAAAATGGTGCAGACCCGGATCGTCTGTTCAAGGTCTACATTAATTTTTATAAGATGAATTAATGCCTCTTTCAAATAAAATTAAATAAAAAGAAATCATACTTAACCAGACACCCCTTATTTGACGAATGGACGCATCCGATTTATATGGATAGACGAGTCCACTAGGCACAAATGGGTTAAGCAACCATTTGGTATGACGGGGCTCGTATTTTATTAGATTACACTTTCTCTTCAACAGCTTCGCCTACACTTTATGTTTCCTTTTTACCCATTTTATATACTTTCTCCCGCATGGAGTTAAGTTGTCTCATTTTATTAGATCAAAAGATTTAAATTTGAGAGGCTCCGTGACAGAGACGCCTTCGCGTGCGTTAAATTTGAATTTATAGTAAACTTTTATCTTCTTGGGTTTTCTCTGAACTGAACGTTGAAATAAAAAATGCTGATGTTATTTTATTTAAAAACTTGAATAATGGGAAGCAGAAAAGTAGTAAGGGAGACGAATTCATATAAGCCACTTGGCTATTTTCGAATCCCATTTGTATACATGTACTGATATTATAATAATTACTGTGTTTTCTTCGTGAATTGTTAGACATTATGCAAATAAACAAGTTTAAACCAAGAAATGTAGTTACAGTTACTAGGCTTTACCAAAGATTAAAGGCTTTGAATTTCTGATGGGTGATTTTTCATTCTTTGGAGTAGCTAAATTCCTTCGTCACCTGAATACGCGGCTTATGTCTTTCAGTCAGTCCGCTATATCAAAGCCTGATTTTTCTATCAAGACTTTGTTGGTAGAGGGAGTTCCTCACAAGTAATTTTTGTTGTCGAGGTTTCTTGCAGAGCAAGGCTTGAGTCAACACATACATTGATCCCTACTATGCGACCGTTTCCTCACTTAATTTCGATATGATGGCCACAGTCGAAACAAAGCATGGCTTTCAGTTAGCGGAGTGTCATTTTCACTGACCCAATCTACAGACTCATAGATCTGGCGGGCGTATTATGATAGGCAGATGATACCTACTACTCGGGAGAACTTACAGTCAAACCTGTCTTAAGGGGTCACCCAAGGGAAGGGCAAAAATTGGCTGCTTAAGACAGGTGATCCCTTAATACAGGTTCATTAGCATTGTATTTTGGTCTAAGGGACCCAGAAAATGTGGCTGCTTAAGACAGGTGACCCCTTAATAGAGGTGACTCCATGAGCAGGTTTGACTGTATTTATAAAAATTTTTGGTTTCTTGCTTCTAAGACCTCGATATTGATAAAACTATCAACAGTGCATATGCTGCTCTAAGCGCTTTCGTCTTTAGGCTTCTTCCTTTAGATCAAAATGAAAATAGCAACAAAAGAAGTTCATATGTTTGTGTTTAGGGAAAGCAAACAGACTTGAATAAATTAGAAAACGGAAAATATACAAAGAAAGAACCCGAGGGGAACATTTTAATCTAATTATACAGCTACAATGACTTAATTAGTATACCAGAACTTAATTAAAATTTACTATTTGTTAAAAGAAGAGCCAAAATGTAAGTTTTGCTACAATATCAGTATGCCTGTATGTTGTTGTTTTGGGGCTCGTTGTCCTCCAACGGGAGTACTCTATGCCTTATTGAGTTGTCCCACAAATCAAAGGGGAGGCTAAAATGACGGAACACTTATTGAACACGGGGAATACAGGTAAAAATCGTTGTGCCCCTACTCCAAGCACAGTAGGTCCTTGCTTATCCTTCACCAATATCAATAGGACGTCTCTTTACGCCTAAACCTCCATAGTAAGTGTTTTATGGTAGTTTTGGGCAGTATTTCAGCATCTTTTGACCCGTCTCTCAGAGACAGGGAGAAAACAGTGGGAGGATATAAATTCAAAACATTATTATACCGCACCTACATGTACAGCTGACCCTTGCCTAGCATTAAGCCACTGTCGGTAGGACGTCTAGAACGTCCTACCGACAGTGGCTTAATGTTAGAACGTCCTACCGATAGTGGCTTACTGTTAGGACGTCCTTCCGACAGTGGCTTAATGTTAGGACGTCCTTCCGGCAGTTGCTTAATGTTAGGCAAGTGCAAACAGTTCCACAACATCTTTGTGGCTACTCCCTTCTAGCCCACAAAGTACGATACGAGGACCTCTGCTCTACAAGGACGTCAAAACAAATGTTGCCCTTCGTGCACTGATATAACCTTGATGATACCATGATATTGTATGGTTGTCAGTCGCCGGATCCAATAGTTCTCACGGGGTTTTCTAATGTCATTCAACCAATAAACATAATGTTTGATGAATCAGAGGGAGACATGACGTTGAATTCCTGGTCATGCATCGACCTCTAAAATCGGCGTTTCTTCTACTTTGAACGGAAGCCGTATATCCATCCGTACATTTAGGGCACGCTTTGTTTCACCTACGCACTGTTTGCTGAACTGTGTGCATATGAAATAGGTAGATGACATTAAAATTTTGTGGATGTACAGTTTGTCTGCCTCTTCAGTTTCACTGTTGTTTCTGATACTGGCCTATCTATCTCGGCTGGTGTCGTAAATTAACAGAGATAGAGGATCTTACACGAGTGGTCATTTCATATTAAGGCTCGTTTCAAAAATTTCATATGAAATGACCACGCGTGTAAGATTTTGTTTATCATATGCCCTTTAAAATGGGATTTTAACGCCTTCAAATTGATCATTATTTCAATAAGAAAATGCGTTGTTGACAAGAACGTTGTCAATGACGTTACGTGTACGCGCCAAAGTGTTAGTGCACGTGGGGTCATACGATTTTTATGACAGGACGTTATCCACTGAATAACAGCGACGTCATATGATAAAAATGTTTCTATTGTTTACGAGTATGGACTGATGGTTTGGGTAATTTTACCACTTTTACTTAATTAAATTTTTAACAAACTTTAACAAATATACTGGCCCAGGTTCATTCTATTGTTTTTATAATATACTCATAGTTATAATGAACAGAAACAATGATTGAATTGTCTGTGCTTTTTGCAATAAAAAAAGAAAGTGAATTTTAATTTCTATGTATAAATATTTTATTTTATTGCTAGGTTTATCAGGGATTCGTTTACGATTATGTGGAATTTTTATAATAGTTTTTTCACCTGTGTTGTCAATCAAGTATCCTATAAATTCTTTCGACAGTGAAGGTTCGAGAGAAGATTTTTCAAAGTTCACTAACCACCCTAACTCCTTAAGGGTTAATAGTAGCGTTTCTGTATGAGACACAATAGCGTCCTTTTGCGCGAACAATATGAAGTCGTCTACATATAACACAATTCTATTGCCTAATGAGTGTTTAAAAGTCACTACTGGACGTAAGATTTTTACAAATAAAAGTGGGCTACAGTTATCACCAAAAGGTAGAACTGACCATGTATAATATTTTGACTGAAATTTAAATCCAAGGAGAGTCTGCTGATCCTTATGAATAGGTATATGAAAATTCATTTTGCAAGTCAGCCGTTACCATGTAATCCTTGGGTTTGACCACCATCACAGTATTTATGTCTTCATATTTGATTTTTGGTGCACTTGAATAGCTATTCAGATGTCTGAAGTCTGTCACTAATCGTACCTTTCCATTCTTTTTTTGGTACACATGAGATCGGAGAAACGCAAGTTGGCTTGTTTTCTGCTGCTATATACCCAAGTAATAACAAGTTTGAGATTTCAGACCGTAGAAATGTTTCTTCCTTGGTTGAAATTTTTTTATTGTCAATTTCAAAGTTAGGTATTTGTTCTACAAGTTAGAGTAAATTTTATTCCGTTCTCAATCCAGTCTAATACAGTGTCAGACGCACCAATAGATTGCCACTTGTGTAAATTAGAACATAGGTTGTCTCTCATTATACATGTGTAATGGATAAAAAATATAAAGTAAACACAGTTTAATGCAGAAAGTACATGTAACATATCTACGACTCTTCTTGATCTTTGGTATTGTCTTTGTTTTGATTAAAAGGTGCACGGAATCTTGGATAGCTAGCACCACGTAATGAATTGATAATGTCTCTACCACGTCCGCGATAGTTGCCACGATTGCCTCCACGGTAAGAGGGGTTATGCTGAAATCTGGTCGCAATACTAGAAAGTTCTGCGGCCACACGTACGTTTTGTAGACTGGCTTCGTCAAACCCAGAGTTAAGCTTTTGGAGTGACCTGAATAATTGAGAGGTATTTTAATCGAAACGTCCTTTAACTAAAAGGGCTGCATATTCGTCTTGTAGTTACTTCAAGTTTGCTACAAGGACTATAGAAAGTTGTCCAATATCAACTGGGTTCCCTTCGTCACTTACACTAACAAGTTTTAATGCTGTTTCAATGTATCTACCTCACTTAGACACAACGTTTAGAACAGGTTGATCTTCTCTCTTAATACCTGTCCTTGAATCATGAAGTTTTAACTGTGGGGGTAAAATAACCTTTTCTACACTTGACTTTATAACATTAAATTTCTCTTGAATTTCAGAGAATTCAGAGGCGTCAGCAGTGGTATCCTTCGTGGACGCAGAACTGACGGGACCTTCATGGCCCTGGCAATCATTTAGATTGTTACCTGCCCGCAGTGTATTAGGGGGGCTTAATTCTTTAGTAATATTGTGTGATTGCACCGGTTGTCTAAATTCGAGTATATCCAATCTACGATTAACGAGCTCTAGTTCTCGTAATATATGTTTTTGGAAATCTAGATCCTTGTCCGGTCCTGCGTAGTTTAATGTCTGATCGCACGAGTTTTCTGTTTCTGTTTGTTCCGCGTTTAAATTGTCGCCGGTAAACGGCATGGCCTCTTCGTGGAAGTGCATTTAAGAAAGAAACAGACTGCGCATGTCTGCAGTCAAGCTATTAGCATAAAGTTCGTGTAACTACGATTCGTTGGCGTTTAGTCCTTCGATTCATAAAAATGGGGTTATTCACTCCTTATATTTCCAAATTTGTCCGTCCTGATTTCTTTGTTCGGCTGCATAGTCAATCAGTCTACAACTATGAGAGGCTTGAGAGTGTTTGACGAAAGCAGTGCCCATAAGCGCCAGCACATTTCGTCTGAAATTTACATGTACAAAACGGCTTTTCTTAAGTTTCCTTCTTCTGATTTGTTTCTATACCTATTACATCTGCAACACTCAATGATAATCAATGTTTAGCTACAAAAAAAAAAGAAAGAAAAAAAAAACTCGAGCATGCCGCCATAAAATAACGTTTAACATGACGCTGACGTTACGCATAATTAATGGCTGGCTTTGTCGTCTCAAGAAAACAAACTGGGTTTCAATCTGAATTTCAAGCAGAACGTTTTAAATAATAAATTCTAAGAAAACCCTTTATAGGCTGAGAATGCCGGGTATGAATACAACGTCAACAGAATTTATTGATGTATAACCTTCTCTCTGCATATGCTGATGGCCAATTATTTGCTTAAAATTGTTCTGAGAGAGTGGTTTTGAAACTATTTAAGAATGTTTTAAACACAATGATACTTTATTAGCTTAGCAGATGCATTAGTATAATCAGGTTATTTTATCCAGTGGAATTTCTTAATTCAATAGCCATAAACAGTTTCTGTGAATATTCTCGTTCCTTCATTTCTCTAAGTGGAGATTCCTTGTCAGAAAAAAGAAAGTAAACAAAGACTTTAGCCACTGGGAATGATATATCTCACCCTGACAAAGCAAACTGATTACTTTGAGTAAAAATTATCTTAGGGCAGTTCGGACTTATTCATTTAGCGATGCTCAAAGAAAAGATTTTCGTTAATTGTAATCTGACATATATTGTAAATACTCTCAGAACTTTTGTATGTGCTGTATTTGATCATGTGTTTCAAATGGGCATGGCTTAAAACCTGGAATTGACTGTAACGGAGGTGGGAAATTTTTTCCAGTTCATTTTTGTGCTTAATTTTTTAATACTGGAATTTTTCGTGAGGTTAGATTTATCTAGTGAGACCATCTTCATTCCTATCTGATCTGAATCTACAGCTGTTTCATTGGAAGGTCATCAACAGGAATACATTTTTCTCTCTAATGCAGAATGCTATTTGCCACAGAACGTGGTCATACGACATCTTACTCCCACACATGATGAATTTATAAATCAGACAAAGTTGTTAAAAATGAAGGGTCTTTCTTAAATTGGCTGAACCCACCTATGTTTTCAAATGTATTTTCCCATATTGGAAGTGGTACAGAATGACATGGAATAGAGTCGTCATGAAATAGCGATTATATCCTGCAATCTGTTCAGATTTGAGACGAAGACAGAAAGAGAAATTACAGAGTGAACAGGGAAGAAATTTTGTCAGCACATCAAGGGTAGCTGAAAACTGGATTAGGTGGCAGGAGAATGTTGCAGTCACCTTTGGTGTCCAAACCCCTTGCAAGCCTTTGGGATACCCTAGACTAAGCCTCACTGGACTGTTGCAACAGCGATCAAAGCTGCCTTCTCATGCCTCAATAAATAAATAGAAAACAAGATGGACAAATATGCTGAATCGTTTTGTTTCAGTAGAGAGAATTCATTCTTAGATCGTTATTATTTGCAATGGCAAAGATGTATGGTGCAGACATCGCTTTTGTTCAAAATGACCGTTGCAATGTGTTCGACGTTTCAGCTCTCTCTCTCTCTCTCTCTCTGTCAACAATGTATCTCCTCTAGAACTGATTACCTTAAACAATTTGATTAAAATAATTCCTGATCCTGAACCTATTCTGTGATAAACTTAAAATGACTTGTCATAACATGAATAGTGGAGTTTGCTTCCGCTCTTTTGTATTATTTTGGGTTTTTGCAGGTTCAAGCTGCATCGGGATGCCCGATGCAGCTTGAACCTGCAAAAACCCAAAATGATGTCCATATCTGTCGCCTCTCTCAAGACGCAGGAGCTGAGTTGGCTGCGCTCGCGACCTAATACGTACTTGTCTCCTATATGATGTCTGCAACTACGGAGTCAGCGGAATGCGTCAGTAAATGTGGCTTGGAGAGGGGTGATCGTTGCCTGCCGAGCACTGCTGCCAATCACCTTTTTCATACTGTATTGTTTAGCGGCACTGAAGAAGTTAGATACAGAAACGCGGTTATGTCACACTTTGGGAAAGGAACGTTTATTACGATCAAGTAGATCTCTGTTAGACTTTGGAAATGTTACTAAATAAAACTTTTTTGTCACGGTATCAATGGCCAAACTTCACACGAATTGGACGAATGTGTTTGGGTTTACCCTGTTTCGTCATTGTTCAAAGGAAAGAGGCGTCGTCTTATCGGGCAGAATTGTTTTAGCTCATTAGACAAATGCTACGACAAATCAAACGTATTGCTTTAAGGTATAACGATCTTACTACAATAAATTGACGTTGTGTAAAAAATATGTAAACAGAAGGTTTATATCAGTTTGTTCATCCATGAACATCCATGAACATTTTACTGTTCCTCAGTTGTTCGGTAATCTTACTATTATAGCATATATTGCAGAAATTATTTTGCGTGGCCTCATATCACAGCTGATAAACAATGAATTAATGCAGAACTCGTGCTGCCTACGCAATGGAAATTAGTCATATGAGCCGCGACACGACAAAACCAACAATGTGGTTGTGTGCCCAGAGCAGACTCAGATCAGCCTGGGCATCCGCCCAGTCTGATCAGAGTCTTCGCTGTCCGCATGGAGGTAGCTTAGACCCCTAGCTACCCTTTAAAGGCTTAGCAAAGAATCTGATCAGACTGAGCGGATGCCCAGGCTGATCTGAGTCTGCGATGGGCGCACAACCACATTGTTGGTTTTCTCGCGGCTCATATGAAAGCTTCCTCTTTGTGAAATGGCTGGTCACATTTTTATACAAGATGTCTCGGGAACCCATCTGTGACGTATTTCTAAATCGTGACGCCATTTCCGCAGCGCATGGCGAAGTGTAGTGGCATAGGAGATATAGCTTCTCGTATGCCTATAATGGCCTCTTTGATTTAATATCGCGTACGCCTATGAAGGTAATTTTGCTAGCTTTATTAAATAAAGGTGATCACTGATTCTTTGATACTATTCTACATGACTCCGATATGAAACGATCATAAAATTCCATTTTCATCATGCAGCTGATGTCATGTCTGTTCTAGACGTATATACTGAAAATATCAAAAACTAATATATGTTCACTAAGCATAACAAAATAATAGCCCAGTTGTTAAGGTATAGTAGATCATTTTCATGATGACTATAATGGTTTCTTGTCCTCGACGATCAACATAATGTTTCTCTCGTGTTGCTCGTCCAATCAGATCAGTAACTACTTCAGTAGTTGAAATTATTCTGAATTCACACCTGACTATTTTTGCCATGAAGAAAACTTTTGTATTGGTCGATACTAGTCTAATGTCACTTTTATGGACCTTGCAACTTTAATCATGAAGTGAGCCACGACGTGAGAAAACAAACAATGTGGTTGTGCGCCCAGCGCAGACTCAGATCAGCCTGGGCATCCGCCCAGTCTGATCAGAGTCTTCGCTGATCGCATGGAGGTAGCTTAGACCCTAAGCTATCCTTTAAGCACTAAGCGAAGGGTCTGATCAGACTGGGCGGATGCCCAGGCTGATCTGAGTCTGCGCTGGGCGCACAACCACATTGTTGGTTTTCTCATGTCGCGGCTCAAGTAGTAAGTACATTACGCCAGTAATTTCCAATAACCGATATTTGTCAGGCATCGTTTGATCTGGCTAAGTCTTGTACCAGGTTACCGTGAAAACCTAGGTCTTGAAACGGATAGGTCTGGGGAAACAGTGGCATCGAGAAACAGTCTGATCAGTGTCTATACTGTTTGCAAATCGTTCTGCATCTTTTTCATGCATAACTGCATTGTAAACCAAAACTGGGTCATTTTAGGGCAGTATATGTGATGGATTAAGGTGTCCCAATTTTCAGGGGTTTTTTGCGAAGTTAAAGGCCGCGGCATGCATATGGACATGAAATATGGGAAAAGCAAAGGCTATGACCGCGCATTATCATCAGGGTCTTGTTTTCTGTTTGCAAACAGCACTTCTAGGCTCAGAGGATTCTGCAGATACAAAGTAAAGGCTTAAGCTGTATTGCAAGGATTCAAAGACTGCTTTAAGACTCCATTATCCGCAGCTACGTTGAGCACACGTTTTACCTGATACGGCGTATATACTCAGATCAAAGTAAAACCGTCGTTCAGGCTGACATTGATGCTTGTCACAGTTTATATGGCACAATCAGATACTGATTTAAGCAGATTTACCGACTGAACCGTTTATCATTAATTACATTTACGTGCAATATATTGTGACCGAAATCCGGTTCATTCGTAGTTTATCTATAGTTTTTCATTTCATTGCCATTTTGCGGTGAATGACTTTAAAGTTACTTTTGTGTTAACATAGGGCCGACCGTTATAAGCATGTAGTACTAGAGAAAGCTTTATTTTATGAACAACCGCAACTACAAATATTTGCCATAACCAAGTTATTGTTGAAGTTTATGTTTTTGTCAAGCTATAGGACCATGTTGAGAATTATGGACAACTACTTGTCACCAAATCTATTCGTTTGAAATACCGTACACGTGGTAACTTTCGCGGGTTCAAATTTTCGCGGTTAAGGATAAAAAATCACAAACATTAATTTTCGCGATTTTAAATTTTCGTGGTTAGCAACATGCGCGAAAAGCAAAATTTCATTGGAGCCAGTTCTTTCATTAACCTGCGGCAGGGCTGCCGCAGGTTAATGTAAGAACTGGTTCAAGTGAAAAGTACCAGCAAACAGAAACAAAATATATGAATACTGTGTCTACAGATGATACTTTGTAAGAAACAGGAAATTATTTCGCGATTTTAATATTCGCGGTTTCTAAGTGACCGCGAAATTCCGCGAAAAATAGAAAACCGCGAAAATTATCTTGTATACGGTAAATGATTATCTACGGCCTGTCCCACTAAGCATTTGCAGAAATTTTCTAAATTACAGTCTACTACCTTCAAACGCCATCTGATTAAATGTTTCACATAGATTACTATTGACAAAAAATAATGGCTAAAGCATTCGAATAACACCAGTCAAGGTGCATAGTACGTTAAATGCTAAGATGCCCCAGTGCACGTTACATTATTATATTAAGATGCAATTGCATATGGAATTATTTATGGCACTACCAAACAGCAGTAGTCAGATTACATATGTATCACGTCGCACCAAAGGTTTTCATGCAAAAATGAATGTATAACTGTCACCAAAACAGCCCCCAAACAGGGAGACATTTTGTAACACCGGACCTGATATATGGGTGTATAAAACGATTTTGTAGGTAAAGATTACATCGAAGTTTGAAAATGATAGGCCCTTCTCATGAGAGATACAAAAAATCAACTACTTAAACGATTATGTGTAGGAATAGAGCAATCACACAATATTATATATTCACTATATATTTTACTCAATATCGGAGTATAGGACAACATGTTACGGCCTCCACAAGGGCTAGAACTTACATGATATATATATATAGAGAGGATCTTACACGAATGGTCATTTCATATGAAATTTATGAAACGAGCCTGTTATCCAAATCGGTAGGACGCCCCAGCACTGGAAGTTAGACCCAGCACCATCGCACCACCCAACCACCCCTATATCAGTAGTGTGTTACATGTCTATAAGCTAGGACTTTCTCTTCCAAAACAATTTTAAAAATACGAGACAGGTCTAAATGTTTGGCATTGTTTTGGAAGGAAAACTCCCCCCCCCCCCGCCCCCTCCCCCGTCTTACAACCGAAAAAATATTGTAATGCACACAACTGCATTAAACAGAATGTCACTTGTTTGCACTGTCGCTGTCGAACAATAAAAAAACAATTTATAAGATTGTGCAATCCTTCTATAATTATTTTTTATTACCACTTCACCCACACAAGTAAAAGCTCCTCACCTAAATACATATGAGCCGCGACACGACAAAACCAGCAATGTGGTTGTGCGCCCAGCGCAGACTCAGATCAGCCTGGGCATCCGCCCGGTCTGATCAGAGTCTTCGCTGTCCGCATGGGGGTAGCTTAGACTCTTAGCTACCATTTAAGGGCTTAGCGAGGAGTCTGAGCGGACTAGGCGAATGCCCAGGCTGATCTGAGTCTGCGCTGGACGCACGACCACATTGTTGATTTTCTCGTGTCGCGGCTCATATTACTACTGAAGCTTTCACTCCCGACAGAAGTTTATATTGTAGATCCTAATTGAATAACAGGTTATTTTTTCACGAACAACCTTTACAATTTGATAAAATGCGTGACAGTAATCCCAGTTTGTTTGTTAAATATCCCATCCTTCTTTTGTAAAATGTCAATTAAAGTTTAGGAGGTGAATAATTGATACGGTTTCGTACAACTTGTAGCGGTGCAGCATACTTTTATTGAGTGCTTGGTGATATAAACTCCAAATTAAGTGTAATATATGCCGTTTGGCAAATCGGTGCTTTCAGTCTGAGTCTCAGTAGTGCGTTCCATGCTTATTACAATCTAGCGTGTTCTTCACTTTTGGTAAAGTGGTGCAATCAATGCATGTGCTAAATCTCAGGGGTGTGCTCTGTTGCTTTGCTTATAGAAGAATGGTATGCTCCATGCTTATTCTCAGTGGTATATTCTATGTTTAAATGTACAGTGGTGTGTCTTATGCGTAAATTATTAGGAATATATATCATTTACCATATGAACATCAACAATTAAATGCAACCTGAAAATGGTTTTATAAAGCGGTCTTATGGGTATGGTATTTGAGTATCATGCTCTCCAGATGTGGCACAGATTCTTTTGATCTGCTTGTTGCGCTTAAGTTATATTGACGACAAAAAAGTGACAGAGGGTACCTTCACAAAAACATGTCTTCCACTCAAACTGACACCTACACGAGTGGAGGACAAGTGATTCTGAAAGCGGACATCCAAACATTCAAAATGATACCATAAAACTTTTGTTCCTTCAGGCGTACAGCCAAACGAAAATTTAGCTCGGTCATCTCAAGAACTAAATGGCAAGATTGTGTATCTTGTGTTTCTGACAAAAACGAGTGTTTCCTATTTATTGCACAGTGTTGGGTTTAGTTTATTAGAAATTGGTGTTTCAATGCTTATGACAAAGAGTTGTTGTTTGCTTTCAAAAGACCTACCGTTTTGATGATCTATTTAAACGTCCTGACGTAGAAAAGACGTATTAACAATTTTGCACGAGTTTGAAAGACAGTTGCTACTGCCACAATATAATGTGATGAAACAATTAGCAATGAAAGTTGAAAATAGACGCACTGTGAATAATCAATGTGCAGAATGAACACCAAGACACAAGCTTCAGCGAAACTCTATTTTAAAACAGACTCGGACAGAATATTTTCATGTGTAGTGTTGTACAATTTGTTGCAACATTGCCTACGTCGCCAAGCACGGCTTTGACGGAACTATATTGTAAAAACTGACCAAGAAAGTGCCCAATGAACAAGTCCCATGAAACAAAGAATAAACTGTACATGTATGTTGAAAAACAAAATGCATTATCAAAGACCCATTGTATATTTATATCAAAGGCAACAAGTAGCCCATTTATGCCTACAGGACTTTTCTTTCTTTATAAATTGGACGAGCCCATTAGTCAATAAAGAGATGTCTATTTTTATTTATTTTATCATTTATTTATTTTATGTTAAGAAATACCCATTTGCCTCATGCAGATAGTGTAGACCCTGATTGGGACCGCGTTTTGAACTGTTTGCCTGTGTCCCTTTACGGGGCCTATGCATAAATGGGTTAGCTTAAAAATATATACGTTCAAAAGAAAATACCACGAGGTATTGAAACTTGTTTTCTGTTTCAGGCGATAAATTAACAGATTGACATGACTCCTGGAAAAGTTAAGGTTGAAGTTGTATTTTTTCTCCTTTGAAATATTGACATTTGGAAAAGAATAAATGTGCAGTCTTAAATTGTCTGCGTGCAGTCTTCGCGTAGTTAAACAATAACAATAAAGCTTGATTGAGTCTCACTTTGTGCCGATTTTTACGTGTGAAAACCTACTAGAGGCGCCGTTTCTAATTTGAAGCTGATGTCCGTCTTTCTTCCTTGAATTATAAAGAAAACTGGTCAATTCACAAGCACGTAAAAATATGAACAGAAGCAGTTGAATCGCGTTTGCTATAACTTTTGTTTCTTTGATGTGTTCCTTTCGTCCATAGGATCTTCAATCAGCATGAACAAACTTGAAGATCATATGAACAAAAGGGACACATCAAAGAAACAAAAATAGCAAACGCGATTCAACAGTTTTGTTTCTCTACTGTTTTTCTTCCTTCCGGAGGATCTTCATTTGACATGACCAGGGGCCGTATTCATAAAACGACTTAAGTGGTTGCTATGCTGTTGCTAAGGCTAAATTTCTTTGAAGGAGATTCCCTACAACTACGAAATTTGCTCTGGAGGAACAGTCTTACAAAGACTGTTCCTCCAAATTTCATAGTTGTAGGGAATCTCCTTTATAGATATTAAGCCTTAGCAACCGCATAGCAACGACTTAAGTGGCTTTATGAATACGGCCCCAGACTCACTTATAATGAGTCCGTTATTTTCGTTTCTTCAATGTGTACCTTACTTCCATAGGTTCTTCATTTAGAATTTATTTGAGCCGCGACACGAGAAAACCAACAATGTGGTTTTGCGCCCATCATCGCAGACTCAGGTCTGCCTTGGCATCCGCCCCGTCTGAGCAGATTCCTCGCTAAGCGCTAAAAGGGTAGCTAAGGGTCGAAGCTACCTTCGTGCGAACAGCGAAGACTCTGATCAGACTGGGCGGATGCCCAGGCTGATCTGAGTCTGCGATGGGCGCACAACCACATTGTTGGTTTTCTCGCGGCTCATATGAAAGCTTCCTCTTTGTGAAATGGCTGGTCACATTTTTATACAAGATGTCTCGGGAACCCATCTGTGACGTATTTCTAAATCGTGACGCCATTTCCGCAGCGCATGGCGAAGTGTAGTGGCATAGGAGATATAGCCTCTCGTATGCCTATAATGGCCTCTTTGATTTAATATCGCGTACGCCTATGAAGGTAATTTTGCTAGCTTTATTAAATAAAGGTGATCACTGATTCTTTGATACTATTCTACATGACTCCGATATGAAACGATCATAAAATTCCATTTTCATCATGCAGCTGATGTCATGTCTGTTCTAGACGTATATACTGAAAATATCAAAAACTAATATATGTTCACTAAGCATAACAAAATAATAGCCCAGTTGTTAAGGTATAGTAGATCATTTTCATAATGACTATAATGGTTTCTTGTCCTCGACGATCAACATAATGTTTCTCTCGTGTTGCTCGTCCAATCAGATCAGTAACTACTTCAGTAGTTGAAATTATTCTGAATTCACACCTGACTATTTTTGCCATGAAGAAAACTTTTGTATTGGTCGATACTAGTCTAATGTCACTTTTATGGACCTTGCAACTTTAATCATGAAGTGAGCCACGACGTGAGAAAACAAACAATGTGGTTGTGCGCCCAGCGCAGACTCAGATCAGCCTGGGCATCCGCCCAGTCTGATCAGAGTCTTCGCTGATCGCATGGAGGTAGCTTAGACCCTAAGCTATCCTTTAAGCACTAAGCGAAGGGTCTGATCAGACTGGGCGGATGCCCAGGCTGATCTGAGTCTGCGCTGGGCGCACAACCACATTGTTGGTTTTCTCATGTCGCGGCTCAAGTAGTAAGTACATTACGCCAGTAATTTCCAATAACCGATATTTGTCGGGCATCGTTTGATCTGGCTAAGTCTTGTACCAGGTTACCGTAAAAACCTAGGTCTTGAAACGGATAGGTCTGGGGAAACAGTGGCATCGAGAAACAGTCTGATCAGTGTCTATACTGTTTGCAAATCGTTCTGCATCTTTTTCATGCATAACTGCATTGTAAACCAAAACTGGGTCATTTTAAGGCAGTATACGTGGTATATGTGATTGTTTTAGGTGTCCCAATTTTCTGGGGTTTTTTTTTTTGCCGAGTTAGAAGCCGCGGCATGCATATGGACATGAAATATGGGAATAGCAAAGGCTATGACCGCGCATTATCATCAGGGTCTTGTTTTCTGTTTGTAAGGAGCACTTCTAGGCTCAGAGGATTCTGCAGAATACAAAATAAAGGCTTAAGCTGTATTGCAAGGATTCAAAGACTGCTTTAAGACTCCGTTATCCGCAGCTACGTTGAGCACAAGTTTTACCTGATACGGCATATATACTCAGATCAAAGTAAAACCGTCGTTCAGGCTGACATTGATGCTTGTCACAGTTTATGTGGCACAATCAGATACTAATTTAAGCAGATTTACCGACTGAACCGTTTATCATTAATTACATTTACGTGCAATATATTGTGACCGAAATCCGGTTCAGTCGTAGTTTTTCTATAGTTTTTCATTTCATTGCCATTTTGCGGTGAATGACTTTAAAGTTACCTTTGCGTTAACATAGAACCGACTGTAATAAGCATGTAGCATTACAGAAAGGTTTATTTTACGAACCATCGCAACTGGAAATATTTGCCATAACCAGTTTATTGTTGAGTCAATGTTTTTTGTCAAGCTATAGGACCATCTTGAGAATTATGGACTACTACTTGTCACCAAAACCCATTCGTTTAAAATACCGTACACGTGGTAACTTTCGCGGGTTCAAATTTTCGCGGTTAAGGATAAAAAACGCAAACATTATTTTCGCTCTTTTTTTATTTTCGCAGTTAGCAACATGCTCGAAAAGCAAAACTACTTCTTTTTCATTTGAGCCAGTTCTTTCATTAACCTGCGGCAGGGCTGTCGCAGGTTAATGAAAGAACTGGTTCAAGTGAAAAGTACCAGCAAACAGAAACAAAATATATGAATACTGTGTCTACAGATGATACTTTGTAAGAAACAGGAAATTATTTCGCGATTTTAATATTCGCGGTTTCTAAGTGACCGCGAAATTCTGCGAAAAATAGAAAACCGCGAAAATAATCTTGTATACGGTAAATGATTATCTACGGCCTGTCCCACTAAGCATTTGCAGAAATTTTCTAAATTACAGTCTACTACCTTCAAACGCCATCTGATTAAATGTTTCACATAGATTACTATTGACAAAAAATAATGGCTAAAGCATTCGAATAATACCAGTTAAGCTGCATGGTACGTAAAATGTTAAGATGCCCCAGTAGACTTACATGTTACATTATTATATTAAGATGCAGTTGCACATGGAGTTATGTTGGGCACTAAATCATATTTTTGTTTCCAAACAACAGTAGCCAGATTATCACGTCGCAACAAAGGTTTTTATGCAAAAATGAATGTATAACTGTCACCAAAACAGCCCCCAAACAGGAAGACATTTTGTAACACTGGGCCTGATATATGGGTGTATGAAACGATTTTTTATGTAAGATTACATCGAAGTTTGAAACTGATAGACCCTTCTCATGAGAGATACAAAAAAGACAATAAATCAACTACTTAAACGATTAAGTGTAGGAATAGAGCAATCACACAATATTATGTATTAACTATATATTTTACTCAATATCGGAGTATAGGACAACATGTTACGGCCTCCACAAGGGCTAGAACTTACATGATATATATATATATATATATATATATATATATATATAGGGAGAAATGAGACAAACATCAAACAAAAATCTTCCCGGTAGCACTGGATCCAACAAATGGATTCAAAATGATTGAAATAAGTATATGGTAGGATTAAATCATCAACAGTGCACTGTTGATGATTTAATCCTACCATATATATATATATATATATATATATATATATATATATATATATATATATATATATATATATATATATATATAGCTAAAATCGATAAAGACTTCACATGCTATTTTTTTTGTTTAATCGTCACAAAAGCAAATGCATTTCGTACCAACTCATCAGTGTATCGTGACAAGAAACGTTACGTTATTACTAAGCAACTAATTAAGACGTTACGTCTATGACGTTACGCCCGTGACGTCATATATATATATAGAGGATCTTACACGAATGGTCATTTCATATGAAATTTATGAAACGAGCCTATTATGCAAATCGGTAGGACGCCCCAGCACTGGAAGCTATACCCAGCACCATCGCACCATCCAGCCACCCCCTATATCAGAAGTGTGTTACTTGGCTATAAGATAGGACTTTCTCTTCCAAAACAATTCTAAAAATACAAGACGGATCTAAATGTTTGGCATTGTTTTGGAAGGAACCCCCCCCCCCTCCGCCCCCGCACCCTCCCCCGTCTTACAACCGAAAAAATATTGTAATGCACACAACTACATTAAACAAAATGACACTGGTTTGCACTGTCGCAATAAAAAAAAAACAATTTATAAGATTGTGCAATCCCTCTATAATTATTTTATCTACCACTTCACCCACACAAGTCAAAGCTCCTCACCTAAATACATATGAGCCGCGACACGACAAAACCAACAATGTGGTTGTGCGCCCAGCGCAGACTCAGATCAGCCTGGGCATCCGCCCAGTCTGATCAGAGTCTTCGCCGTCCGCATGGGGGTAGCTTAGACTCTTAGCTACCATTTAAGGGCTTAGCGAGGAGTCTGAGCGGACTAGGCGGATGTCCAGACTGATCTGAGTCTGCGCTGGGCGCACGACCACATTGTTGGTTTTCTCATGTCGCGGCTCATATTACTACTAAGGCTTTCACTTCCAACAGAAGTTTATATTGTAGATCCTAATTGAATAACGGGTTATTTTTTCACGAACAACCTTTACAATTTGATAAAATGCGTGACAGTAATCCCAGTTTGTTTGTTAAATATCCCATCCTTCTTTTGTAAAATGTCAATTAAAGTTTAGGAGGTGAATAATTGATACGGTTTCGTACAACTTGTAGCGGTGCAGCATACTTTTATTGAGTGCTTGGCGATATAAACGCCAAATTAAGTGTAATATATGCCGTTTGGCAAATCGGTGTATTCAGTCTGAGTCTCAGTAGTGCGTTCCATGCTTATTATGCCCCCGCCACGAAGTGGGGAGGGGCATATAGTTTTGCCCTTGTCCGTCCGTGCATACGTACGTACGTCCGTACGTACGTCCGTCCGTCACACTTTGTAGTACTGTTCTTGTCTCCGCAACTCCTCCTACAGTATTCGATGCAGGGAGCTGAAACTTGAAACACAGTTCAGACATGCATTGAACATGTGCATAAAGGAAACAGAACTTTGATTAAGATTTTTCTTGCAGAATTATGTCCCCTTGAATAATATACATATTATAACCATATTTCACATTTGAGTACTGTTCTTGTCTCCGCAACTCCTCCTACAGTATTTGATATAGGGAGTTGAAACTTGCAACACAGTTCAGACATGCATTGAACATGTGCATAAAGGAAACAGAACTTTGATTAAGGTCTTGGTTGCAGAATTATGTCCCCTCGAATAATATACATATTATAACCATATTTCACATTTGAGTACTGTTCTTGTCTCCGCAACTCCTCCTTTCGTATTTAATGTAGGGAGTTGGAACTTGCAACACAGTTCAGACATGCAATGAACATGTGCATAAAGAAAACAAAACGTTGATTAAGATCTTTATTGCAGAATTATGTCCCCTTGAATAACAAATATTTTGACCATATTTCACATTTGTAGTACTGTTCTTGTCTCTGCAACTCCTCCAATTGTATTTGATGTAGGGATTTGAAACTTGTAACACAGTTCAGACATGCATTCAACATGTGCATAAAGGAAACAAAACTTTGATCCAGGTCATTATGGCAGAATTACATCCCCTTGAATGACATGCATATTTTGACCATATTTCACACTTTGTAGTACTGTTCTTGTCTCTGCAACTCCTCCAATAGTATTTGATGTAGGGGTTTGAAACTTGCAACACAGTTCCGACATGCATTGAACATGTGCATAAAGGAAACATGACTTTCAGTCAGGTCTTTATTGCAGAATTATGTCCCCTTGAATAACATACATATTTTGACCATATTTCCATAGCTTGGATACAATCTCACCTTTTATCGTCACTCTAGCGGCCTCATTTATTAACAGATTTTGATATTACATCACAGCTTTATTGGGTATGACAGAACCTCGAACAACTTTCCGTTTCAGGTTTGTAGGATGAAGGTCAAGGTCACAGTTGCTATTTTCAGACAAACTAGGGCATTGCTCCAGCGCTTTCATTTATAGATCGATTCTGATGTAACTTCACATAAATGTTAAGTATAACAATATCTTGAATAAATTACTGTTTCAGCACCGCAGGTCCAAGGTCAAGGTCACAGTTGCTATTTTTAGAAAAAAACTTTATCATTCCTCTACTCCTCTATTCATTGACAATTTTGATGTAACTTCACTCAAATGTTTAGTGTGACAATATCTTGGACAAGTTCGTTATCCAGAATTCCAGGGTAAAGGTCAAGGTCATATTTGCTATTTTAGAAAATATGCTGTCATCCCTCTGGAATGATTTTGGCATAACTTGACACAAATAGTTAGCTTGACAATATCTGGGACAAATTTACGTTTCATCATTGTAGGTCCAAGGTCAAGGTCACAGATGCTATTATAGGTAAATGTAAATCTTTGTCATGGTTCTAGCACTTTTATTTTTTAACTGATTTTGATAGAACTTCACACATATATTAAGTATGACAATATCTTGGACAAGTAAACCTTTCAGGGTTGTAGTTCCAGGGTCAAGGTCACAGTTGCTATTTTTAAGAAAAACTCAGTCATCCCTCTAGCACCTTTATTTATTGACAGATTTTGATGTAACTTCACACAAATATGTTTTAACACATTACTTTTCTAGTGAGGCATATGGCGGGGGCATTCGTCGCCTTTAGTGATTGTCTAGTTACAATCTAGCGTGTTCTTCACTTTTGGTAAAGTGGTGCAATCAATGCATATACTAAATCTCGGTCTCAGGAGTGTGCTCTAACTTTTGCTTTGCTTATAGAAGAATGGTATGCTCCATGCTTATTCTCAGTAGTATATTCTATGTTTAAATGCACAGTGGTGTCTTATGCGTAAATTATTAAGAATATATATCATTAACCATATGAACATCAACAATTAAATGCAACCTGAAAATGGTTTTAAAAAGCGGTCTTTTGGGTATGGTGTTTGAGCATCATGTTTTCCAGATGTGGCACAGATTCTTTTGATCTGCTTATTGCGCTTAACTTATAATTGACGACAAAAAGGTGACAAAGGGTACCTTCACAAAAACATGCCTATCACTGAAACTGACACCTACACGAGTGGAGGACAAGTGATTTGAAGGCGGACATCCAAACATTTAAAATAATACCATAAAACGTTTGTTCCCTCAGGCTGCACGCCTGAGGGAACAAAAGTTTTATGGTATTATTTTCGTTTGGCTGCACGCCAAACGAAAATTTAGCTCGGTCATCTCAAAAACTAAATGGCAAGATTGTGTATCTTGTGTTTCTGACAAAAACGAGTGTTTCTTATTTAACTGCATAGTGTTGTGTTTAGTTTATTAGAGAGTGGTGTTTCAATGCTTATGACAAAGAGTTGTTGCTTGCTTTCAAAAGACCTACCGTTTTGATGATCTATTTAAACGTCTTGTCGTAGAAAAGACATATAAACAATTTTGCACGAGTTTGAAAGACAGTTTCTACTGCCACAATATAGTGTGATGACACAATTAGCAATGAAAGTTGAAAATAGACGCACTGTGAATAATCAATGTGCAGTATGAACACCAAGACACAAGCTTCAGCGAAAATCTATTTTAAAACAGACTCGGACAGAATCTTTACATGTGTAGTGTTTAACAATTTGTTGCAACATTGCCTACGTCGCCAAGCACGGCTTTGACGGAACTATATTGTAAAAACTGAACAAGAAAGTGCCCAATGAACAAGTCCCTTGAAACAAAGAATAAACTGTACATGTATGTTGAAAAACAAAATGCATTATCAAAGACCCATTGTGAGGATGAAGGTTTGGCCCCAGTAAAACCGGTTTAAACCCCCCAGTAGTTATTACTGACCGTCCCAAGGCGGTACTTGCGTTGCGGTTGCATTTGTTTTATGTGCGGTGCTGTTTAATTTATTGTGTTCTCATATTGACCCTTCTATAATAAAAATAGAAAATAGGTAAAAATAATTGTTAAATGTTTTTCGTATAATTTGCTTAGTCTGTTGTAATCCATCTGTTGGTCTAAATTATTTAGTTCAATAAAGATAGCTGAGTTGCCACCTATTTGGGAAAGAGCTGCTGACTCGGCTTATCACTTGTAATTTAATGTTTGTTGGGATGTCTTTGTCAATCTTTCCCTTTGATGTTGGGAATAGGGCTTGGGATCTGATTCAGTCAGTTCCTGAAGTGTAGTTACTCTTAAAATTATTTCAAACGCAACAAGTAGCCCATTTATGCCTATAGGACTTTTCTTTCTTTATAAATTGGACGAGCCCATTAGTCAATAAAGAGATGTCTATTTTAATTTATTTTATCATTTTTATTTTATGTTAAGGAGAAATACCCATTTGCCTCATGCAGATAGTGTAGATTAAAATCTTAAAAAGTTCCTTCAAGAGCAGAGAATACATACAGAAGTAGGAACATGGGCCAGACTACGTAGTTTCGGCTAATAAAGCCTCGTCAGTGACCCTGACAATATCTGGTGACGAAACCAGAAAAAACCCTGATTGGGACCGCGTTTTGAACTGTTTGCCAGTGTCCCTTTATGGGGCCTAGGCAAAAATGGGTTAGCTTCAAAACATATATGTTCAAAAGAAAATACCACGAGGTATTGAAACTTGTTTTCTATTTCAGACGATAAATTAACATACTGACATTCTTCTGGAAAAGTTAAGGTTTAAAGTATATTTTTTTCTTCTTTGAAATATTGACTTTTGGAATGGTTCGGCAGCAATGTTCAGTCCTAAATTGTCTACGTACAGTCTGCGCGTAGTTAAACAATAACAATAAAGCTTGATTGAATCTCACTTTGTGTCGGTTTTGGCGTGTGAAAACCTACTAGAGACGCCGTTTCTAATTTGAAGCCGATGTCCATCTTTCTTTGCTTGAAGTACAAAGAAAACTGGTCAATTCACAAGCACGTAAAAAGATAAGCACAGACGCAGTTGAATCGCTTTTGCTATAAGTTTTGTTTCTTTGATGTGTTCCTTTCGTCCATAGGATCTTCATTCAATGTGAACAGACTCGAAGATCCTATAGACGAAAGGGACACAATAAAAAAGAAGAAAAATAGCAAACGCGATTCAACGGTTTTGTTTCTCTGCTGTTTTTACTTCCTTTCGGAGGATCTTCATTTGACATGACCAGGGGCCGTATTCATAAAGCCACTTAAGTTGTTCCTATGCTGTTGCTAAGGCGACATATCTATAAAGGAGATTCCTTACAACTATGAAATTTGGTCTGGAGGAACAGTCTTACAAAGACTATTTCTCCAGACCAAATTTCATAGTTGTAAGGAATCTCCTTTATAGATATTTAGCCTTAGCAACCGCATAGCAACGACGTAAGTGGCTTTATGAATACGGCCCCAGACTCACTTATAATGAGTCTGTTGTTTTCGTTTCTTCGAATATGTTCCTTGCTTCCATAGGTTCTTCATTTAGAATTTATTTGAGCCGCGACACTAGAAAACCAACAAAGTGGTTGTGCGCCCATCGCAGATTCAGATCAGCCTGGGAATCCGCCCCGTCTGAGCAGATTCCTCGCTAAGCGCTAAAAGGGTAGCTAAGGGTCTATGCTACCTTCATGCGGACAGCGAAGACTCTGATCAGACTGGGCGAATGCCCAGGCTGATCTGAGTCTGCGCTGGGCGCACAACCACTTTGTTGGTTTTGTCATGTCGCGGCTCATTTTCTCTTCACTACTACTGGTGTCGTGCCGTGTTGTGGTCGTAAAAAGACTCCCCTTACATCATCATATTGCAGACATTTTTTTTTGGTCCTTTGGAATCATTTGGGGGTCAGTCTGAGTCAGTTTGAGAATGTAGCCTCGCTGAAGCCGGTGCTAGGGGGCTTCTGCAGTGTTGCAACAGTTCATTTCTGCACATGAACAGACTGAAATAAACCGAGTCGGCTTTTTTTCTTTTTCAAAAGATCTTCATTGAAAATGTATTTCCACTTTCGACTTCCGTTTAAAAAAATAGATTTTGAAACGAACGAGTTGTCTGGGGTTCCTGAACCATATGTATCTGAGATGCATAGCGCAAGACGGTCGAAAATAATAGCATTGATCTAGAAAATATGGCAAGGTTTAGGAGCAAATATAACTTGGAGTGCCGTTTATAATAGGAGCATGCGCTTTGAGGAGTTCTAGCAAATGGTGCATTATTATCATTAGGGGAGAGTCGGGTAACTTCGGACAGCGGGTAAATTCGGACAGTGACATTGTTCCCTTTATATGTCAGTTGTTTGGATATAAAAGAAAATTAACCGGGCAAACGGCGCAAATCCTGATGAGACGGCTCATTATGAGATGGTTACTGTTTGCCATGATATGTCCGAGTTTATCCGTCTGACTCTCCCCTACCAGTAGGCGGGCGAATGAATATAGCTGTGGTTTGTATGATAACTGGTCTCAAAGTTGCCAGCCGAGACCTGCCATCACATTATGTTTTAACCTTCGTATATTTTACCTATCTTTTTATTTACCTTATTTCCGTTCTACATCCGACGTTCAAAAGAAAAAGAAAAAAATTATTTTTAAATGAGTGCCATTATTCTTGAGACTACGTTTGTTGCCATGTTAGGACTGAAAATTGTACCAGGCCTGAGTACATTAAGGTACTCGTATAATTTAACCGTCTGGATTGTTGTCATTAGATGGTAATTTATTGTGAGAACTTGACAAAAATATTCCATGTAGGTCGGATTACCATTATTTAGACTTAATTGAAATTACAGCTACCAATTTAGGCTAAACTATAAACCTTCGTGTCAAGACACAACGTTAATCCTCATATTAGCTTGATGTGAGAAGGATAGTTTCCAAACAATCCGCATACCACATGAACAAAGGGGGGTGGAGAGGGATTTTTAAATGAAATTTGCCTTAAATACAGATAAAATACGGACATAAAATTAAACTGTTGCATAATTCGAGAATATTTATACGAGCCGCGACGCGAGAAAACCAACAATGTGGTTGTGCGCCCAGCGCAGACTCAGATCAGCCTGGGCATCCGCCCAGTCTGATCAGAGTCTTCGCTGTCCGCACGGAAGTAGCTTAGACCCTTAGCTACCCTTTAAGCGCTTAGCGAAGAGTCTGATCTGACTTTCCGGATGCCCAGGCTGATCTGAGTCTGCGCTGGGTGCACAACCACATTGTTGGTTTTCTCGTGTCGCGGCTCATTTATACTGTGCTTGTTTATGTTTCGTCTGGAAAATCAAGCAAGTAATATTCTGTTCTAAAGAGCTCAGCAGGCGTTCACACCTTCGAAACTGAAAATGTTCGCGGATGTATTTCAAATATGTGTTGATTTTGTAAATGTTATATGAGCCGCGACACGACAAAACCAACAATGTTGGCGTGCGCCCAGCGATGACTCAGATCAGCCTGAACATCCGCCCAATTTGATCAGCCTCTTCGTTAAGTGCTCAAAGTGTAGCTAAGGGTCTAAGCTACATCCATGCGGACAGCGAAGACTCTGATCAGACTGGGCGGATGCCCAGGCTGATCTGAGTCTGCGTCGGGCGCACAACCACATTGTTGGTTTTGTCATGTCACGGCTTATATGTTTCGATACACGTTTAAAATCAACGCATATTCCTGTACATGTTTATTCTCAGTAACAGCGGAAACATCTATAGTATATGTTTGCACTCTTTTGCAATACACAGAGTTCAGCCTGGAAATGTCATAGGAACTGGATCAAGATCGACTTGAATTAAAACTATCAATACTGCTCCAAAGAAGAAACTAGTAATTCGTAGAATTAAACAAACGCGATAGGTTGTTAATTTTCCTCTCAATTAGCAGGGATGGAGTTACAAAATCATTCATGAATATTTGAATACCAGCGAGAATCAGTAATGAGATTAATACTCCTTCAGGCTAACAGATGAGGCTTAAAACGATTATTGTAAAGGTGGCGCGTCTACCATTTATGCTTTATCCTGCATATGATCTAATGCTAGATATGTGTCATACGAAATGTTCGTAACACGTACAAGGATAAATATAACGAAATGTACAATTCCACTTTATATAAATTTCATTTTTTCTGTGGAACGAATTTCTCTGTGTAACACAGATCACCAAGAAATGCAATATCTGAATGTTATACGCTATGATCTGTGTTATACAGTGAAATCGGTTGCAGAATAAAATATAATATATATAAACTGGAATCGTAATGTATACTGTGATCATTAATGATGCGTGATTTGTTATATACTGAGCGGCGCGTTCGCCTTTAGGCTTTCGCCTGCGACAAACTGCATGCTTGGTGGTTAACCAGTTTAAGGTTAACAGCTTTGCTTACCTTTTCGATTGCACGACGGTGGGTCGGGCCACAGACTTTATGCAGGCGCCAACCTAAACCTAACTTTATAGTAACACAGACGGTTGGCGCCTGCAAACTGCATGCTTGGTGGTTAACCCATTTAAGGTTAACAGCTTTGCTTACCTCCTCGATTGTACGACGGTGGGCCTCAGACTTGACGAAGGCGCCAACCTAAACCTAACTTAATGGTAACACAGACGGTTGGCACCCGTTCCGGGACGACTTTGGGTCGGGCCCACCGTGGTTTAACTGGTAGGTTTCTTCTGCTCCAGAATTTCAAAGTTGCTATTTCTTTGAGTTCTCATGGGTTTATCCTAGCTTTAACAATAATTTCTATGTTCCTGATATATTACACGTATGAGTTAGGAATCTTCAACTCAAACCGAACAACTAAGTGTCTGATGAACCAAAGCAGGACCAAGGGTTCGACGACAAACCGGTAAAGATCACCCCCACTCCCCCAACTAATTTCACTGCTGTCCGTCCCAAGGCGGCACTTCTTTTTTGGTTCTTCTTAGTTGTTCCATGTGTTGTTTGTCGCTGTGACTGTTCTGATATATGGTTTGTTATGTTAAGGTAGACGGATACTAAATAAAAATATTGTTGGGCATTCAAATTATTAGACCAGCTGAATAACCCAAAGGTCTGTAAAACATTTGGATAGGAAAACAAAACGTTTAACCGTTTGGTTTTTCTAAAAGAAACAAAATTTCATATTTCTACATACTTTTTTACGCATTTTCCATTTAAATTCATATCTCTAGCACGTGAATGCACTTTCATTTCTGCAAATCATATAATCTATTGTATAGCATATTTGAAATAAAATGCTGTAAAAATACAGCTATTTTGAAGACATGACTGATAGCTGTACTGTTTTGGCTCTTCTTGGTTGTTTTATGTGTTGATAGTTGCTATGTCTGTTATTCATATATTGTTTGTAATTGATTTTCAGGCATAGCTACCTAAACACAAACCCTAGGCAACCGTGTCCTGTAAATATCGCAGAAATTATATTTAATCCATGTTCCATACTGCCCCTTGAATTTGGATTATCTGCATTTTATGTGGTAGCAAATTCCCCCTGTCTGCTAAAGTCATCATTTTTTGAAACGAAAACAAATGCCTTAGCATTCAAAATCTTGTCAGGAAAACCTTTTGCATTGGCCTATTCGAAATTGTCGAATAATTAAAATTAATGCAAAAAAAACGAAGTTGTCACAGCCTCTGAAAATGACGTTGACGTCGATTTCAATAACGTCATTAGAACTGCGCATTGCTTTGCAAGGAATGAATTGGAAACGTTCGCTACCACTCTAATTTTTAAAGGATATTGACGGCAACGACTGACAAACAGCTGACAAAAATTTATTTTGTATTTCCGATGATTTTTTACTTGAATGACACACTGAAAATAAATTCACATATGACTTTAATCCAGTGGTATGACTGGGTTCTAATAAAACGCGTTGTACCTCAATAAGAAAATGTATCTTTGTCTAGTGTTTGGTATCACTGTAAAGGCAAAATATAGTGCTTTCAATACATGCAAAGCAATTGCCCCCAGCATGCCGCTAAACAAAGTTATTCGACGAGAATCAGAACTTTCTGAACAACCCTCGTATATTGAATGCAGTTATCAAGAAATTACAAAACCGCAAAACACAGCCAATTCTATGCACCATTGGTTGCGAAAACAAGAAATTTATTTGATATGTGTAACAACAGCAAATCTGCCTCATTGTACCTGATTTGATCTATATCTCGCTTATCGCGTAGTCTGGTTTGGAAAGGCCTCTGCATGCTGGCATCCGTGAAATTGCAGACAAGATCTTCCGAAGAATTACCTCCCCTGAAAGTTTTCCATTCACCTCAAGATTACTATTAACCCTGACAACAAAATAATTTGAAGTTTCCATAGTGATAGATACTATCACAATGGAAACTTCAAATTATTTTGTTGTTAGGGTTAATAGTAAAATGCCTTATGTTTTTGTTCTGCTCTACTTCTCTACAATAGTCTCTTTAAAGACTTCAAGCCATCAGCCGAAGGAATCCATGCTATATAATGGTGATCGGTAGAAGACACTATGCTTTCCGTCGAACCTATACATATGGAAACTATAAGATCAGACGAAATTTATTGCCATCTAAGACATTAGAATCGGAATTTTCTTTTCTTTCTCTTTTATGACGTCGACTGTAGCCCGTCAACAATTGACAAAGACACTGTGAGTTTTTATGATTTACTATCTTTGGTCCGTCTATCCTGGTCTAACAAGTCGTTTTCGTTAGCTCAGGCTTCGGATTCCACTGAGACATGAACAACGTTTCATCATAGTGCTCTGATAATTTTTCATGTATTACAATTACTATGTTTCTAAAATAATATAGGAAGCGACTACGCATACCATACACTAACTGTTTTTCTTTAGATTGAGATTGCGCGTAAAAAATGATTTATCATATGACATCGCTGTTATTCAGTGGATAACGTCGTGTCATAAGAATCGTATTACCATGATACTTCTTATAACATCTCGACGCGTACATATAACGTCACTGACAACGTCCGTGTCAACAATGCGTTTTCGTATTGAAATAATGCTCATTTTGAAGGCGATATATTTTAATTAAATGGTCATATGATAACAGAGAGGGCCGTAGTCGAGTGGTTAGAGTGACTCGGTTATTGTGCAGAAAGTCACCAGAAGATCGTGAGTTCGCGGCTCACCGTCGCCATCCGACGATTGGAAAACTCCCTCTGTCGACCAAGCAGTAAATGGGTACCTTTTCGAATTATTGAAGGATAAGGAAGCGAAAGGAGAGAGATGGGCTCCGTCTTTCATCAGCTGTGCCCAAGATACAGTGGGTCTCTAACCCCCAACTGCCCCTACGGCTATTAGGCTATGGGAAACCTTTACCTTTTTCTGATAACATAATCTCACACGATTGGCCATTTCTGATGAATTTTATGAAACTCGCCGAAGGCTTGTTTCATAAATTTCATATGAAATGACCACTCATGTAAGATCCTCCATTAATAAACTGTTGTAGTACTACTGCTGACTTTCTGTTGCATACTTCTATTTGTTAGACCAACCGAGTGTTCCGGATACCGAACATATGCAGTGGTTTTCCTGTGTTTTTCTCTTCTTCCTCGGATCTCTTTAAGTGTGTTGGGCTTTGATAATACTGTAACATTTTTTTAAGCTGCATCTATTTCCTCATGCATTTCAAGACAAACTTTTTTCTACTAAAACCCACGATTCAGTATTTATTCATTTAATTAATTATTTATTTATTTATTCATTTTGACTGGGTGATGTGGTGAGGGGTAGTAGTCATTCTTTACTCATCAGTATGATGCATTTGATTCAAAGATTATATGTTAGCCAGGACGTATTTAGCCCGAAGATAGAGATTTTGTCATTAAACAACAAAATGCATTTTGTCCTTCTAGAACCAACAGAAAATCAGTTCTAGTAGACTTCGTTCGATGCCTTCATATTTCTGGACTGCGTTCCTGTAACTTATAGAACTTTTGCTGATTAAGGCAAATATTTACGAGTAAACACCCCATTCTAATCGTGCAAAAACAAACAGAAAAAAACGAGAAAATGAAAACAGATATAATAATAATGATGATGATAATAATAATAATAAGAAGAAGAAAAGTAATAATAAAAATAATAATAAAAGCAATAATTATAATACAAATGCTTCATAAAATGATAAAAAATGTTATAAGTCTGTAAATGTGTTGCTGTGGGACAACTAACGCAAGAAAAACGAACTGGCTTTGTTAAAATAAAATAAAATTGATATAAAATAACACAAAAAAGAGTTGTTACAGTATTAAAGAAAAAGTAATAAAACGTATTTTCAAACCTATGATAACTAGTTATGAATCAAATACTGTTGAATAAAAATGATAAAAGAAGGGAAAAAAAAAAAGAACAACTTCAAAGCGATTGGAATAAAAGGCGCCTACCTGCGGAGCTAATTATTTATCCAATATAGAAAGTAATGACTGACTGTCTACCAGAACAGTGAAAGTATCAATGATGCTAGTGTTTTATATAGCCTTGTGTCGCATCCCAGGAGACATTGCTCTTACTGCGAGGATTCTAAATATTGGTACAAGAAAGCTTGAGCAAGCAATGTACCCAAATCAGACTGCTCCAACTATGGTTTGAGGGCTGGATTTGGATTTGGATTGTTTCAGTTCCTGGTCTTTGCATACTTTTTACTTCTACATAGTTTGCAATTTCGCCAATTTTAAAAAGTTCGCTTAATTTTATTTATTTACTTTCTTTTCTTAAAATAATGTGGGTTTTTTTTCTTATAAAAGAAAAAAAAAGATATTTTTTTTTCTTAAAAAGAAAAGTGATTACTGAAAAAAAAAAAAAAGATTCAAATGATAAAGTAGAACCTGCTATTGGAAATGGTTTCCAAATATTTGGTTGTGATTATGGTGAAAAGGATCAATGAACAGTCTTATAAAAGTCAACACTATTTGCCTGTACAAAGCAAAGTTTCAAAACTTCAGCGAAAAGCAAATCCGCTGCAAAATGTTCACAATTTCGGAGAACTAGAGTACTTCGTACAGATGTCCACATATTTAGGCCGCGACACGAGAAAACCTAGATAGTGGCATGTTTGAACATCCACCCAGTCTAATTATAGTCTTCATTGTCGGCATGAAGTTACCTTAGACCCTTTGCTGCCCTTAAAGCGCACAGCGTACACTCCGGGCAGACTTGGCGGATGCCCAGGCTGAAATGCATTTTCGCTTAGCGCATATGCCTCTTTGTTTTGTCACGTCGCGGCTCATTTAAAGTTACCACTGAGGTCATTGAAAGATAATGAAAGCCTGATACTCAGACTTGTAGATGATAGTTTTAGAATGTATAAAACTAGTTATTTTGAGTCGCGACATGACAAAACCAACAAAGTGGCATGAGCGCCCAGCGAATACTCAGACCAGCCTGGGCATCCGCCCAGTCTGATCAGAGTTCTCGCGCCTGCTGAAAGGGTAGCTAAGCGTCTAAGCGAGTTGCATGCGGACAGCGAAGACTGTTCAGACTAGGGAGAATGCCCAGCCTGATTTGAGACTTCGCTAGGCGCACATGCCATTTTGTTGTGTTTTTTTTTCGTATCCTTTATATTTGTACGTCTTCAGTAAGCAGTTAATCTAGACAGGAAACTTAATTTTACTATTGAGCGATTCTCCGTCCAAAAAATGATGTCTGCAAATCCACTGGTATTTTGGAAAGAGGTAATTGAATTGTTTCTGTTGGCGACCTCTACAAATAGTGCTTTGAAATAAAGCAAACCGTTTAAATTAAAGTTCGGTTTCATCACAAACGTATCCAGATACTTTTAGAAGCAAGTAAACCGACTCTGCTATTTCTCGGGTTAATTCCATGATCCTAAGGGGTAATTTATTCCAGAACTATTTTTATGGATTTAGCAGCTAGTATAAAGTGTTTTGGGTGGCCACAAAACCTCCACTCATACTATAATCATCGAGCAAATCAGATGATAGCTGGCCCTTTGGTATCGTTGAGTTCATCTAAAGTCATTTTGGAAAATAGAATTCTGCTTAAAGGCAGGATTTCTGACCCCCCCCCCCCCCCCCGGTAGAGGATTAGCTACCTGTATGAGGCAGTAAGTGGGCGTGGCTTAGCTATGTGCAAGTTAGACCACTGTCCTGTTTTAGCCAATACGAGCTGGCAATACTTTCACAGGTAAATACCCAGCAAATCAACAGCCAATCAAATTAAAGATAAATCTACAGGAGCTGCTGTAGATGTTTACCCTTTGGTGGCTATTGGAAAACTGAGAATAGGTAGCTAATTTTGCCTTTTATAGTCTACTCCTCCTGCCTTTAAGCCGTTACATGTAATAGGTGGAGGTGACGGTGTTGTACATTACCAAGGGCATCAGCAAAAGTAAATAAAACACTTATACATACATACTAAAACATACATTTATTAATGGATTTAATGCATAATAATGTCTCTGTTCTTTTTTGAGGGATGGGGTGACTCGGTGGGGTACGGTGCGCTCGCGAGGTAATACGTAAGTGTCGATTACTAGGGGCCGTATTCATAAAACGACTTAAGTGGTTGCTATGCTGTTGCTAAGGCTATATTTCTTTGAAGGAGATTCCCTTCAACAATGAAATTTGCTCTGGAGGAACAGTAGTTGTAGGGAATCTCTTTTATAGATAGTCAGCCTTAGCAACTGCATAGCAACGACTTAAGTGGCTTTATTAATACGGCCCCTGATGTCTGCAGTTGCTCTGCCTCACGGATTACGTCAGTAAGTGTGGCTCAGAGACGGATGTACGTTGCCTGCCGATACTTGCCTGCCATCTGGAAAGCTGTCAGTGATAGATATGGAGCTAAAGAAACACGGATTGGCTTAACAGACAATGGTTTTAGGAGCTGTACAATGCAAAAGATGTTCGAATAAAAGGCAACTCGTCTCTGTTTCGTTGTATGACCCAGACACATAAAACACGGAATTAAATGGCTACAGAATAGTTATTTATTTGAGAAAATCTGAAGCTTCTGTTGAAAATATTTCAGCTTGTAATGTTTTTACGTCTGTATGCCAGGCGCGGATACCAATAACATCACAGGTCTGTTACCATAGCATGTAAGAGCTCATATTGACATCAAAGTGACGTCATCAAGATGTCGTTCTGCTAAGGTACTAAGCGCAAAAACTGGCAATTCCATAGTTGCTATGGTAACAGATCTATGGCATCATCTTACTTATAATTTGAGAGGAGCACGGCATACAGTATATGCCATGCTCCTCTCGAATTTTAGTTAATATGCAGCCAAAAATTCATACAATGGAAAGTGATTTTCTCAAACCTTCAATTCATTCTCAAATAGCTTAATTCTCTATTATAAAAAAAAATCAGACATCACATTTTTGTAGCCTTATGACAACTACGAGAGAGGTTGCTTGCAGAAAACTTCAACATCAATAGTCCTGTTGCAGGCTTTTCAAATGTTAGAAGGGGTTTGTGGTTTAGGCCGTTCCATGGTAATCGTGGAAACAACGAACTCCAAAGCTTTCAGCAAGGAATATTGCATGATTTTTTGTACAATTATAGCACAAACAAAAAAAGGCACCAGAGAGGCGCCGTGGTCGAGTGGTTAGGGTGACTCGGTGGACTCGGTATCTTAGTTTTTCGGATGAGTCCATTAGTGATTGAAATTGTACCTTGCTCAGACTCCGATTTTGGCAGCGTCTGATCTGAATCTGCACTGTATGGCAATGTTCTGTTTATGGGACGCTGGACATAGGTTGGATAATTTCGAATAATTACATTGAATTTCTCAATGCATTTATTTAACGTTCCCATGGTAAACCATTAGAACGTAATGTAGTTTATACTTCAATAACTACATCGGTTCACGCAACGTAAGTGACGTCAAAATAAACCATGGATCTCTCCAATCTGATTGGACGTAGGCGACGTTATGATGCCGTTGACGCTGTTCCGCTGTTAGTGGAAAAACTGCGTATAAATATTTTTCTGCTTCAACTGTAGCTCTAACGCAAATTTGTGGTCAATTGATATATAGAGAAGAATGGAAACAAAGCAATAAACTTATTTTTCTGGGTATTTTTTGAAGTATAAACTCATTGGGTTGCTTGCACGCGACCCAATATAGATTATACATTGATAAGCTCCAGAAAAAAATGAAATTCATTCCTTAACTGATGCTAATATTTACAATTTGTGTAAAGCAGTCACTAAAATAGCCGTCAGCGTGCATATGGTATAGCTATTGACAGAATTAATGTATTCCAGATAATATTCGTTTTGACAGCTAATATTCTTTAAATTCCAAAGCTTTTAACGCAAATATTAAACTTGTTTAAGAAGAAGCTGTAAATTGATTTAGAAATATTAGAGTCGCGTGTATTTGCGTGAATAGTTTTTTCATTCAGCTGCCACTTAACATTCCTTAGTAGCTTTACAATTGAATTTCATCGGCAGAGAATATTGTTTATTGCGTTCTGGTGTGACGGAATGTATTGCAGAGCACTTTCTATATTAAGTCACGCTTTGTATCAATATAACTACTTTTCTATCGTTGACATTGTTTGGAAGTGTGTTGTTTGCAATAACATATACCATTTAGCCCATTTACAACAAATTGGGGATATACAGGATATTTTATTTTTGCTTTGGTTTAAGATCGAATATTTTTTAGCAACGAATATTTATCAAAAGCAGATTACTCAACGAGTGGCGTGGCCGGGAGTGAAAATAATACTTTTGGAATCAATGATTGAAATAAAATTTGATTTTACACTGGACAAAAGATCCGTTTGGTGATGATTTAGTGTTTACCTATGTGTCACCCACGTGCGATGAAATTAAACATTTTGTCGCCCCAGATATTATAGTATATCCAGTGGTCGTTCATTGTCCGTCGTTAAAATTTCAAAATGGCATTTCCTCTGATGCAGTTGAAATTCATATACGCCATCAAGAGGTTAGGGGAACTGTAACTACTATGCTTATGCTTATGCATGCTGTAACTTCTATGCGTATGGCATCTGCTTCTTCTTTTAGTTTGTGCATATTGTACTTTGTTAACTGGGCCTCAAGGAAAAGTAGCTTGTAGCTAATTATAATACCCACTGAAAATAAAGTCTTTATTATTATATTATTCAGAATTCTGGTTACTGTAGCAACTTGAGGCTTCATTAAAACATAAAAGTTATTGTTGTTTTCAGTAACCACCTCTATGTAAAAGCACCGTTCATTCGAATAACCTTGCCTGTCTTTCGTAAACTGTTGTCAATTTATGTATCGTTTCATTACCTTTTAGTTTTAAGGGTGGGATAGGGGATCTCGTTATATCAGTTCATGACAATTGCCGGTCAGACGTGTTTGCATTTACTTTCAAAGGGAAAGCTGATCACTGGCATTTATTGCTTTTATCTTTGGAGATATAAAGCGTTTGTACAGTAATGTTCCGTAGGCAGTCCTTTAAATGAAGTATATGTTGTGTCCTTTGCTTCATTGGTTCAGTTGCCACAGCACCAGGCATGATGGTTTTTCTTTTTAAATACTTAGGCGCAATTAGGCTAGAAAAGGTTGTACTATGCAGCAACGAGTCTTGCATAAACCCTTTCAATCGTTAGAAGAATTGGAACACCGGCAACAATTTATTTGCGATAACGACACACAAAGTTGTTAACCTACTCACAAATTAAATTTCTTTTACTTGTTTTCGATGTATGGGCCACGTTTTTGTATATTGGTGCCTTGGGGTGGGCGGGGCAGGGGGAGTTGTGTGTGTGTGTGTGCAAGGGGGGGGGGGGGGCTGGGTGCTTCACCTTAATGCCTTATCTTGGTTTTTATTTAGCCTGATATTGAAAGGGCTATTTATTCATTTTGCAGCACAAACATATGCCACTATTAGGACCAACATCATATTTTAACAAGATTAAGTATGACGTTAGCATATAATTGCTCATTAAAGACCCAAAACAAGGACTTGTTAGTTTCCATTAATTCCATTACAAATAAAACCATTTTCATCCACGTTTCAGTATGGTGGACTGTTTCTGCCACGACGTAGGCAGAAAGCAATGGCGATAAAGTTGGAGACTTTCCACGATTTTTTTCAGAGAATAATACCAAGATAAAATATATAATCTAGATATATTTTGCCATTTCCTGAAAATTAGTTTTCCGCAATAAAAACGATTTTTTTGGTACATGTAAATTTTGACAAGCCTCCTACGATAAATAATCTTGATCAGTTGCATACTGCTTTAAATAAGATTATCTTAATAAGTTGTACATCTCCAGTAATATAAGGTGGCGGTAGGTATGGCGGTAACTGCCTAGCTGCCTCGGGGCAGGTCTTGGTAATAACGCACGGAATATCGAAATAAAGGGTAATATTATGGCAATTATATTAGGACCTTTAGATTTAAACAGTGTTTTCAGGCAATCCTGAATTATGAAGTTATCTTTTATACCAGACCGGTAGACATGTAGCTATCTCGGCGCAGTAACCCCGGAAATTAGTAGGTGAAGCGCTGGCCTGGTGATCCTTCAATCCAGGGTTCGAGATCCTCCAACAGCGGGATTTTTCCCAACTAAAAACGGGTTTAATTAAATACGACCTTTCATTATTACCCTCCTTTCGTCCTGGCTGGCTGAAATACTGTTTGTATTCTGGATGTACAATCACATCCATCATCTCGAGGCAAACATATGCCACCATACTTAATCCTGTAATTCAGAACTACTGTTATGACGAATAAAATTGTGATTGAATTCTTGCCTTTTTATTTGTTTAATGGTGAACCCTCACTCATGGGAACCAAAGCGAGGCTGTTTCGCGGGTTGTATTTTGTGATTGTGGTTATCCTGAATATATTCATCTCTGTTTCTGTAATGTTTAAATCATTGTTCCACTTGAACTAATTTATTTTATTCTATTTTGTTCAGTTTGTGTCGTGAGCACCTGTTCTATAGATAAAATCTTATTTCACTTGAGGCTCAATGAATATGGGGTCATAATTTAGGAAAAAAAGTTTAAAAGTGCTTCTTGTTTAATATTGGCACGAAGGCCTACTTGAATTCGGACAACATTATTACCTGTTTCATTATCATTATAAAATTGGCTGAGAATCAGCCGCAAGTTTCAGAGACGATGTCGTTTGTTTTTGTTAACGGACAGTTGCAAAAGTCACCATATGGTTTTCATTAAACCAACCTTTTTATATATGCTATTAGCACACCATCTTCTATAACAATATCATAATTAGCAAGTTACAGCAACCTTGCTCTCAGAATTTCCATGCATTTAAATGTCACAATATTTTTTTTAACATCTACACCATTCATTCAACGAGATTTATGGTTCGATCACATTGGACACCTCTGTGTACAAAATTGAAAACAAATCACCCCGATTTTGGTAACTTAATATAGAGCGGTGTTCAATATGTTTTATGCACAAATCAGCCAAATCGGACAAACTGCTATAAAGGAGACTTTGTGTGACTGCTTTTTTGCAAATGAAGGCTACATGGCCACCTTGAATTTCTGACTAAAGATATTTTTACTATATTTGGTCCATTAATTCATAAATGAGCAATAAGAAATTCGGGTTTAGTCAGCCCAACGGTTTTGGAGGAATCAGACAGTAAAGGCTAATGTTGCATATGTTTTGTACTGCGCTCCGACGTTGATTAAAGTTTCTTATGAGTTTTGAAGGAAAAGTCATCTAAACATGCTGACGAATATATAATATAATCTTTTTCATGGAGACCTCGGCTGGGGAGGGGAGGCGTGCTAAAATGAAGAAAGCTCAGAACTTGATTATCTGATTCCATAGACGAGTTAAGTTTAATGCAACATGATGTCATTGTATTTGTTCATTAGATAACGGTTAAAGGACAACGGCCTTTGTTTTGGCATCTTCCGTAAAGTGAATCCAAAATAAAAAGGACATCTCCACGAGATGTCCTTTTATGCACTGAAAATGCAGGTTTTTGGACTGTAAAAAGTGCAAAATAGCAAGTGCAAAATTGAGCATCAATGAAAATGGTTACCTAGAAGCCTTGTTTTGGGGTGGTCGAAATCACACTTCACTAACCATGGGTTTGCTATGGCTCAACTGATATCATCAAATTGTAGGAATATTCCTACAATTTGATTCATTCATGAGCCATCAACTTCTTTTTAAATGAACAGCTATATCTATATTATTCGATCATCATTTTTTTCTAACTGCAGAAAAAAATGCAAAGAGGAAATAATAGCTTTAACTATACATTACAAATCGTAGGAATATTCCTATAATTTGAAAATTGCTCATTTGTAAAAAATAAGACACAATTGGGCTAATTCAAATTGTTTTTTGTTTTCTTTTTTGTTTTCTTAAAAAAAATCAAATTCTTCCCACATCTTCCGGATTGTAGGAATTTTCCTATATTCTTGAGATTACGACCAATTTTGTTCAATCATATTTCAACATAAACCTTTCTGATTGTAGGAATATTCCTACAATTTGATTCATTCATGAAGCATCAACTTCTTTTTAAATGAACAGCTATATCTTTATTGATCCATCATATTTTTTTTCTAACTGCAGAAAAAAAATGCAAAGAGGAAATAATAGCTTTAACTATATATTACAAATCGTAGGAATATTCCTACAATTTGGAAATCGCTCATTTGTAAAAAATAAGACACAACTGGGCTAATTCAAATTGTTTTTTGTTTTCTTTTTTGTTTTCTTAAAAAAAATCAAATTCTTCCCACATCTTCCGGATTGTAGGAATATTCCTATATTCTTGAGATTACGACCAATTTTGTTCAATCATATTTCAACATAAACCTTTCAGATTGTAGGAATATTCCTACATTTTTTGAAGATGGTTTATTTTCAATAAATGACAGATCTGACCAAATGCATATTTTCAATAAATGTAAGATCCAAACAAATTGTAGGAATATTCCTACATTCTTGAGATTACGACCAATTTTGTTCAATCATATTTCAACATAGACCTTTCAGAATGTAGGAATATTCCTACAATTTTGGAGATGGTATATTGTCAATAAATTAAAGATCAAACCAAATGTATATTTTCAACAAATGAAAGATCAATAGAAATTGTAGGAATATTCCTACATTTTATTTCATGCTCCATAATCTGTTAAATGGGAGGAAATTACAAGATAAAATAATCGTTTTTTTTTCGCAAATCGTACAATCGCTGTGCTGTGCGCAGCGTCTCAGGATATTATCAGTTCACTATTTAGATGCACAATGTCCAGTTATAGTCTGAGTCAACAGTGTATGCTGGTCTAAGACTGCACAGTTTGCATACTTTTTCATTCCATGAAGCTGCGACATGCAAAAACGTGTTACAGCAGTTGCTCTGGCCAGCTTGCGCATCCGCAGAGTCTGAAAAGAGTCTATGCCGTCCGATTACGTCATGTACTGACTCTGAAGAATCTACAGACACTTAAAATGCAGGCTGATTTGAGTCTTCATTCTTCGCAGATACGGCTAGGCCCGCTTTTTAGGTGTCGAGGCTCATTTTAACAAGAGACCAAAGTCACGTATGCACCGTTATTAGCCTAAATGCTCGGACGGTCTACTAGATGTTTGCACAATGTGTATTTGGTCACAGAATTCTCCTGAATGACATATCATTCTGAATACCCGTTAAACGTTTCAAAATACAGTCAAGAGTACGGCTTAATACGGCTAGCAACTGCCTTTATGTAAACAGCCTATTATGCCATCATTTATTTTTATTTTATTTTCGACACAATGCTGGTTAGTACCGATTTGATGTTTAAAATGGTGTCCCAAAATACCGTTATGTTAATTAGGCCTTAAAAAATATGTGTGATTCCGGTTACACCTTGAAAAAAATATGGGTCGATAGGTCGGATTCTTTTTCCAAGTCTGTGACAGTACATTTCTGCAAGATAGATACCGACACTACATAGCTCTGACCAGACTACGTAGTCTGATCTAGGTCTACACTGGTGGCTGAGACATATTTAGGTTAAGTAGGGTAGAGTCACATGTGCTAGTCTTATTTTACAACTACGCTGCCGTTCGAGACAAAAAAAATCGCTCCTATATAAGACATGTCCAAAGTCGGAAATAGAAAGAAATGTAATTTTGTGAAAATTAAAGTCAGATCTGCCACATGTGCAATAAGCCTTCTGATCATGGTCTATACTGTCAGAGCTGCATTTTTGCGTTTATGCGTTTTTGACGCAAAGAAAATGGGTAAAATTGCCTGCAGTCCAAACTGATGCGTCAAGAATACGCCCACCGAAAACGGGATTGACGCATCTTAAAAAATTGGAATCGTCATTTCACGCACGTATGGAAGCAAACTTAATGATGACACAAAAAAAATTTTTTTGCTCAGTTGCCACTGACAATAGTCCAATCCAAGTCAAAACGGGTCTCAAAGATCAAAGCGTTTCGATCAGCATTTGAACTCAAAAGATATAGCCGCTAGCGGCATGTGCCGAAAGGTTTACTTATGGTGCAATTTCGAACGCAGGTGTTGTACCTTACGGTCTTTAAGGTGGACTCGACTCAGTCAGCGGCGTCTGATCAGTGTTCGCACACACATATGTATACGAATAAATTGAAATATGAAATCTAATTTGTTTAGCTGTGTAGTCTGATTTTCGTATTTAACAATTGTATGCGTATAGCTAACGATATATTTTCGCACGACGTCATTCCGCCGTAATACCGCTGGACAAACCTTGTTCTGTTCAGGCTGCGCAGACATAATGTCTGATTCGCTCACTACATTACACAGTTCTCAATACGCACGTCTACTGACGTCACGCAGTCCAAAATGAAAACGTTTCTGCAGACCCGGGCACTCGACAGAATATTTGTATTTGTATATATCTTATCATCTGTCAATCTTTTTTCTATCTTTCTGTATAAAATTTCCGTCGAGTGCCTATGCCGTGAATATGGGGTTATCTGAAACCATTTTTTGTGATCAGATTGCGCAGACATTTTCCGGTAGCAAGATTTACGATGTTCACGTATATTAACACGTGGTTATCAAGCAGATGATCTGCGCATGTCGTGATTTTCCGCAGGTATTTTGTGCATGTCCCGTTTACTCGTTTAGACTGTTTATATATACCTTTACCGGAATAAAGTTCAACGCTATTCGAATATATGCTACGCTGTTTTTGGCGCAGATATGTGCATGCCCCTATAGGGCTGCACAGTGGTATTCCGCTCAGCAACTCGCATATACACTAACTAAAGCCTTTAATTATTACGTTTTGATCTAACCAACATTTTTTTTTTCATGGATGAACTGCGTTTGCTCGATCAGACTACTGAGACTAGCCAGTTTCCTGGTTGGTGCTGGGAACTGTTCTTCGTTTTTGTCAACATCAGTTTGGTAGTCTTTGAAAATTATTCGTCGGTGAACTAATTGCGCTTGTAAAGTCGCCAAGATATATTGTAATGACGTAATAAAGTACATGTTTATAATACGGTGTCGGAAAGTTGTGTGACTATTGCGAGTTACGCATTCGCCATAAAAAGAGTGTCAAGAGGGTAGCATTTGTTAAAATACGGTAAACACAACACGTTTATAGATAGTCTCGTGACTTATCCCAGATTGTGAGACAGCAAAGGACGCCGCTCAAAGCACTAAACTGGACGCGTGTCACATTCAATCGTAAGATGGTGAAAGGAATCTTATCCCGTGCGCTGATAGTAAACACTAAGATCAGCCTGCGCGATAATGCAATGCGACAAGTATTTCCTGTTTGCAATTTTGGTATGGGACACTTCACTCCACTATTTTCGTTCCGGAACCGAATCGAAAATGACGACAAGAACCGATGTTTTTTGGCAATGGTGAAAAAACTTTAGGGTCGGCGCAAAAATATATGGGTCGGTCAGGAAACCGGATTTATTTTTGCGATGGTGAAAAAACTTTAGGGTCAGTGCAAAAATATATGGGTCGGTCGGGAAACGGAATCTCACCTATTTTTTTTCAGGCCTTACCGTATTTCAAACGACTAACCGATGGTTCTTTTGCCTCCGCTAATTTTTGAGAGGTTCCCAGTGGGTGAATTATTTGCCAGTCCACCGTATTTGTATAAGTTAGGGTTGCCCAATATTTACAAATAAAATTATCAGCGGAACTATTATATAGTGAGGTACGGCTGCAAGCTTCTCACTACAGTTCCAGCAATATAAATGACTATGATAAGCCAATTTGAAAATAATAATAATAATAATAATAATAAAAACCTCTTTGAGCTTCACTTTAAAAGATTTCTATAGTGGCGGCTGATATGAACTAGTTTAGATTTCATGAACTTGAATTAGATGGTAAAATACTATATACAGGAATGGGACCCTCTCTATTGTCCCGCTTTTTTCTGTTTAAACTGAATCATTGGACGGGGAACCAGAAAAGGAAATTTGTATTTTGTGGAGCAAGTTGTCGGTGTTTTTCCGTTTATTTATTTCTTAAAACAAAACTTTCAACTTTTTGCCAGTTATTACTCAGTATTTGCACATGAACCAACACTGTTTTCACCAAACTTGAGTGTTGATTACTAGTATGGAGGCCTTAATTAGGTACACTTCCAAGACTTAAAATCAATGATACAATTGTCATACATTATGATTTTCGCATTTAATCGAGTTTTCACGATATGCACAGAAAAATCCTTTATATCTGCTATGCATAATATCCATCAGTTATAATCCTTGTGAAAAATATTTTGTTAAATCCATCGAAGAAACACTAAACATCTCTTCAGTTATGATAGCCTGACAGGCGTCCAGTCATCAACATAATTTTGATCATTTTCCAACAAACAAATAAATAAAATCAATATTATCAACCTTTTGCAATTTTCCCATTTTTTGACAATAAAATACATAAAAAAAGTTCAAACCAGTAAAACTATTCTTATATAAGTGAATTAACTACTGTTTACTTATCGATATATCGGTTCCGTCTACCAAATTGCGTAATAGATAGCCATCTGTTTTATGTGGCCATGAGTGTTCAATAAACAACGTACCTGGCAGGAGACCATGACTGTAATAAACATGTATCTGGTTTTCAGGAAAGAAAGTTAGCGCTGACTTTTTATGATTTCACTCAGCTACTTGAATTTACTTTGTTGCGGTTATTGGGATAAAAATATACGTATATCTCCGTTTAGAAACATAAAATTTCTAAGTTTTATATTCAAAATTACAAGGGAAGCAACTGAGCTCTTTTCGTTTGCCTCGCTTCTTAATTTTGGTCAACTCTTACACGATTTCTTTCCTTTAAGTGGAAGGGCTGCATCAAATAGGAAGTCACAAAACTTGTCCCTCTATGTAACAATGGCGGGAAAATATGGCGGTAAGTGAGTGAACTCGGGTTTAATGTCCCAGCAACAACCAGGTCGTACGGAGACGGGACCACGGTTTAAAGTCTCATCCGAAAGACCGATGAAGAGGAGACTCGATCTTCCGACCTCTGGATTGGTTGTCTAGCGCGTTAGCCACTACACTACCGCCGCTCCTGTGGTGGTTAGTAGAACAGCCCTATACACAAGCAAACATCGAGAAAACCCAGACCAGCATGCGAACTTGAGCATTCTGTTTTGTTGACATATACACATGGAATTGTACCATTAGAAGACTGTGATCAGTGTGCGTCGACGCAACATTTTTTGTTGTTGTTTTCAGATATGCAAAATGGGCAGAAAGGATGCGGTGGTTAATCAGACCCGTCGCTTATATAATATGTTCAGTGTGTATAATTCGGCGCGTGTGTCCACATATGATGTGTCCACGCTTGTACCGATGTGTGCAGAATATCACTATGATTGGTATCGCGTATAAAGGTACTTTACGCATGCGCGAACGGGAAATATTACTGTTAGCGTGCACATGAACGCAGTCTGATCAGGTTTCCATCCTTGCACAAACAATATTATTGAGCCGCGACACGAGAAAACAAACAAAATGGTTGTGCGTCCAACGCAGAGTCAAATCAGCCTTGGCATCCGCCCATTCTGATCAGACTCTTCACCAAGCGTTTGAGAGGTGGCTAAGAGTAAAAGCTACCTCCATGCCGACAGCGAAGACTCTGATCAGACTGGGTGGATGCCCAGGCTGATCCGAGTCTGCCTGGGCGCACAACCACTATGTTCGTTTTGTCGAGTCGCGGCTAATTATTATGACGTAAACACTTTGTAAAGTGAGAGATGAAGGCCCCCACATTTGCAAAAATGCACAGGCTGATATGAGTATGCAAGTTCACGCGGCGTCAGTGAAACTACCTTAAGTTTTTTAGTCAAAAATCAGCTGACACATCGGAGTTTAGACACAATACCCTATTGTTTATTGAAACATGCTGCTTCTGGGACACTAAAGTACAGGTAGGGGCTAGGTAAAGGGAAATCAGATGTCAAAGGAAAAGACAAAATATGGCTATAAACAAATTATAATTGGATCAGGCTGCGTTATTGAAAACCACATAAAACCGTGTAAAAAATACCATTATTTGCTCAAAGACAGGAGAGGGCCATGTAAATAGGAACTAGTACATTATACCATTCGTGCACACAGAGGAATTTGATCAGCCTGTGCAGTCTCATCAGTGCCTTCCCTGTTTGCATGAACAGTATGAGATTCCTGGAAATTTAAAACAGCAAAACTGATAATCCAGATCAGTCTACACATATGTGACCATATTTGAATATCAACTGCTCGGAAAATGAAAAATTCGGATCAGTCTACACAGATATGACAGCTCATTTGAATATAGCAGTCTGTCTTTCCTTGAAATTCATAGCACAGAAATGAAGACCCTGGTCAGTCTACAAAGCTGTCTAGACTGATTGAATATTAATTGTTCTCATAACAGTTTTGTCAGCAGTGAGTATTCATATCAGCCTGCACAGCTAAACAGCGAAAAAGACCCCGATAAGTCTATGCATATATGTGATTTGAATATTTACTGTTTGTATTCAAGTCAATCTGCATAGCTAAACCGCAAAAGTGAGACCTTGACCAGCCTACACAGATGTAACAACTGATTTTAAAACATAAACTGGTCAAATTGAAAAAGTGTCATCAAAGAGTATTCGAAACAGAATGCTCATCTGCACTGACTTGCAGCGCCTGACAGACCTATGGATTTCGCCTTTCAAGTCCGCCGGGCCAGATTTTACATACCCTGTACTGCGTAATGACCGTATCTGCCAATACCGTATTTATTCGGTTATAAGACGGGAGTAAACCTTCACAAAATTACCACAAATATGTAAATCAGCCTGCAGTAATTCAGCTGAAGAAGGTGTTTTTTTCTTTCAAAACAATCCCAAAGTCTAGATCCGTCTTGTCTTATAAAACGGATCTATATATTTGAGATTATTTTAGAGGAGAGAAAATACCTGTTTTGTAACCGAAGAATTACGGTAAATAGTTGCAATGATGATGCGTCTTCTTGTTGATTGACTTTTACCGTGCGCATCCCAGTTTGCGATAAGAAGTCGGACAGATATGCAGGACCAGCTTCAAAACTGATCGTTCGGTTTGATCAGAGTTTGCAATGGTATTGGGAGTTTTTGATGATACAAATGGACATACCCAAACTCAAAGATGGAAAGGATGATTCAAGTTTTCTAGTAATTTTGGCAAATGTTGCAAATCATAAGGCATTTTTTTATTCTGAGTGCATTTTGTCAGTTTTATATACGTATACCGTATTAAATAAATAAACATAAATAAATAAATAAAAATCAAACTAAGAAAAAACGGATTTACTCAATTAATGTAAATTCACTTTCAAGTGTTAAACTTGGCCAAAACAGATGGCCTGTATTGCGTAATCACCGTGTCTGTCACCTGTCACTTGCAATAAACAATACGAAAATACTTTTACCATAGGCATCCCTATTATTCGGACAGACTCGCGGGAGCAGACAGAACAGACTTCAACCTGGTCTATTCAGTATTTGCAAAGCTTGTAGGTGTTCTTGTTACGTTTTTTTTTCTTCTGATAATAAAGATTCAAAGAATAAAGATGGTGACTTCAAGCTTCCGAATATGGTGCAAATCAGTTTCTTCAGAAGTGATGAACAAGGATTTATTTACAGAGTGAAAGGAAAACAAATCTGGATTAACTGTTGTGAAAAAAAAATTTGATAGGATGATGTCTTTAAACTTCACTCTCTCTCTCTCTCTCTCTCTCTCTCCCTCTCTCTCTCTCTCATTAATGTTTTCTATCAAAAGACTCTATCCACCTCACCCACAAGTTTAAACAAGGAAAATTTCTTTGTTTCTTGGCGCATAAAGCAGTACTGTTGCTTTTATTTATTTATTTATTTATTTATTACACGCAAGAGGTTGTATTATCAATTATAATACAATCTTGATCCTGGAAACATTTAGTAAGACGGGCGCAAGAGCCCCGGTAGTTCAGTGGGTTAAGCGCTGGCCTACTGGTCTAGCGGATCGGGTTCGAGCCCCGCTAGAGGCGAGAATCTTTCCTACCGTAAACGGGGGTCCATTGCACACAGCCTTTCACCTTCTCAGCTTCCTTATATAACTGACATACTGTTGAAAAGGCGGTAAAATCGCAAGTCATCCGTCCAATGCGTCCATCTATAATGCAGGCGCTTTTCCGTATATATAGATCGTCGAAGTGGCGTCGTTTCGACGCCGATGCGATGTTACGCCGACGTTGATGCAACGTCATTTTTGCGTTATGCGCCTAGTTAGCTGTCTTTGTGATTCTCGGCACCGTTTTATAAAGGTCAAGGAGTTCAGATAGGATTGAGGTGGTTTCGATTCGTACGGCACGGAGACGATGGTTGTGGCCCCTCATTAGACTTTATTATTTTACTTTTACCCTCAGTTTGCAACAAAATCTACATATAAAAATACAAAATGCAACCCTTCTATATTAATCTATATTATAGGTGCTTTCATCGTAACACCTGCCCTTCTTTCTTTCATTTTACATGTTTTTATTTTTTTTTCTGTGAAGATGTGATACAATTAACTGGATTGCGAAACATGGTAGATACAGATCGGAGTGCCTCCCTCCAACCGGGCATACAACCCCAAGTCAACATTGAATCAACGCCGCTTCAATGTCATGACGTTGAATCAACGCTGATTCAATGCTGATTCCACATCGTATGGCCGCCGGATTAAAGAGGGCAGTCCGACCAACTCTGCACTGTTAGCTGGAAAATGTTCTTTGCGCCACTTACATGGTGAATCCGGAAATGGCAGATGGTAGATAAAATCAGCTGACAACATTTATAAAGGTCTTCTACAAATTTTAAAAACAGTTGTCACTAGAAATGACTCTAATGTTGGACGCCGCCTTGTTTCTGCATGATTGGTCTCACGTGTAGCTAAATAATCAGCAGCGTCATGGGGGTGGTGCCTTATGTATTGTCAGTGAACGGTGAAGGCCCGGAGCAGCCAGCTTATTCGTATTCCTGATCGTGTGGTTCCGTCGACAGAGAGGATTCCTTTCAGATTCTGAGTGGGTCTGCACTATTTGAAATTCTAATAAGGTACATTTTCCCCTGGTGAGGCCTATCCATCATAGAAATACTTGTTGGGTATTCAATCCAAGATAACAGATAAATAATTCACAGAGATAAAAACGATTGCATAAGAAAGAAAAAAAGTCACACACACAATAAACAATGGTATTTTTTACATATTTCTGTTTAAATTCACATCTGTAGCATATAAATGCACTTTCATTTTTGCAAATCACAGAAATTATAGGATATTTAAAACAAACTGGTAAAAATGCGTATATCTTGATAATAAGTACTTTTTTATTTGTTTTGAAAGTGCAAGAAAATAGAAATTCATGAAAAAAAAAATCACGAAAAAAATTTGTTTAATCTACGAGACATAATTATGCATATTCTTTCAGTAAAACTTTCAGAGAATGTTACAGAATAAGGCAAAAATTAAAAGTTTCACCTTTTCGTTTGCCGGTAAAACAATGTTAAAAAGTTCCGAAATACGCCAATACTCCAATTTCTCGAAACTGGCAGATTTCTTAATGATGTTGGAGTTAATTCACCTGAAGCGTTGATTCACCCCCCCCCCCCCCCCCGCTCCCTTAATCATTCTCACGAAAGTAGATATTGCTATGTTAGTACAGGAAGTTACTTTTAACTGCCTTGGTTTGTTTGCAACTTTGAGAATGAAAGCATTAAATAGAGCATATACCGCAATTATACTAATTTTTCAAATACCCGTAAAATTCGTAAAATTACAGTAATCATATTATAATTGAAACTAAGCGGTAGAGAGAGTAATGTCTACAAAAATTTGCGAAAGAAATGCCAACTGTGTAGACTCTGATCAGACTGCTCTTAAAGATCTCGGTGTGCACTGTTTTTCCTGGCAGATCTGTCCGAAAAATTAGGATCTTTACGGTAGACAGGGACGTAACTAGGGGTAATTACATGTTACGCACAATTATGTTTTATACCCCTTTATGACAAAAATAAGAGTTTTAGTCCTAAAGGCATTTCATGTAGTTGCGTCTGTTTGCAGTTACTACAGAACTCTTGTAACGTTATAATTTACAAAATTTCATCATCATCAATTTTCAATACGCACCTGCATATTTGCGTATAGGCAGTTACGCCTTTGGTAGACATTACTAGTAGGCTATTCTCGGACAGCACTGTGGAAGTATACGGTTTCTGCTTCATTATGAACGGTTAAAATCGTCTTTGTACTGAACTGAACTGAACAATATTTATTAGCTTTTACAAAAAGCTTCTTAGCACATATTAACTTGTGTGGTCATTCTTCAATCTTGCCTCTGCGGTGTCGGAATATACTTATCTTCAGTAAACTATGTTTGTCTTTTTAGTCTTGGAAGGTCAAGATGAAGAGGGCATTACTCGATAAGAGGCCTTGCGGTATATGCGAGTTCAACTAGCACAACCGCGTCATCCTCGTTTGTGTATGCTATCTATAAATCATGCGGAGGTTAAACTCGAAAAGTGTAGACTCTGATTAATTTGCATATGTCATCAGTGCGGGAATTTACAGTACGCAGATGGCATACGGTCCATTTTTCACTCGACGTTATTCCATATATTTTTTGCAAAAAGTGCCTACCCAGCGGGCACCTTGTAAAACATTGTTTGAACGCCACAACGTTGAATCAACGTTGATTCAATGTTGATTCAACTGTGTGTACCCAGTGGGTAATTATTATTTCCCAAGCCAGTGCAAGTATACAGTCTGCTCAGAGTAAACAATCTATGAATGCTGAGAAAGACAGCACGAATAAGCAAACTAATCTGAATCATCGCTGTTCGCATTTTCCACATGAAATCTTTCCTCTTGGCGCTGCTCATCTATCTGAATTGACGGTATCGAAAAATGAGGCGCCAGAAACATACTACCCCGGTTGAAATTAGAATATTTTTAGCTGAGGGCCCAGCCCAGTGGAATGAGTGCTAGCCTTTACACTTAGTGTGCCCTGAGCTGGAAAAGGAGATTAAGGATGCGTTTGGGCGTTGCAATGTAGCCAAACGGCAGTGGAGGCATCCGGTTATCCATCCGGCAAAACTGTGCATATACAGCGGGTTAAATCCCGGCTTACTGATCTGGGGGTCTCGAGTGCGAGTCCCACTGGAGTCGGAAATCTTTTCAGCTGCAAACGGGATTCCATTTGGCACAGCCTTTTATAGTCGTCCTCCCATCATCCTGATATGACTGAAATACTGTAGAATTGCAATTCATCCATCTATGCCATTGATTACTGTCAGAGAGTAGCTTTTCTCCCCTAGTAGTTTTTCTCCCCGGAAAAATGACTATGATTTTTCCATAGTAGAATTTCCCACCAGAAAAATGGCTATATAGTAGAATTTTCCCCCGGAAATATGACTATATAGCCAATTTTCCCCGGGGAAAATCTACTATAGGTGTTTTTGCATAGCCGTTTTTCCCCTCTATAGTGGATTTTCCCCCTGGTAAAACCCCTGTCACACCAGAGCAGCGTTCTTACGGCGATCCCACGACGTCCAAGAAAAATGCAGAACGCCGAGGTGCGCGCAGTACCATCGCAGGCATCACCGCAGCAACGCAGTGGCATCGCCAGTAGACGCTGTGGGATCGCATAGAACGCCGAGCAACGGCGCGCACTTTGAGCATGCTCAAAACAAACGCCGTCGCTCGGCGTTCTAACAAGAGCGCAGTGGGGTCGCCGTAGGGTCACCATAGCCGCGCAGTAAGGTCTCCTAGAATGCAATAGGAGCTCCGCGGGCGCGCACAAGTGTCGTTGTGCAAACGCCGTGGTCGTCCGTGGCGTTTGCACGGAGATTGTACGGCGTTCTTTGAGATGTCACTGCGTGTTTAACGCGCTTATACGGCGCGTCTACGGCGCTTATACGGAGTGCAATTTATTTAACTGCGCTCTTACAACGACTGCAAGAAGCTGTCATGGCGATAACTGCACTCCCATGGAGCTTTTACCGCGCCCATCGGCGTTTGTATGACAAAAGCAAACAAAATAGATTAAAAATGAGATATGCAAACAATTATGACAAAAGCAAACGAAATACTATAAAAATGAGATATGCAAATAAGCATTCCTTTCAATATGTCCGACGTACGCCAGCAAGCTGGACTCCTGCTTGCCTATATGGGGGTGGTCGGGTGTTGCGATGGTGCTGGATATAACTTCCAGTGCCTGGGCGTCCTACTGATTTGGATAATAGTAGGGCAAGGGCCTACTGTGCTTGCAGTAGGTGCGGGTGGGGTTGTTTGGACATTTTTTCTCTCTTCTTTCTCCCTCTCTTTGAGAGACGGCCCGATATAGACCGAAATACAGTCTCAAAGGGACGTTAAACCAAAAACAAACAACCAACCTTGCCTATATGCAGGTCCAGCAGTTCCAAAATGCTGCAGACACTGTTCACATCATTCTTGGAAGACGACGACGGAGGAGGGCCTAAATGCGTAGACTGCTTTGGGTCCGGCCCAAAGGCGTAGAATGCTTTGGGTCCTGCCCTCTTTTTGCGGGCATGGTTTCAACTTCGAGAACAAACATACAACTGACGAAGACTTCGTTCTGTTGTGCAAATGAACGTCTTCAACACGCCGTCAGCGCAGTGCGAACGCAGTGAAAGCGCAGTGCATGCATTGTGAACGCCGTGAAAGCGCAGTGAGAGCGCAGAGAATCGCCAACAATAACTCCGTAGGAACGCGATAGAACGCCATGCGAGCTCCGTAGCAACGCCTTGGTCGCTGTCAGGACGTCGTGACAGGCCCTTTTTCACGAAAAATATCAGGGTTTTCTTGCGATCTCACGGCGCTCCAGAAAATTAAACAACTCCGTACCAACGCAGTGGAAACGCGGCTTGGTGTGACAGGGGCTTAATATGATTGCAGGAAAACACGCTACATAGTGGAATTTGCTCCTTCTCCAATCATAATAATGAGATTCATAACAGAAACAGAAATACGAGAATCTGTTCGTAACATGTCAATGGATAACAGATGCTAGAACCGCATGCATGTGTCCATCAGTCTGTTTTACTTTTGATTTTGGGAAAACTGGCAGGCATTTTGCTTTTCCGTGTTAGCCTAAAATGGCTATGAGTGTACGTGGTTGTGGGCATAAATTTGTATAATTTTGTGTTTGTACAAGCGTTCATCTGTGCGTGCGCACAGCGGAGTGCCTGGACTACTGTTCGCCTTTCATGCAGGAGTCGTGGGCTCCACTCCCATCGGGACACTCGTCCGATTACTATTTTCAATGTAATAAACTGCCTGCTAAATCAAACATGACTGGACAAAACACCTGTTCGTACATCTTTATGTAAGCTTGCCACGTATGTGTACGTATATAAATATCTGCGATGGAAAGAAATCACACCCCTCGCGTTTCTTAAATTAGTAATTATTGATTATTATAAAAATAAGGTTGCTAAATTTGCATATTGATTTTTTGGAATTAATCACGTTCATTACCTCCGTTGAAAAACTGATACATTTCTAATGCGATTAATTCCGTGAAATGTCTCTGCTCCATTCCGTTCCGTTTCGTTCCGTTCCGCAAAATACCAATAGCCATACAAAATTCACTAATAGCCAATTTCCCGGTGGGGGAAAAAGGACTATGGGGGAAAAGTGGCTCTATGAGGTCCGGACAATCCACTATATAGTCGTCCTTCCTATAGCCATTTTTCCGGGGGGAAAGGGGGAAAAACCACTCTCTGACAATTACGTTTTCATTAGAAACACTTTCTTATCGAATAAGCGAACATCAAATGAGCCGCGACGCGATAAAATCAACAATGTGGTTGTGCGCCCAGTGCAGACTCAGATCAGCTTGGACATCTGCCCAGTCTGATCAGACTCTTCGTTAAGAGCTCAAAGGGTAGCTAAGGGTCTGAGCTACCGCCATGCGGACAGCGAAGACTCTGATCAGACTAGGCGGATGCCCAGGCTGATCTGTCTGCGCTGCGCGCACAACCACATTGTTGGTTTTCTCGTGTCGCGGCTCAAATGGAGGTTTAAAAATATTCCAATGTTTTGAAAGGTGTGAATGGAAAATGTGCTCAAGTTAATTTGGTCGTCTATTGCATTCATTACAAATGAATACATAAATTGTAGGAATATTCCTACAATCTGAAAGATGTGGTATGATTTTTGATTTAGTTAAATCTGGTTGTTAACTTCATTCCTTGTAAATGAGCTATTTTCAAAATGAAGGGATATTTTTAATAAAGAATAATTCTTGCTTACGAGAGATCTCAAGAAAGTAGGTATTTTCCCACAATCCAGAAGATGTGACTTGAAATTTGTATTTGATCCAATTGTGTTGTTACTTTCATTCCTTGCAAATGAGGAATTTTTCCTAACGTAAGAATATTCCTACAATTTGTTTTATATGGATTGAAACAATTCACAAAATAAAATGATGATATAATGAAAATAGAAATTGTAGGAATATTCCTACAATATGAGAGATGCGACTTGAGGTTCAGTTAAGCTAAATCTGCTTGTTACGTTCTTGTAAATGAGCAATTTTCAAAATGTAGGAATATTCCTACAATCCAGAAGATGTGGCTTGAATTTTGATTGTATCAAACCAAGATCTTACTTTCATTCCTCACAAATGAGGAATTTCCAAGATGATTTGAATTACGATTTAACTTACCTTCCTTCCTTGATAAAGGGTCATCTTCAAAATCGTAGGAATATTCCCACGATTCGTAAAATAAAGATAAAGCAATCATTTTCTTTTTGCATTTTTCTGTAGTTTTAAAAATGATGATGGAACAAAAAGTAAATTGTAGGAATATTCCTACAATCTGAGAGATGTGGTTTGAATTCTGATTAAACAAACCTTCATGCCTTGAAAATGGATAGAAGTATTCCAACAATTTTAGACTTTTTTATTTATCGAAAATATGCCATCTCCCAAATTGTAGGAATATTCCTACAATCTGAAAGATCTAATGTTGAAATTGGTTGAACAAAATCGGTTGTAATCTCTAGAATATAACTTTATCTCTACAATCTGCAACATGTTGGATAAATTCGGATTGAACCCAGTTTTGTTTTATATGTCAAAAATGAGCCACTTCCAAATTGTAGGAATATTCCTATGATTTGTAAAATATAGATAAAGTAATCATTTCCTCTTTGCATTTTGCAGTTAGAAAAAACTGATGATAGAACAAAGGGGAAACTGTAGGAATATTCCTACATTCTGAGAGATGTGGTTTGAATTATGATGGAACTTACCTTCATCCGTGCAAATGGATTTTCTCCTAAATGTAGGAATATTCCTACGATTTAGTTGGATCTTTCATTTATTTAAAATATCTCTGAAAATGTAGGAATATTTCTAGAATCTGAAAGATCTGCGTAAGATTTGGATTGAACTTAATTCTTCGAAATATAGGAATAGCCTTTCGTTTTAAAAGGTGGTGGTGGTTCATGCATGAATCAAATCGTGAGAATATTCCAATGATTTGGTAGGATCTTTCATTTATTGAAATTATACCATCTCGGAAAATGTAGGAATATTCCTACAATCTGAAAGATCTGTGTTGAAATTGGATTGAATTAAGTTCTTCAAAATATAGGACTAGCTATTCATTTTGAAAGAAGTTGATGGTTCATGAATGAATCAAATTGTAGGAATATTCCTACAATTTGATGATATCAGTTGAGCCATAGCAAAACCATGGCTGGTGAAGTGTGATTTTGACCCCCCCAAAACAAGGCTTCTAGGTAACTATTTTCAATGATGCTCAATTTTGTACTTGCTATTTCTCACTTTTTACAGTCCAAAAACCTGCATTTTCAGTGCATAAAAGGACATCTCGTGGAGATGTCCTTTTTATTTTGGATTCACTTCGTAATTATTCAGAAACCGCACAGAAATTTACAGTGCATTGCCGCCTCGACTGGTATTTAACAATACACGAGATGGCAATTTACCCAGACATTGGAACTATGAACTTCCTTAATCGTATACCAAGCGTCTTTAAATCCATAACACAACTCCTAATTAGCTTACAGGCGCTAAATTAGATGAATTGCTTTGTAAACACAATTGATTTGATTCACCATAACTATAATAAGAAATCCTGGTTTCTTTATAATTAGAAGTTATTGCAATATGCCTACAGGAAGCGATAGGTGAATAGTGCAAGACGATCAAGAACCGCAAATTATAATCCTGGCTTGAACTTATTTGGATAAAAAAAAGTCAAGTTTGCATGATAAACCGCCAACAACTACCAGATAAAAAGCCATAAACGACATGTGAATTGTAAGTAAAGGTAATTTTAAGGTGTTTTAGCACACCTCTGTCTTTCTCCGTCAGTTTTATGAAGGTATACAACTGTTCTGACTTACTGTCTGCATCCGTGCCTGATGTAATAAAGCTTTTAAAAATGTCTACGCCGACGGTAGCGGAATTGACCAATATCGTAGATGAGGCAAACATGACAGATTCCTGTTTATAGCAGCCAAAACTGTGCCGGAAGAGATCATCCCTGGCCAGTCTTTAAAATTGCCATCCCACCTCTTCTTGCGTCACCTCTTTTTCTCTTTCCTTTCGTTGTGCCGTGTCTTTGTTGAGCTAGAAGACCTTAATATGTGACTAAATTTAGTTTGTGCTTCTTACCGATTATCAGGAGTTTGTCGTATTTTCAAATGTCTGCTGATTGTAGACTACTTTTGTTAATTCTATACTTCTTTCACGTTTGGTTTTGAGGACGGAATACTGTGTCTGATTGTATTAAGTCCTGATCATTGCTTAACATTTTACTTTGAATAAAATGCAATCATGATCATTAATATTGCATCCCGCTTTTTTCTGAGTGACTTCACCTTCTAGTCTTTTCAGTGGACAGGTGTTGTTTGACACCCCAGGGATCTCCAGGTGTCGCAATACCATGGTTCTGTCGAGTCCTCATCTCTGTGTCATCATAGGTCTTATCCGTGATTTATTTGTTTCCTGTAAGGATTCATCGATGGGCTAGGAATCCTTCATGCGGACCATACACCTAACTAACTGTCGCAGAAGCAGAGAGCGAGGTTTTGATCCAGTAAAACTAGTTTAAGCTCTCCCTCCATCCCAACCGAGTAATTTATAACTGATCGGTCCAAAGCAGTACTTCTGTGGTGGTTGTTCAATTGTTCTGTGTCTATTTGGCTGTGTCCTGTTAGCAAAGTGGGCACTTGTAATGCCGCCAACTTTGCTTCCTGTTTTGTTTTGTAATAAAAATAGTAGATGTTTTAATATTTTACGTATAGCCTGTCTAAGATGTTGCCTTCGTTGGTCTGTTCTGTTGGTTGTAATTGTTCAGGTTGGGTTAAAGCAGTGTGGAGGCAAAGCGCGAGTAATGGATCCAGTTAAACTATTGTAAGCATCCAAGTAACATTTTGCTGACCGTTCTAAGACGGTACTTCTATTGTGGTTCCTAAGTGTTGCTTGTTGTTATGTCCGCTTTTCTATGGTTCCTAGCAGTCTGGTCACTCGAATAGCTGCTCATTCGTCTTTTTGTTTTGTTTTGTTTTGCAATTAGAGATGATAATAAATAAAAAAAAAAAAACAATATAATAAACAGGTGAAAAAAGATATTGCTATTGGTTTAAATTAGGCTAGCCGAATGACCATCTATTGGGAAATACCTGCTTATTCCGTGCTTGTCTTTTGTGAACCTTTGAGAGTGCTTCTATCTCTTTTGCTTTTGACCGCAGGATGTGGGATTTTATTGTATTAATTCCTGATCATTGCCTACATTTTTCTTTGAGATTTGAAGAGTGTAACAAATGTTCAATAGTCCTTGGAAGCTACATTTAACTAGTGAATAGCATTTGCTCAACACGCGTTAAAATCATATTTCCGGAGACACAATTAATACAAGAGCGTGTGAGCAGGAGGTCACGAATAATCCCGGCCAGCGCCACCGCCTAATAAAACACACGTTACACAATACCAGATAATTGATAATAGACACACCGACAGAAGGACAATCTATATCAAATCCAGCGTAAGTTCCATAGATAAATACCAAAAGGTACTATTTAGGCTTGCAATACAAATTTAACACGGAAGTTTAACACTGATTTACATAAACTTCTTTGTCCGCGACCTTGTCTTAAATTCAACCGCAACATCTGGAGCTGTTTCAACCTATACGTAAACCCAGTAACATAGCAATTTGATAAATCTTTGACACAAATTGTATCATTTACTGCGTTGGAGTTAGAGGTATAAGAAAAAGGAAATTATGGAAAAAAGATATCCAAAATAAATCTAAGCATTTTTTTTCGACAATATACTAGGCCATTCTCAAGCTGTATTCAAAATTTGAAGTCTGGGCTCTCACAAGAGCCGAGAAATCTGTGACAAAAATGAATTGGAGAGAACGAAAAGAATTGGCAAACAAATGTAATGATAAGCAGGAGGAGGCTGATTCTCTCGTAACAATACAACTAATCATACCAAACGTTTGTACCATATTTCAAAAATTTAGTGATTCCTGTGAAATCTTTGACTAAAAATTGATTGGAGAGAAAGATATAATGAACTACCAAAGGGAATCATAAGCAGGGTGAGGCTGATTCTCTGTTACACAAAACAACTATACAACTAGTCAAACTTTTCGACAAAAATATTTAATTGAAGAAAAAGAAAGAAATGAAGAAAAAAAAAACAAGTGAATGACAGGCAGGATGAGGCTGATTCTCTCTTACAGATATAAAACTGGTCATACCCAGTGTATGTAGCGAATTGTGAAATCCTAGCTGTTGTGGTTCCTGAGAAACTCTGACAAAATAAAGTGGTCATAAACACATAAAAAAGAGAAAACGGAAAAAATCAAAAAGATATATACCCGCTATACTTCATATACCGGGGGTATAAAAATCCAACCCAAGTAATGTTAACATCAATACGTTAAGACAGACAGATGTTAAGTACCTTAATCTGGTATCTTTAATATTGACAATAGTAAGAAAATCACTGCCGATTAAAGTTGCTGTGGAAGCAAGAAAAACATATCAAAGAAATGAAAAAAGGTAGTTACGGTTTAATTTTGTTCATGTACAGTCATGTGATGTTGCAATACTTCCCCCGCCCGCCTAGCACCTAGTATATACAGCTCAGTCTACTCTTGTACACGGAGCCCGGGAGGGGACATGGCAATACATATACTGATTTCGTTCCCACGAAATGCATTTCGTTCCCACGCATTACTTTTTCGTTCATCAGTTTAGTATTTCGTTCACTCAAAGTTATATTCCGTTCCCACGCTTTTCCTTTTCGTTTTCACGCCTTCCTTTTTCGTTCCCTCAATTTAGTATTTCTTTTCCTCAAAATAGTTTTCCGTTCCCACGCTTTATTTTTCCGTTCCCTCCAAATAGCATTTCTTTCCCTCAAAATAATATCCGTTCCAATGCATTACTTTTTCGTTGCCTCAAAATGATATACCATTCCCATGCATTACTTTTTCGTTGCCTCAAAATAATATTAAAACAACATTTTGGTTCCACGCATCTCTATTTCGTTTGCACGTCCTAATATTTCTTTCTCTTGCAAAATAAATTTGTGTCCATGAAAATAGTAGTTTGTTAATTCGCAATGATATTTTGTTCCATCACAGTAGTATTTTGAGCGTACAGATTACTATTCCGTTCGAACGAAATGATATTTCGTTCCCATGATTTACTATTATTAGGCTCATCTATTTTTAGCTTTTCACAGATCAGTGTATTATGGGCGTTGAAAAGAGCTCTGTTTTGAATAAAGGCATTTCATAATGATAATCAATTTGGTCAACATTATATTAACACTTTGAACATGACAATCGAATTACATATTTTACTAACAATTTAAAAATAAGAAACTGAGAACGCGTAGCATCATTATAATTATAAGAGGAAAACTTAACGCTGGTACAACGTCTACACAACGTTGGACAGCCATCAATGGCGTTTCTGAACGTTGGGTCAGCGTTGTCCGAACATCGCGTGCTCACCCAACGGCGTCGACCATCAGTTGGTGGTGCACTTATATGTATGGTTCACGAGGGGCTCTGGGTTCGTGATCAGTTGAGCCACGATTTTGTCCACGTCTGTTATATTTGGGAGGTGTCTGGAGGGGTGCAGAGATGGTGATAGTGATGGCTTAGTTGCTTCTAGTGAAGGGGAGTCTGCTTTTGTGACTTCCTGTTTGTTTCCTTTGGCAGTGTGACCATATCGAGGGGTCTACTCTGGAGGGAGGAATATGCTCCATGGGAAATTCTTTCCTGTGCGAATTTGCCCCAGTTTTAGATTTGCAGAGACTGGGATGGCTAAATTGCTTCCCTTGAAAGTGTACTCATTCACCTTATCATTTAGGTACTTGGTACATGTTAGCCAGCTAAACTCAGGGCCCGGATATACTCCATCAATTTAATCGTGACAGTTGGCATAATTACATTTGAGCTATGGTAAAGCTGTGGTGTGTGGGTGTATAGATGTGAGGTGTAGACGATCTCCATATTTTCCCGCCGGGTTTCCACAGGGAGACAACTGTTATGACTTCCTTCTTGCTTCCCTAGGTGGCAGTGCCTTTTCTAGGCCTGCTATAGAGATGGGGGCAAGTTCGTTCCTTAGGGTTTGGCCACGAATTAAAGGCGGCTAGGAGACTGGGATGACTGAAAGTACTAGACTGGTTCCAGTTAAGAACATAAATAGAATAACAATAATAATAATAATTCTAATACAGTGCGCCTATAGAAGTAATGGAAAGTTACTGTGTTTTATTCTGCAACAATTCACTGTTTCGGAGCGCGTGAGTGTAATTGCTGACGTCACTGCAATTACTGACGTAATTTTGTGACGGTTTGAGACGTTAGACGGTGTAACGTCTTTTTTGTCTTAAATACAGTTAAGAATATTGGCGGGAGCATGAAAGCGCCAGCAGGAAGGTTGGGAGAGTTTGAATAAAAATAATAGTTTTTCGGCGTTTTTTGAGTGTTAGAATCGAAATAGTTCAGCTCTAGCTCCGCGCTCGTGATATGATCTACTTTACAACTGGCCTCCAAACAGTGAATTATTACTCAACAATTCACGGCTACAGCTGATCTATTTCTTAATTATAATACTAAAAATAATGATAATTATAATACTAAAAATAATGATAATTATAATAATAAAGATATATAATGACAATGTTGAATATAAAATAATAAAATAAAAAGTATGGTTGGCCTTCAGAACAAACGGAATCAAATTAAGACTTGTAACATTTAGAATAAAGCATTTAGCTTGGAAACCAGGCTGCTAGAATACACTATGGTTTTGCTTTTACCATCACCGAATATCTTTGCGAGAAATGAAAATCTATAACATTGGAACGAAATGTTAATTTGAGTGAACAAAATATTATGGTACGGAAATGAAATATTATTGCCTTGGAAAGAAATAGTAACCCGTGAAAACGGAATATTATTTTGAGAGAACGAACTTCTAATCTGAGGGAACGACAAAGTAATGCGTGGAAACAAAATATCATTTTGAGGGAACAAAATGTTATTTTGAGCGAACAAAATTGTAAAGCGTGGGAACGAAATATTATTTTGAGGGAACGAAATGCTATTTTGAGGAAACGAAAAAGTAAAGCGTGGGAACGGAATATTATTTTGAGAGAACGAAATGCTATCTTGACGAAACGATAAAGTAAGGCGTGGGAACGGAATATTACTATGAGGGAACGAAATATTACACTGAAGGAACGAAAAAGTAAATCGTTGACACAAATTGTAAAGCATTGTTAAACACGTTACAAAGCCTGTGCATGATTTATTGTATCATCAAATGTATGATAAATTGCACGTTCAGTTCGGAGCGCATGATGCACCCCTTTTGAGGGATACCACAGCCGTTAGTACAATCAGATTCGATGAACCAATAAGCAAAGTACTGTTTTAAAGTTTCTGGTAATCTAAACTTTACAAGACTTGTACTAAATCATATACGATGTATTTACGAAAATCAGCTTCTAGCCGACAACATTTTTTCAGGATTAAATAGTTGTTTTTTTTTTGTTTTTTTTTTTTTCATTTTAATTACTGACTGGAATGCGCACACTGGTGCATAAAGTTGATGGTTGTCAAAAATATTCTTTTCACGTAATGAGTACTTAACAGTATAATACCATCACATTTGGTGAAAATGCCTTTAGCCATGAAAACTGTAAACAAAAAAGAAAAAAAATACAAGCTCATTACAAGTGATGGGTTAGCAATTGGTTAACATTTAATGTAAGTGAAACCGTGCGTAATTGAATTAATATATTTTATATATCGTAAAATGATAAAAAAAAATCTGTTAAAAAAACACACACGAGGAATAACTCCCTTTCTTATTGCCTTATTCGGCCTTAACGACAGTGTTATTTGCATTTTCAATTGTTTTTGGACATCATATTATCAAAACCATTTTAAAAAATATAGATTTCATCTGATACAATTGCTGCAGGACGTAAATATCGTTGTGTATTACTTTACGTACATGTACTGATCATGTTTTTAACACTCCGCTCAAAACATTTCAGATAGCACAAAATAAAGGTTCCATAAGTTCTTGTATAAAACTCTTCATCAATAAAACTAATAAATAGATCATGCATAAATGTCTAGACATTAATATCAATTCTCTGTAATCATCAAGAATTTTATAATAGGGGTGGCTCACGCATGGTCTCAGATTTTGTTCAAACTTGCTGACAGTGTGAGGTGTTTCACAAAAACAAATGAATGACCGTTGTTTCATGCATTCACACTTCCGTTGCCATGGTAACGGCTTCCAAAGATTTTGGCCAAAAATGAGCCAAACATTTCATAAAATTAAGCATTTTATTCCTTTTAGTATTGTTAAAATTGCCATTATTTGGCCTAAATATGTCTTGTTTGTGAAAATGCAGACCTTTATAAATAATAATAAGTTTAATATCTCCCTTACTGAATTGTTGTTGTAGTCTCACATACCATGGAATGTGGGTGGGGTAAGCAGGTCCTGAAAAATGTCATTTTAAGGCATTTTTGAATTGGTACACCAAAGTTGCGCGGGCACTCTGACATATACACATACTAATAAAGTTTACAGTGGGATTTAAAAAATCATAAAAGGAAAAAACATGTATGGGAAGTTACCATTATATGGTCGTAACCATGGCAACAAAACCTCCCCTATTGAAAAACTACAAAAACACAATATTGTTAAAAAAAGAATTCATTTATTTCTATGTGGTGTGATAAGAACAATTTCATACAGTCAGAATTGTTATTTCAATATCACTCTTGTGTAAACAATCAACAGATACTGTGAAAAATTAATTTTATGCCATTAAGGGGCACCAAAAGGGGCGAAAAATGACATTTTCAATAAAAAAAACTCATAAATATCTCGTTTCATTTCTAGAAAACCAGCACTAACAACACAAAAATATGCTTAAAAGCTATTCTGAATATATCATGCATTGTATTATGACACTGTGTATGCTCTGGTGCCATTTGTTTTACAGAAAAAGGGGCTCAGAAAGGGCTCAAAAATGGGAGGGGGGGGGATATCGAAAATGTCAAATATTTTTACGATATTATAATCCATTCATAAGTAACCATTGGACTTATTGACAAAATCGTAAACTCTGCATATGAGAATACATGAGGATCCAAAAGATGCTGCGAACAAACTAATATTAATTTCTAAGAGGGGCCGCCAAAGGAGGAAGAAGGGAAATTTCCACTCAAAACATACACAATTTTTATTTTACTTCTGGAATATATAGGCCGTGAGCCAGATATGTTTTACCTCAATCCCGAGGGGGAGTTTTGTAGACCATAATTTTCTATAAGCCCAGTATCTTAGAAGTATTTTGCAGCATGTTAGTTCTCTGGCAAATGGGGCGTTACGCTGTAACAACCTGTTATAAACGTTACCCATTACAACAATAAACATAGCATAAAAATTATCGAAAATAATAAAAAAAACTAGGCACTTTCCTACGTTTGAATTATAGTAGATTCTAGTAGAACAATTCAGTAGCTAAAAGTTATGATGTTTGAATTACCACTTTAGCTAACATGGTGTAATATACGAGATATTTGTCTTTACACCCCATCAAAATTGCTATTTCCATCCAAAATATTTTCTTTTTGTAAATTATTCCTTCCATATTGGACCATATATTTATTACTGTATTAAAGGCAATTTATTCATCTTTTCTGATATGCAAAAATTATTATCCTCTCTTATATATTTTGTGAGAAATAGGATTTTGAACACAGTAACATCTTACAAATGTTCCATATTACAGTTATCACTTGCAGTATAATGCAAGTGCTTGAATTTCACTGTTGGAGTTGAAAACAACAGCAAAGTGTAATATTGAATATGTCAGCCTATTAAAACAGCAAGGAACAGTGGCACAGTATTTTGAAAGCATCTCACTCGGCCATAAAGATCGGTAATATATGTTACCTATGACTATATTCGTTAAAATCATATAATTTTTAGATAAAATCATTATGTTTTCTTTGGTAGCAGTTTCTTCATAAAAGAATCTGTTAATATTAGAAACAAATACATTCTGGTTTATTCTTTAGCATTAAAGCTATTACTATTAGTGATGTAAATAGCATTAATGTATAACATAGTTCATTATAATACCTCTAATCAGTATTTTTTTTCCATTTTCTCATAGAAAACAATAACAAATAATAAATGTATAAGTCTGGCAGTTCTTATGATATTTTGTGTACATGGGCCTATCAACACTTTCATCCGTGATTAGTTTTAGTGATTCATGAGGAGTGTTTTATACGTTATTAAACACAGTATACTTTATTTACTTCAAATTGTAATGTTTAGAACGTTACATATTCTGAACATGCAAACCTGGTTTTTGCTATTACTTGGTTAATATACCAAAAATCAAAGTATTTCATAATGGCATTTCTCAGCATCTTCCTTCTAGAATTTTACAGTTGAGTTTGAAAGATGGTAACATACATGAAATTTTGTTATATAAAGCTGCAAAATGCAAAAAAGAGAAGAAAAAAACAGGAAGGCAGAAAGGCGAGAAAAAAAATAGAACTTCAGAGAAGGTAAAGCCACTCCTTTAAAAGCCAGCATTGATTTTGCATATAGGCCTCGAATAAAATGATATACAATAAGTTTGATAACGTTAAAACTTGAGCAGAACTTGAGCAGTTTCGTCCTGTTTTGTATAAAACTATAAAATAGTCAGTAATCAACAATACGAAATGTGGTACAACTTGTTTATTGACAGGATTTGGAAAAAAAAATACGTGCACACTGAAAAACTCTAAAGCAGGATAGTAAACCTGAAGTTTGAAGACTTCAGCCAAAACAGTTATGCATCAAAAGTAACGTGAGTATTTGCTGGCAGCGTATACTTACTTTTGTAAAACTATTGTATATTTTACATTACCAAGGGAAACAACATTGCTTAGAAAAGCAGAATAGTAAATCTGTAGTTTGAAGACTTCAGCCAAAAACAGTTATATATAATGCATCGAAACTAATGTGAATACTTGCTGGTAGTGTATACTTAGTTGAGTAAAACTATCGTATATTTTACGTTACCAAGGGAAACAACATTTCTCAGTTACAGTCAAAAAACAAACCTACGTTTGAAAATGTTAAATGGTAGTGTTAATACGTTGCTTTATTAAGTTTATTAAACATGTAGTTCCTAATAATAATTTGTCAACCAGGAGTTTGGGAGTATAGTATCAGAAACATTTAATACGGAAAAAGAGAACGGGCAGCTTACTCTTGATATTATAGCAATGCATAACTGCTAAGTTGAAGAAAATCTATATTTCTATGTTTTTGTTTCTTGCATTTTTAAGTCTGGCTATATTAAATCATCGCTTAACGAATCGATTCTCTGAAGAACATATAGATATGTTTAGTTGGAATAAAATGGTTTTTTTTCCAGGGACAGTGTTACATAATGAAATGGCAAATGAAAAATGACAGAATATATTAATGTTGTTCATTGCTGTTCAGATATTTATAAGCAAATCTTAATTGTTCTCCTTCAGAATTTACTCATCTACACTGAAGTTATACTTTGCAGCATAACAGTAAGAAAAAAAACAAGAATAGAAAGACGGAACAAGTAACGTATACAACTACTCATTGAGAGTTTATACAGTCTTTTTTCAATACCCTTGACCAGTAATACAATATTTCTGAACAGCAATAATGAAACAATAAGGGAAGTGCATACCTATACATGCAAAGGAAGGGCTAACCTAAATAATTTACTGCATTTCATCTCCATGACTTTGTATAACCATTGTTTAGCAATAAATATTGTTGTATACTTCTTATTCATGATATCATATGGTAATCAAATTATTCTTGTTTAAGTATTTTAAATACTGTTAGATAATACAGCATTTTGGCAATATCCAAACAACAATTTAAGAAGCTAACATACTGAAAATCGTCTGACTGAAATTTGTCTTTCGTAACAGCTTTAGTCATTGATAGTTACAACTAAATATTTGTATCAACAGAATGACAAATAGAACTCCAACAGGATGATGACAGAATGTTTTTAATCCTTAAATTTTCATATTGTTAATATGTTGCAATGTATTCGATGGGGGCTGTGTAAACAGATCACGTAGATAACAATTTAACATGCAAGTTATGATCACAGGAGCCACACGTTTTCTAACCTATGCAAAGCGGTTACTGTGCAAAGAGGCTGTTGGCTGAAGAAGCGACTGACAGCATAGCAATAATGGTGTTAATGCCGGTCAACCGAGTTGATACTGCTTTTGACTGCTTCACCTGGCAGTCACAGTCACATATTTGTATGTAGGCAGTTGAATGGCTCAATCAATCAGCACAGGTAGCAAAATTGATTTTATCCCTATTATTTCTCTAAACCTAAATACTGAAAGTTACATCATATATCAACTTATACTAATTTCATTTGATGCCTAATATAAAAAATAAAATCATTTTTATGAAGTCACTTTTACGTGAGACTGAGGTCGAACTGCTTCAGCTGTAACGATCTATGTGCGTCTTGCTGAACCCTTGTGTATTTCAAAGAGCTAAACTTACCATCTGAATACCAGTGGTAAGCTTATACTACAACAATGAATGTTTTATGCCACCCGGGAACTAATATTGTAGTAACAGGTTGCTCACAGATCTTATCCTCAGACATATTACAAACATATAACGTAATGTTACTGTTAGACTGCCTTTCAAATATACACTATCCGATAGTTTTTTTAAGTTTGAAAACACATAACATTGGTGTTTCTTCATATTAACATGTACAGCAGTGTCAACTTAAGACATACCGTAATGCAGATAACATTGAAAGACTACAGCAGCTGTTGTTAGGTTTCTTAGATTTTCTCGTCATTTTGTAGGTTATATTTTTTAAAAAAAAGATATATTCTGTCCTCATTTTATATTTCCACTGCTAAGTACTACCTAACTTATCTCAGCTGGGCATGATTAGAATAAGAGTGATTGAGCATGTATACATTTCAGTTCACCAATTCAGCGATTTAGTCTCAATTTGTTTTTTATCATTTTTTTTTCGTATTTTTGTTATGGTTATATACGTTACATATTTATTGTGGCGGCTGACTAGTGTTGTAAGACTTTAGTTTTTTATGTATTACAATATTAAAATAGACATATTTGTGATCATAACTTTCTGTACACTTCAATTCTTACAATTTTCTCCTTATATTACATGTATATAGAAATAAAAGGAAAAAACGTCAAATACAATGTTAGCTACGTTATACGGATTTTTCAACGTAACTTTGACATGTCAATTACTTTGAAACAGCGATTTATGTACCAGCATACAAAACCCAACATTATTTAGGGCGAATACTTACACGTAACTGCTAACAAAAGAAAAACAAACTGTTCTATCTTCAAATTATATGATTTTTAAAGAAAAAAGTCACAGGTATCATTTATAAGCGATTGTTACGGCCAAGGGGCTATCAGAAATAGTGACAGATATGCGTTCAACATATTGTCCCACCCATCCTTGCTGTTTCGATAGGCTGACAGAGGCAATTTTACCTTATACTGTTGTTTTAAATTCCCATATTGTTATTCAAGCATTTGAATTATATAGCAATAAAAAATTAAGACATGGAATATTTTGTAAGTGGGTACTGTGTTCAACAGCCTATTTCTCCCAAAGTATAAATGATATGACAATAATATTTGCTGATCTGAAAAGATGAATAAATTGCCTTTAAGACAGCAACAAAGGTAAGGTCTAATACGGAAAGGAAAACTTACAAAAAGAAAATACCTTGAATGAAAACAGCAATTACTGGAGTGTTATTTATTTATTTATTTATTCATTCATTTGCAAAGACAAATATCACGTATGTAACGCCACGTAAGCTAAAATGATCTTTAAAATATCTTAAAGTGTAGCTACTGTATTCTTCTGTAAGAACATATTATAATTTTAAACGTGTGAATGTGACTTCCGTGCTTTTGTAACTTTCAATATTTTCATAATATGTTTCCCGTTTTGACGGGTAACGTTTTTAACAAGCTGTTACAGCATAGTGCTGCCATTGCCAGAGGGCTAACATGCAAAATACTTGTAAGACATTGGGCATTATGTAAATCATGATCTTTAAACTTCCTACGGAGAGGAGGTGGGGAGGAGGTAACCAAAGATGGCTTGTGGCCCAGCAAGTGATAACTGAGATATGAAATATTTTCTAACAGTGTAGTGTTTTCAACATCATATTTCTCCCAAAGTATAAAAGATAAGATAATAATTTTGACTGAGTCGAACAGATAAATAAATTGCCTTTTAGACAGAAACAAACCTATGGTCTAATACAGAAAGAAAAACTTCCAAGAATAAATTATTTTGGATGGAAACAGCAATTTAAATGAAGTGTAAAGACAAATATCACGTACGTAACGCCATGTAAGCTAAAATGATCTTTCAAAGAGCATGATTTGTAGCTACTGGATTCTTCTTATAGACCATATTATGATTTTAAACACGTGAATGTGACTTCCATACTTTTGTAACTTTCAATATTTTCATATTATGTTTCCCGTTTTGATGGGTAACGTTTTTAACAAGCTGTAACAGCATAGTGCTGCCATTGCCAGAGGTCTAACATGCAAAATACTTGTAAGACATTTGGCATTATGTAAATCATGATCTTTAAGCTTCCTACGGAGAGGAGGTGGGGAAGAGGTAACCATAGATGGCTTGTGGCCCAGCAAGTGATAACTGAGATATGAAATATTTTCTAACAGTGTAGTGTTTAAAACATCCTATTTCTCCCAAAGTATAAAAGATAAGATAATAATTTTGACTGAGTCGAACAGATAAATAAATTGCCTTTTAGACAGAAACAAACCTATGGTCTAATACAGAAAGAAAAACTTACAAGAATAAATTATTTTGGAAGGAAACAGCAATTTAAATGAAGTGTATAGACAAATGTAACGTATGTAACGCCATGTAAGCTTAAATGATCTTTCAAAGAGCATAATTTGTAGCTACTGGATTCTTCTTATAGACCATATTATGATTTTAAAAATGTGAATGTGACTTCCATACTTTTGTAAGTTTCAATAGTTTTATATCTTATTTATGTTTTTGATTGGTAACGTTTGTAACATGCTGTTATTGCGTAACCCGACAATCGCTGGAGAGCCTACATGTTGCAAAATACTTGTAAGATACTAGGCTTTAAGAAAACTGTACTCTTTAGAACTCCCGATAGGGGAAGGGGGTATGGGGTAAACCATATCTGGCTTGTTGCCTATTTTTGGCACAAAATTTTCACCTGTTAGGGCCTCTAAAATGACCCTTAACACCTTCCCATCTGGGCCCACAATCAATAAACTGTAGTAAAGCAAATAACTGACTAATAAATTGTATTTATCTACTAACATATTGCAGTATTCAAGTGGTGTGGATGAACAAATGCTTATTTAAATGTGATTCTTCCACTTTTTGTTTTTGAAAGGGTAACATAATTGTTGCCATGGTAACGATAAGAAGATGGTAACTTCCCACACATGTTTTTCCATAATGTTATACATGAAGTACCATTCTTGACAGTGAATATGTAAAGATATGTCAGAGTGCCCGCGGGGCTTTGGAATATTGGGTTAAAAATGATGAAAAACGATAAATTTCAATATCTTGATACCCCACCCACCTTTGAAGCACATGTGTGATTCTACAGTCAACTGAATTCGTTTTAGTAGCTCGCTATAGAATTTACCCTGAGTAATATTTGAAAGAACAATTTACAATTAACAATAAATATATAAAGTTTAGAAGATGTAATTGTGCAAAAATAGTCAATTTTCACTGATATTTTTAGAGTTTCAGGCCAAAAATTATAAATCCCGTTACCATGGAAACGGGCCATAAAAAATAGGTAGTTGTACTTCAATATTTACTTTTTGAGTGACAACGAACATGCTCAGAAAGTTTCGTTAAAATCTGTGACTAGGCGTGAGCCACCATTCTCGATGGTTACAGAGAATTGGTATTAATGCCTGACCCTTTAAGTTGTTTGATGATGAAGAGTTCATAAAGAGACTTGTGGCTATGATATAAAATGTTCCTTTGAAAAGTTTGAGCAGTGTACATGTACAATGTATTCTGTATTCACTACTGTAACAGCTGGTGTTAGGCAGGCAGTGGAGATTTAATTAAAAGCCAACCATTACAGCGTTTTGTCTTTTAGGACATTGCGTCATTTTTTGAGTAATTCTTTACAGCGATCCTTTCAGACGGCTAGATACGTCTGAACATCCATTCTCAAAACTTCGGCAAACAACGTGTATCTTTGGATTGCAGTGTGTGTGAAATATTTTTCTTGTGCATAGCTCTCTAACATTAAAATTCGATTCAACAGTTATGGACTATTTATCGTTTAAAAAGCAGCTAAACATCGTCATGTAGCCACTATACATTATAGAAAACACTAGCTACAAGTAAAATAATTTGGCAACAATAGTTGGTAAACAATAATTGGTAAAGTACGTTTAAATGTATGCTGTAAATTGCTATTCAATTTCCTTATTTGTCAGAAAACAAACGTAAAAAAGATCAAAGGATTTCCAATTGTTGTATATCAGGAAATGTCCAGATGCCCCACTGTGTAGCTTCTCATTAATATGATGAAAGAAGCACTCTCAACCATGTAATTTTGCAGCATGATATGGCTACATTAAGGCTATTAGAGCTTTAAATACATGTACTTGAGCTCAGTGTATAAAGCATACATTGATATTCTCCGAATTAAATTACCGTAATAGCCCTAAGAATTGATAGAAAAGAGATCCGAACGTTTGGCTATGAGAGTGTTCTGTTGTCTAAAAGTTGCATAAACACAAATCTTTTATGTCGCTATGAGTGTTGTTGTTTCTATTAATTTCTCATTAAGTTAATAAAGTTTAGTGGGAAAAGTCATTTATGTCAGTGATTAGCTTAAACGTACTTTAAGGAATTAACAGAACACACACAAACTGAAAGATGAATTAATCGGATACGTTTGATTGATTGGAATGTTCAGCAATGGACAAACAAAACAGATATCATCGACGTTTAACTGATTATTCCAACTAAATTTCTTTTTAGTATTCTTATTCAATCCACAAGCAAACACAAACAACATTTTGTGGCTGATATAAAGTCTGATGATAATTGGCACGGTAACACTGCTTGATTACTAGTACTTGAAATTCGAATAAACAAGCCGATCTAGAGACAAAATTAAAAACATGAATGCATTAATTAGGGCCTGCATGCTGTTTTACAAAAGAAATCAATTGATCTGGATTTAAAGACAGACAAAAACGTACACGGTATAATGAACAGATTTTAATCGCTTGCTTTCTTTTCGATTTAGTCTTGAAACCTTTCGATAATTTTCATTCCGAAAGCAATTCAGTCATCAGAAAAGCAATTTTCACAGTACAGCTAGGTCAGGCGTTTAAATAGTGTGGAAAAAATGACAAAGCTATTCATTTTTGCTTGGTACTATAAGAGTCGTGTTGAAAGCTGGTTTTAGGGCTTAAGAAGATTGTTTTATAACTGTCTACAGATACGAGGGGCATTTCAGAAATAATGTAAATGATCTCTTGGTAGTCTATTGGCTGATATTTATCAGTAGTTTTATATATCATTGGAAAGGTAAATTCAAGTCTTTTAGAAAGGTATGCATTATAGGAATTTCTAAGTCACTCATGCATGACAGCAAGTGCTTATACGTCATAAGGGTGTGGATACTGAAAACTGTGCATTTACACCGAAAGTCTCTTGTGGTCTGTTACTGTTTTCTCCATGCAAAGTGATAAATTTTAATAAAGAAAAACGTAATACTATCCTTTAAATGTAAAATTAGGAAGTTATACAGAAAACGTTTCCAGATTCTACACCAGTTACATAATAAACGAGATTTTTTCTCTGCTATGTGGATGTAAATGCTAAGTTATTATAAATGCATTATACCAATAAATTGTGATTTTCGACTACATTTAGATCCAATTTTAAAAAATGACAGACATTTATGACTGAAATGATTAGGTCACACTATATCTTGTGACGACTGGCATCTAATCACTTATGAAACTTGGTGATACGTATGCAAACTCCACGCTGGAAGTTGCAAAGTGGCAGCAATTCATGCAAAATACAAACCAATAAAATAAAATTATCTTCTAATAAAAAGAAACAGGCTGAATATAGTTAACTTTGTTAAATGACAAAAATTAGAAGGACATATTGAAAGCATAATTCATAAACAAAGACTTGAAAAATTTGTTATTTTATATGACATACCGACATTGAAATATGTGCGTGGTTGGGGAAACTTATCGTAAAAAATCAGGTAGGCCACTGACAAAAGCGCATAAGGTGCCGTAAACGATTATTTGAAACAGAAAACAAGCATGACGAATTAAATTTTTTATTTCTTGTCTGTTCCATATCTGTCATCAAACATTCACTTTCACTTAAACTGACCTCCAAACCAAAGTTTAAACAGCGTACTATACATTTCAATTAAACACAGGAAGTCATCTGAAATGCGCAGTGTTCCATGGTTAGCCATCTTTGCAAGGAAAATCTTACGTTTTATCAAAGCTGATACAATGCTTTTCATACGGGAATATTTTCAGTATTACAGATAATATAGGTATCAATTCAGAGCTGCTTGTATCCAGAGTTAAGAAAATATGAAGTTGTCTTCACATAAATATTTCTTCCATTTATGCTCAGTGTCCCTACCCTAACAACAATTGTCAAGACATATTTTGAAGAAAATATCAGTGACTCAAACTTTTTGAGTGAAGGCCATTGGGTTATATGTAAACCTAAAAGTTAGGACATAAAGTTTAAAAATCGGTCAACATTCCAAGGAATGGTAGACTCATTTACACTATTTCTAAAATGCCCCTCGTAAGTTAATGTATGGCGTTTTGCTTCCCTAGTACACAACAGACGTACAATTTAAATGTCTTGAGAGCAAACGAAAAGCAAGTATTCAGATGTAACTCTTTTGCACTTAGTCATGTAGACACTGTGTTGCGCGATTATGTTGTTGTATAACTTTGCAGGACAGAGCAGTTTCATGTTATTAATGCGATTTACGATTCGAGCAATCACGCGACAAATTATGTCCCAGTGCAAAAACACAGGCCAGTTGTTTAACAAAGCTTCCTTATGATATTATATTTTACTCTTTTATCACCTTTGCGTGCATGCTGGCAGCCATTACGGTCATTATCCGATGATTCTGATAAGCAATGGCACATTACATTGCGTGACAACTGAGAATCTGTAGTATGTCTGTGTCGAAGGTTAGCTTAGATAAGCTCATTAACACTTATCTTATAGTTTTGTCATGCTTAGCCAAAGAAGCTGTTTTAAAGTTATATACCTGTCTGATCCTAATAAACGATCCAGAGCTAAAAGGCCCCACTTGCCTCTTTTTGAACAAAAATCATTTTATATTAACTTGCATGAATGCCTGCTTGCTTCAGATGATGAGGTAGCTCTCTGAAATGGGGGTTACTCAGGTCAGCCTCAGCATCAAAATAGTTTGATCAGACTCCTCGCTAAGCGCTTTAAGGGTAGGTAAGGGTCTAAGGTAGCTCAATGCGGACATCGAAGACTCTGATCAGACTGGGCGGATGTCCAGGCTGGTCTGAGTCTTTCTTTTTTGGGCACACAACCATTTTATTGGTTTTGTCTCTTGTAAATAGCAAATATTAAGATCCATCATGTAAAACAAATCTAGACTTTTGGAATTTTTTCGAAAGGGGGAATCCTCAATATTATAGTCTTCAGTAGACATATCCCAGCTGGCACATGACGTCAAATTTTTATGTTAGTTGTTGCTATGTCTGTTATTGATATATTGTTTGTTATGTTAAGGCTAGTCTGGTGACCACCTACATGGGAAATGGCTGTTCACATTGCAGCCGCTGATGATGTTGGTCGTGTTTAAATCCCCCGGTAGTCTATGCAGCTGGCCGTTCTAAGGCGGCAGTCCCGATGCTATTCTTAATTCTATGTTACTTTGTGTGTTTACCACGAGACGCTTTATGTAACAAAGTCTTCTGGTCTATGTCCTCGTTTCTGTGTTTGATTAAGCATTCTCATCACCTCGCATGGGGAAGAGGAAGCTGTTTTTCTGCTTCTTGTGCATTTGTTTGTTTTGCACGTGTGTGTATGTTTTTCCTTTTTCTCTTCCACTTGGTGTCGTGGGTTGGCTGTGGAATGTGATTGTGGCATACCCTGACCCTTTCTATTAACTTTTTGCTAAACACATAATTTGTCATATACTGTTTGTCTCTGGCAAGAATTGCATAGGTCCTAGGATTCTGCAGGCTAAACATCAATACTGTAGCTAGGCAACACGCATACTGTCTGATTTGTGGATTTGCAAAATATCCTTTATGCGCATATACCGTATTAATCCTATTAAATGCCCCTGGGGGACGTTGCATTTGACTAAAGGGGGAGGGGGGTGCGTTATTTAGAGAATAAAGTGAAGCTTATCAGCCACTGCCAAAATACCTCTTATTAACAGTATTAGTACAAGGGTATAATTTCAGATGAAACATCCCTTGTATGTTTGCCTTTCGAACTCTTAAAAGAAAGAATTTGCTCCTGTAGGAGTGAATTCTGTTTTTAAGGGGTAGTCCACATGTCAAAGAGCTACCTCCTCATGAGAAAGACACAGGAACTATGCAAGGTAATATGACATTATTTTCGGAAAAGAGGCAGGTGGGGTGGGGGGTTAGAGTAGCGGCATTTATTATGATTAATACGGTATACAAATACATATATAAAGATACCCGGGAAAAAGTCACAAATCACAGCCAGACAAAGACAACAAAAGAAGAAGACGAAGGGAGAAACGCGAAGAAATAGAACCGAAGAATAAAACGGAACACATTATCCTTATTGTCTTCATGAACAATGCTTCATGACAAAAATGACTGTCAAGAATTCACTGCACAATATATAGATAGCATTTCAATTTATGTTGTAGGTCGGAAACCCTATCATAAATCACTTAGATAACCACGATGAGACAATATGCATTGAATCAAAGTAGACATTTTAGATTACTTTTCTTTGAGTTCATTTGCTGCCTGTCTATGGGTTTCCGCCTTCGTCGCCTCAATCTCACCTACGCACTAGGACAGAAGTCCAGACGATTTCAGAGAAATCAATGAGAATTGTTGATTTTCTTTTTTTTTTTTTTTTTTTTTTTTTTTTTTCTTTCTTTTTTTTTTTTTGGGGGGGGGGGATATTTTTTTTTTTTTTTGGGGGGGGGGGGGATATTTTTTTTGTCATAGTTTTACATCTAAGTATTGGGTAGCAGTATATCTAAAATATTTCAGAATTGTCTGCGCTTATGTAATTCACGAATTCGAACTTATGATTTTTGGTCTTTTGACCATTTTAAGTTTGCAATGATTATATCAGATCATCTAGCAAGGGGCGTTACCATTGTTATGAAAAGACAGGTGTCAGGATAAAATGATATTCGTTGCTTAATTATACTAAAGCACCACACAAACAAACAAAACAAACGAACAAAATAAAAATAGAATGAAATTACTATTGTATATCATAAAGTAAAATACGTACCACATGATTGGTGCTAAAAAGTTAAGCTAGAGCTGTATAAACTTATGCATGACAGAAGTGAAGACCATAAGTGCATACCCGACATAGAAATGTCAGTGCTACATATTCGTAAATAGAGGATCTTACATGAGTGCTCATGTATTATTGAATTTATTAAACGAGTTGGGGAAAAAGATAAGATGCGAAGCTTTGCCGAGCATCTTATCGGTTTTCCCCAACGAGTTTAATAAATTTAATAATACAGGAGCACGAATGCAAGATTCTATTTATCATATGACACTAAAAGCGCATTTTATTAGCAACATTTGCACTAAAACGTCGTGATTTCGCCATTAGAAAACGCGACGTTTTATAGACGTCAACGTTTAACGTTACGACGTAATTTGCATATTTAATCCACTTGTGGATTATCCTTTTTAAATGCATGGCTTTATTACACTCTCAGATGCGACGTCATATGATAAAAATATTTGCTGTTAACAGACTGAGACGTTGCGCTGGTTGGTTTTATGTTCACGATGTTCAGCCTTTTAACGACGCATGTTCTCGCACAAGTTCAGATATTGGATACTAACTTGTACCTGCAACAGACGCCAAATTCATGGAAAGAATCTCTTTGATACAATAACATCTTGATAATTAATCAAAATAATTTTAATTAAAAAATGGCTTGGCCATGAATAGTATCTGACATATTCTATAGTGCCCTTCTGAAACATCAGAATTGTAATTGTATAAAGGTATGTTATATCAGACTTGTCCCGTGGCTTCCTTTGTCTTTATATAAAGGAGCATAGTATTGTTTTATTTTATTTCCACATTTGTATTTCCGGCGTATCCTTATGATTGCTGTAAAAACATCCGATTTCATATGAAAATACTTGCTATAATCGTCATGTGAATAGTCGCTTTAATACATGTACGGATAGGGACGATTCAGATCGATCGGCGAATCCTTAGGTCTTTATTGTTCTCATGAACAGTCTGTGGACATTTGGGAATCTTAATAATGAAACAGGAATATTCGCGCACATACTGATTCTAGCATTTCGTTTTCAATTATGCATACGGCTTAAAAGCCCTATAACGCCACGTTATCACTTCATTTTACTGTTCTGCTATGAGATGGAACGTCATACACTTTGCAAAATCCTTTCAACAACACTGTATCTGTTGAGGAAAAGGAGTAAGTGCGTTGAGAAAACGTTGTAAATGCGTGTCATATTCCGCAGTATTTAAGATTTAACCTGAAAACAGTTGACAGAATTGTTTTAAGTAAACCCAACAAAACCACATTTGAGCCGCGACACGATAAAACCAGCAAAGAGGCATGTGCACTCAACGAAGACTCAGATCTGCCTTGGCAGTCGCCCAGTTCGATCAGAGTCTTCGCTGTGCGCTTAAACGGTAGCTAAGGATCTTGGAGCTTCATGCGGACAGCGAAGACTTTGATCAGACCGAGCCAAAGCTCGGGCAGATCTGAATCTTCGCTGTCCGCACATGCCACTTTGCCGATAAGTAATAAATTGGACATCGTACAGTATCCGGAAATTGAGAAATGGTGAAATCGCTGCTCGGTGGCTTTCCATATATTTAAAGAACAGATTCTATTAAACCCAGTTTGCTGTTTTCACTGTTTACCTTGCTGTGTTATTTATGATTTCATTTTACTAAACGATACTCCACTTTATAGCGTTTTGTTTTATGGAAAACCGTCAGTTATTTATTAAACAAAAAGCAATTAAATAGAGAAGAGATAATTAAGACAACTTAGCAATTATAATTACTGTCTGTCTTAACATATTAACATTGAAATCTCCTGAGACATATAGTTCCTAGTATTTATCCCACCTTTTAAAGACAAAGAGTAGATTCATAGGCGTAAAATTTATCAACATCTTGAGGTGCATATAAGGTTTCATCACACCACCAAGTGGGTTGGAAATGGTTTGAAATCAGACTGAAAATGTTCTACTATACTAGTGAAAGTTAAAATTTTACCTTTAAATTAGGAAAATAAAGGAAAAATACGAGGTGGACAGGACCTCCATAAGGACTCACAAACTAGAGATAAAGACAAAAAACTATCGTCAAACATTGGTTTAAACATATTTTATTTACAAAATTTCATATAACACACAAACGTTTGTCATAAGCAAAAATGATTAGAAGGAAAGCACAAGTACTTATAAAGTTCCTCTCTTTAACTCTATATAGCATGTATACCACATGACGTATATTTTCAAGCTAAATTAATAAAAAAATTCGTGCAGTAGATATGTAATATCAATGTCGAAAGGCAATGATATAAAAGGTACTGAATAAAGAAAATAGAAACACTATCCAAAACAAAATAAAAACCGGTAGAAAAAAAAGATGAAGAAAAAAAACGAGAGAGGAAAAAGCAACATTGTTTTAAATACAGAACTTTGAGATAAGCGCTTTAGGGAAAGCAGGGTGAGTGAGGTGGAGGCTGGGGCGCGGAATCTTCAGGAACAGTCACACTCAGCTACAGACAGTCGTTACTGACAATATAAACCGCATACTGTTTGCACAGAAACGTTTTGAATCCATTAGAAATTTGTGCACCGTAGCAAAAATGACTGTATTAGTTTCAAATGGGAGAGAAACATCACCATACAGGAGGAGAGGGAGTGAAGGAGTCTGATACTGCGACACCGAATTTAAGAGTTCAGTTCTTTGCGCTTGGTAGTATCTACAGTGAAAAAAAAAGTGTTGAGCGTTCTCTGCACTGCCACATTGGCACATTGAGGAATCGGAAATATTCTTAAAGAAGATGTCTAATTTAAGTAAACGGCAGTTGGTCCGTAACCTAATATGTAAAAAAAACATTAACTATAATGTCACAGAATAAGGCCTTAAAGTGTGTACTTTTCAAGAAACGTCTACAATGTTGGCCTTGTGTATCATGAATTCAGTCAGCTTGACATTTTACAATTCATTAAAATGTAAACTAAAATTATCAGACTGTTCTTGCTCACCAGAGCAATGATTGTACACTGCATGACTGCATCAGTTAAAAGCCAGTACTATTCTACTTGTAATTCAAATATGTGCATAATATGTCGACTGTAATATGTAGCATTACTGTAGCAGTAAAAATTGCAAGGTCGTTGATAAGTTTCTGTTTTGTTTTCATGCACACGACGACACACGAATCGCATAGCAAAATATTATCGCGCATTTCGTGGGGTTCGAAAAACTCGAACCAGACACAAAAGCCCCGAACCAGTTTACCGGTACCAACCTTATAAAAATATCATGTAAATTAAATTAAAAGTCTTAGCTTATTTAATATCGTTTTATATCACATTGCTGAATAAAGTTCTCGATCAGAAAAAAAAAAAAACATTCTGCGATGATGATGTTACTTTGACTAAATGTATTTATAGCTTTGAAAAACAGTTCCCGAGAATTTTTCTACTTACTTTTTACACATCTCAGTGATACGTTTCACGTGCATATAAGTAGCACGTGCTACGCAAGCCTGTTTGGAATGGTAACGAGTATGGTGGCACAGTCGCAGCAGATTACGGCTTAGCTGTGTCTCGATTTTTTAATGTATGCTGGTGTTGTATACACATCAGTGCAAATAGGAAATTAATATGGATAGACGAGTCCCAGACATGCTAATTTTCTTCATAATTGCTTTAATTAAACGTTAAAGAATTTATGTTAAGGTGACATAAAACATTGTGGGCTGGACAGCTTTTTGAAATACCAAGTTAGTTTTTTTTAAATTGTAACTTAAATTTTTCAACACCCACTACAAATTGTGATGAACCCTTAACAACTGATCAACTGATTTTATCGGACACTTGCATTCTTGCTAGCGATCTATGTAGAGTCATATTATTATGTTTATTCGGCTTTAGCCGTACTAACCTTACTATTGACCTACATTTTAAGTATTTCATTGGCCTATATAAATACACCCGGGGTTTTATGTAAGCACTTAACTTTCGCTTTCTCTTTCTACTTTCATTGTCATTTGACTGTTGGCGTATAAACCGTGTCGTGATGAATCTAGATACTTCGGGCCATATCGCTCTCTACCAATGATCATTTCACCTGATAAGTCGCTCATGTAAAATGTAAAACCAACAAAATAACTTAACACAGAAATCGAAGACGTATTAAGTAATTGTTGCTGGCTTAGTTGTTCATGCGTTAGAACTGCGACACTTTTAAGTTTATATGTGGGGCGGTCAGCCAACCAATCCTCATTGTTAAGTGCAACACAGAGAGACTTCAATCAAAATTCAACAAGATTTCCGAAATCGAAACCCCAACAACACCAACAAATATGCATATGAACATGCGCATCCGTACAATCTGATTAGCACATTCGATATCTTACATGTACCTGACTGATACATATTACAATACACGCTTCTTTTAACCAAAACTAATTATCTTTTCTTTTCTTTTTTAAGATATTTCTTGTTTTTCTTTGTTTGTGCGTTTTTTTGTTGTTGTTGTTTTCTTGTTGTTGTTGTTGTTGTTTTTTCCCCTTTCCAATTTTGTTTTAGTGACAGGCTGTGGATATCGATTGCGTCGGATCCTGATCGTTGTCTTTGCATCTACTTTTCTGAGGCAAACAGACAAACCCTTTACGATCATGATAGCCACTGTTCATTTTATATTTTCTCAAATTTGATAGCCTTGTAAATATAAAGCTATATATTAGTTGATTGGGGCCGGATGTTTGTCTGTTTCTTGGCCCACCGGGTTCAACTGGTGGTCTTCTTTTGCTCCAGTGCTCCAGTGGTGTTGCTGACGCCCGAGGGATCCCCTGGTGTCTCAACACGTTTTGGCTGTCGAGTCCTCATCCTTGCTTCATCACGGTCTTTTCTTGATTATAATTGTTGACCGTGATGACCCTCTGATGAGTTAGGGGACCTCCATACGAACCGAACTACCAACTAATTGCGTGCACCGCGGCGGAGGGTGAGGGTTAAGGTTTGGGCCCAGTAAAACCGGTTAAACCCCCACCCCCACCCCCCCCACCCCCAGTAGTTATTACTGACCGTCCCAAGGCGGTACTTTCGTTGCGGTTGCATTTGTTTTATGTTCGGTGCTGTTTAATTTATTGTGTTGTCATTTGAACCCTTCTATAATAAAAATAGAAAATAGGTAAAAATAATTGTTAAATGTTCTTCGTATAATTTGCTTAGTCTGTTGTAACCCTTCTGTTGGTCTAAATTATTTAGTTCAATAAAGATAGCTGAGTTGCCACCTATTTGGGAAAGAGCTGCTGACTCGGCTTATCACTTGCAATTTATTGTTTGTTGGGATGTCTTTGTCAATCTTTCCCTTTGATGTTGGGGATAGGGTTTGGGATCTGATTCAGTCAGTTACTGGAGTATAGTTACTCTTTAAATTTATGAAATTACTATTTGAGCCGCGACACGACAAAACCAACAAAGTTGACGTGCGCCCAGCAAAGACTCAGACCAGACCAGACTGGGCAGCCCAGACTGGCCAGAGTCTTCGCCGTCCGCATGGAAGTGGCTTAGATCCTTAGCTACCCTTTAACTGCACAGCGATGACTCTAATCAGGCGGGCCTATGCCCAGACTGATCTGATTCTTTGCTTACGTACATGCCACTTAGTTGGTCCTGACGTGTTGCGGCTCATTTAGTGATTTCATTGTATGTGATAAAATAAAATAACACATTTTGCAGCATTAAAAGCGTATTAACGTAGCTGACATTAAAGGATGTAAGAACTTTATTTGAATCCGGATAGCATAATCACATGTCATAATATGTCATGAAGAAGTAAAGAAATTATGGGTTGCCCTTTATAGCAGGACAAAATCATGTATGTCAATGTTGTATTTGTAAAATGAAATTTGTCAATGCAACCATTTTTTTTTTTCAACACGACAAAGTCTTAAAGGCAGGAGTGGACTATATAAGGAGGGTTAATTTCAAAATATCATTCTTGGACGGACACACGGCGCCAAGTGTGTGCAACTATGGTTACGTACCGTTGACCCACTTGGGTAACGTCGATAAGTGAATTGAACTGAACTGAACTGAAAATATCATTCTGTCTCTTGATCACATAGTGTTAACACCTCCAATCATCAGCCAATGAAATTGTTTTTCCTGGTAATTCCTGGCCACTGATTGGATTTTCACACCTTTACCTGTACTGGTAAGATATGCTATTGCTGGGAACATAACCCCCCGGCAGAAAAATCCTGCCTTTAAGACAATTGTCACGCAGAGATTATATGAAATTAAGGCACTGCCTTTATGTGAACATACTCTTTATTGTGATCAGTTATTTATTTTTAGAAAATTAAAGTTATAGGCTATATTACGACTAGTTTACTTAATCAGTCCTTAAAGATAACTTTTCATTAAAGAAAATCTAAAACGGGTTTCACACTCTATTCCTACTGCAGTCAAACTTTGGGCCATTGTTTCGAGTTTATATTTTACGAAGCGGGGAACGGTACTGGATTTTACCTGGCGACAAGTTCCTACGGCTCTGATCAGACGTTCCGGTCCTTCTAACAAACGACATAATCTCAATATAAAAGTTTTACAATTTCATGTTGTTTTTGCGTAAATATTGAACAAAAGCGTAACTTGTACTATTGCCCAACGATAATGTGTTATTGACAAATATTGGTGTAAACAAAGCACGTACCACTGAAAGGGGTAACAGGTATTTACCTGTACAAATTTAGTCGTATTTAAATATTATAATTGTCATAATGCTGCCGGAAATACCACGAGTCAAAATAGCTCAGTGGTTGGAATTATCAAATGTTAACTTGGTTTGTTTACGGTCGTAGGTTCGAATCACAAATGCATGACTTTTTTTTTTTGTTTTATATTTTTGCTTTTTTAATAAACAGGTCATGAAGCTCGAGTTTCTCGGGACCCACAAATGAGCATCAAAATTGTTTTTTAAAAAATGCATGCTGTGATTTTACCTTCATCGTCATAATGGCAATATTATAGGGTTATTCACACAATGAAAGAAAAAATATCTTCATTATTTGAATGAATAAAGAAAATTATTCTACAAGCTTTTGAGGATATCATTTTTCCTAGGTGCTAAATAGCTACCCACTGGGTACACAACGTTGAAGCAGCAGCAGATCAACCTTGATTCAACGTCATGGCGTGGAGTGCCTGATGGGTAAGCTAATTCTTTCGCAATTAATGTTAAGATGTCAATTCAGCGCTCTCAAAATTCCATTCGGCTTACGCTGTCTAGCTGGAAAAAAGTTTCAATGTCTCGTAAAAATAAAGTAAATAAAAGATGAACAAGACGAAACAATAAGAGAGAAACAATACTAAAAACGAAGGAAGTAAGAGATGTTGACAAAAAAAATCGTTGAAGTTTGCGGGAGGGATTCGAACTCGCATACTAGAGTAGATTCTTTTGCTACTCTCGCCCTTAACCCACTCGGCCATGTACGCACTGTTTAGAACAATATTAAGAAAATAAATATGATAGGAGTTTCCAAACCGACGGATAATTGCCTGAGGCCCGTTCACTACCTATCCTTAAGTGATCGTGCAAGGCTATTGGCGCGGGAACCAAATTATCTTTGGGTGACAGTATGTGGAAATATTCTATATATTTGTTACGTCAACTGATAGAAAGATAAGCAAATTAGCCCCTTAAAATTTGACAGTCATTCCTTATTGTGGCTATGCTTGAAACCCGGATGTTACATGGTTGTCTGCCATCTTGTTTTGGACCACAGATTTTTTTTCGCCTGAGTGTGTACGGTAGTCTCGCAATAGTATTCTAACTTCCGGCCTCGAAAACATGGGAGCCTCCATCGAACAACAATTTGTGACCAAACTTTTTCAATGGCAAGTAGGTAGTACCAAAGCTCGTGAATTTGCAACTAATGGTTAATGTAAAGCGTAACTAAGAAGACAACTGGGTTACTTTTATTACAGAATTTGTGTTCTACAGTTATTTGAACTGCCATAGAATTGTTAACATTGGGACAGACAGGTCTGAGCAAATTGTGCAAATACAGATCTGGGGCCGTATTTATAAAACCACTTAAGTCATTGCTATGCTGTTGCTAAGGCTAAATATCTATAAAGGAGATTCCCTACAACTATGAAATTTGGTCTGGAGGAACAGTCTTTGTAAGACTGTTCCTCCAGAGCAAATTTCATAGTTGTAGGGAATCTCCTTAATAGGAATATGAATACGGCCCCAGATCTGGGTTTACACTGGCTTGCCACTGTTGAATCAGGCCGATAAGGGTCTACAATGTTCGCCATTCCACCATTGGACGCATTACTGCACTGTAAAACCATCCTGTACGGTTTTAGGGCAATTAAGTGTCTCAATAGTTTTAGTTTAAACGGCACAACTTCATGTGTCACATCTTTGATTTATTACAGAATCCGTTTTTGACAGAAACTTGAACGCTGCTACAAGTGTCATACGAGGAAAGGTGTTTGGAAAAAGACTAGTAAAACGTGTGGAAACAGACTGATTAAGACCAGCCTAAATCTTGCGTCAATGTTACCAGAGTCGGCGTTTTTCTTTTAACGCTTATTAAATATAACCATAATAAGGATGCCCCGTTGTTGCCTAGATAATCGAATATCAAGACTATTTAGGCATAAGCATAAGGCATGCTATCCTATGCTATCTTGAAATGTTGCAACATATACTAAGAGAAGTTTCGAGTTTCTTCATTTAATATTTTAAATGGAATATATCAGATTCAAACTGGTGTGAAACGTTTTCCCTTGCCAGTTTTGAATATTACAAAATACGCGAAGTCGTTTTATGAGCAGCGACAGGACAAAACCAACAAAGTGGTTGTGCACCCAGCGCAGACTCAGATCAGCCTTGGCATCCGCATGGAGGTAGCTTGGGCTCTTAGCTACCTTTTAAACACTAAGCGAATACTCTGATCAGTCTGAGCGGATACCCAGGCTGATTTGAGTCTACGCTCGGCGCACAACCACTTTGTTGGTTTTCTCGTGTCGCGGCTCATACATTTTTAGGTAAGAGCATCTGGTTTCTTCATTAAATGATCAAAATTACAAATGTCAGACTCAAAGAAAAGAACATCGAGAGTTATATTACCTACTTGAATCAAATTGCCATTAAATGTCATTTTTCATTTTTTTTCAAATCATGCGTCATAAGAGCCGTTTTTTGCACCATAGAGTCAATACCGTATTTTAGTCGGTTTTATGACATTTGTTTTGTTTCTCAGTTCTAGATCAGTCTGAATTGGGTGTGGGGGTGGGGGCGGTTGGAGATATATTTAAGGAACAGAACAAAAAATAAACAAGCTCATAGCTGAATTCCAGAAACTGATGTTTATATTTATGTCGTTGTAGAGATGTAGAGATTGACAAAACTGATGTTTATATTTATGTCGTTGTAGAGATTGACAAAACTGATGTTTATATTTATGTCGTTGTAGTGATTGACAAAACCGATGTTTATATTTATGTCGTTGTCGAGATTGGAAAAACTGATGTTTATAATTATGTCGTTGTAGAGATTGACAAAACTGATGTTTATACTTATGTCGTTGTAGTGATTGACAAAACTGATGTTTATATTTATGTCGTTGTAGAGATTGACAAAACTGATGTTTATATTTATGTCGTTGTAGTGATTGACAAAACTGATGTTTATATTTATGTCGTTTTAGAGATTGACAAAACTGATGTTTATATTTATGTCGTTGTAGAGATTGACAAAACTGATGTTTATATTTATGTCGTTGTAGTGATTGACAACACCATTTTATTGCTGATATAATGATGCATTTAAAAATGTCAGCTGAGCACTACAGGTGCCCTGTAGCTATGCTTCGCAAATTTTCGTGTCATTTGCACAGAAAGGAAATTCCTTATGAAAGATCCCAATACATTTTTAAAAGATTGGCATCGCTTGAAAAGAGGTCTTAAGCCATACACGCATTTGATCAATGATGTTTTGATTACAAATATTCTCGCAGCATTTTAAGCACTACCTTGCTCCCCTTAATTTAGCAGACGACTGAGGTGTTTCCTCTAACAGAGCTCTGGATAAGATGCGTATTTGATGATAATTGAGGGATATTTTTTCTAATTCTCATTGAAACCATATGTTGTGACCCCCTATCTGAACCGTCTCATCGAGACGGTTCAGATGAGGGGTCATAATATATGTTTTTTAAGCAGAAATAACAAACATTGTCCTTAATTATCTTCAAATACCCCTCTTTTCTAGAGCTCTGCAGTCTAAAACGACCATACGAAACATCTATTAAGAAAATGAAGGAGAGTGCAACTCGTCTTAGTCAATTGCAAAATGACCATGAGGGTGTAAGCTTACTGAATGGTGTTTTAATGTGTACGAGAAAATTTTCAAGAACGAAACTCTGCTGTACTTTTCTTGGAAACTCAGTAAGTACGAGACTGCTATCTGCGTTTGTTTTAGTACTCCATTGCCTCCAAAAATCTGTAGCTTCCTGGTACTGATCTATGTTTACTGCAGCTGTATTAAACGCATTGTGGTGGCCGTAAAATGTGTCCGCGTATAACAACATAATGCACACAATATCGTGCCTCGCCTTTTGGATCACTGAGTGCATGTTGAGACTTTGTAAAGAGAGTTGTGCTTAAGCAGGTGCAAGACTGTGAAGCTAGTGTTGCAAATTTTGTATTTTATTTTGAACAAACTCTGTCAAACCGAGTATGCTATTTTCTTGTCTTTGGTGTCTCACTCCCAAAGGATCTCCCTTTTCTGGTCGTATTTGTCAGTCAAGCTGTCAAAATCATTGATGCTTTTGAGAATATCAGAAATCCTTAAAACTGAGCAAAACGAATGCAACAAGTGGGCACAAATTTTCAAATCAACATGGGATCAACGTCGATGAAACGTCATAGCATTGACGCAATGTCGATTCAATGTTGATTCAACGTTGTGTGTCTGCTGACGTCGATTGAGTCCACCGCAACGCTAAATATGACTGCACTGGTATTTGGGGAAAAATGTCGAGTAGTTGTCGACAGTAGTTTCCCATTTAAATGAATTAACTTGAGTGCCTGTTTTCAATAAAAGTAATTTACCTTCCCGTTGTCAAGGGCATTTCCAATCTCCACTGCTGTATTGAAGTGGGCCGTAATAGAGCTTCTTTGTAATTTGAGTATCTCACTTTATAAAATTGTTTTATATAATTTAATTTCCTTTGCTGTGACCTTCATGATACGAGATACCAGTGTATTGTCTTCAGACTTATATACTTAGCAGAAAATGAAACTAAATGTTTTGATTCTTCCTTACGTTCTTGAGTTTTGAGGACGGTCGCACATGGTGTATGCCAAAGAATGGACTGCGAATATATACATCACAGGCACCCACATCAAATTTGAGCCGCGACACGACAAAACCAACAATGTTGTTGTGCGCCCAGCGCAGACTCAGATCAGCCTGGGCATTCACCCAGTCTGATCAGACTCTTTGCTAAACGCTTAAAGGGTAGCTAAGGGTCTAAGCTACCTGCATGCGGACAGCGAAGACTCTGATCAGACTGGGCGAATGTCCAGGCTGATCTGAGTCTGCGCTGGGCGCACAACCACATTGTTGATTTTGTCGTGTCGCGGCTCATTTTTGTATGGATCGCATGTAGTGCTAGTGTACACTGGTAACATTCAGGACAATTAGTTTGTAGACACCCTTGAATGACAGCTAAAGTAAATCCCCACAGTCACTTTCATTTTTCGCGTTATGGTATTATTTTACTCTTCTCTGAAACAAATAGGAATAAAATAATTTTGTGTTCTGGCGTTAGCGTCGCTCAGTAAGCTAGCCATTTGATTGTGGTCTCTAGATTTCAATCTCAGAAATCTGTGTTCCTGACAGCATTGATACTGAACACGCTTACCACAGACACTTGACTCGCACTACGTTTATTTAATGGTACGCCAGAATCAGACGTCAACTTCACGTTTATGATACATGCATATATATTATACAGTTTGTATAAATTTTGAAGAGTTTCTCTTCAATTTGAATATCATATATGAGCCGCGACACTAGAAAACCAACAATGTGGTTGTGCGCCCAGCGAAGACACAGATCAGCCTTGGCATCCGCCCAGTCTGATCAGAGTCTTCGCTGTCCGCTTGGAGGTAGCTTAGACCCTTAGCTACCCTTTAAGCGCTTAGCGAAGAGTCTGGCCAGGCTGGGTGGGTACCCAGGCTGATCAGAGTCTGCGATGGACGCACAACCACTTTATTGGTTTTCTCATGTCGCGGCTCAATTATGTCTTTTTATGTGTGTCACCGAAACTGGACATTTTGTTCATCCGTTTACTTTTGACCCCTAGTTATTGGCATAGCCGATTTTCAAAGTTCCCTAAAATGTCGAAATAAACGCTTTATCAATTCAAACTCGCAAAAAATATTGTAAATCTGAGTTTGGCGAAGACATGGTACGTTGCTAGCCATCAAGTTTATTTATTTATGTATTTATTTATTCATTCATTCATTCATTCATTTCTGAGTATATGCTACAAAGCAGTAACACGATATTCGTAGAACTTATAAGTAAACCGAAATAAGGAGAATTACATTTTGAAACTAGTCATATTAAATGAAGCTAACGGTAAACAAAATTTCAGGTTCGGGTATTTAGATATAGGAAACTGACTGCAATGCAGGCCGGCACCAGAGTAACCCCGTTTAATTTAGAAATTTGGAGGATACGTTTCGAACGGATAATATGATTCTTTGACAAGTCATGAGTGATAGCCGAAGGGAAACTTTGAAGTGTCCGTACCGTAATATTTTCATTTTTATACGCGCGCGTAGTGTAGACCAAGCTTTTATTAAAGGCCGACCCATGTCCATAACCGGTTTTGAAGATGCCTAACTATTTCTTTCACCATTTATTAATGTGTGTATGTCAAGTTCAGTTTAATAAGTTTTGAATTCGATCTGTTCAAGCAGAAATTCGATTGCATGTCGGTTAAGAGGCTCACGTTGCTTAATCCTTGGTTTGTTATTGTATTTAAACCAATAAACCGACCAACCTTTTTGCCATATGAGCCGCGATACGACAAAGCCAACAAAAGTGGCATGTGCCCGAGCGAAGACTCAGATCAGCCTGGATATCCGCCCTGCCTGATCAAAGGCTTCGATGGCCTCGTGGAGCTAGCTTAGACCTTAAGATACCCTTAAGCGCAAAGCAAAGTCTCTGATCAGACTGGGTGCATGGCCAGGCTGACCTGAGTCTTCGCTGGGGACAAATGCCACTTTGTTGGTATTGCCTAGACTGTCTCCAGTCGTTATGTTTTATATGTTACAAGCCAAGAAGAGAAATAACTTCGTCAGGAATAAATTTTACACAATATTATTGTAGAGTTATCTGAGAAAAATGGTTGGCCATCAGAATAAAAAGAGCCACATTCAGACTTGTACCATTTGAACACATATAACCATTGAGCCTGGGAGCCGGGCTAGGTATTGTCATGTTGCGGTTCAAATTTAATGCTGATGACGACGAAAAATTGGAGTAGAGGTATGTTACATTTAATCTTTTGTACAGGTTTGTCAAATTAAAATGTTCCACGACATAGTAATTGAATTAGACTAACAGCTGCATATTACCTATTGGATGTTATTAACTTAACCCTTAAAGCGCAAAAAAATAAAATTGTTGAAATGGCAAACAGTGTAGATCCAGATGATGAGGCTCATAATGAGCCACCTCATCTGAATCTACACTGTTTGCCACCTCATCTGAATATGATATCGCTTGGACGAGACATTTTTTGAAATTCTGCAGACGTAAATTTTGTCGTCTGCTTTTTGGCGCATTAAGGGTTAAGCTGGCCTCAGCAGAAGCAACATACACAGATTATTGACGACAACAATCCTCTAAACTAAACGTGTTGACAAAGATTTATCTTAAATGATTCAAATTTAACAGTTGGTATTATTGAGCTAAACGTCAGGAGAGGAAAACTGAAACTATTGGTACAAAGTCAGATCAAGCTTCACGACAAAGTCCCTGAATTTAAAACACGTTTTTATATGCATCTTAATCTAAATCTGTTCAGAGTATCTCGAGCAAACCGGAAGTGTCACTGCCCTAAACTAAGCCTCAAGTTATAAAACAGCTTGGAGGAACCAAATATTGTGACAAATTTTCTAAACGTCGCAATATACTTTCAATCTGTAATCATGTACTTTCAATCTGTAATGCGTTACATACACCATTAGTTTTTCTACGGGGAGACGTTTAATATACTGAATACCAATACCATTATTTGCAAACTTATATTCAACAAGTTTCACATGTAAACCATTCTTATCTGGCAGTTTTGGAATTGTAACTCATTGTTACTGCAACATTGCATTGGCTGTAATCAAAGCACAATACTCCAAAATCTTTGACAACATCAAAGTAATGATCAAAAACAGCAACTGCCCTTAAACCATCAAATGGGCAAATCAATAAGATGACACACAAGGCAAAAACAACAAGACATGCGGGACAATAGGGCAGCTCTTTTCCAGCAGCTTGCCACGAGGCTATTCTGTAGAATATCATTTATCGTATGACGTCGCATCTGAGAGTGTAATAAAGCCATGCATTAAAAACGATAATCCACTAGTGGACTAAATATGCAAATTACGTCGTAACGTCATGCGTTGACGTCCATGCAAACATCGCATTTTTAGTGGCGAAATCGTGATGTTTTAGTGCAAAATTTGCTTATAAAATGCGACTTTAGTATCATATGATAAATAGAATCTTGCATTTGTGCTCATGTATTACTGAATCTATTAAACTCGTTGGGGAAAACGATAAGATGCGAGGTATAGGCATAGCCTCGCATCTTATCCTTTTCCCCAACTCGTTTAATAAATTCAATAATACACGAGCACTCATGTAAGATTCTCTATATATGCAGCCGACAAACAATAACACTAAAAGTAACCATAACAGAAGTACCCTCTTTGAAGAGCCAGCCAGTATAAATCATGTTGTGTCTTTATATCACAATGGGCATGATATTTGGAAGATTTCAGTCCATGTGTGTAGCTTTAACTATTTTACATGTCAGTGCTACACGCATATTGTAAATACAAACATCAAACTCTATACCAGATATGCCAATTATGGTTAAAAAGAGATTTCTTAAAGATTGCATAGAAGCTGCATTATGATCGTTTGGGACACATTGGGAACATTTTCCAAAATATCTCAAAATTAACATATATCCATAAGTCAATACAGCATGTCAAGAAAATTTCCACGCCATTTATATCTGCGACATTTGCTTTTTCATAGATCCGACAATGATTGATATTGCATGTCGAACACGCAGCCATTTAATTTCCGTTCTCTTTGTTTCATTTCAAGTAAATTTCCGTGAGTATGACCGAGGTTTTCACTGAAAGTGTTGTGGTTCTTGTTGGGCATTGAGCAAGGCTAAAAATTTGTCACCTTATATTTTTAAACTGTTACATTGCTCATACGGCAAAAGGAAATAATATTTACCGTTGATGGAAGAATTACTTTTCTATTTTGTTATAATAATACCCCGATATTTCATTAGATAGTTGTGATAAGGTAGCACTTACCAATGTACCAAAATCTCAAATCCAAATCCGAAACATGGATCCCAAAATCCCAAAACAATGGTGTAATCAGGTCCTGCCTACTATAATGCAACTACCATCAGCCCCGGATCCAGGGGGTGGGCTTTGGGGCTTGAGCCCCGCCACCTTGGCCTAGTTAGATTAACATATGTGTTGTGACATCTCATTAGAATCGCCTCGCCAGGCGATTCTAATGAGATGTCACAACATATATTTCAAGGAAAAAAATTCTCATTAAATTGATCCCTAATTATGTCATAATATATTTTCAAGCCCCACTGCCCCCCCCCCATCCCCCCCCCACACACACAGATACATCTCGGAACCTCCGAGCCCCACCGCCGGGCCGGATAGCGCAATCGGTAGGGTACCTGACTCGTAAGTCAGAGGTCCTGGGTTCGAATCCCGGTCTGGCCACATACTTTCGTTTCTCCTTCCGCTGATTCAAGAAGGGTAGTTGTCAGTTACTGGCGAAAGTATGTGCACTTACGAGGGGTGATCATTAAATAATGGAAACTAGCATTTATTTCATTAGCTATGTATAAAAACAGTACTCCATATATATAAAACCTAAGAAGCAAGCATATGACATTTAATTAAATTCTAAAGTACTTTTTAGAACTATTGTTGCCATGGCAACGATGCCTTAAACTTCAAAGGGTTTAGTCTCTAAATTTTTGCATATTTTCATGTATATTTACTGCTGATAAGTAACATGGAATGGATAAATGTTTGTGATTGAGTAATGGCTTGATGCAAGTCTCAGATACTTAGAGAAATATATAAGTATTCATACTTTGCACTCAAAGATGGCAGAAATACAGACCCTGAAAGACTTTTGATTGAGCAAAATTTGACGTTTTTAGCCGATTTTAAGCCATAGGGACCAGAATTGTGACGTCATCGCATTTTAATAATCAATGTCCTGGGATAATTGTATAGCAGAAAGAACCAAAATTATCCTATACTTGATAACTGATCAGTTAACTTTAGCATAATACTGGAATTTACGGAATAAAATGTCGAATTCCCTAAAAATCAATTATTTTAACCCCTGCTTTAGCTTTAATTCATGCCAGATTTCAGAACATTTTCATTTACAATTATTATATGTGGGTATCTAAAGCCAAAACCTAAATTTAACGGAAGGTGTTCCTAAATTTTCAATATCTCTTTACATAGTGTACATAATGAGCATAATAAAAACACCTCCTTACCAAAATGACGTCGAAAAAATTCACAAGTGGTACCCGGCATGAACGTGACGTCATGTGTTGCTATGGTAACACGTTAAAATTTTGATCTCAAACATGGATTCGAAAGCTTAAAAGACACTCTTTGGTGTTACATGAAGGATACCTAGTTCTGTATAAAATCAACTAATCTACAAAGGTGTTTCCATTACTTAATGATCACCCCACGTAGTACTGGTTAACCGCTTAGGAGGTCTAAGCCTGCCCAGGAATAGTGTGGTTAGGTTAACTGACCGTCCCGACATGACCTTAGTTGTTTACCGTGGACGTTAAGCATCAAATCAACCAACCAACCAACCGAGCCCCACCAGTTATTCAGAGCCCCACCAGTACGTGATGGTCTGGATCCGGGCCTGTACCATGTCTATGTATCTTAGGGACCAGCCAGTGAAAATGAAGTCAGGAAACTGAAAGCCCTAGGACATCAAATCGGAAATAAGTTTAGAAACAGCAACATATTGCTCACTGTGTATCCAACAGTCTTTGTCAGATAAGATTGACAGTGTTTACACAAGCCCCTTTGACAACAACAAATTAAGTTAAACCGCTTGTTGTTCTTCTTCATACACTGTAAGCATAATATGTTTAATCGAGTTATTTATGTCACACCGAATTCTCTACCAGCAAACGTTTCCTTACAAGAGCTTTTAGTAGCTCCTGTGTAACTGTAAACTTTGGGTAGCCCAGAATTTGTGGCTAGTTACTATGTACACTGATTATGATAGTAATAATATTTAAAAAAAATGAAAGCAACGTAAATAGGTCCAATGTAAAACGAAAACGGCAGAGATCCTTACCCAATAATGGCTCCTTGAGACATTTGTCCCCTAATACAGGTTCATTTGCACTGTATTTTGGTTCCAGGGACCCGGAATAGGTGGCTGCTAAAGGCAATAGACCACTTAATAGAGGTGACCATATAAGCAGGTTTGACTGTATTTATATACAAAGACATGGAACTCTAATGAGAAATGTGATCAGGTGCTCGCTAGTAGTCCGCATCACCTGCCTTTAATCAAATGTTAGCGATGTCTGTGTATCTAATGAACAAGACAGTGAAAATAAAAAAGAGTAAGTAGGGGTTTATTTTACTGCTTAAACCTATATGTACTCAGTAAAATAACATCGGCAGGGCAAGTTGCCTTGGTGGGTACTTAAGACATATGTTTTTTCCTAAGAGCATATTGTTGGTGCTCATCATATAACTTCTCGACGCAAGTGAAACTTAAGGCCACCAAACACTTGTTTTTAAAGGCTTATTTGTCAACATACGTCGTGGAATTTGTCAAAAGCACGGGTGGGAAACTCCATAATCAGAGCCAATGGCTATGATAAGGAAAAGGTTATGGCGATTTTCCGGAGCACGTGCGACTATGATTATACCGGCCGAAATTCGGACTAAGAATAGGTAAGTTTCTCATTCGCGGTATAATTTCGTTTTTACGGCATGGAATCTCAAAAAAGGAGAATGTAGTTCAATGCTCATGTCTTTTAACTTCTTTTCTACGCTAAGGTAAGTTGTCATATGCGTACGATTTTGTCTGAATCATTTGTGTCGTGGGGTGACAGTAGGCTAATTTACAGATAGGCAGCTAACAACTGAGTCGAGGCTCTGATTATGTCGAGCGGCTCTGATTATATCGGCCGGCTCTGACGAAGGACGGCCTCTTTTGTAAGAACGTAAAACTGCACGTCATCCATCCATTTATTATCAATTTACATTATTTGCTTTAAATCCTTAATTTTCGAGAATGGGGAAGGATTAGACAATCACGCTTATTCGACCACAAAAAACTCTCATGATTATACTATTTCATGCGCCAGTAAGTATGTCAGTAAGTGTGGATCGGAGAAGACTGCTCCTGCCTTTCGAGAACTGCCCATCACTTTTTTCAACTTATGGGGTTTAATGACACTGAAGAAGTTAAATACAGAAAAGCGCGTCTGTCGAACTTTTGGTATTGTTACGTTTATATTCAACAGGAATATCAATGGCGAGGGTAGGTGCCCCAATCTTTAAATCAATTTTGGTCACCCCTAGGCACAAAACATTCAAAATCGTACACATATGACAACGGACAAAATGACGGACGGACGAAAAACCGGACGCCTGTGTCACACCTTGCTAAAACAGGTGCGACAATAAAGCATACCTAAAATACGCTGAAATATAATGTAGTACAAGATGTATGCTATGGACAACAACATCCATGAACTTGAACTCTGACGCATTTATTAAAAGTAAAAAGATGGGCAATGATCAGGAATTTATACAATCAAATCCCACATTCCGCTCTCAAAACCAATAGGGAAAGAAGCACATACAAAACCTCCCTTTCCTCGCCTTAATGATATTGGGAAATCAATCATCTGTCAAACACTGCCACTTATTTTGTCGGCCCTTAAAACCAAAATAAACATCAAACACACGTCCCTGTACGTGATGTATGCTACAGTTTTGTTTTACAACGCTCATACAGTAAATAGCACTACTACAAGACATTTAATTCTGTAGTAACCGACTCTTACAAAAGAGGCCGTCCTACGTCAGAGCCGGCCGATATAATCAGAGCCGCTCGACATAATCAGAGCCTCGGTTTATTTATTCTCAATTTCTCTTATTTGCTTTTAGTTCTTACTTTCTGCGAATGGAGAAGGGTCAGACAATCAGTGCAAGTTTTCGACCACCAAAATTCTCACGTTTATATCATTTCAACAGGAATTTCAACTCAGTTGTTAGCTGTGTATCTGTAAATTAGCCTACTGCCACCCCACGCACAAATGATTCAGAAAAAATCGTACGCATATGACAACTTACCTTAGCGTAGAAAAGAAGTTAAAAGACATGAGCATTGAACTACATTCTCCTTTTTTTGAGATTCCATGCCGTAAAAACGAAATTATACCGCGAATGAGAAACTTACCTATTCTTAGTCCGAATTTCGGCCGGTATAATCACAGCCGCACGTGCTCCGGAAAACCGCCATAACATTTCCTTATCATAGCCATTGGCTCTGATTATGGAGTTCCCACCCGTGAAAAGGGACTTTTGGCAAGAAAGTTAAATCGAATCCCTTCAGTCTGTATTTCTGTGAAGAAAAAAGAGATACAGCTGTGTGTAGCTAAACTTATACCACCCTTACCAGAAAATGCCAACTTTAGTACGAAATATATCGCAATGAGAAAGGTCTACACTGGTAAGGGTGGTATAAAATTGTTGGTCGCTTAGGCTCGTGGTTTATCTCCTCGTACGGGCGGACAAACCATGTCCTGTACAGGAGATAATCCATTCGCTAAAGCTCGTGGATTATCTCCTTGTACAGGCGGACAAACCATGGTATAACAATTACAAAATTTGAGTTGAACTGCAGATTTGTTTGGTTCATTCAAAACGTTCACTGATAACTGTACATGATAACATTAAAAGTATCAGAGTTTGTTAGTGCTGGGAATGTCAGAGGAAGGTACTGTCACTTGTGGGGTAACAGTATAAGAGTGTATTACAGAGGCAGTAGAATTACTGTTATTTGAGCCGCGACACGACAAAACCAACAATGTGGTTGTGCGCCCAGTGCAGACTCAAATCAGCCTGGGCATCCGCCCAGTTAGATCAGACTCTTCGCTAAGTGCTCAAAGGGTACCTAAGGGTCTAAGCTACCTCCATGCGGACAGCGAAGACTCTGGTCAGACTGGGCGGATGCCCAGGCTGATCTGAGTCAGCGCTGGGCGCACAACCACATTGTTGGTTTTGTCGTGTCGCGGCTCATTATTGTCTGTGTTTCTCGTATACTGTCCTGACCCTCTGTTTTAGGTCAGACGTTGTTTATATTAAGACAGAGACTATACTTGTAAATTCAAATCTCTAAAGAATCATTTGACAGCTTATTTCAAGGATATATGATTTCAATTATAGGACCACTGCATGCGAAATAATATATAAGCCGCGATATAAAAACTAGTGCCTTATAGCATCGGCGATCAGATGGATCTCAGATTAGTCAATTCATCAAAGCAGCTGACAAGTCTTCTTTTTTATCAGTAACAGGCTATGATTCATGAGGACTCTAAGTAGTCAAAAGCCCTCGTGGAGTCTTCCTTTTTTCCTTCTCCTTTTTGTATATTTATATTTGTTTATCTATTTATTCATTTTTTTTTTTTTCATTCTTTTTCTGTTCTGTCTCGTTCATAGCTGCACACAAGGGTGGGCCTGGATGCCGTGACAGCGACATAAATTTTATTTCCTTACTCAATTTCTTATCATTGCAACGCGTGTCGTGACGTTCATTAGAACCACTTCGGGGAGGCGGTTCCACTAGGGGCCATGGCTCATCTATCCCTGATAGACGGAAAGAATTGACTCACTCAGAACTCTCATCGGAGCCCGCCTGCAACTATTTTACGTGATTGCATTTTGTCCTATTGGCAATATCTTGCGAACACCTTCCAATATGCTCTAAAAACCTTTTTTTCATATTTATTGTATTACGTTTCTTTTTCATTGATATTGCTCAATTAAACATTATTTATTGTAGCTGACATACCAAATCACTCATTATATGCTATAACATTATTATACAGATATCAGATATATATAAGTCGTTTGACTTTCTTCTGGAACATTTTTGTATATTCTTCTGTACATGTCTTGTCATGTGTATTGTATTTATACAAATAAAATAATGCTTATACTAAAAGCGAAGATTGCATAGATTCTCAGGCTGATCGGTGTATTGTTAGACATCCTGTGAGGACTACTGCCTTAGAGCATGGCTTTGCAAACTTTTAGCAGTCACTGTGTGTTGTTATATCATAACATTTAAGGTGTCGTTTTGCACTGAATTATATTGGTATAATTATAATTGACATACTGCATATTTAAGAAATGATTTTTCCTTACCCGTGGAGTCAGCTAGAGTAACTTTAAACAGCCGACAGGACGCCGTTGATAGCAAATAGAAATCTGGATCAGTGCGCTGGATAGTGTAGAGTCAGTCACTGCGCATGATCTTGCGCGGAAGCGAAGTAAATGTAGCCGTAGACTATATGAGCCGCAACATGACAAAATCAACAAAGTGGCAAAGCGCCCAGCGACGAATAGATCAGCCAGGCTTGGCAGCCGCCCAATCTGATCAGAGTCTTTGCTGTGTATTATTAGGGTAGCTAAGGGCCTTAGATATCTCCATGCGGACAGTGAAGACTGTGTTCAGTTTTGGCGGATACCCAGGCTGATCCGAGTCTTCGCAGGCTGTACATGCCACTTTGTTCATTTTGTCATCTCGCGGCTTATATATGAAAAGGAGCTTTTGGGAATTCTATACTTTTTATTTTTGTCCTTTGAGATCTGAGAATGTCTGAAAACGTAGTGAATACGTATTATATACGGATATAAACAGTTACATACGTGACCTAGCTACATTTGATTTGAAAAGTCAGCTTGAACGTAGCATTTCGAAATACTTACTGTATGCGTAGTAAAAGCGTAGTCTAAACGTACATGTACTAGAACGTAGATGAATCGTTTTGAACACGTAGCCATACGTGACGGTCTTCTACGTACTACTACGCATTATATACGCTTTACAACGTCTTAGTACGTTTTGTGACGTTTGATTCTGCGTTTTGTTATGATTTGGTATTTTTTGCGATACCTACTCAAACGTCACTGTGACTAGGTAGTTGTCCCGGTCACTACGTAGTAGTCCTTAGTAAAAATTACGACATCCCAGTAGGTAAGTAAACTGTTCTCATCGTTTCGGAAAGCGTGGCCCAAAGCCGTTTGATAACCGGGTAATACGAAGTGAATCGTAGAAAAACGTATTGGAAACGTATTTAAAACGTAGTAACACCTAGATACCTCCAAAACGGGGTGCATTTCTTTGTCAAACGTAGAGCGGGATACTCAGTGCAACCTACACCTCAAAACGTGACGGTGAGACTGGGTCCTTAATAGATTATTATTATTATTGTAAGCACACAGAATTATTTAAAAAAAGAATTATCAATCTTTGAGTGTAGCTGCGGTCAACGAACTAGCATCACAAGTCCGAACTTAAAGGCAACATGATCCTGCATAATTCGAAACATTTAGATACCCGCATATTTTCCCCTGAAACAGAGGACTGGTGTCTTTAAAATTTCGAAGTTCAGCTTAAAATAAAAGCTATAGAGTACATGTAGATGTACATCCTGTATAGAGTAAGCATTGATGCACATGTACAAAACATACATTACACTCTTCGAGAATGTTTACAAAAGTCAATCCCGACCTTTAAGTGTTAATAATTGAGCCGCGCGACACGACAAATCCAACAAAGTGACCCAGGCTGATCAGAGTCTTCACAGTCCGCATAGAGGTAGCGGAGACTCTTAGCTACCATTTAAGCGCACAGTAAAAACTCTGATAAAATTGGGCGACTGCTCAGACTGATCTGAGTCTTCGCTGGCCGCTCATGCCACTTTGCTACCACTTTGTTGGTTTTGTCGTGTCTCGGCTCGATTCATGAGAGCGTGCGGCTATCTAGTACAGGGACAACACGTGTCCATTATAAAGACTAAGCAGGGCATAAAATGACTTTATAGCAAAACAAGAAGGTCGTAAATTCTCCTATATCTGTCTGACAAAGGTGTCATTAGTAGCTTTGAAATTTAATTTAGGAACCTACAGAGTTTGAAAGAACCGTAAAAAGGTATTCTTTATCATATTACGCAGCTATATTATCGTAAGTAACATGTTCTAATGAAACCTGAATTAAATCTAAATCAATAGAAATGTTATTATCTCGTACGACTAAAAGTATCTAAAGGAACTATCCTCTCTGATTAACTTCATGGAATTCTTTTCACAGCCTGCTTCCCGCAAATACTTCTTACCTCATAGAAAGTGCGTTTTTTTTTTTTTTTTTTTTTTTTGTGTGTTTTTTTTTTTTTTTTTTTTTAACTTGTGTTGTTGTTTTTTCTGTCATGTTTGTCTATGTTATCTTGCCATCGATTTCTCTCTTTCGCTCTCTCTGAGAGGTAAATCACGATAAAAAAATAAAAATGTCTTTTTGAATGCATTGGTTGGTTGGTTGGTTGATTTGATGCTTAACGTCCACGGTGAACAACAAAGGTCATGTCGGGACGGTCAGTTAACCTAACCACGATATTCCTCGGCAGGCTTAGACCTCTTAAGCGGTTAACCGGTACTAAGTGAACAGACTTTCGCCAGTAACTGACAACTGCCCTTCTTGAATCAGCGGAAGGAGAAGCGAAAGTATGTGGGCAGACCGGGTTTCGAACCCAGGACCTCTGATTTATGAGTCAGGTGCCCTACCGATTGCGCTACGCGGCCCGGCCTTTTTTGAATGCAATTGTCCAAGTAACGTCACTCTTTGCGGTCAAGTACGTCCCGATTACGCCTTTCTACTAGCCAAGTGTCAACAGTCTTTCCCCAAAAACATATTTTCCATAGACTTCAATGCATTTTCAAGTGCGCGGGGAATTTTGCTGCAGCAATATTGCTTATCGTATGATATTAAATTTTAAATGATTAGAACCAGCAATATTTTTGGCAACATCTAATAATTTGATTTGAGTTCTAATTACTTATTTTTTTAGAAATATGCTTTTATAGGCAACACAAGTGCTTTTTCGGCAAATTTTGGACAACGTCACCTTTGACGTCAATAGAAAACTGCATTTCTGAAAATTTTATTGAAGTTCAAATACTTGTAGTTTAATTGTGAGTAGGTTTATGACAAGCTAAAAATTATTTTATATATAATTCAATTCAATTCAATTCAATTCTTTATTCAGATTGCCAAATACATTTTAGCGCATCTACAACATATCATAGAAACAAGACAATGATCTAATCACATTTACCTTCCCAGCAGGCACATGGCGTCGCAGTGACGTCCCACTGACGTCCCACTGACTCCAGTGCGAGGCCACCGAGACGCCCTGTGCCCGCTGGATTTAAGGGCTGAGATGTTCTGGCCATATACCCTGGTCGGTCAGGATAGATGAGAAAGAAAGGAAGTCAGGGCAGTGTCTAGAGCTGTGCATCCAATATCAACAGCTCTGCTCCAGACACTGCCCCCCCCCCCCCCCTCAAACAACGCTCAGTCCGAACACGCCAGACCAGGTTCCCAGGGGACATGACCAGGAGGTCCCTAAATTTATTACCACAAAGAATTATTGCAGAAATCTTTTACGTTTCAAGCATACAAAAATTAATATGAAATTTGAACACAAGTCTCACAGTAAAATTTCTTGCACACTTGAAAATGCACTAAAGTCAATGGAAAAAAAATAACTTCGGGAAAGACTTAAAACACTTGGCTGCACCGATGAATTTCAGAGATTTAGATTGAAAACAAACGTTTCGGATCAAGTGAAGTAATTAGTTTTATCATATGACGTCGCTGTTATTTAATGGATAACGTCGTGTCATAAAATTCGTATAACCAAACGTGTAATAACACTTTGGCGCGTACACGTAACGTCATTGACAACGTCCATGCCAACAATGCGTTTTGTTACTGAAATAATGTTCAGTTTGAAAGCGTTATATCCCATTTTAAAGAGGCATATGATAAACAGAATCTTACACCCGAAGGCTCGTTTCATAAATTCCATATGAAATGGCCACTCTTGTAAGATCCTCTATATATCTAAGGTCTAGCAAAGCCGATTTTAATGTCATGAAAACCTGTTACCCTGTACAGTAAAACTTGTTCTGTAGATCATATCATGGTTTATGTAGCCATTTGCTTGGATACTATATAAGTTTGAATCGACGTCCATGGTACATTTACACCGTTGGCTTCTGTATGAATTTTACCCGAAAATGTGAACAATTTATTATAGATGTTACTTCTTAGATCTCGGCAAGAAGCTCAGGAACATTAATATCAATGAAAATCAGCTTATCCTGGCTAGTATCTGCCACAGACATACTAAATCTCCTTAATTGTCATGCGATGTCGAGAATACACCATATACTGCAGTTTATCTGGCTCGACAGCTAATGGACGAAATGACCATCCATTTACATAATCATTATCGGAGAATTCTTAATGGTTCTACTATATTTATTCGGCTATCAAACGGCGTTTTCTTTATTATTATTTGTAACAATAATAAACACTTTATTTTCAGTGGGTGACACAATTAGCTACAAGCTACTCTTCATTGAGGCCCGCTTTACAAAATATGTACAAATCAAACATATATCAAATACAAATATACAACATACACTGTTCAGCGAAACCGAACATTCATTGTTACAGGCCTGAATTTATTTACTTATTTATCTATTTATTTATTTTAAATCTTAAGAGTTTTTCTTATCTTATTCAGCCATATGAAATTCAGCTATTGGTATATAAGGACAAAATTGACTGAGCAAATGGCGCATACACATACTGTCAGTCTTTGTTAAAGATCGCAAAATGGTAAAACCAATATTTTCTTATTTTAAGATTTAGTGGTAATTGGCTATTGGTACTTGTTAAGAGTGTTATTGATCTTACTGTGTCTAGCCCACTGTCAAAGTATTAAGTGTACTTAAACTCCGAGCATGTACAACATCGGAGGACTTACTGCATTTAGTTTAGATTATACGCATGTGATCCTTACCATCCTTCCCCCACATCGCCCATCCAAAGCCCAGTTAGTGTCCCAGATAAGAAGGGACAACATGTATAATTTAGAGAAAAGCCCACAACATAAGGTCATTTTTTTTTTTTTTTTGTTTTTTTTTTTTTTGGGGGGGGGGGGGAGGGTAAATAAATAATTTAAAATAAGAAAACTATTTTAGAATTATCCTCAATATCTCCTCTTATCTGGAGTGATGCAGTTCATTTTGTTTGACGGTCTCTGATGTCATCAAGTATCATTATACGCTTTGAGGGTAGCTAAGGGTCTAAGCTAGCTCCATGCGGACAGCGAAGACTCTGGTCAGACTGGGAGTATACCCATGCTGATGTGAGTCTTTGCTGGCCGCACATGCCACTTTGTTGGTTGTGACGTGTAGCGGCTCACTGTGTGTTTTTGCATGGTAGTAGTTCACAAAAGACAAACTTTATTTCTGTTTGTTTCAACATCTGATGATGTATCATTTCAATCAATCAAGAATATCAGCCTAATTCATCTACCAGCCTGCATTTACTCTTGAACGTTAATTAATGGGTGTTTCAGATAATCATTGTCTCAGATAAATTAACCAAAGAAATCGAATTAACACCACAAGTGGAACGAAAACAGATAATACGCTACTTAAATGATGGCATGAAAGTTCCTGCCACGTATATATCAAAGGGCTGAGAAGCCCTGATAAATCCTGAATTAAAAAACAAAACAAAAAAACAATGGCATAGCAAGGGAATATTTTGAAGATATGCACAATAATATATTGTGCACCGTGTACCTTGTTAGGAAGTGTAAGGGTTGAGTCCCCCTCCCCACCCCCTCTCCCCCCCCCCCAAAAAAAAAAAAAAAAAATTAATTGATTGATTGATTTGCTGCTGTACGTCCATGGTAAACAGTTGTGGTCATGTCGGGACGGTCAGTAAACCTAGCCACACTATTCCTGGGCAGGCTTAGACCTCCTAAGCGGTTAACCAGTACTAAGTGTAATACTTTCGCCAGTAACTGACAACTGCCCTTCTTGAATCAGCGGAAGGAGAAACGAAATCATGTGGCCAGACCAGGTATCGAACCCAGGACCTCTGACTTATAAGTCAGGTGTCCTATTTCATATGATTGTGTATTTTTGGTAATTTTTAATTGAACCATTCTAAGTTGTAAAATTTAGGCAGACAAATACGCAGGCGTGCATTGAAATTTGGTAAACCTGACAAAATTACAAAATTTATGCATATTTGCTTATAGGCAGCTAAGTGCTTGGAAGACCATGATGCAGTATGGCCACCTGCAAGAGTTTGCTAGTACAAAACTGTTATGGCTACCGGTGTCATTCTGCGAGAAATTTACAACAGCCTGCTACCGATTTGTTACATCTTTCACCTCTGTTGTTAGCCTATATATCCATGGTGAATGATCACGTGTTTCCTTCAGCCATTCTTTGACTCAAGTCATTGTGATAGGAAAACCCCAAAATAGTTTTTAAATTTAACGTAATAATTTTGTTATGTGTAAATGCAGTCCTACGAAATGAAGCATAGAGAATGCGTAATCATAAAACTTTACGATGACATATGTGATTTTTTTGCAGGTTTTATATTTTTGAACTTAATCTTCCCCCGAAAACCGAAATCGAAAGGTGGCCCTGAGGTTCTGGATATTGTTATTGTTTCAAAACTGGGGGATGGTCATGATCTATATATATTTTTTTTTTGTATAGCCACATATCTTCTCTAATTTCACTGACCCAAGTTTTGGCAACTGAGATATTCTGCCTGTGTCAGCTTATTTTCATTTCTTTTAATACTGTGCACTTTCAAATCAAGATTATTTTAAAGGCAACATTATTTGAATAATATAGTAACATGACATTAATTGCTGATATGGAACTTTCAATAACGAACTTCCGCGTGGCTCAGTGGTTAGCGTTCCCGACTTCAGATCACTGGGTGACAGGTTCGTGTCCCACAGGTGGTAAAATTCTGTGAAAGGTAACCGGTGCTTCATAGTAAAGAGCCCTTTTTAATCATCCTCCCATCGTTCTGATATAAATGAAATATTATTGAAAAGGAAGTGAAAACGCCAAGTCATCCTTCAATAGAAGGCACGTACGCAGAGAAGTACGAGAGTGCGACGCAATCGGTAATTTGGCAAATTATTTCGAAATCGCGTAGCTTTCTTTCAGAAACTGATTACAACCATTAGGTGGCCTCATAACCTGGATTTTTTAACTTTTGCAACTCGCCCCCTCCCCAACCCCATTCCGGCAACGATTTTTCTAAGTCTGTGTACGGCCAGAATAATAAGCAAATTTGGGTGTGTAGTCTTCTGCAAACATATAAAAAAACGCATCATATCCCTCTCATTTAGCTTACAAAACAGAAAAGAATTCATTTAGCTTACAAAACAGAAAAGAATTCATTTAGGTTACATTTCTTCTCAGTTTATCAGTGAAATCCGAGGATCTGCTGAATAGTTGCTAATTTTTTATTTAAACACACTATTCAACTTCAAAAATTAATTTGTTTCAAACAATTCCATGCAGTGTGATAATGTTTGCAGCCTTCAAGTAACATGAATTTTGGTGATCAGTATAATTAATGATGACGTCGGCGAAAATATTTCACGTCACCGTGTTCTAATATGTGATCTAGGTCGATTTCGGTTTCCAATCAACACATATCTTTGGATAGCTTATCTCAGACTGATTAGAGTAGTCGCTGCTCTTACACATTTAAGTTCCTTTTAGAGCGTTGCGGCTGAATTTTGTTTCTGTTTTGCATGTGCTAAGCAGGATTAATCGCCTCATTGGAGGTAGGTTGCTTACGGTGAACAACCTCCTACAGTGAAGTGTAACCAATATCAACCGTCCGCAAGTTGGTAGAAAAACATTTAGGTATTCACGTGAAATATAAACTAACAGAGATCAAAGGAGTCAGTAAAAATATATACTAAGTCAAAAAAGTTCCTATAAATGAAATTTCGTGTGTTGCCATGGCAACTGCGGAAGTTATAAACAATTATTCTTTATTAATTCTCAATACCAACCGTCCGCAAGTTGGTATAGAAAAGCATGCAGGTATTCGCGCAAAATATAAACTAACAGAGTTCAAAGTAATCGGTTAAGATATTTACTAAGTCAAAAAAGTTCCTATACATGAAATTTCTTGTGTTGCCATGGCAACTGCGGAAGTTTAAATCAATTATTCTTTGTTAATTTCTCGGTACCAACCGTCCGCAAGTTGGTAGAGAAAAGCATGCAGGTGTTCACATGAAATATAAACTAACAGAGATCGAAGTAGTTAGTAAAGATATATACTCTGCTGGTGTTCACTTGGAATATAACCTAACAGAGACCAAAGGAGTTGGTCAAGATATATACTAAGTCAAACAAGTTCCTATAAATGAGATTTCTTGTGGTGTCATGGCAAATGCGGAAATTATAAACAATTACTCTTTATTAATTTCCCAAGAGTATCCATTTACCTATTGAATAGACTTATTTGTTTTTTGTTTTTTTTTTCTGACTACAAATGCTTAAAGGATCGTTTGAAGATGCATGGAGTATTTTTTTTCTTCATTTTCGCAGAGCAACATCATTAAAATTGCTCAAGTTTCAGAAGTCATTTAAAATTGGAGCCACAAATCAGGGTACTGTGATTCCTTAAAAAACTGTTTAAAATTCCACTTGCCGTGGGATTACCATAGAAATTCGAAATCGTAACGGCTAGCAGGCACGTAAAGATTCTTCCCATTTTGTAATTATGCGATGGAAACAATGACACAACAAAAATGTTTATGAAGAAACTTTGAAAAAAGACGGTCAGATACAGTAAAAATGGTGACTTGAAATTAGCTATATTTTTAATTCAAAGGGAGATAATCTGAGAATTTGAATAATTCAAACCTCGCATGTAAAGCCTGGGTACAAGATATTGGACATTTAAAGACATATGCGACCTTTCCACCATTTTGTTGTATTTGCAAAGAATGAAAGTTGCCCCAGAGTCAATATTTCATTATAATTGGGTAAGAAAATGGCTAAAGTGTGTAGTTTGAGTATCTTTTTGGCTCATTTTATTAGTTTGGATGTTAAAATTGGCCATAAACTGAAAGAAAATAGTAATATTATGATTTTTGCAATTTTCATATTTATTCATCATGTGGGCAAGTTAAATGGCAACATACTTACCAATATGATTTATTTCAATGCAAATTGTGCTTATTTGTTGTGTGCAAGCAAAATCTAAGTTATCTTATTGTGATACACTATCTTTTAAAGCTTCTTGTATAAACGTTTGCCACGTATTAAATGTGGGGGTAGGGTAGGGTTAGAGTTTGTTAATTACAAAATAGATAAGTATGGCGACCCCTACTTTTCTTTTAATTTTCTATTTGCTGAAATGTTCGTCTCAGGGAAATAACTTGTTTGGCGAGACTCTCAATGTAGAGTGTTTCTGTAAGGTCCAAAATATAGCGGACAGGAAGATATTTTTAAGGATTTTTCGGCCGGTGTAACGAAGTAAAGTGACCCCCATAGAATAACGACCCTGGGTCATTATTCTTCAGAACAAGTGACCCCTTTTCTATAAAATACTGATTCCCCTTGAAAAATAACGACGCCCTGATAATATATATAAAATAGTGACCCCCGGTCAGTTTTCTTTAAAGAAGAGTGACCCCCCCCCCATCATCCCCACCTCGGTCATAATATTATGACTCCCCATGAAACAATGGTGTCTTCATATATGCTTATGACATACATAATGTTGTGTCCGGTCTATTACAACTCTCTTGTTTGATAATGGATTTTAAAATAACTTAGCACAAATGTCAAAAAAGATGTGTCGCAAGTCCTAGGTACCTTACTCGAAGGTCAAGATCAAAGAGATCATTAAAAGATAATGGTGGCCTGCTATATGACTCTGGCACACAGAATGTCGTGTCTGACCTGTAACTTTGTCATTTGTTGGTAGACTTTCAAATAACTGAAACAAATGTTAGATACATTAAGACAATGTATTGCGTGCAAGATATAGGTCCCCGACTCAAAAATTAAAGTCAATGTCACAAATTAAGATAAATGACATTGAGTTTAGTTTGACTTATTTTGTTAATAAAATAATTATTATAAGATTTTAGCATTAATATGTAGATTTATGCACTATAAAGAGGTTTTGCTGTTGATTTTGAATACTTATCACGTCTGAACACTTACTCTCACCGCCTTTCTCAAGAGGGGTACATACTGTAATAAAACAAATTTTCTTCATGAATTTTTAAGCACTACTACTGATGCGGTAGCAGAAGCAGCTGCAGTAGCAACAACAACTTCAACATGCATTACCAATTATAAAACTTGCAGTAGTTAATAGTCAGTTAGTGGCCAATTAGGTGGGGATTAGTATTTTATAGCTATCATCAATGATTAACGGGAGTCAGTATCTTTTTGAACGGGGTCATTTTTTTATAAAATAAAGACCGGGGATGTCGTTATTCTATGGCTTCCCCATAGAATAATGACCCCCGGTCAATATTATTTTTAAAGAATAGTGACTCCCTTTCCCGTCATAATATAATGACTCCGCGGTCATAACGCACCCCTTCAACCCACCAACCCATCCTCCCGCCCACTTACACATACTCGCACAGACATATCCTTCCCTCGCAAAGTTAAATCGCTCCTCACAAAGAAGTGTGACCGCCTTGAATAACGAACGACCCACGTCACTTTGTTTGTTTAAAGAAAAGTACCTTGAGTATTCACATACTAATCGAAATGGCATATGTCTGGTCCTTTTCCGGGTTGAAGATTTTGTCAAATTTCTGGCCCTCTTGTTTTTCATTTTAAAGAACTTGCTGTAAATTTTATGCAGACAAAGAAGAAATGATCTATCACGCATTTCTGCTGCGTCTGATCAAGGTCTGCACGTTTGCCTCTGCCCCTTTTTAGGGACGTTATCCTTAAATGGGTTAATGAAATCGCATGAGTTATAGGTGCGTACAGTATACTCGGAATGACTTTATATTTATCTATTTATTCATTCATTCATTCATTTATTCACTATTGTACGGGGTGGATGCGGGGAAGTCGCTTGAAGTAGGAGGTGGGGGTGGGGGTGTTATGAGACGGGGGTGACCTTCTTTTCTTTTTTCGCAAATTGTCAATTGTCATTCAACTTTGCGTAGAGAGGTAATAATATTATGACCGGCGGTGGGGGGGTCACTTTTTTGAGAATAATGATCGGGGGTCGTTATTCTACGGGGGTCACAATTCTTCGCGAGGGGTCGATTTATTTCATCTGTGTGAGGCATAATATTATGACCGGAGAGTCATAAAATTATGACAGGGGAGTCACTATTCTTTATAGAATAATGACCGGGGGGTCGTTATTCTATGGGGGTCACTTTACTTCGTTACGACGGCGACAAAGATTGGCTTTGCAACATTTTATTTCATCTTAAAATACAAGCTTTTGGGTGGTAGGAGTAACATTTCTGATATCATTTTGACGAGACAACATAATTATAAGCTATATAAAAGTCATCATTTAATTGATATTAATTACCATGCTTGTTTGGTGCTTGTTTTTGGAAAGCATTCGAGGGTGGTATATTTCTAGTTCAGATTTTTTTAAATTTAATACGATGACATACGGTTTTTATTTCAAGATTGATGAGCAATATATTATAAAGACTACATAGTTACAGAATTTTATGCAGTTTTCAATGCAGGAAGTATTTGGTTGCATATGCCTTAAAAGTGTTTTTTGAGATTTCTGCAATATGGACTTTTCTGCACAAAAGAAAATTTATTCCTGTGCATGCGCGTCAATAAGGCGCATTCCAATTAACTCTTATTAAATATTGCCAGATAACTCTTATGTGGTAATGTATGGATTGACAATTGTCTGGGCATTTTGTTCCTTGGCGTCTACCCAAACATACATTGGCCTCAAGTAACTCTAATATGAATTTGGCCGATAGTTGGTATCGTTACTTTTTTGACCGAGTATATATTCCCTGGTGACTGCTCGACCACCAGTGATATATTAGGCAACGAATCACAGCAAGAATCTTATTCGATTCTTACACTTTAAAAACGGCAAAAAAGCAAATGTATCTCAGATTTTTTCCAGTCTTCCGCCATTACATGAGAAAATATCGCCTACAACTTTGACTGTAATAGAGACATTTACATGATTTTGTTAAGAGTTTGGTGCGAGAAAACGACGTTACACTGTCTAACGTCATTGAAATCATTTAAATAATATGAAATCGGAATTGCATAAATATTCCGTACAATGATTTGCCAAGCAATATATTACTATAAAGGCGACAAATGTTAGAATAATATTTATGACACTAATTGGAAAATCAAGTTGTGAACCAACATATAATGTTTGGAATTAATGGTAAGATTTTGTTGTTGTTTTTTGCATATCTCTATAAATTCAATTCAACATTACATTAGATACGTTCTCCACATTACGCTTTCCGAATCAAACATAATAATTATGTGTGAATCGGTAATTCGGTAAGCGTAACGTGGAAAGTATATCTAATTTTGAATTGAATTTATTATAACGGCAAGAAATGGATTTGTGCCTATAACTCGTTTTCAACCTAAACAGATTTATATAAACGTCTCTTTGACAGTTGGTACTGCAAACTTGTCCAATTTACAGTTGCAACCTTTAAGCATTCAAATATGCAGGTGCGCGTTGCAATTTTGTCAGAATTTTCAAATGCACCTGCGGATTTTTCATATAGGTAGCTGCGCCCTTGGTCTGTATCATCACTGTGTTAGCTTCTCAAGCAAGCTTGAACACGTACAAATGTTCATTGTCACAGCAACCGACGATAAGCGTGCAATCGTATTCGCGGTAATTTACGCTGTAGGGTTGTGGTACGCGTACAACGGTATTATCGGATCGAAGGACATTACAGTCATTCCCACTGTTAGCCACAAAAGCAATTCTGTTATCATTATGACCACAAGCGACAACAGAATCGTTATCAGCCATGTAAATTCCTCTTATGCCTTTCAGATCTGGTAATTCCTTTCGGTTTTTGAGTTTTCCTTCCAGATCAACACAGAACAACTTCGACGTCATCCAATCAGCAATGTAGACAAGTTCTGCTGACAAACTGACAGATATATATGAAGGGCATAGGAGTGACAGATCTGTGCCTATAACTCGTTTCAAGAGTCCCATGTTGTCGATTATTTGTATTTCACCATCTCCAGGAGCATTATGACATGATACGTAAATATCTTCCTCCACAATGGACACGCCAAAACACTTCTTCTTTAGCGGAATAACTTTCCCAGCCTGTAAATTCGGTGTCACTCCAACGACCTGTAAACTCATTCTGTTAGGCTGGGTACAGATCACAGTTGTATTGTCCATAACAGATACGTCCCATGGAGCATAGGTCAAGGTCAAAGTTTCTACAGATGTGAGGGTGTCATTCAGTTTCTTGATACAGTTATTGTTATGATCACATAAAATAACTTGTCCGTTGAACAGAACTGTACAGCCTGTAATCCAAGGACATTTTAGGTCATCTTTCAAGCTGATATATATGCGCCTCGTGTCCGACACTTTCTTATTGCATATTTTTCTGCCATGTGCATTAGGCGGACTCCTGCTCTCGACAACTATAGATCCAAGTAACTGCACGTCCTTTAGATTTTTTATCAGCCTACTGTTCTTTTCGAAGGAAACAATGTGCGATTTGGTTTCTTTTTGTATATCATATACTAAGGATTCATATTCGCGGAGATGACTAGAAACCTTGATTTCAGAGACAAACATCTGATCTTTTTCACCGGTTTCTTTGGCATTTTCCAAAAGGTTACAGTCCAGTGCAATCATTTGGTTTGTTGTTGCACATGTATCAATGCGACTTTCAATGTCCAGCTTTAAATTCTTGTTGCGCATCTCCAGTTCCTCAAAGGAAGCCTTTTCTTGCATGTCTAAGAGTTTGTTTATCTCTTCTCGGAAATTCTTAAGTTCTTGGGTACATACTTCTTTCATTCCGTCCATATTCCGTAAATCTGATTCGTTGATGCGCTTGAACTGCTCCAAATCATCGTTCAATTGCTTTATTTTCTCAAGCACTGCATCTAATTTATCACAAGAATAGTTAGCACTTTTCTCTGATAGGGAAGTCGTAGTGCATCTTCTGTGTTTCAAAGTCTTGCACGCTTGGCATGTAACTTCGTTGTGGTTTTCACAGTAGGTATTAACTGCTAAGTTTTGGTCACAGTTGCATACTATCTTGTCACCGGATTCGTGTGATGTGTCTGCCGTTTCAGGTATCTCTTTACCGGCAAGTATTTTATGGTTCCTCAAATTCTTAAACCTTTTATGACTTTCTGTGCAAGTCAGACACAGATACTCATTACAATCTTGACAATAACGTATAGCTTGCCGTTCTACGCCACCATAGTTGCAAGGATCGCACATGTTTGTAAACAGCTCATCTGAGGCTGCCTGAATAGTTCGAGTGGCATCGATCGATGTGCTCGTTGTAAAGTCATCCGAAGCTGCTTTCATAGTTTGGGTGCCTTCGATCGATATACTCGTTATGGGCTCATCTGAAGATGTCTGAATATATCTGCTGCCCTCTGCTGAAGCCATGGTGTAATATTTCCTGTAAAGAATAAGTTATTACAAATTCTAACTGCTAATATCTTGATGTTCGGATACAGAAATTCTTCAAGGGCAACTACGAGAGTTTCCACAAATTAAGAGAGATAAATTTCCCTGACGTTTCCTCAACCAAAATTCAAATTTCACTGACCAATTTCTGTACGCTGCCAAACTTCTTCAAACATGTTCAAAAGATTTATTTGTAGATATTGGCCTCCTCCCTTCCCTTTAGCCATCTTTTACCACCTTTAAACGCCACATGCTCATGTGAAATTAAGTTGTATCGAAATGTTTACACACCACAGGCTCAAGAAATCGGCCTATAAGGACTGCAATATTGCAACATGAAACGAAACTCCACAGAAAGCTAAAAAGCACAGTTTCTTTATACTATATAGAGGATAATGGATGGTTACAATTTCCATACCTGAAAGAGACAACTGAGGAGGCAAGCGGTGCTAAACCCTTTCTGTTCCTTCAAAACGAAGTAAATTTTGAAAATAAATTTCTTTGAAGGGTCATTTAAAACACAACAGACCACCACAGGGACTACCAAAGACCACCACAGGCTACAGCAGACCTCACCACAAACCCCAATGCAGATTATCATACATCCTCAAAAATAACATTTAAAAGAATAAAATGTAATAAAAGAAGAAATGCATGTACCAAATTTAAGTTCCAAATAAGATTTTTAAGGTCAGAGAAAATCAATTTATTGTTAGTCCTCTCTACCTATTGATTATACATAAAATATAACACATTAAAAAAACGAAAAATTGTTGCTACTTTATATTATATTTATTATTATTATTTTCTTTTTTACATTTTATACTTTGAAATGTTCATTTTGAGGGTGTATGATTTTATCAGCCGAAGCCCTACAGCTACATGTTTTTTATTGATCAGCTGACTGAAATTCCCTAACTTTTCCCTGACTGTTACTGAAATTCGAAAATTCACTGACCGAATTCACAGTTCCCTGACAATTCACAGACCTTGAAAAAACATCCCTGACTTTTTCGCTGACCGTGGAAACCCTGTCAGCCTACGTCATTCGACATGTCATAAATAGATCAAAGAATGGTTACAACTATTCAGACAATCATCTATTTAGAATACCACTAAATGTCTGTATGTTTGTATACTTTAGAGAAACGATTTCATGCATAAAATGTATTCTGAAAGGGAGAATATTTCCACATAAACCGATCTCCTGAAATAATAAGGAACATCAAAGCAAGCAAAATGACAAGAGAACAGCTCTTTCCCAGCAGATGATCGCGATGCTATCCAAAAAATGTACAAAACGTCAAAGACTAATATTTACACTTGCCACTGACTTCCCATAGGTTAACCGTATAGAGCAACTGGCTTCATACACCGATGAACGTCAGTTGATCATGTGACGTTGTCGTCGAACGACGTCTAAGGTAAACAAACGTCTTGATTGGTCCTCGTAACGTTCGATTGACGCCATGTTATGGCGACGGCTGTTGAACGTTATGGCCGAATACATCGTTTCTGTCTTTTCTTCGACGCATATTTTGCATATTCTACATTAAATAACCACGAAAACAACAAAGGAAGGGTCTAAAAATAAAGTGTAAATATAAGAATAAAAATTTGATTTTTCAGCGTTCATCGTGTGAAGAAGCCAGTGGTCGTCGCTAAAATTCTACAAGAAGCGCTTCGCGCTTCATGGAAGTTTAGCTCCGCCCACTGGCTTCATCACACGATGAACGCTGAAAAATCAAATTTCAATTCTTAAATGGAAAGCCAACAAGCAATGACATATATGGTAAAACACAAAAGAGCGCCGCCTTTTAACAGTCAGTTATAAATTTACTGGGAGATTTAACCGATTGTACACGTGCGCAACTTCGCCCTGGATTAGTCATAAAATACAAACTAGTCGGTCCGTCTAAAAACTAACAGTCTATTAATGGATCAAAACGGCACATATAATTATAACCAAATAAGGGGATGAAACACCAGCACAACAAGATAAGCACTTAAACGCTGGAGCAGAAACAGTCTAACATTGGAACGCCGTTGGGCGCAGCCAAAACAGACTATCAAGCCCCAACCAACTCACAAATCTAAGTACAGTCAACTCTCGATATCTCAAAGTAAAAGTTCATACAAAACTACTGATATCTCAAAGTAATTTTCTGGTACCAGAAAATGTACTTTGCGATATCAGTAGTTTAGATAACAGGAGTTGAAATTTAAATAAAAGTAGGAAATGAGTCTAAACTGTATTCTTTGATATAAGAGGATACTTTGAGATATCAGTGTTCGAGTTATCGAGAGTTGACTGTAGAAAGTTTCTAAACTAACGGAATTATAAAGTCTGAAACCAAATCCGTCGGCTTGCAATTAAAGGCGTCCGACGCTTTACAGTATGTCGTATTCGTTCCTTTTCAGTATTTCACTCAGTCTGACAAATTTTCATTTCGACAGTTAAAGTCAGCAACATGACTTGAAACCCTAGCAAACCGAAAGCGCTGAGATATATAAAAATCCTGAAAAATGTTTTACGAAAACTAATTCCATCTAAGGTATAGTAAAAAGTCAATATTATTTCCCTGATCATTTAAATCTTCAAAGAAACAACAGGATTTGAAATAGTTAGATGTATATAAAAAATCGGCCTTTGTTAGTGGGCACATGACGAAAAAATGACGTCGTTCTGACGTCGCTGTGACGTCATCAAGTCGCTTCGATGTCAGTGCGACGTCATGTGCCCGCTGGGTTGGTATCAGAACCATTTCTGTCTGACTGGCTTTCCGCGCGTGCTAGCTTATGCTTTAGTAATGTCAACTTTTCCCATTCGGTGTCCTAGTTGTGACATTTGACAAAATTAAATTTAATATCACTTCCTGAAGAACATTTTTATACTCACTTTACCATACGCGAGTTTTAAAATCTAAAAGATTTTGTACAATTGCTATATGTCTGAGTAGTGGCTTTGTGACACTTCCTAAAGCCCCGTCACACATTCACGGTTCAGGCCTCGGTTCACCATGGTTTCACAAACCGTAGCACAGCGTCGTTATTCGTAGTAGCACTGTAGATGCATCCGTCGTGTTCCGTAATGATATCTGAAGAACTGTGGTGATCCGGGAGTCGCTACGGATATTTTAAACTGTTTAAAACTTCCGTGGTGAGCCGTGGTGGCTTGTTGGCGTGGCCTTAACCGTATCGCAACCGCAACAGAATCTTGCTCATTCGTAGGTGTATCCGTGATTATCCCTGGCTTTCCGTCGGTATTCGTAGACAACCATGGTAGATTTGTCACTACGAAAACTCACTTTTTATTCAAGTGAAAAAAAGTTCCCAGACTAGAAAGTTTATGATCTTGAATTACTTTCCTTGTCAATGCAAAATGCCTACTCAAAATTAATTTTTAGTATAAAATATTTATTTCTTAACCGAATTTCAAAATTTTAGCTGCACATTTTAGGAAAAATTTAGTATTACTAGAAAAGAGCCCGTGCAAGCGCGGAAATATTTCATGATGGTCAAGTTTATATAAAAAAGCGAGTTTTAATTTTTCAATGTAAATGGCCTTAGGCCCAGGTGAAGATATGACCTTTACCATGAATACTCACTAAAGCTTCATTTACCTAATTAGTTGTCTGCATCTACAAACTTTCAGGTAGCAGACTGCATTGTTTCTAAAAAATCAACTTTTTTTCACTTTTTCCTATAGAAAAACCTAAGTGACTCAAAAGTTGACCTTGCCGTAAAACAGATCAAGGTCATTCCAGGGTCATCATTTATATAAATTTTGTTGAGCTTTTGAGTCCTTGATGCGACATGCTGAGTTTCAAGATCATAGGATTTGTGGTTCTGGGGGAGAATTGGTTGATTTGATGCTTAACGTCCACGGTAAACAGCTAAGGTCATGTCGGGACGGTCAGTTAACCTAACCACACTATTCCTGGGCAGGCTTAGACCTCCTAAGCGGTTAACCAGTACCAAGTGCACATACTTTCGCCAGTAACTGACAACTGCCCTTCTTGAATCAGCGGAAGGAGAAACGAAAATGTGTGGCCAGACCGGGTTTTGAACCCAGGACCTCTGACTTATGAGCCAGGTGCCCTACCGATTGCGCTACGTGGCCCGGCGTGATTCTGGGGGAGAAGATTTTTGAAATTTTTTACCATAGTAAATGTTTGCCATCTTGGTTATGTGACCTGTCCTGGGTATTTTTTTCTTTCTGGAAAAATTGGGTCCTGGAACGTTTTGGGGGAAAATATTCAAGCCCTCTGAAGACTAATCATTGAAATTGATTTGTCTGCTTCGCTGGAAAAATGCCCTTTCTTACCTGGCGCATGTGTGTTAACCTTAGACCTTTTTAATTTTTGTCTTTTCGAAAGTTCAGTTCAGTTTGAATTCTCCTAACGACGTTCCCCAAGTGGCTCAGCGGTACGTAACCATAGCCGCACACACTTGGCGCCGTGTGTCCGTCCAACTTTTCGAAAGACCATGTGCGTTGGGCTTTATTCTTCAATGGGCGAGTTCGATTGACTACTCGTAATGACTATCGTTCTGGAAGAAAATGGGTCGTTTCGAGCCAGGGCCGTCGGGACTATCACCATTTAGTTATTCATCCGTTTAGACATATGAGCAAAAATACAAGAATAAATCGTTATTTACGGGGAATGACGTATGTTCATGGGTCGGATTTTTGCATTAGAACCTGCTAAATTTGGACTTGCTAAGCAGCGCGCCGATATAACGACGCAGAACCGAAACGACCGGATTAATTTAAAACGTGTATTCGAGTACACGATAATTTCACTCGAACGCACCCATTGTTGACAAAAAAAACTCGACCAATAGTCGAAGTTTCTAGAAAAATACTTGGGAGAATTTAGAATGAAAGACGAATTTAATTCCCAAATTCTTTAAATCTACGTGAAACTAAAACACACGCTAACCGAAATTATCAATGATAGCAATATGCGAAAGAACCAGTATAGAAATTACGCTTGAAAATGCCACCAATTTTGCAGTTTATGCGTTACTTCGTTTATTTAGTATTATAGATATTATGTCATTAAATGCTCTCCTTGACTATATATAAACTAAACATCATCAACAAAATTCATTATCATGGCCACCTTTAACCGTAGACAATCCTAGAAGCCCGTAGCGCTACCGGCTGGAGTCGCAATAGCAACGTATCGAACCGTAGTAGCATGGTTAGCGTCCGTAATGCGACCGTGGAATAACCTTGTTGTCCATAGTGCTGCCGCCTTGAGCCGTCGTGAATTCGTAGATGATCCGTACAGACACCGTACAAACACCGTGAGAAATCCTAATGGAACCCTGGCAAACCGTAGTGATGCTGGATTTTCTACGGTTCACCCCGGTGTTGCCGTCTAGGTCAAACCGTGCTGAATCGTGGTGAACCGTAACCGTGACTGGGGCTTAACAGTTTATTTTCAACGTTATTTTGAACATTTTACTTGACAGTGCTTTATCTATAAAGTCAAAATTTCCAGCTTGAACACCAGGCAGTAGATGAGTTAAGAAATAAACTGTATAGCCCCAGTCACACACACACATTACGGATAGGGCGGATAGTTGCGGATAAAATCCTCAGTTTATCCGCAGAATTTGTGGGCGTGGCCTAATTTTGTTTAATGAATTTACGGATATAGTTACCAATAGATGCGTATGGATACGGATAGGTACGAACTACTAACCTTCCGTTACCTTCTGTAACCTTTAGATGCGGATAAATACCTTCAGATGCGGACTGTTGCGCATGCCTAGCGGATAGAAGACTAGAAAAGATTAACTGCGACGTACACATCTGTGTCTACTCCTTGTATGCTCCAGTCACACACACACATACGGATTGTGCGGATACTACGGATGGCCCGTCCGTATCTATCCGTTAAGATTAAGATTTATTCAGGAATTAAGATCATTTAACAAAGTAACATATACTATCTAAAAGCGATTTTTGAAATTAAAATTTAAAAATTAATCAACAAGTGAGGTATTTAAGAGCACACTTAAATGATATTTATCTATATGGATTTAGTTTAAGAAAAATAAAATTATCACAGTGAATTTGACTAGAACTTAAGGAGTTTTGGAATGAGCTAGGCTGCTAGAAGTAAAAAACTAACACCCACACCCATTTTCACTGATTCGAAAGATTCGATCTTAATACCCATGGATAGCCCATAAAGCCTAAATGGCTTATTTCCAATGGGGTCCATTCAGGTACGAACAAGACTTTGGCACGGAAAAGTATGAAGTATTGCACAGGTTAACACTGAAAGCTCTATAAAAGGGAAGATTTTTATCACCGAAGAGTGCTCGAAGAGGAAAGACAAAACCAAAGGTCATATCTGTCACACACACAAGTGGACCAAGGGAGCGAACCCGCAGGCCATCACATACTGACCCGTCAGGGAACTGGAACCGGAGTGTCACTTTAAGCTTCTCCACGAACCACCCCCGTATCTCGAGGAACAGTGTGCCCAGAGCATACGGTGGGCCAAGTGTGTGTGCTACAGGCATGATAGCACTGTGAGTGATTAACTCGGCTGTTAGCACTGCTATCACAGACAAAAGAGGAATGTTATATGCTCAATAATATAAGAACAGCTCTTGCTCAGTTGCAAAACAATACTCAATCAGATATTTCTTGAGGGCTATTTTAAATTTCTGTGGGCTTTCCAATTTTTTCAACCACTCAGGAAGAGAATTCCAATCTTTGATACCAGTATAATAAAAAGTTGAGTCCTCGACGCCTTTACAATTTGGAACTAAGAAGTTGTACCCACTAGACCTAGTATTATGGTGATGTACGTCTCTCAAAGGTACAAAATTTTCTTGAAGGTATGAAGGACACAAGTTGTTGAAGATCTTATGCACATGATTTAATCTTAGTTGTTTTACCCTAGTTTCAACATTGAGTAAATTCAGGTTCATAAGAATATCCGATGTGATCCTTGTTCTAGGTCCTAGTTGATTAATGAATCTGATGACTTTATTCTGAGCTATTTGCAGTTTCTTTTTCAAACCTTTGTTGAGGCCAGCATACCAAGATGAACATGAATAATCAAAGTGGCACAATATCAAAGCCGAACATAAGTTTTTCCTAGTTTTTGCTGACAGACTATTACTTTGTCTATACAAAAATTTAAGACGAGCGTTAACTTTTGAAATAATGCTGTTCACAATGATTTCACCAGATAGAAGATTATCTATGTTAAGACCAAGGTATTTTACAGAAGTTGTAGAATCAATCGTGTGGTCATTGCAGACAATATGGAAATCCTTCACTTTCCTAAGTTTCCTTTTGGATCCAAACAGTATACATTCTGTTTTTCCCAGGTGAAGAGACAATTTGTTATCAACAAGCCATTCTGAACATGATTCAAGAACTTTTCCGAATTTATTTGCAATTTGATCTGGATCTTTGTGAGAAAATAGAATTGTACTGTCGTCAGCATACAGCAAAAGTTTGCAGTCAGGGTCGATACTAATCACCATGTCATTCACATAACACAAGAAGAGTAATGGACCCAAAATACTCCCTTGAGGTACACCACAAGTTACATTAGCTATGTCTGAGTTTGTTTTACCCACATTAACCAGCTGACTTCTATTAGACAAATAAGATTCAAACCATTTGGTAGAGCCAACACCCATAAGTTTCAATTTGCTACACAAAATGCTGTGATCAACAGTGTCAAAAGCCTTCTGAAGATCTAGAAGTATCATACCTGTGAATAAACCCCTAGCACTGTTCATTTTTATATGATCTAAAAGATGAATAAGGCAAGTATCTGTAGAGAATGAGCTTCTGAACCCAGACTGATAATCATAAATAATATTGTTATCAACCAAATACGTTTCAAGTTGAACGTAGACTGCTTTTTCAAGTATTTTAGAAACTACACTCAATATGCTCACAGGTCTGTAGTTCCCAACATCTAGGTTACTGTTTTTCTTATACAATGGTTTGACTCTCGCTGTTTTCACAGCATCTGGTACACAGTTTTCAGAAATTGACATGTTCACTAAAAAAGTAATTGGAATTTTTAAGAAATCTGCTCCTTCTTTCAAAAATCTTGCTGGAATATCATCCAGGCCGGTGCTTTTACAAGGATTTAGTTGTCTGAGTTCTTTCAGCACAAACTCTTCAGATACATGCTTTAAATAAAATGTTTCCCTTTCTGATTCATTTTTACTATAAAAATACTTCAAATTGGCAGAGTTACAGTCATATAATTTCTTTCCTAATGGATCCGTATCAGATCCGCAGAGTCCGTAACTGTCCGTATCATATCCGCAGAGTCCGCAGGATCCGCGTCGAAATTTTGAAAAGTTTCAAAATTCGGGCGCGGATGAGTGAACCGTAATGGTGCGTTACTAAACGCATATATCCGCATCTATCCGTATCTAATCCGTGTCGCATACGTATCTGTTCCGTATCTTATCCGTTATTGAACCTATCATTCCGCAGTCCCACACCAAGTTGAGGACCGATACGGTGTCAAGCGGATCGTTACCTTTCGTTACGGAAGTTACGGGTCTCGTTCGGCGTACTGTAACGGACTGTTTTCTACAGTAACGTTTCAATACAAAAAGGTTGCGTTCCAATACTGACAGATACCTACAGGATGGTTTGGAGAGGCGGCTGTACGGCAGCAACACCAGTAGTGGGGCAAAGAGACAGATACTGTATCTCAAGGACTACTACAACAGAGAGGCCGGGTCGGTGCAATGGCAGTGACGTATGGTGCAGGTATGGTGCGATGTTATGTTTCTTATTTGTAACAGCCTAGTGGGGTCATCTTTTCATGAACATGCCAATAGCAAAAGTAGGGCCATCATTTCATAAACTTATTCGACTTTTATCAATTTAAATTAGTTGTCCAATATAGGACAAAGTAATGTTTTTATTAAAGTCTCCTTAGTCCTATCAGTGTAAAAAAACGTATAAACACAAATCATTAAGAAAAGCCAATCAATCTTTACGTTTGATGATAAAATGTAGGTTGATGTGCATAGATTGATCCAAATAGCTGGCAAAAAGTATGGAAAGCAGGGTTTTGAAAAACTACAAATCGTTCATTAAAATATGATTTCCTTTTCTGATTTCCGGTTGAATGATGCAATACAAACAAAAGCGTGACAGTGAATGGGGCCCCACCTTTGTACATTGTATTTTTACCATTTTATTCAAGGACATGAAATCAAAAGTAGGTCATTTTAGTCGCCAACTTAAATGACCCAAATAATTTTTCAAATCCTTTTTATGTGAAACTCATGGCTGTTTTATTTGTTTTAAGCCGGCCGATCGCGGTCATTTACTATGAAGAAACTATAGCCAGAAGCTTGCAGCGATATCTCGTGAGAAAAAAATCATGTTTATAGAGCAATAGGCCCTTTAATTACAATTAGTTGTCCAATATAGGACAAAGGTTAATGGTGAAATGAAGCAATAAAGATCTACTGGTCAGGCTTGAGTAGCCGAAACTTCGAAGATGGCCCATGTTCCTTCTTTCGAATGTGTTCTGTGCTCTTGAATGAACTCTTTTAGATTTCTATTTTACTTCAGTGCCACTGGTTTCGTGCCGTGCGGCGACCGTAAAACGTTTTCCCGTACGTCACCTATAGTGCAATTTATATATATATTTTTCCTTTGAGGTCAAGAAAATATTCTGAGAAATCAGAAATTTTCGTTTAGTTTAGATTTATAGTCTAGATTATTGCATTTTTTTTCCTTTTAGATCTTTTATGGTACTTATCAGTCTTCGAATTTACTGCCTTATCAAAATTAAGAAATTACATTATGCTTTCTCTGGTTTTCGTAACCAAATCATATCGGGGTCACTGATGCGGTTTGAGTAGCCGAATTCTCGAAGTATGGTCCATGTACCTTCCTTCGAAAGTGTGCAGTGTTCTTGAAGGATTACAATAGTATCTACTTTATCAACTGCCGACTGAATATCTATATCAACCATGCAGTAAATGGGTACCTTTTTCAAATCAGGGAAGGACAAGGCAGCGAACGGAGAGAGATGGGCTTCGCCGTTCATATGCTATAAGTAAAAAGTATGCAAAGACCAGGAACTGAAACAATCAAAATCCAAATCCAGCCCTCAAACCCAAGATACATTGACCCTAACCACCTACTCCCACCCCTCCTCCCCCAAGCCACCGCCCCTACGGTCATTAGGCTATAGGAAACCTTTACCTTTACCCAATTTATAGTTTGAATCCAGGTATACAAATTTAAATAAAAATCTAATCCTTCATGAGCACAGAACACTAAACACATTCAAAAGAAGGAGCATGTGCCATACTTCGAGGTTACGATTTTTAGAGCCTCATCGAGCATTTTCGAGTTGCCAACTCGTGTTACTCGGGTTGAAATTTGGCGCATGCGTAAAAAGGTACTCGAGTACTGCTGTGCCGAACAATTCGAGTAAAGAACAAAATGGCGACGACCATCGATATTTCTACCTTTAAGTCCAGAGTCCTATTCTCGCAATTTTCTTCTAAAACTCAGGTGTAGTCAGGACTCACAAGAATTTTTAAATTGTAATGGGAAATTTACAATTCTGAAGTCGTTACTGGCCCCGCTGTAAACCCTGCTGAATATGGCAAAAGCACAAGCAGAATAATTATAATCATCAGTATGATGAACATTCTTATCCCATTCTCACTATTATTAAACAGAAAAAGGGCAAATCATTGGCGTGACAATGTGTCATTATGAAGGCAAAACCAAAGAATTGGCTTCTTTTACAGCTGAAGTTCTCTTTCCGCCATCTTTAATCCAGGCTACCCGAGGTGAGGTGGGGGTTACGGTAGTCGAGTAAATACGAATATGTGTGCAGTACTGCGCATGCGTATTGCGGTTACTCGTGTTGTTCGGTCAGTAACTCTAGTTACTCGAGTTACTCGAGTTGACAAACCGAAACTGCTCATCAATGACACTGACATGACCCATTACTTCCGTAACTAAAGGTAAAGCTCCGTATGAAACCGTATCAGTCCTCAACTTGGGACTGCGGAATGATGGGTTCAGTAACGGATAAGATACGGAATAGATACGGATGAGAAACGGATTAGATACGGATAGATGCAGATAAATGCGTTCAGTTACGGACTTTTACGGTTTACTCATCCGCGTCCGAATTTTGAACCTTTTCAAAATTTCGACGCGGCTCCTGCGGACCCTGCGGATATGATACGAACAGTAACGGACTCTGCGGATGCGATACGGATCCATTACGGATTAAATGGATAGATACGAATAGATTCGGACGGGCCATCCGTAGTATCCGCAGAATCCGTATATGTGTGTGTGACTGGGGCATATGGCATTGTCACAAATATCATACCTACTTTACCTGTATACCCTGTGTAATTTTATATGGTCTACTTATTTTGGTGAATACTGTTTAAAACACGTATTGATTTGTATAAAAGTACAAACATTCGGGTTGTAAACCGAGTTAAACAATTTGTTTCACATCATAAACGAAGTGGTCCCACGAACTGTATCAACACCCTGCATATTCCTAAAGTTTGATCAGTCTTTGCTCTATACTATGTATATAGATCCCTGTATTGTTATAAACAGTCAGTATGTATTACGCATGTTTTCACAATTTGACCCATGCAGGTACTCAACGTTGAAACATCTTCGAATGAATATTGATTCAACATTACTTTGAAAAAATCTTGAATCAACATCTATTCAACGACATAAAACGTTAACTCTACACTGACGCTGAACTAATGTTGCTTTAATTTTGCTGCAATGTTCTGTATCTACAAGGACCCTGCTACTGTGTACATTTATATGTTCCGGCTCAGATGAACATAAAATTTTGATAATAATATGCTTAACTGGTGCTTTTAAATTACCTCAATAGAAAGAATACTTACAATTACACTGTTTAAATTACTAAATTTACTTCCCGAAAGTCTAACAATTTACACGACTATATTTCCTGTTTCATATTAAAAAAAATACCGCTAAATCACAATGCGGAGTTAGTAAACTGTCGAGTTAATTTAAGGCTAGTTAATTTTCACGCGTGTTCAGCACAGGCAAACTCTAGTGTTTTTGGACCCGATACAAAATAAAACGGGTCTCGGATAAAGGTTTCAAATGCATATACGATCTACATATACTCTGGGGGTGACGTGAATGCCCAGGCTTATAACCTCTGAAAGATGGAGAAATGTCACAACCACCGCCTATCAGAGCTGCTGGTAATTGTAGCAGGATCTGGGTCGGGTACAAGTCCTACCTATTTCGAGGGCAACGTCTCGACATGACTGAAACATTGTTTACTGGGCTGTTAAACCACAACTCAACCACAAAGCATAAACCACCTAACATAAAGAAACCGACAAAACAGAACAGTACAATTTCGATAACCGACAGTCAGAAAGAGGGGAACCAACTTGAAATTGTAAGTTATATTACCACTGGGAGTTTCCGCACGTGTAACACCCGGATTAAGCACACACACTCCTCCTTGAGTAATTCGTTTAATGACTGTTTTAATGCAATGTTTCTATTTATTATTATCATTATTTTTGTCGGTTTTCTACTAGTCTTTGACTATTTGACAATTATTTGGGATAGAAGCTTCGAGGTTATCTAATGGGAAATGCCTGGCCTCATGGTTTCTGATTACTGTCTCCTGATCTACTTCAAGTAATTTATGCGTGAGCAGCCTCATCCTCATCAACCACGCAAACAATTATATTCCATGACGTATATAGCGTTAGCAGAAGGAATTGAACCATACACATAGAACTGCACAAATTACACCTTTCAGTTGATGATTCTCGTACTCAGACAAGCAGAGTAAACGTGCCGTCACTTTTGTAAACATCATGAAAAACGACCATCATGTTTTTGGTTTTTTTTTTTTTTTTTTTTTTTTTTTTTTTTTTTTGTTGTTGTTGTTTTTTGTCAGTAATAAGGTATATGTTTCCTTTATTTTTCTCTTTTTATTTTATTGTATAATACTCGCTCACGACAACGCTTATTACTTAAAGGGCCGGGCCGCGTAGCGCAATCGGTAGGGCATCTGACTCAGAAGTCAGAGGTCCTGGATTCGAAACCCGGTCTGGCCACATACTTTCGTCTCTCCTTCCGCTGATTCAAGAAGGGTAGTTGTCAGTTACTGGCGAAAGTATGTGCATTTAGTACTGGTTAACCGCTTAGGAGGTCTAAGCCTGCCCAGGAATAGTGTGGTTAGGTTAACTGACCGTCCCGACATGACCATAGATGTTTACCGTGGACGTTAAGCAATAAATCAATCAATCAATCAATTATTACTTAAAGAGAAAGAATCTATACACCTCTACAAAACTTAAGAATAAGTTCATTTTACATTTTCATATCCGTATTACAATTAAACCGTCAAGCTCAAACTACTGACCGAAACAGTGAGTTTTCAAGACTGACAGCACTATTTTCAGATTTTGTCAGGTTTCGTATCCGAAATAGTTAAAGATTATGAACTGAAGAAAGCTTAATAAAATCTTGAATATACGGAGCAAGTAAACTGAATAAATCTTCCAACTGATCAGAGTTTAGCCTCTCTGCAGTCAGTAAGGTGCTTTCGTAGTGATTTTGCTCAGAGCTCTTTATATTGCTTTCAGTCTTACAGACAACAGTATTCTTGTTGATGTTGATTTCATTAATAAGTGTTACTTACGTTACTCTTGCATCGTAATTGGATGAAGCGTACCATTAATGCTAGTTTTTCTCCTAGCTGAAACTCAAATTAAATTCTTCAGCTGCTAATGGCTCATTCCCTCAAACGTAAAAAAGAGAATTTATGTTTTATTTTGATTCAGTAACCATGTTATCTAGCTTACTTAGTGTCCATGAAGAACAATATCTTGAAAATAGCGCTACCAAAGCGCCATATTACCAATCCTGCTTCGTTTTTATTTTTTTTTCCATGTACATTGACAGAAAACAAATTAACTCGACTGACACACATTTTATAGCAACTATATAGCACGTATATTACGCATTAAAGGTTGGAAATTTTTCCTACTTCCAAGTATGGACACTTTTACTTATTTTTTACATTTTTGCCAAATGGTTTGGAACTTGTAGAATATTTTTGCTATGAAACTTAAAGGACAAAATTCACAAAACTACGAATGGCTAAAATGGAAGATTGAATAAGTTTTAACACCTGCCGAGAATTTCATGAAGATCGGACTTAAATTGAGAAAGTTTTGAAAGCTTGTAATAAAACACGACGTCATAAACCCATTATGAAAGACGAAACCCCTTAACAAACTCAGTTTGAGTTAACATTTGAGTGAAATGCATAACCCTCTTGTTTGTTACATAAAGATATTAACCGCGATACGACAAAACCAAAGAAGTGGCATCCACCCAGTCTGATCGGAGTATTCGCCGCGGATGCGCTTTAAGGGTAGCTAAGGGTCTAAGCTAGCTCTACGCGGACAGCAAAGACTAATCAGACTGGGCGAATACCGAGGCTGATCTGAGTCCGCCATTGGCGCACATGCCACTTTGTTTGTTTTGTCGTGTCGCGGCTCATATGATTTAATCCAAATAAGACAGTAAAAGTTAGAAATGTTCGCACTCCTTCAAGATTGAAATAATTATCATGTGACACGGAATTAAAAAAATGGCAGCCTCGAAAACTGCCATTTTATAGTTTTTTAACCTTCATATCTTTTTTATTCTAAGGTTTTCATGAAACTTTCATTCAATTCGAGATCTACAATCTCAAGTCAGTTTACACTTTAGTGAGCAGCTTCCTTTACAATTGTGACTTTGTCATACGCACACCAAATATATTCGTTGGTAAGTATTGCATGTGACAGGCTACTTTTAAGGTTTATAGATACACCCCGATTGAAAGCCCGTCATTTGTGCAAGGGGATACTTTTTCAAATTTACATAATTTGTTTCCATTATGTAGATAAATTCCCTTCTTCAGTGGAAGTTGCTCTCAAAGGAAAGAATTAGTCCTAAAACAGAGCAATTCCTTTCCTGTAAAACCACTACATGTTGGAAAGGGAACAAACACTTCAAGATCTAGGGCCGTATTTATAAAACTACTTAAGTCGTTGCTATGCTGTTGCTAAGGCTAAATTTATGTGAAGAAGATTCTCTACAACTATGAAATTTGCTCTGGAGGAACAGTCTAAAAAGACTGTTCCTCCAGAGCAAATTTCATAGTTGTAGCGAATCTCCTTCATAGAAATCCAGCCCTAGCAACAGCATAGCAACCACTTAAGTCGTTTTATAAATACGGCCCCAGAGTGACTGCTCTAAGAGGTGTATCCATGCTTCTTATACACGGAATTAAATGACTTGAGATTAAGTGTAGTTTCCGTTAAAATTATTTCAGTTTGAAATGAAAACTTGGCGGAGAATGGCATACATTGTTTGCTATCATCCTATACCCATGACGTCATAGATCTGTTACCATGGCAACTAAGAGTTCCTATTGATGTCACAGTGACGTCATCGATACGTCATTCTGCTAAGGTATTAAGCATAACAGTTGGTTATTTCATAGTAGCTACGATAATAGATCTATGGCGTCCATAGATTATAGTTTGAGAGGAGCATGGCATACAGTGTATGCCATGCTCTTCTCGAATTATAAGTGAGATGCTACCTGAATTTGTACCATGGAAAGTGTGATTTTCTCAAACCTTTAAGTCTTTCTCAAATAATTTAGTTCTCTGTTCCTAGTCAGTCAAATGCAAAACAACCTCTTGCTTGGAAAAGCAGATGTTTTGAAATGTTACGAGAAACAAGAGATAAAATAAAATGAAATAAAAATCTTCATCCGCAGATCATAGGGAAACTGTATTTTGGTTCCTTCGCCGATACTTTCGGAGTCGGACGTTCAACTGGCCTTAAAACTCGTAAAATAAGGGCAGTGGGTAATCCCAGAAGAGTTCATTAAACTAACTTTACGATCTTGAACTTTCAGCAGTGCTGACATAATTTGATATAATTTCTATAAGAACGCCGCGCTCTGACAGTGTTTTGAAGTCTAGACTAAAATATGTCAATTTTAACTCAATAAGTATTTAAGATCTATAGAAACAATCACTATTTATTACATTTATTAAGATCGCATTTAAATCTTAATATAGGCAGTACAGAATGGCATTTTTGGAACAAAACGGAGCAAAGTGAAAGTTACAGCCCTCAGAAAATATCTGCCATCAGATGATTATGACGTCAACATGGAAATAGAAGGCACGGATGACATTAAGAATCCACCGTACCGTAGAAAAAAATCATAAGTTGACAAACTGGTCGCAGGGAATCCTCTGAACTTCAATTTATTAATTATCTCAATAGTCACCGGAAATTTTAATAGACCAAAGAAATTTCACCTGACCTTTCGTAAACTTTCTCACAGTATCTTATGACATGATTGTGGACAGCAGTGAGGCAGGAAGTTAATGACTTAGAAAGTTTAATAGCAGTATAAAGGACATGAGTTCGCAATAAATCGTGCTTTATGCGTTTTTATTGGCTTGCCTCCTTTATCAAAAGGAAATAAAATCATTTACTTACTACGGGTCAATCAACTACTGCAACATTTCGTTGTTGGAGGAGATTCAGAAACGTTCCGTTATCTCAAAACAATAAAAAGACAAAGGATCAAAGTATTTTCTTCACAGACGGCGGCTCAGTTGATCGTTGTCTCAAAATTTATTTATAACGGTACCTGTCAGCTACATTATGACGATTTCTGCGGCGGTCACTTTGCTAGCCAGCGGTTCACAGAATGACGCCACAAATCTGGTTACCGCGCCCTTTACTGAGCGGGTTTAATACAGTTATAATTGAATCAAAGAAATCAGTTTTTCGACGGCATGTTTGATCTGACAGTTGACCGTAACAGATTCTCATTGCCTATAGAAGGATGTTTGTTGCAGTACATACTTTATGCGTAGTAGGTTTATTGAAGTTTTAATTTTTCAGCTCATTTAGCCTATTCCGGCGGATAGTATTTTTGGGGAATGTCCTGAGTTCTGAAATTCATATTAGTGCTGCATTCTCGTCATGTAATTTCAATATTCAAGATCAGTTGTAAGTAAGACTCCATAAGGCGGTTTTATTTTGAATTGATGATATCCTTTTATAACATAATCCTGGATAAAATATCAAACATTGTGCTTTCGGACACTGAATAACCGAAATAATTTTTCAGCGAAGACGTGTGTATAATCAGATGTTTTCAATATCAATTATGTCAGATATACTATAGGTTTTCCAGTTGAGAGAGAGAGAGAGAGAGAGAGAGAGAGAGAGAGATGACTTCCTCATCCCGTAAGTCCCAGTTGCATATGATTATAATGGTTCCTTTAGATCAATCGGACACGCTATAAAAAATACGGGTTATTATTTTTTCTGGGTATTACATGTAATTAGCTTTGAACTCGTGTAAATATTTTTCGTTTTTCGATGATTTCACCCCCCTCTTTGTCGTCCATTATATTTCTCAGAGTACATTCTTGCACTGAGTATGCTATGTAACTCCTTCAAAACGATATTTCTGGCTAATTAAACGTGGTTGTACTGATCTCTGTATACACTTCTCATGATGTCATGCACGACAATGCTTACTAAGTGAGACAAAATCAATGAACTTATGCGATTGTATTGAAGTGTATGTGTGTAATTTATAGTTAATAAAATATCGTTTAAACCAACCAAATGAACGAAGTGCTGCGCATTTCCGGCCGCCAAGTCCTAGAACATATTCATAATTCATATTTTAGTCTGCAGTTTTTGTTCAGGAGCACTTCGGCCAACTAAACAAGAACTGCACTTTGTTACACTTCGTTTATTTCATTAAAAAACGGGCTTTTACCACATGGCTGATTATGTCCCCCCACCAAAGGTGAGGGGGGACATATTGTTTTCAGTGCGGATCCCGGGCGTCGGCGTCAGCGTCGGCGTGACAGTTTCTTGCGTGCGCGATATCTCTCGAACCAATGGATGGAATTTCACCAAACTTGCATGGATACATCATTGGGACAAATTTAAGAGCTGATTAGATTTTGATGACCTTGACCTCATTTTCAAGGTCACTGGAGGACTTAGATGATAATTTCATGTACCCACTTTGCGTGCACTGTATCTCTTGAACCAACGGATGGAAATTCACCAAACTTGCATGGATACACCATTGGGACAAGTTTAAGAGCTGATTAGATTTTGGTGACCTTGACGTCAATTTCAAGGTCACTGGAGGACTTAGATGACAATTTAATGTATCCATGTAATCTCCTGAACCAATGGATAGATTTTCACCAAACTTGCATGGATACATCAGTGGGACAAGTTCAAGTGTGTCAAGATTTTGGTGACCTTGACCTCATTTTCAAGGTCACTGGAGGACTTAGATGAGAATTTTTTGTACCCACTATATCTCCTGTACCAATGGATGGAATTTCATAAAACTTGCATGGATACATCATTGGGACAAGTTTAAGAGCTGATTAGATTTTGGTGACCTTGACCTCATTTTCAAGGTCACTGGAGGACTTAGATGAGAATTCCTTGTACTCTCTATATCTCCTGAACCAATTGATTGAATTTCACCAAACTTGCATGGATACATTAATGGGGCATGCTTAAAATCTGAATAGATTTTGGTGACCTTGACCTATTTTCAAGGTCACTGGTGGACTGAGATGACAATTTCCTATTTTGACAATATCTCATGAGCCAATGGATGGAATTTCACCAGACTTGCATTGAAACATCACTGGAACTAGCTTAAGAGCTGATTAGATTTTGGTGACCTTGACCTCATTTTCAAGGTCATTGGAGGACTTAGATGGCGATTTCTTGTACCCATAATATCTCATGAGCCAATGGATGGAATTTCACCAAACTTGCATGGATACATCACTGGGACAAGTTTAAGAGCTGGTCAGATTCTGGTGACCTGGACCTCATTTTCAAGGTCACTGGAGGACTTAGATATGTGAAAATTTCACTGAAGTTGATATAATTGGCTTGATTTCCACTTTACTTTCATAGATATACTTTTGGGACAATCTCAAGAGTTTACTGTGTTTTGATTACCTTGACCCCATTTTCAAGGTCAAAAGCTTACTTAAAAATGCTTATTTTTTCTCTTAAAATTAGTTATATCTTGATCCAATTGACAGATATTTATCAGACTTGCAGGAATATATTGTTGTGACAGGTTTAAGACATGTTTAGTATTTGGTGACCTTGACCCATTTTTCAAGGACATAGTCATATATGTAGGATATCTTTAGAACCAGTGGATGGATTTTCTCAAAACTTGCCTAGATAGTTTACTTGTCCAGGCTTTATATTCATTATAGTGATTGGGAAATGGGCTGGTGGGGGGACATCAGTTTTTCTCTGAAAAACATTTCTAGTTCTTTCCTTACTTCTCGACGATCTACCTTCAGAATCTATATGAGCCGCGGCATGAGTAAACCACAAAGTGGTTGTGCACCCCCCGCAGACTCAGATCAGCCTGAGTATCCGCCTAGTTCGCACAGACTTTTCGCATAGCGCTTAAAGGGTAGTAAGGGTCTAAGCTACCGCCATGCGGACAGCGAAGACTCTGATCAGACTGGGTGGATGCCCAGGCTGATCTGAGTCTGCACTGGGTGCACAACCACTTTGTTGGTTTTCTCAAATTGTGGCTCATATATCATCGCTGCAGCTAATGTTAAGTGCCGGCTGCCGTAAAATATTACTCTGTACTTCATCATAATGTAGATTATGTTCTTGACCTTTGGGATCATTTGGGCTCTTTCCGTGTCGGTTTGAAAATACAATTCCTCTTAAGCCCATGCTAGGGGGCGGGCATTGTATCTTCACCATATTATTTAGCATCATCAGACTCAATTAAACTAAGTCTGCTATTTTCATTTCGCAGATAAGTTCCTCACTTTCAGAGGGGCATTTCTTCTAAAGTTATTTGAATCTGATTATATTAGCTTCGAACAATGCCAATAAGAGTCTCCCTTGATTAATTTTGACAAAAAAAAAATACTTATATACCGTTCAGAACTCACAATCTTAATTCCAGAGCATGTGTCGAGTATGCTTGGGTGATAAATCAGTCAATCAACCAAAGATCAATCAAACAACCAATCAATTAATCAATTGTTCAGTCAGTCAGTCAGTCATTCAGTCAGTCGGCCAGTCAATCAATCAATCAATTATTCAGTCAGCCAGTCATTCATATAGTCGATCAGTCAGTCAATCAATCCATCCATCCATCAATCAATCAATCAATCAATCGATCGATCGATCGATCGATCGATCGATCAATCAATCAACCGATCAATCAATCAATCAATCAATCAATTATTCAGTCAGTCAGTCATTTATTCATTCAGGCAGTCGGTCAATCAATCTATCAATCAATCAATCAATGAATTATTCAGTCTGTCAGTCAATCAATTAGTCAGTCAGTCAGTCAATCAATCCATCCTTCCATCAATCAATCAATCAGTCAATCGATCACTCATTTATTCATTCAGTCAGTCAGTCAGTCAGTCGTTCAGTCAGTCAATCAGTCAATCAATCCAACAATCCAACAAACAAACAATCTATTACTCAGTTACTCAGAGAGTCGGTCAGTCTGTCAGCCAGTAAGTCCGCCAAACACTCAGCCAGTCGATCAATCAATATATCAATCAGTCAAGCACATTCAATCAGTCACCCATTGGTTACTGTCATTCATTCAGACAGACAGTCAGTCAATCAGTCAGTTAGTGCAATCAATCATGCAAGCAAGCAAACAAGCAATTAAACAATCAATTAAGTAATAAGTCAGTAATAAGTCACTTAGTCAGTAGTTTGATGAGGGTTCACAATACACAGTGTATAAGCGGACAGTCACCAAATCGGAAGCGACAATTGACTGTACACCCGAAAATCATTAGTGACACATAAACAACTTGTGAGGTGAACCGGTAAAAAGCAGGTAAGTCCTTATCGAATCTGTTCTTTTAGATGCGGTTTTCAACATCGGGGAGAGAATTAGATGTACTTCACCTGTAGCATTGTCAGTTTGACATATCACCATCCAATCTCTGTGTAAAAATCAAGTTTTCCTGCTTAATCACCAGTTTTGCTTTATTTTCTGTCGATCGACAAGTACAATCGGGGTTAAAAAGATAAGAATTATGGCATCATTTCTGTTAAAACCAACATAAAATCATCGCTACACCTTTATCCTGTGATATCCAATAGCTGAATCCATCGAAACATTACTTAAAACAAATATATTGCCTCCTGAATCGCACACGTTCGTCTCATTCGACTGTCCGACTAGTGACAAAAACAAAAAATGGTGTTGAACGACTAGCGACGATTTTCCTGTAAGTCTTATTGAGCAGAAAATGTGTTAGTAAATATTTTTTCTTATGTATTCTTTATCGAAATATAACGACAACGGAGGGTAAGAATATCTACTGGATTGAGTTTATTTCAGAAGTCCAGTATGCTGTTTATATCTACTATAAATTTGAACAGATTAGCATGGCAAGCTCAATGATTTATTCGTAAGATTCGAAATAAATTGAAAATACTGAGAGTGTTTCTGAATTTTTCTGTGTAAAGAAAATGAATTTTGAATTTTGAATGTGTTTTTCAACAGGCGAAACTAATTACAATGGTCAGACTTGCAGCTTAAAAGATATGAAAACATATTTTACAAACGGCACAATATTGTCACCTAGATCTACATTGATACCCTATACTACCCTTCTACATCCTCTTTGCTCTCCCTAACCTCAATTACAATGTAGGACGAGGGCGTGCGCTTGCATCAGGTGCGTAATGTGGGGGTTGTTCTAGTTTTTTGTGTGCTTTTTTGTGTGCTTTTTTGTGTGTTTTTTTATATTTCACGTCTACCCAATCTGTCTTTCCTAATTCCCCATCTCTTGGGAAACAGCTTAACGTGCCCATAGAAATATACCTGATTATGTGCGGTTAAAACCAACGGTACTTGTCATTTACTGTTGTCGGAGAACTTACCTGTTATTCGTTTCACTTGCTTAGATAGTCTAAGCTTGTATACGAACAGTTAACTGGCTCGTCATGACCTTAACTGTGCACCGGACCGCTAACCCAAACAAACAAACAAACTCCCCATTTCTACCCCACCAGCCTCGCCCTGCCCTACCCTAAGCCTACCATTTAGCTTTACACTAACTAACTAATAAATCACCCAATCAGACCGAAACTACCCAGGACCGAAACGATCCGAGTTCCTTTACAAAAACAAGAAAGGTATAGATCCGAGAACAGAACCCTAGTGTACACCTACAACGTCATGAACTTTGTAAAATTGGCCATTCAATATAACGCTGCTTAAATACTACCGAATTTCTGAAAATGCTTAAATGCTAATGCAGGCATCATTAAATAACGTGTATTCTTTTTATTTCATTTTTGTGTGTGTGGGGGGGGGGGCATTTTATTACTTTTTGCGATATTGTATTTGTTTACCCATCTTTTCTTTCTTTCAGCAATGCTTGATAGCCTTCTCCCCAAATGATGATCCCAGTGAAAGCTTCCAAAACGATATTTTTATTACCTTTTTCAAGCATTTGTTGAAAATGATCGTCATGAATGTGAAAATACAATCACTACTAGTCGGACAGTTTTTGTTTCTTGATATGTCGCTAATGATTAGGTACAGTTGTCACTAGTCGGACAGTCGAATGAGACGAACGTGTGCGATTCAGGAGGCAATATATTTGTTTTAAGTAATGTTTCGATGGATTCAGCTATTGAATATCACAGGATAAAGGTGTAGCGATGATTTTATGTTGGTTTTAACAGAAATGATGCCATAATTCTAGTCTTTTTAACCCCGATTGTCTGTGTCGATCGACAGAAAATAAAGCAAAACTGGTGATTAAGCAGGAAAACTTGATTTTTACACAGAGATTGGGTGGTGATATGTCAAACTGACAATGCTACAGGTGAAGTACATCTAATTCTCTCCCCGATGTTGAAAACCGCATCTAAAAGAACAGATTCGATAAGGACTTACCTGCTTTTTACCGGTTCACCTCACAAGTTGTTTATGTGTCACTAATGATTTTCGGGTGTACAGTCAATTGTCGCTTCCGATTTGGTGACTGTCCGCTTATACACTGTGCAATATCGGTCAGTCAAACGTAAAAACAGTGTTATTTTCCCAGAGTGTTATCCGCATGTGGTTCTATCTCTCCGCATTTGGCATTATACGGAAGTACATTTTTTCAGATGGACTGGTATTTCATTCGTATTAGTAGTGCTGCTATTATATGTCGATTGTACTGTACACAGTCTATGCTAAAAACACAAACAACGTGTGTAGGAAGTGAGTGACAAGCTTTTTGCGACAAAAATAACATTTATTTGCAATATACGCAATTTTCATGTACGTAGCATAGATAATTTATCGGACATATATCTGTGTCTATTGTCTAGATAATGTCCACATTTTTCAATGAATCGGAGTTACAAAATTTGACAGTGACACGTCTTCGCTCACTGTTGAAAAAGCAAAAACTGGGTACAAATGGCCGTAAGCAACAGTTGGTAAGGCATTGACTGACCACAGCTTTTGTTAAATGCTTTCATTGTTTATGCATCAAGTTATGTTTGCTGTTGTGTGACATAGATTAGTGCCTTTACAGTCGGCGTGCACGTGCAATTTCCAAGCCCCCCCCCCCCCCCCACTCCAAACAAGTTGTTCAGATCTGTTTGTAGTGCACAGAGGTTAATAAAACATGTGACAGTGCTCTAGTGCTCTAGATTTGAATGGATAACAGACACAACCTAGGAAAAATTTTACAGATCATATAGATGGGTCTGATGAGGGGCCACAGTATATGTTTCCATTCATTTCTTCCAGTTCTTTAGTGTCTGTGTTTGGTCTGTGTTTTGTCAATGGGTGTAAGTAGGGTTCTCTGAGATTAACATGTTATTATACCCCTGTCAGGGGTATCAGTGACTATTCTAGAAACTAAAAATGGGGGGGGGGGGGGTTCCCCCCTCCATCTAAAAGGTAGGGAGGATTTTCAAAAAACGGGGGCGAAAATTTTCGAACAGATAGAAAACTTTTCAGGGATTCTAGTGTTCGAATTCAGTGCTCGCATATTTGCAAAATGCGACCAAAATTTACAGACTGCGAGTCCGAGAAACTAACACTTGATTTTCTTTGTGAGTTTAATAGAATTAATCCGGAAGTGTAAATTTTTTGTTTATGCTCAGAACAAGATGCGCAGTCGCAAACTTGTCTTGATTGCCCAGCCGCTTGCCTTATATTGATTCTCCAATATGGCGCCCCTCGTTAAACGTCTGTGACAATCCTCTTCTGCAAGGGTTTGTTTTCAGTTTGACCAAAAAAGCACATGTTGCTCTTTCATTCAAAACAGCAGTATTTTCTGTGAGGCAAGAGTAAATTTTTTGTTTTGAGACTTTTTCATTGTTTATTTTTTACGCAAGACTGTCTTGCATTGGGTCTGAATTTATGCGGGATCTGAAAAAAAAAATTAGCGTGAATCCCGCAATCGCGCATCCTAGAATAGATGCTGGGGTATGATTAGTTTTGTCATGATGTCTGTGCATTTGTTTGTTGTTTGTTCATCTGTCCATCCATCTGATTGTTAACTTTTACGTCAAATTTTTTCGTAAAGCTTTTATTGATTGCTCATAACTCTGAAACCACTTGTCAGATTCTTTTCATACTTGTTTAATGATATCTCTTTAGCATTACCTTCAGGGCCTGACAAATCCATTGTCCGGCTGCCTGGGACAAGTTAAAACTTTTGCTGGGCAAGTAAAAAATTTTCTTACTTGCCCAGGAAAATGTATAAATTATATAGGGAAAACCCATGTATTTCAGCTTTTTCGGGCAGAAGCTTTCTACCGGACAAGTAGGTCAAAATTTGATTTGTCAGGCCCTGTACCTTTGAACTGAAATATCTGAACTCCTGGGCGGGGCCCTGGGTCAGTACTTAGAACTTAGTATGTGTCAAAGTTTTGTGTTAAACCTTTTTGGTTACATGCTGTTACCACATATAAGATTCTTTTTATATTTGTTAATGATATCTCTATAGCTTTACCTTTGATATGAAATGCCTAAGCATGGGGGTTTAGACTGCTAGGTGGGGTCAGGGGTCAAAAATTAGGACTTACTTACTTTGAGCTGTGCATTAAACCTTTTTGATGTCTCATATATGTCTGTAACACTACATCAGATTCTTTTATTTTAGTTCATGACAGCTCTATAGAATTACCTTGGATATGAAATGCTAAGCATTGGAATCAGGCTTTAGGGTAGAGCTAGGGGTCTATTCAAAATAGCAAAAAAAATAAAATCACCATTTTGGACTTGGTTTATGTCATCGTGTTGTGTTAAACGTTATTGATTGCTCATATTCCTGCTGTTTAATCATATTGGGTACATGACATAGATCTGCATAACATTGCCTTTGCTATGAAATATTTAAGCAATGGGGTCATGCCTCTAACCCTCTTGACGGAGCCAGGTTTCAATAATTAGGATTAACTTGGGTGGTGGTGGTGGTAGGGGGCATGCATGAGCCCTTGCTCACTGTGAATCTGCCACCCATGGAATTTTGGGTTTGATGAATGGGGACAGTAAGACTGACTTCTTATGACTGTATTTGGAAGAGGCAGGACTACTGCTGTCTTGATGATGCAGGCTGCCGAGGAAGACCTTGCCTTCCAGTAAAGCAGAGTACCCCTCAATTGCCATGAGGCAGCTTGTTTCAGTGTTAGAAATAAGGCCCAGACAGCAACTTGCCCAGGGGGCAACCTGAAATGAATTTCAACTTGCCCCCAAGATTTCAGCTAGCCCCCCTGTATTACAGTCGAATCTCGGTAGTTCGAACGCCGATTTTTCGAAAATACCGGATTTTTCGAAGTTGAATCACGGTCCCGATCGTAGGCCCATTAATTCTATGCAAAAACACCTCCGCAAATTCGAATTTCGATAATTCGAAAAATCGGATTTTTCGAAAGAAAAATTAGGTCCCGATGGAGTAAAATCCATTAAAAATACTCCCCTATTATTCGAAATTAAAATTCATGCTCCAATTTCCTACCGAAAAATAACACCTTTTTGTCATCGATGAGATAAATATTAACAGCCTCAGGTAATCACTGCCACCTGCACAGGTAATTATCGCTAAGTCATTAATTACTGTTGAGCAAAAGGTGTTTGTCTAATTGCGTTATTGTCGAGGATTATCTAGTTTGAAGTTTGCAAATTTAAAGGCCAAATGTGATGGCCTTTGTAACCAGCAAAGGATCGGACTAGCATGCGCATCCGAGCTTAGGTTTCGTTAGTCGGTGATCGTACGGGTTTGCGCACGGGTCATAAGGTTTGCACACGGCACTTAATAGTTTCCAGCTACACTGCGCAGACTGAGAGGCGGGTTTGAGTATTCGTTCCCAAATATATAAATAGAGGTCACTGATTAACTCCGAATGACTGAGGAACCTTTTCTGTGACCCGGCTCAGATGAAACAGTTGAGTCGTTTTTTTCTGAAAACGAAAGTAGCCCAGTTCCCGGAAACATAAACGGAAAGTGAAAGTACAGTATTGTCCGAGGCGTTGAGCGGCTAGCCTGTCTGGCTTTGATCTTTGCCGGCGCTGCATTGTCATAAACAATTGATTTGCAGAGTTGGGAAATGTTCGGCAGCTGTGCGGCCAAATATGAGGGGTGTCTCGCGATATTAAATGATCGTGGATATTTTGTATGTTTCCAGTATGTAATGTTGATTATTCTACGTTCTGATTTTGTTTTCACTGATTTGTAAATCCACGAACGTCAGTAAGCATACAGAAATAAAATACGGGACTGCCTGAAAACTGCCGTAATAACGAATTCCGAAAATGTACGGAAATGAACGGGAAAAGCCGAATTCGAAAATTCGAACTACGGATAATTCGAATAAAATAGTGAGGTCCCTGTCAGTTCGAATTATCGAGTTTTGACTGTATATTGCAATTAAACCGTTTACAAGTCATTTTCTTCTGAAGACACATAAGTAAACATAGTCCAAATATGCTCTCCCTCTCTAGGACACTAAGCATGAATTCATGAATTTCTGAGATAACTGACCAACAGTTTTGATCACAGTTGCCTATAAATCATTTTCTCAGCGCTACTTTGACTGGGAATCTTTTCATTTTTTTCCTTCAAAACACTATAATGGTGATTTTCAAACTTCACATGCAAAGCTTCAAAAAGATATGAGACAAAATCATTTTCCAGAATTTTATCTCCCAGAATTTCAGGTTGTCCAGGGGGCAACCTTCCAAGACTATCAGCTTGCCCCCAGCAAATTTAACCCGTGTCGGGCAAGTGGGCAATTGCTTATTTCTAACACTGTTGTTTGTCATTAGTTAATACTTGAGACAGTAGACCCTGCTTTCTGACACCCAAGAAAGATAAGACTAAGTTTGTTTTGGTTTTGCCTTTATACCAAATGAGCCTGCTGTGGTTCTTTTCGGGACATTCTTGTTCTTTTTTCACATATCAAATAAGGACTCTGATTGTTAAACAAGCACAAACAATTCATGACCAGCTTGAGGTTGAAAACTCACATCCAACCCCCTCTAGTGTTTTGTGGAGTTATTTTTACCATAACTATGTTGGTCTTGGGGTGTCTTGTATTCTTTGTGCAGTGTGACGATTGGTACTTACATGTCAATTGAAGTGGTAAAGGCACTTATGTATTACACTAATTCTTTTACACATGTTCTCAATTTTTTGTTTCATTCTTTTAGTTGCTAGAGGTCTGACAGGGAAGTATAGTCTCTAAATATGAGGTACATAACCAGAATTGTATGCATAAACCACTTCCAGATTCCTGTATTTGAGTCGCGACATGACAAAAACAACAAAGTTGTTGTACTCCCAGCACAGATTCAGATCAGCCTGGGCATCCACCCAGTGTGATCAGAGTCTTCGCTGTCCACATGGAGGTAGCTTAGACCCTTAGCTACTCTTTGTGTGCTTAGCGAAGAGTCTGGTCAGGCAAGAGCAGCTGCCCAGGCTGATCTGAGTCTGTGTCTGTGCTGGAGGCACAACCACTTTGTTGGTTTTCTCGTGTGGTGGCTCATTTTTCCAAAGCTATCCTGACACCTCTCTCAGTGTTCTATATATAGTCTTTGCAATGTAAGTTCTAATAATGGACATCGAGGATTTGTAATTGCAAAGTCAGAAGTGCAAGTCTAAGTCAGACTGTCTAAATATAAAGAAGGGCCTACAAGAGCCAGTGATCTCCCCAGACCAGTAAGGCATGTCCCTTGCAACATGCTTTCCTCTTCAAATTACCTTTGCAACATGCAATAATATCTAAAATTAATAAAATTGCTATAATTTTCATTTCTTTAATCTTAGCCAGTAAAGTTGTTTTAAATGCATTAAGGATTATCACTAAATTATCTATAATTAATTTAGGCTAATTTTGACAAAGCATTGCAACATTAAAGAGTTTGAAAATTGATCAACAAGTCAAAATCTGATCGAAGAGGTAGCTTCCCAAATTCTTAGATAAAAGCACTGTGGAGTATTGACAGGAGTAACAATAGAATTATTAGCCACAGGGTATAATCGATTCCGCTAATTTTCGCTTCCTGCAGAGACTGTACATCATATTTGGCTTCCGCCGAGACTGTCCGCAAACTCTTGCTTCCTGCCGAGACTTCTGTACATAATAAATGGCTTCCTGCAGAGACTGTCCGCGTGATTCTGCTTCCTGCCGAGAGCCTCGGCAGGAAGCAGAATCACGCGGACAGTCTCGGCAGGAAGCTATTTTTCTAGGACAGTAGTCTCGGCGGAAGCCAAATATGATGTACAGTCTCTGCAGGAAGCGAATATTGGCGGAATCGATTATACCCTGTGTTAGCTGCCATTTTCAAATTTGGGCCGTTAATCACTGTTGGCAGACAGTACTCCTTACCGTACTGCTTTGAAGCTGTACCCACAAACACTTCAGTACAAATAATAGAGCTCCAGAAAAGCTGAGGTTCTAAGGATGATTCTGAGATATTTTTTTCTTATTTCTGAACCTAAACATATCTTTGTTATGACCCATTATTAGAACCGTCTCAGCAAGGGGGCTATTGAAAGGTCAGTTGGTCACAACTAACGTTTTTGGGGAGAAAATTTTATTATGGAAAATTATCTCCGATTTATCCCTGAAACCCCTTCTTAGCTGGAGCACTGAAATTAGATATGAGCCGCGACATGACAAAACCAACAAAGTGGTTGTGCGCCCAGTGCAGACTCAGATCAGCCTCTGCATCTGCCTAGTTTGCTCAGACTTCACCAAGTGTTTCAAGGGCAACTAAGGGTCTCAGCTACCTCCACTCTGAGAGCGAAGACTCTGATCAGACTGGGCAGATGCCCAGGCTGATCTGAGACTGCACTTGGCGCACAACCACTTTGTTGGTTTTGTCGTGTCGCGGCTCATATGAAATCTGAAGAAGCATGCTTTTTTACCCTGGACTGTATTTCTTATTCAGTTTATTTTATGTTAGTATCAGTCCCCCTCAGTTGCATATACTTGAGCCCAACATAAACTGTAAATGCACAGTCCATTCTTATTATTAACCTGGATTTACCTGGTAGGGATCTCTGTGATTTTGGTACATGATTTATACATGAATATGCGAATATATAATTTTCAGGATGTATGCATAAACACTTAAAAATTATGAATTATAATAATAAGTTGATTCTGATTAAATGCATGGAAATTACCACAAATAACTAAATGTATTGGACACTTTTCCTTACCCAACATTTTCCCATCCATTGTTTCATACAACTGTTACACTGCTGGTAAACTACAGTCTGATCTGTGTGTACACTGTTTGGCTGAAGACAACTCTGTCCCATTGCATGATGCTTTCATGGTTGCATCTTATTAATTACTGGTATGAATCTTAATCTGTCTGGAGCATGACTGAAAAGAAAAAGCAGAGCTGTAGATAAGGGGGGTATTTGATGATAATTTATGGATAATTTTCTTTATTTCTCATGGAAACCATATGTTGTGACCCTCATCTGAATCGTCTCATCAAGACGGTTCAGATGAGGGGTCACACCATATGTTTTTATCCAGAATTAAGAAAAATTATTCCTAATTATCACCAAATACTCCCTCTTATCTAAGGCTCTGAAAAAGTGTTGATAATCAGAAATGTACCTAATGGACATATACTGCAAAAAAAGAAAAAAATTGGGACACTTTAAATAATTTAAATACTATAGTTGTCCTAAAAGTATATAACAGTTTGGTTTTACAGTGCAGTAGACTGTTCAGAAGAAATAGATGGAATGGCAAACAGTGTAGACCTTGATCAGAGGAGCAGTCTGATCTAGGTCTGCACTGTTGCTCATACCTATCTGTCCCAATACATGTTATTTTCCCTACTTTCAGCACATCTGCTGCACAGCCTAATGGTAACCTTCACTGTTTTCATAGACAATAGTTTGATCATGTATGGTCTATATTTATACGGCAGATTTTGAAAACCTTGATCACGCTGAACAATTTTCCATACTGGTGTGGGTCTGTATATAAAATCCTGCATTAATTTCTGGTTCCCAGCCCAACTTACATGCAGATAATAAGTGCATCATATTCACTTATAATTGCAGTGCAAAGTGCATGATTAGGCATTCAAAGTGCAGTAATTCAGAGCTCCAGATAAGGGTAGAATTTAGTGGTGATTTTGAGCTCGATGTATTTAAGCGAAGGTAAACTGTGGCTGCTTATTAGAATGGCGACATTGATGCATTTATAATGAGAAAGGTGTTGTTGTTTCTCATTAGAGTTGCCTTTCTGAGGCAGCAAAACACAATTTTATGTTCTTATTGAATTTTGAAAATTATATCGTTAAAAATCTCTTTATCTGGAGCCATAATGACTATTTAAGTTAGTGTTTCTATTTTCACATTTTGAATATCATTGTTTTATTTGTGTGTTGGGCTTTAGAGTGATGTCACAATACAGGATGTAAAATACAATTCTCTTGATTATTTTGAAAACTTCCATTTTTAGGGGTGACAGGTATGTATCTGACGTCTTGATATTGTATTGTGGTTTATTAGCAGGAAGAAATTTGTTTGTTTACTTAGAGTGTTGTGCAGTTTGAATTTGATCATTTTGTTTGATGGAAAGCCAGATACAAATACCTTAATAATCCTATTAAACCACCCGGTGGTGTTGCATTTTACAAAATGGTGGCGTTATTTAGAGCACAAAGTGAAGTAAATCAGCCACTGTCCAAAATATCTCTAATAAACAGTATACAGGTAAATAAGCATACTTTCAGAGGAAGCAACTCTACTATTTTTGCCTCTTTTCTAAGTAGTTTTCAACTCTTACGGGAAAGAATTTGCTCTTCTAGGAGTATATTCTTTCCTGCTATTAAAGTAGACCCATGTCAAAGAGCTACCTTATTCAGAGAAGCAAATACAAATTCATGCAAGTTGGTAAAACATTATTTTCAGAGAAGTGACTGGGGGCGTTTATTAGAGCAGGGACAGTTATTAGGATTGGGAAGGTACAATATATATAGAATATGGTATAGAACATACCACATTTATTTGGCTGTAAGACAGAGTTCTTCTCTCTCCATAAAGTAACCCAAATAGGTAAATAAGTTGTGTAATTCGGCTATTAGACAGGTTTTCTCTTCCAAACAATCCCAAAAATCCAGATAGGTTTTTCTCTTCCAAACAATCCCAAAAATCCAGATAGGTTTTTCTCTTCCAAACAATCCCAAAAATCTAGATCTGTCTTATGAATGGATTTAGATTTTCAAAAAAATATAGATCTGTCTTATAAGATGGATCTAAATTCCAAATATCTAGAACTCACTTCAAAGATGGATCTAGATTTTTGGGATTGTTTTAGAAGAGAAAAAAACCTCCATCTTATAACCGAATAAATACGGTAAGTGTTACATATGCACTGATGTTAAGGTCAAGAATACGTAAATGACTGGCGCAATTAATTACGTGCGTCGCGATGGACGTTACGTCACGAAATACTTCCTAGTCAATATGGCGGCCCCATCGGACATTCAATAATAACGTCAAACATCGGGAAAACGGAGTTGTTGTCATTGTTTATTCAAGCCCTTTGCTGATATTGCAATCTTCTTTTTTTCCCTGTATGTTTGAAGTTATTTTATCAACATAAGTGTATTCATACAAAATTAATGAGAGAGAGAGAGACAGACAGACAGACAGAGTTTCATGTGTGTAACAATTTAAGGCTGGCCGATTACATGTTCCCCCCCCTGCTTTCAGGGCTCACAGGATTTTTCAGACACACATATGAAAGGCGGAGCCTATATTTCTCCTTTCGCTGCGTTATACTTTCTTGATTTGAAAAAGCTACCTATTTACTGCTGGCTTGAAGACTTTTCCAGTCGCTAGCTGGCCGACTCCGGATTCGAACCCGCTACCGTCTGGGTCATAACCGAACGTCCGTGGCGCCGGTGGGATTGTGCATCCGAAATAATTAATAAACCAAATAAATGTATGCCAGCTGATTTTAGAGCCTTATGGGATCGGAATGTAATATTTGTTATAATGCCGATTTTTGCAATTTTAATACACATATGATCATGTATCCTTTCTGGACATCGAAAATTTTGTTTTGATTACAAAATAAGAATCATACAATATCTCTTCCACTTGTTGTATGCCATTGCCAAAGATATAGCGGGCCTCTTACTCACACCGCCCCTACGGCCACTACGCTACAAGAAGTCTTTATCTTTACCTATCCCACCGACGGTGGATTGGGAAGCTGACCTTGTAACTTACCATCATCTCGATATGACTGAAATATTGTCCAAAGGTCAATTTTATCTGACTACCATGAACCACACTGACAGAACACGAGTCGTCAGTAATTTTGATACTTGCACATAGATCAGCCTGCGCATACGCACAGACTAATAAATATCTTCGCTGTTCCTCACGGAATCATTGTACCAGAGGACAAGAAAGGCTCTGGTCAGGTTGGGCGAGTGCGCACACTGATCTGAGCTTCTGCTGATCGTATATTCCCCAAAGAACCCATTTTATCATGGCACGGCGCATTTTGTGATTTAGGGTAACGCAGTTTTTTTATGTGTCGGCTGCAATAACCATATAACTGTTAGAAGTATGCTTGCATTTTTTACTAATTTTTGTCTAAGAGAGTCTGAAAAATAAATTCTTTCACTTTAGCCTCGTTCACGCCACCAAAGTTTCTTTGACACAAAATCTTTAACAAAGAAAGTTTGCCAAACATTTTGCGTTAACACGGAGCAAATAATTTGTTAAAGAAAAATGTGGCATGGAATCTTTGTCAAATAAACTTTGGCAAGGAAATATTTGCTGCTGTGTTCACACGATCGAACATTATTTGTCAAGGTTACCTGGACAAATAAACTTTGCCCGTGTGAACGGCCAACCATGTGACCTTTTCTTTGTTAAATATACTTAGTTCAAAATCAAACCGATTTGATTATGAGCAGAGTTTTCTGTGCTTACCTCCATACCTAGTTTCTTTGTTACATATTGTATTGCAATTTTTCTGTTCACACGAGCAAATTTTACTTTTCCAAACCTTCTTTGTCACAGAAACTTTGCCCGTGTGAACGAAACTTAAGGCATTCATCATGAGAACCCTATTAGTCCTCATCTTTCCGTATTCTCACAACGCTCTTGGCATGTCTTATTACGTTGCCAGTAAACGACTGCAACGTCGCTTATAAATGACGTCGCGGAATGGCGTAAATTTATACATACCTATGCTTGCTTAGCAAGCGTTACTTGAAAAACGAACTCGGTAGTCAAGGACTTTTCTTACCTCATTTTAATCGACAGATCCTGTGACATGAAATATCAGTTTTTGAAAAAAATCTATGTACCGGTAAACAAGCTGTGTACGCTTAAATTTTAAAATCTTAGTTTTTTCATCGCATTCCAATTGTCGTCAATGGAAATGGCCTCAAAATTTCATGTTTTTCAATCTGATCTTGCGACTAAACGAACTCGGTGACCTATCTTTTTTATGACACAGTTCGATAAAACACATGAAAATGCACCCCTGTGCAAAATTTTAAAAAATTCTATGTATGTGCCATTTACGTATTCTTGACCTTAAGTCAGGCCTGCTGGTAAATGGGCAGTTCCATTCCCATAAAAAAGCTTTCTTCAGATGGATAGCCAATATATAATAATGTGATTTGACCCATACCATATGAATCCTATCTACTAATAAATACCCCATTCTAATAACCCCCTCCCTCCTCTTCTGCAAATGCTTTATTGACTTGCCAAAATTGCAAATTCCAGGCATATGAAGTCTTAAGATTCATCATACTTCAGTATTATATAATATAATGATCACCTCATCATTCAATGCTTTTGTCATCTATTTTAGTGATGACAGAGTGCAGCTGTATCTCTCTCATGGTTAAAGGCTCATTGTAAGCATTTTCATAGTAGCTGATTTGTTACGTTTCGGGCTCTAAACACAGATGACAAAATTTACGTCTGCAAAATTTAAAGTTAAGTGTCATTCAAGCTATATCATGTTAAGATTTCAAATACTAAAGGGCAAACAGTGCAGATCCAAATGAGGTGGCTCATCTGGGTCTTCCCTGTCTGCATAATCAGCTACAGGTATTTTCATTTTTAGCTCGCCTGAACGAAAGTTGAGGAAGAGCTATTGTTGTCACCCTGGCGTCTGCGTCGGCGTCCGAACTGGATGTTTTAGTTAAAGTTTTTTAAAGACCTATATTTTAACCCATGGATGGGCAAGGCACTGCAGGCGAGCTATCCTGTACGCGGACAGGTCTTGTTGGCTCTTCAAGTAGTAACAAAAGACTGCATATGGCAATGTATGTTTGTACTATTTTGTAGGTAATATAAAGTTTTGAAATTTTTAAAAAGTCTCTGTCTGTAAAAGTGCACTGTTAAAATTTTTGGGAATTTTAAAGCATCAGAGGCCAGTTGTTTAAAGCTAACGACGTCGTTAGTTAACGAGAGCTAAAATTTCAAACTGTAATATCTCAAATACGTCAATAATTTTTTGCTGAAAAAACGTGAGAAGCTTTTGCACTGCAAAAGCTTCTCACATTTTTTCAACAAAAAATATCAATGCATTTGGTAATAAAGTCGTAGAACACTTAGCAAGTTGACCTCTTAACAAGCTCGTTAGGCTAAAGATGCTTTGAACAACTGGACCGAGAATTCTTCGATGATTTACCATAATGCAATGTTTTGTTTTCTGTGACTAGATAGACAGACTGCTATCTGCCCAAAAGCAAGCTAATATGAAGAAAGGCAAGGAGGAGAAAGTCAAGACTTCAGGAACCATAACCCAGAGAAAAGTTATCCCCCCTGATGCTTCTAATGGTGATGTGAAAGACGCCAAAGAGAACAGTACCCTTAGCGAAGATAAAATACGAGAAATGGAAAGAGCTGAGCGGGAGAAAATTGTGCTTTGGCGAGCACCAGTTACAACACTGAGATATTTTACGGCAGAATCAGCCATTCTTTTGTATTCTTTATGCCTGAGGTAAGTAGTCATGACCAATTATGAAGTTAAGATTTAGGGTAGAGTCAGGTAACTTCGGACAGCAGATAAATTTGGACAGTGACATCATACATGTGATGTCTCCCGGATCATCCGGGAGTCTCCCGGAAATGGAGCCCATCTCCCGCGCTCCCGGAAAGTATTCAGAATCTCCCGGATGCTGAATTTTCCTGTCATAATTTTTTCTGAACCGTCCATTTTGCGGTAACTACTTAGCCGGCGGCTGTCAAAAGGATTAACTGTCCGTGACCTAATTGCCTAACAGGGTGCATTGGACGTGTCATTCCGAAGGGTATTTGCTGATCAGACGCAGCGAGGTGTTAAATTGGCTAGCGCACCAGTAAAGGTACCTGTTCTAAATGTAATAGCAGGTAACTTTTACCGAGAGCAAATAACTTTTATTGCGTCACGGCTTTATGCATCGGTCATTGTTTATGTCATTGAGTTGCACGAATGCAATAGATGGAAGTGCCGCCAATCGACAATGATTCCATATCGATTTTTTTTCAGTAAACATGTCAGGTACGTAATGTACAGTCATTATAAATATCGATCATGCAAAATTTGCGCAGGCTGATCAGCTCATACTTTCATGAAATCATCACGGTGCCAGCAATTTTTTTTGGTTTTATTTAAGTCGGTTCGTTCACTTTAAGAATAGTTTCCCGCGTTTTTCTATCCAGTTCCCGCCGGTTCAGATGCAACGTATGCGAAATGAGAACCAGTGTGAATTTATAAATAAAACATGGGATATCCGCGATCTTCAGCATCTGACTGAGACAGAAATATGCCATTCTACAAGTTTACTGACCCAAATATGCAGCTATATTTGTTCTTAATCTAATATTCAACAAAAATAGACAGCTCTAATGACAGGTATGTTCATTAAAGTGTAGAATATAACTCGGTTTTGAGATAAACAGATTCTGAGTTTGTAACAAGTATCAGCTTTCATCAAAATAACTGGAGCAAATCGGACCCATCATCCAAGATGCAATTTTGGACTTTTATATTGAGGGAGGGTTAGGAAAAAGTGGGGAGGGGTGATGGTTTGAGAATGCCAGATAATCAGATTGTTTCTTAGCAATGGAATGGTCAGCACTAACACTATGAACAGTACTGTTCAATTACACTGTAAATTAAACTTAGGATGGTAGCGTTACTGCACTGAAATGGCATACTTTTGAGGTTATATTTGAAGTATTGGGTAACTCAAAAGTAAAGAAGTTAAATAAACTATACAACTGTACTTTAGTTCATGTTGTTTTATTTTAAAACAAGAAGCCCCCCCCCCCCCCCCCCCCCCCCCCCTGCCCCCACCACCAAAAAACAAAAACAAAAAAAAAACAGTTAAGTACTCGAAACAACGCGTCAAAGTTGCCGTCAAAAAGTCTCCCTGATGAGGAACTCAATCTCCCTGAAATGAAATCCAGATCTCCCACATGGTCCTCAAGAGTTCATCACATGTATGTGACATTGTTTGCTTTATATGTGAGTTGTTTGGAATTGAAACAAAAATAACTGGGCAAACAGTGAAAATCTTGATGAGACAGCTCATGACCATCTGGATTTTCACTGTTTGCAGTGGTATGTCCGAATTCACCCGCTGTCCGAAGTTACCCGATTCTACCCGATTGACTGTTTATATTAACAATGCTTCAGTTGGGATTTCAGGGCAGAGGGCTGCTGGGTAGCACAGTTTTATGTGATTTGACAAGATAAGGGTGTTATTTTTGCCAAGAATAACTAGAGCACTGATTAAATACAACTGATTCAGATGGGAATTGAATCTGCTTGCCACCATTGTTCAGGGTAGATGATTGTGTGTTTTCTTGCATCATTTTCTTATGTCTTTTTGAATGGGAAAACCCCAGAACTATCCAAACCCACTTTATCTGGGGCTGTATCCTTATATCAGTTGTCCCTTTACAGATTTGGAGATAAGTGGGCATCCATACATAATGATGGTTTATTTCTCTTTTACAGATTATATGACCGTAAGAAGTTGGTGTTTCTCGCATGTGTGATCTCCGCTATACTAGTTACTCTGTATCATGTAGAAGGATCTCATCAGTCAGTAAGTCTTTAAAGGGAATTAAAATACATCCATGACTTTTCCGTAGTTACGTTCAGAAACAACTTTTGTGACTCCCTGTTTGCTTCCAGTGTTATGGAAGACTTTCTCAATTAGGAGGTCACTGATGAGGCTTCAGTAGCCGAAACTTCGAAGTATGGCCCATGTTCCTTCTTTTGAATGTGTTCTCTACTCTTAAGGTAGACGAATACTGAATAGAAATATTGGCGGGGCATTCAAACCATTATACCATCTAAATAACCCAAAGAGCTATAAAACATTTGGGTAAGAAAAAAACAATTTTCACCGTTTTGTTTTCCTAAAAAACAATATTTTGTATTTCTACATATTATTTTTAAACATTTTCCATTAAAATTCATATCTCTAGCACATGAATGCACTTTCATTTCAGCAAATCATATAATCTGTAATATATGATATTTGAAACAAACTGATAACAAAAAATTGCAGTTTTCTTGTTAATAAGTATATTTTTACATTCTTTGAAAAAATGCAAGAAAATTGAATTTCATGAAAAACGTCATGAAAAATATTATCAATCGATGGGGCATGCTTATGCATATTATTTTAGTAAAACTTACGTCGTATGTTAAAGAACAAAACAAAAAAAAAAACATTTCACCGTTTCGTTTCCTAGAAAAACAATGTTTAAGTTCAAAATATCCCCAAAACAGACTGCCCAAATTCTGCACCTGCTGCAAGCACAGCCGGTCCTTGCCCTATTATTTATTTTCCTGTTATTCGGTTCTACCATAGAGTAATGTCGACAAAAATGCGCAGATGGACTGGAAACTGTGAAGATCTTGATCATTCTGGTTCCTAAGGAACAGTCTGATCTCAGTTTTCACTGTTTGTACAGACCTATGTGCCCGAAAACTTAGGATCTTTACGGTAGATATTGTAAGTGTATATTATAACTGTATTTACTCCACAGTTAGTCGATTTGATGATGAACAATAACTCTGTTATTTTTTTTTTAACAAGCAAGAACAGAGTTCTTCCGGGATCGTCCACCTTAAAGCTTACATTACTCTTAAGAAAAACATTTTGCTCCTCTAGGAAGCAATTTCTTTCCTTTAATGTGATTGGATAAACTTGCAGGGGAAGCAACTCTACCATTTCCATTTTTGCATCCCTTCTCAATGAAGAAGGGGGGGTGGGGGTGGGGGGTCAAGTCATAAAGGAAAGAACTTGCTCCTAGAGAAGCAAAGTCTTTATTTTTAAAAGTAGACTCCATTTTGGAGGGGCTACATTGTCTACTGAAGCAAACAGGAAATCTCAAAGGTTGTTTCCCTAGAGGTGTCCCCATACACCTTAATTATCCCCAAATTAATCATGTAGCATGGAATTTCTATAAAAAGAATATAGGAGCATTTTTAAGTGCATTGACTTGGTTGCCATAGTGAGTGCCCTGTAGCTTGAATGCAAGCTGTTCTCTGTGACCTTGGGCCATTTAAGACAGCAGTTTTCTGTGAGGCAAATTGATGCAGCTAAAAGCATGAATATGAGACCAGTTTTATGAGTATAGTTGTTTCCAGGCAATCTGATACCATCTGAAGGTGACAGATTTATACATTTAGTACATTATAATGATACAGATTTAGTGGCCATGATAAGTTTAGTTTTCGAAGATAATTCTAAGATAATTTCTGTTAATTTTACACATGATCCTATATTGTGACCCCTCATTAGAACTGTCTAACCAAGACGGTTCTAAGGAGGGTTCACAACATAGGATTTTACGGAGAAATAAGAAAAGTTACCGAAGTGTTATCATCAGATACACTCCTTATCTGAGTCTCTGAGGTTTATACATTGATGAGACAGGAATGATACTAAATGTTTGGACAGATGGATAGATGGCTTGCAATTTTACGTCCTTTTCAACAGTATTTCAGTCATATCAGAACAATAGGAGGATGGTAATGAAATATGTGTGCACTCCTTGTATGATTGAAAAGATTCCTGCCTCCACTGGGTCTGGAAACCGTAACCGCTAGATCAGCAGGCCAGGGCTTGCTCTGCTGAGCTGCAGAGGCTCAGAACTAATAATGTTTAAGTGAACGAGATGTAACATTTTCAAATGTATTGTACACAATACATTGTCCTGTGTATTTTGTATGTATTTTTGAGGGCCTCATGGAAGATTAGTTAACTTGCTAAATGTTGTCACCCTCGTTAAATAAAGTCTTTACTTACTTACTTACTTACTTACAAAAATTCTGTCAGTTTTTTGCTGAATAAAAAATAGCTCCTCAATTTTTCAGCAAAAGGTATTAGCACACTTTATAATATATCACAACTACAAGATAACAAATTCTTGATTTCAATATGACATTTATCTAACAATGCTAATTGCTTTGAACAATTGGGCTCTGATGGCAGATTCTCATTGCTATATATTAAATACTGGCAATTTTATTTCACAGGTCACAGAGACCAGAAAACTAGTGAAAATGAAACTCACATAATATCAAGTGTTTTTTTGTACTATAATCTGCCTAAAATTTGGAACACTTAAAATAATTAATTTTCCATTTGGAACAAATGGAAAATTAATTAGTTTAGGTTTCCCAATACTTAAGCACATTATGGTACCATAGCTAAAGGAGTCCTTATGCATGTTGTTGCTCATGAAATAAGGTGTGTAAATGATTTTCTGTTTTATTTCAGACTGTAGTATATATAGAGAAATATTTCCTCTGGTGTGCCTACTGGGTAGGTCTGGGTGTACTCTCATCTGTAGGACTGGGAACAGGGCTTCACACATTCCTTTTATATCTGGTAAGCTAAATTTTTGGTATCTGGTAAGTGAACTATGTTATACATCTGATTGTTGAAATATTTGTATTTGGTAAGCAAAATATTATGTTTTATTTCTGGTAAGTGAAAAATATTCAGAGCTCTAGATAAGAGAGAGTATTTGGTGATAATTAGGGATAATTCTTGTTAATTCTGCATAGAAAAATATGTTGTGACCCCTCATCTGAACCGTCTAATCGAGACGGTTCAGATGAGGGGTCACAACATATGGTTTCAGTGAGAAATAAAGAAAATTATCCCTCAATTATCATCAAATACCCCTCTTATCTAGAGCTCTGATATTGTATCTGGGGAGTAAGATGTTTCTTACTGATGTGCATACTATGTAGGTCTGAGTGTACTATCAATTGTAGGACTGGGCACAGGGCTTCATACATTCTTTATAAATCTATATATATGGGAAGTGAAATATTATGCATCCAGTAAATGAAATATTTTATATCTGGAAAGTGAAACATTAGAACTAGTAGTCAGGATCTGAACATGTATTTTTTTTTGGAGAACTGACAAAAATTATTCCAGAATTTAAACTCTTGCTTTTGTAAAGCTGTGTTGTAATTCTTTGTTTACTCATGTTTTCTTCTTCTTTTCTAGGGCCCACATATAGCAGCAGTAACTCTAGCAGCATATGAATGTATGTCAGTAGATTTTCCTGAACCACCTTATCCTACAGAGTAAGAAGACTCTATTTACATATTTTTGTTTCTAAACTTACATGATGTGTACATCCTCTTAGAGAAAAATACCCTAAAATTTATGCCTAACTGATAATCAGACCAGATGTTTTCGCCATCCCCTAATTATCTGGACACTGCAGGTATCAGCTAAACATGCTCTGTGAACTACTTTGCCATTATCTCTGGTTCACGGTTAATAATACAGGTAATTCAAGCATATAGTATTTTATCAGCGGTGCTACTGAAACCTGATTCACGGTATTAGTGCGCCGATTAAGAATGCTCTCATAAAATACTCTAGAAAATCGCATATTAAATGATAAAGTTTTATCTACTTTTATTCTAAATACACTCAGTGTGTTTTGAAGACATATTTTTGAAGTATCACACGAAAATAAGTTTGCAATACAACTGGAACTATTTTTTTTATAAAGCCTGTAAAAGAGGGAATACTGTTTCGCTGGTTCCCGTGCCATTACAAAATTGTTATATTACAAAACGCTTAAATTTTAACGTAGAAATCCGTTCAAAACGCCTAAACAACATAACTTTTAACGAGGATTTCGATTTTCTAGTTTATATCAAGATTAGGATGCGGGATATTTATGTTTTTACTTTTAACTAGAGAAAATCGGTTAACAGCGTTATCTTCACCAACTGGGGCACTACTGCGAAGTTGCATAATTCTGTATCATTTATTGGTATACCAGAGGATTATACGACCGGTTTCATTAGAAACACATGTGAAATCGATACCATGAGTAACCCGGGTTTATATAGCAGTAAGTCGGGTCGGTCGGGGTCAATTCTCTAAGAACATGTACACGGCATGACTCACTCCTGATATTCTGAGATTTCAACTGTTTGCTGGGTTTTCCTTAATGTGTATCAAAACACCATGTTTTCCTGCCATTTTTACAAAGGAGAACAACTTTTGTGACTTCCTGTTTGCTTCCCTGGGCAACATAGGTCTTCAAAAGATGGAATCTACTCTTAAAGGAAAGATTTGGCACCTTGAAGAGCAAATTATTTTTCTTTAAGAGGACCCTCATTCTGAAGGAAAGCAATATGAAAATTGGCAGGGTTGCTTCCACTGAAAGTGTACCATTCACCTTAGAAATTCATACTAAGAAAAGTTGTTAATATAGAAAAGGGTTTTTACAGGGCTAGCCCTTTTCTGTATTGAAAACTTTTCTTTTTATGAATTAAAAAGTGCTGTTGATGGTAATAAAAATGTATTTATCAAAGGAAGTCTTTTGACAGAGGAAAACTTTTAAGATATAACTGAAAAGTTTTGGCCAGATCCATCTTGGGCTGAACTAAGTCTTCGCACGGCACACATGCCACTTTGTTGGTTTTGTTGTGTCGCTGCACATAATAGAGAAGGTATAGAAAGTATCAAGTAATAGCCATCAAAACCCTATCGGCGCCACTTCCAATGGGCTGTAACAGCTATACATGATATGTGCTATTAAAACTAGCTTCTAAATTGGCTTATTAAGGTGTAGGGGTACACAAATTTTCCGCAATTTTTTCGCAGGGAAACAACTTTTATAACTTCCTGTTTGCTTCTCTTTTTGAAATGAAGCCATTCCAAAAATGGAGTCAACTCAAAAAGGAAAGAATTTCCTCCTTTATAAGCAAATCCTCCCCTTTTAGAGAGGACCTCCATTAAAAAGAAAGGCAAAACTGATAAAAAGACAGAATTGCTTCCCCTGAAAGTATATTCATTAATATTAAGACACCTGAAGTTGCAACAAAGGAATGCTTATTTGATCTCTTAATTGGAGTCTTTGTGACAGTTTGAGTCAGTTTCTGACTCACAAACTAGACATTCCGTTTGGTGAGCTCCGTGTACTTCTGACAGTTGTTGTTTGTATTTTCCAGTATAGTTTGTCCGGAGGAGGAAAGCAAATATATCTCAATGTGGACAATTATCAGTAAAGTGAGATTAGAGGCCTTTATGTGGGTGAGTATATATTTTGGAGCAGTTTTATTAAAGCTAAGCATACAATATTTGATAAAAACTATTCATTTATATTAAAATCATTTTGCCAGCTATTTCAGTTTGCTAACTGCCATTTTCCTACCATGTGCAGAACAAGATCCAGTTTATCTATAAAGAATTCTTTAGGAAATCTGTGGTATTTAGGTATGGATGATACACTATGAAAGGCTAATGCGGAGATTTTTTACAAATAGGGAGATGTCACATGTATGCTTATATTATGCAAAGATACACATTGTTATTTTAATAAACAAAACAGATTTAGTGACATGCCTTTGCATTTATATATGAGCCATGACATGACAGGACCAACAAAAATGACACGTGCGCCCGGTGAAGATTCAGATCAGCATGGGCATCCACCCAGTCAGATCAGTCATCCCTGTTGGCATGGAGGTAGCTTAGACCCTTAGCTACCTTTAAGCGCACAGCAAAGGCTCTGATCAGACTGGGCAGATACCCAGGCTGATGAGTCTGCGATGTGCACCCAACCACTTTGTTGGTTTTCTCATGTCATGGCTCATATGTAGTATTCATTTACAGGGTGCAGGCACTGCCATTGGTGAACTACCTCCATACTTTATGGCACGGGCTGCAAGACTGTCCGGGGCCGACCTGGATGAAGATGAATTTGAAGAGATAGAAGAATTAATACATGAAAAACAAACACATCCCGATGATTTGGTGAGTTTATATAAGCTGCTTTTGAGAAGTAGCTCTTAATGGCATGTCAATCTAGGGAAGACTTAGATCAACATACATATTCTTAGTGAATCAGAATTCAATAATTATGACATGTCCTTGTGAACATAAAGTTTACAGGTTGGTACTAGGACTACTGGTACCAATACACTTAGAAAAATAATTTTTTTCTTGCATGGAATTTAAGTTCTTTTGTTTTTCTGACTCTGTTGTTGTTTTATTTTCCTGACTCTTTTTTGGTTGAAAAGAAACTCAGGATTTTGTTGTTAATCTTTATTTTGTCCTTGTTTATTTTCTTTGGGCAAACATTGTGGTGGAGTTTCATGACTAAAGATCTTCATAAGTGCACAGCCTCTGATGTCATTCTCTGCAGGTCAGCTTGTCTGTAGTCTTTAGCTCGTGGAGGTCCTGACATGGTGACTGGATATATCCTAAAACGCAACACAGCATAATGTCAGCTGCATTGTCAGTTTTTGGCACAAAATCAAAAATTGCGCTGACCGGTGTGGGAAGCAGAGTTAGAGAGCCCCTGGCAAAACAACTGATAATTTCTCATTATACTTATAAGTGAAACATATCTTAAAATTTTCTTGATTTAAGTTCTTTCAGACTATTTAGACAAGATCATGCAAGGTTTGTAATCGGAAACTTTCCTTTATTCTGCTTCTGGGAACAACCTTTAATATACCTTATCATTAAAGATACAGCAGCTCTAATTATATTTACTTGTAGATCTATTCCATGCTTTTATGCAGATTGAGCTTATAGTACTAGTAAATTAATTTTCATATGAGCGTTTCGCTTACCATAAAGATCTTGTACCATATTGTTTATTGTACTGTTTTGTAACCATGTAGTTTGTACTAAATGAAATATTGTTTAAACCAAATTTTATGTGTATTGGTAATTTTATTTAGTTTGTAATGCGACTGTTTTGTATCTGTAGTCAGTTTGCTGTCATTTGATTGAGAGAAACAGAGTGAGTAGAGAAAGCCAAATAAGGTGGGGTTTTGAAGATATTTCTGAGATCATTTCTTTAAAGTTTCATATAAGAATGTGGCTGTACATTAGAAATGCTTATATAGGTAATTCTAATGAAGAGTTACAACATGAGGTTTTTATGGAGAAGAAAAATATATGCTTCAGATCCCTCCATATTTAGAGCTTTAGATAGATGGGACGGAAAAGTAATGAGATGGTGCTTATGTGCTTTGATCTTTTCGAACACAGTTTGGTATTATGATTTATCATATGACGTCGCATCTGAGAGTGTTATAAAGCCATGCATTAAAAACGATAATCCACTAGTGGATTAAATATGCAAAATGCGCCGTAACGTTATGCGTTGATGTCCATAAAACGTCGCGTTTTCTAATGGCGAAATCGTGACATTTCAATGCAAAATTTGCTAATAAATTGCAATTTTAGTGTCATATGATAAATAGAATCTTGCATTCGTGATCCTGTATTATTGAATTTATTAAACTCGTTGGTGAAAACGATAAGATGCTCGGCAGAGCCTCGCATCTTATCTTTTTCCCCAACTCGTTTAATAAATTCGATAATACATGAGCACTCATGTAAGATCCTCTATGTATAATTTTTGTCTCAACTTGCAACTAGCAGAAGTGAGACATTGGTATTACTTTCCAGTGTCGGCAGCAGCAGGGTTGGCGGCATAAACTTTGTGTCAGGTTTTTGGGATAAACTCTGTTTTGTGACAAGGCACTGTAAGACCAGATGTAGGATTCAGCGGCTAGTTAAACTGTTTTTGAATAGCTTTGTCCTTAGCTGTGATAATAAGTGCATTCTGAGGAAAGAAGTGTCTTATGTTACATGCTTTTGCAAAGGAGGTTTTATTTTATTCATAGGTTTTCTTATTTAGTATATATTTTGAATTATGAACAGATTAGGCAGGCAGCATTGCTACACCAAGTGTTTTCAAAACATTGATTACTGTAACCATTTAGACAGAATTTCTTATGGAAACAATACAGACCCAGGTCAGATTGCTTCAATTCCATGACAAATGAGCCACAACACGACAAAACCAACAAAGTGGCATGGGGCCACACAAAGATTCGGATAAGTCTTGGCATCTGCTCAGTCATAGCCACTTTGTTGGTTTTGTCATGTCAAGGCTCAAATAGATATAGATAGTATTGCGGATAAATATAGCTAAATTTAAATAGAGAAGATTTCATCACTGAAAGTTATAGGGCAGGATATTACTATGGTAACGTTGCTTGGGGCTTAGTTAGGTTCTGCTTCTTAAATACTGGAAAAGAAGAAATTTTCAAGAAGACTTATTTTCATGACAGTACCATCTTGCAAACATATACAGAATATAATTTGATAATAAAGAAGTCAGATAAAGTTTAACATTATATTGCTGCTCTATTTAGTCATTTGTTATGGGGTACAAGGATTTGCATGCAAAACTCACCAAAATGCTTTCAAAGGCACATAGATGTAGGGTATAACGAGGTCAGGCTTACGTGAGAGTGAAGGGGAATGTAATGATGCAACAAGGACTTAAAAACATTGGTACTGAAAATAGATGGATGGATGGATGGCAATTTTACATCCATTTTAACGGTATTTCAGTCATATCAGGGTGATAGGTGGGTGATAATGAAAGGCTGTTTGCAATGAAACCCTGTTTACGATTGAAAAGATTCATGCCTACAGCAGGGCTCAAACCCAAAACAAAACTCAGCTTTCAAGGATTCTCTATTAACGCCAGGTAGTAAATTCTCTTTTATGATTGAAAGAAAAAAGATACAGATATTTTACTTTGCTAAGAATTGTGTCTTGGCCAGGCTTTCTGACTGTATTCACATGCCCCAGAAATAGTAAGATGAAATAGAAAGAAGATAGAAACCTGATAAGATGGTAGATTAATAGAATCTATCATTGGTGCCCAGTGGGAATAAGGAAATCCCAACCCGCGGGTCTACTGTTCAAGTTGGAAACGAGGATCTGCTGAGTTTCCCACCTGAATGGCAGACCCATGGGTTGGGTTCCCTATCCCCACTAGACATTGCTGTCCTGCGGCTCCGTTTTCATTTAACATGACAGTTATTACAGGCATCTTAATATTTAGCTTTTAAAATTGCATTTTTCCTGTGATTTTGCATCTTCTAAGATCCTGTTATTGTTAAATGTACTTAACACTGTTTAATCAGTAAGTTTTTACACCAAAGTCATTGCCATTTTTTGACGTCGTTGCCATTGACGTCATGTGACGTTGATGTCATTATGTTTCATTGTTTACAAATATGTCCCTTGAGAAAGGTTGTAATAACCGAAACTAGTCGGGAATAAAATAAACAGAACTACTTGGAGTTTGATCTCTTTTACAAAACTATCCCCACTAGACAAATTCATGTGTAGCTTTTCCAACATTGCTAGACATGTGGGATAAGATTTGCTGCTGTCTTGAAAGTACACGGATGACTCTATCCTGTACACTGTGGTAGGTGAGAAAACATCAGTTGCATTTACCAAAAATTTTGGACAGAACTGCATGAACATTCATGTAGACTCAGATCAGATTGCTGCTATAGTATATTACAGATTGCATGTCTAGCCGCGTAGTGCAGTCGGTAGGGCACCTGACTCATAAGTCAGAGGTCCTGGGTTTGATACCCGGTCTGGCCACATACTTTCGTTTCTCCTTCCGCTGATTCAAGAAGGGCAGTTGTCAGTTACTGGCGAAAGTATGTGCACTTAGTACTGGTTAACCGCTTAGGAGGTCTAAGCCTGCCCAGGAATAGTGTGGTTAGGTTAACTGACCGTCCCGGCATGACCTTAGCTGTTTACCGTGGACGTTAAGCAACAAATCAATCAAAAAAGTCTGAATTAGAATATGCAGTATGATCAAGACTTGTACATTTCATGAGGTCAGTTTTGTTGTCTCATGCTGAAATTCACTAGCTCACACATTTATCTGAAGCACACATTCACCGCATTATGTATACCATTTTATTAATATATTTATTATTTTCAAAACAAAATATCATGGTGAATGTGTATATCTTCATGTTTTTCCAACATTTTTTTAATGGGAAGCTACTTTTGTGACTTCCTGTGGTAGAGTTTCTTTTCTTAAAGGGAGACTACCCTTATGAATTCTGGGGACAAAACCTGTACACCTCTACACCTACAGGTCGACCTGAGCATAATGATTCCTTGTGAGAGTTAGCCCCTTTTGAGAAGGGAGGAAAACAGAAAATGTAGAGTTGATTCACCTGAAAGTGTACTTCATTTAAGAATTTATTATTTGTTTGAGAAATTTTTCTTTTGAATATGCCAGTTTCACTTGTCATTTCTCTAGTGGTGGTATTGTATACCACAGAGCGTCAGATAGATAGGGGTTTCAAAGATAATCTAGAATAGTTTTCGTACTTGTCAACAAAAACATATGTTGTGACCCCGCATCAGAACTCTCATGGCCAGACATGTTTCATGAGGGGTCACATTCTATGTTTTTATGGTGAAATATGGAAAAGTATCTATGGCAAGCAGAATTTGCATAATCAGAGAGAAAAAAAAACCTGAAGCAACTATTTTCTTCTTCAATTATTTATGATATTTTCTTCTATTTTCAGAGTTTTCTAGAGAAAGCAAAGTTATCTGTCCATAATTTGGTCCAAAAAGTAGGGTTTTTCGGCATATTATTATGTGCATCAGTAAGTGTTTATCTGCAGTCTTGTTGTTGTCATTTTTCATTTGTTACTGTAATGGAGTATAATGGACATCTTTAAATATTTAAACTCTTCATATAAGGTATACAGTGAATATTGAATGCTAAACTCTTTATATAAGGTATACTGTAAATATTTAATAATGATTTAAGATAAGTGCTCTTTTTTTCTTCTTTAGAAACATATAGAGAGGAGCAAAGTCTTCCCTTAAGGATTGACCCCTTTTGAGAGGGGAAATGAAAAATTAAGAATGGCATAATACTCTTTCTTTCTCTGGATACTGCACTTGGTCAGTAGCTGACCATGATGGCAGGTGCTGGGTGTGTTGCATATGTTTCATAAATTTAAAAAAAAAAAAAAAAAAAAAAAAGCAGTATAGTATTTACAGAACATATGACAAAGCCACACTGATTAAAACTATTTACGAGCAGTCCTCAGGCCATTACATGCTCTATCCTTGCCCAACTCTAGATTCACACTATTTTGGACTTAATTAAACCCCTCAACTGTCTCTGCAGAGACAGATTGGGTTGTAAGTCCATTCCAAGCTGCAATTGACCTGGAGAAGAAGGACTGTTTCAAACCAGAAGAATATGCATTTGGTGGATGAAACTGAAAGGGGTGGGATCTCGTCGTCATCATCCCTGCACTGGTCCTCTGACAGTACCCTATTGTGTTTAAGTATTGGGACACCTAAAACCATTCAATTTTCCATTTCTCCCAAATGGAAAATTAATGGTTTTAGGTGTCCCAATATTTAAGCACATTAAGGTACAGTAGAACTCGATGGCTCAAACAGGCTTGGGACCATGAAAATTAGTTCCAGCCAAGGGTAGTTCCAGCCATCCCGGACTGGTTTCTATATAAAATGACCTCTACAGACTCAAGAAAGAGTTGTAGCCAGGCAGGGTAAATGAGCCATCAGGGTTGGAGCCACTGAAGTTCTACTGTACATGTATATTGATTTACCTTAGGTCAGTTTTAAAGTCTATCGTCCATAAAGGAACTTATTTCTTATTTCTAATTTCAGATACCAAACCCATTATTTGATCTAGCTGGCATCACCTGTGGCCATTTTCTAATACCATTCTGGACTTTCTTTGGTGCTACTTTGATAGGAAAAGCCATCATAAAAATGCATATACAGGTTGGTAATGCATTAGTATGTCATTAGACTGTCTGGGCTCAGACTTTTGAGATCAGGGAAAACAAGGAAAATTAAAAAGAAAAAAAAAAAAAAGAAAAAAAAAAGAGATAAATATGCCCTACTTTTATGCACTCTTAGGACACATTGGTTTGGGCTTGTCTATCTATCCATCTGTCCAGTAGTAACTCGTTCTAGCAGCTGTGAAACCTTTTTTTGTATACAAAAATGAATACAAATTATATAAAGCATACTATTTCTTTAACTCTGCTGGTCATGTCATTGAGTTATTCCACTTTTTATACGCCTGTTTTGAAAAAACGGACGTATTATGTTGTGGCGCTGTCCGTCCGTCCGTAAACATTCTTGTGCGCCCCATAACTCAGTACCATTTGGGATATCTTCATGAAATTTTATAGGCATATGTATTAGGTTGGGGGAACATGGCGCATACAAGAATGGTTGCTCCCTCTTTCTTAGTTTCGAAGTTATGCCCCTTTGATCAATTTTTTCCTTGCAAGTGTTGTGCGCGCCATAACTAGATAACCGTTTGGGATATCTTTATAAAACTTCATAGCAATGTGTATGAAGTCCTAATGATATGTCGCGTATAACAATGGCTGCTCTCCCTTTCTTCGTTTTAGAGTTACGTCCATTTCATTATTACTTTTAGCCTATTTTGTGTATATCTTGTGCATGCCATAACTTGGTAACCGTTTGGAATATCATGATGAAACTTTATAGCAATGTGTATGATCACAAGACAATGTGTCATATATAAGAATGGTTGCTCCCTCTTTCTTAATTTTGGAGTAGCCATCATTTGATTAGTATTTTCAGGTGTTTCTCATTCACTCCATATCTCCTGAACCTTTTGAAATATTAAAATGAAGCTTTGTAGAAATGTGTATTATAATGGGGCAATGTATCCTGAACAAGAACCACAACTCTAGCTTACTTACTGAATTATCTACCCTTGCATAAATTTCCTGTTTACTCTAACTCCATAACCATTCGAAATAAATGGTATGTATATTATAATCATTTCAAGGGAATATAGTAGAACCAAAAAAGGTATATCTAGTATATTTAGGTTATCTCCCTTGTTCCACTTTGGCAAAGCAACTTACCTTGGAAGCTGATTTTTGGTATACTAATAGTATTTGATGTGTTAAATATTTAAATAATGTTGCAGTCATTAATTATAGAGTGGTTGCCCCTGTTGATCTGCCTGTCTATCCTTTTGTAAGCAATCTTTATCATTCTGTTACTGCTTTATGACATTTAAACGGGCGTATTATGCTCCGCTTGCGAAGCCCTTGTTGGGTTTGGCACTTAAAACTTTTTGAACAAAAATTTGAAGAACTGCTTAAGCCAAGATATTTATATTATGACATAGAGATATGGACTAAGGGGTAGGTAACTTGATTAACTTTTGAGCATATACCATAGATATCCAATTAGTTATGCCCCTTTTTAAATTAGGCATTTAATATGGGAACAGCGGTTTGAACAAAGTATCTGAGGAACTTTTTTTAAGCTAAAAAGTTATTTTAGTTTCAACCGTCATTTTATGCCTATAAGAATGGGCACATGCACATACTTGTCTGAGCTGTTGCTGTTAGCATATGCATTCATTCAGCTGGCTATTTGCATGTCACAGCTTGCGTCACATTATATTTTGTTGTATATTTAGTTATGTCTTTACATTTGAAATACTTCATTTCTTTAGTTTATTAGGGGATATTAAAGATTTTGAACTGATAAAATAAGCAACTGCACTGTTTATGTTCAAAGTGGTGAATCTAATCACATTATTCTGATTTGTTTTTTCAGAAATTATTTGTGATATTCTTGTTTAGTGAACATCATGTTGAGTCTGTTGTTAGTCTCATAGGGTAAGTACCACCAAAAATAACATTGTACTACAAAATTTCAAATACCGTGATAGAAATACACCTGTGCCAGGTTGTTCAAAGTATCGTAAGCTTAAGGAAGTCATTAGTTGAGGATTCGTTAAGTCTTACAGTACTCACAAAATCAGTTGGGGTAATATATTTTGCAGGAAAAACTGTGAGGAGCTTTTGTACTCCAAAAGCTCCTCACTTATTTTCGGCAAAAAGCAGTGTTTTACGTTTAAACTTGTTTCTCCCTGTTTGCTTCCTCTGGACAATGTAACCATTCCAAGATGGGATCCACTGTCAAAGAAAAGAATTTTTTATTCTAAAATTTAGAAAATATTGGGGGTTTCCTTGATGAAAATGACATACGAACCCTTTCGCGGATTCAAGAAGGGCAGTTGTCAGTTACTGGTGAAAGTATGTGCACTTAGTACTGGTTAACCGCTTAGGAGGTCTAAGCCTGCCCAGTAATAGTGTGGTTAGGTTAACTGAACGTCCCGACATGAACATAGCTGTTTACCGTGGACGTTAAGCATCAAATCAATCAATCAATCAATGACATACGAAAATGATGCAAGAAAACATGTAATAATCAGTGTTCTTGTTATATAGATGTATGGTTGGCTCAGCAAGCTTCATTAATGTCAGATAGCTGCTTGTAGAATAGATTTTTCTGTCAACATCTGAGAGGCATGAAAAACACTTATAATCCAAAACTTTAATGATACCTGTAAATGTTACATAAACAAACAATGTCGTAAGATATGTTATTTTTCAGTATTTTAATGTAAAATTTTGTTTTGATATTTTCCAGAAAGTTACCAAAGTATGGCAAATTGATACAAACACCTTTTAAAAATTACCTAAAAGCTCAAAAGGAAAAGCTGCATCATACGCCGGGTACCGCTGTAGCTAGTGTAAGTCCGTTATCGTCCAACATAGAAATGTAGCCTTAGCAACAGCATAGCAACCACTTAAGTTGTTTTATAAATACGGCCCCTGATGGTAGTAGATTTGGGGTTTGACACCCTTCTACAGTATTTCAGTTTTATATCAGTAGATGGGGAAAGGCCAAGATGATCAGCCTGAGCTGGACTTGAACAGAGAGCCTGCACAGTTTATCATTCAGACAGCTGTTTGAGCCTTAAAGCACCTAAACAGCAGAGGGCAAAATTTACATGTACAAAACTCAAAAGACTTTTCAGCCAGGCTATAACATACTGAGAATTCAAAAACCAGAGAGCAAACAGTGTAGAACCAGATGAGGTGACTCATTATGAACCATGTCTTCTTGATTCATTTGCAAATTCAGCCATTTTCAGTTTTAGTGCTTGAAGTGTAAACAGAGCCCTAGATAAGAGGGAGTATTTGGTGATAATTAGGGATAATTTTTGTTATTACTGTATAAAAACATATGCTGTGACGCCTCATCTGAACCGTCGCGATGAGACGGTTCAGATGAGGGGTCACAGCATATGATTTTACTGAAAAATAAAAAAATTATCACTCAATTATCATCAAATACCCCTCTTATCTAGAGCTCTGGTAAATGTAACATCTGACAAAAAAGAAGACGGAATTTCTCAGTCTCAAGCAGTTAAATGACTAATGACTATTATGGAAGGGTAGATGACCTCAATTTTAAGGGGTTTTTTTTTTCAACAGTATTTCAGTCATATTAGAAAGATGGAAGGGTGATAGTGCAAGTACGTGTGCAGTAGAATCCCATATACAGTTGAAAAGACGTGCACCTCCAGATATGATTCAAATTCAGCAGGCCAGTGCTGAGCCCACTGAGCTTCTTGGGCTTCTCAGTTAAATGATTAAGTTATTAACTTTGTTATAATAGTTTTGTTCTGCATAAAAAGCTTAATCTGTATATCTGAAGTATAGTTTTGTATTTAGATTATGCTCTTATCTAAGCATTATTTTTTTTTTTTTTTTTTTGGTGTTCATGAAGGCTTTATGAAAATTGTCTAGAAAATTACTAGACTCAACGCTGGCGTGCTAAATTTGATTCATGTCTGGAGGCGCACGTTGTTTCAACTGTACATGGGATTCATGTAAGTCACCTTAAATGCAAAAAATGATATAGACTATGTTTTCAAGTTTGTATATTTAGTCGTGGTATTTGTTGCAAATTTGTTACACCAGTCCTGTTTTGCAAATATTAGTTGACTCTTAACTGAATGATTTTATTTTCTGCTTTTCAGGAAGGCAATATCCTGGGCTGGATATTTGAAAAGGTTGTTATAGTGATGGTAGCCTATTTTGTCCTGTCCATAGTCAACTCGATGGCCCAGAGTTACCATAAGAGACAGTGCAAGAAAAAGAGAATACACTGACATTTACTGATATACTAGTCTTTTCTTTAAGGCAGAGTTTCAGATATAGTGCATATTTGATGTTAATTCTGGTATACTGTATTTCTTCCTTTATTAGATGGAATTTTTTTGCCTTCTAAAACAATCCCAAAAATCTAGATCCATCTTATAAGACAGATCCAGATATTTTGGAATTGTTTTGGAAGAGAAAAACTTATCTAATAGTCAAATCATACAAGAATGATTTCCCTGTTTGGGGTAATATTATAAGGGAAAATCCCTATCTCATAACTGAATAAAATATGGTACATTTTGATTGTCATGTCATAGAAATTATCCCAGAATTATCATTAAATGAGTTGCGACACGACAAAACTTCCAAAGTGGCATGTGCGCCCAGCAAAGCCTCGGATCAGCCTGGGCATCCACCCAGTCTGATGAGAGTGTTCCCTGTCTGCATGGACCTAGGGTAGACCCTTAGCTACCCTTTTAGAGCAAAGCAAAGACTTTGATCAGACTGGGTTGATGCCCAGGCTGATCTGAGTCTTTGCTGGGCTCACATGCCACTTCGTTGGTTTTGTCGTGTTGCGGCTCAAATGCGCTCTCTATCTGGAATTCTGTACTACTCTCCTGTTGAGGCACTCCAGCAAGTGGTTTTTTGAAGTTTATGCTTAAAGGATAAAGAAACAGCAAATTCCACTTACATGGTTCAATTTACTACCATTTCTCGTAGTCAGATTTGTCCAGTAGAGTTTTTGAAATTCATTGGTATGCTCTCAAGCTTGAAAAGTAATCTCTTGCAATGTATTTTTTTCAGTTTCAAAATGGCGGCTTCAAGATAACCCATATTGCTGTAGGGGTGGCATGTTTCAAGCACATTCTTGAAAATTACCATTTCATATAAAATTAACATGAAATCAGTTCAGAAGAATTTATCTTATATCTTATAGAAGTTATTTTCGTAAGTAATATCTTTTTGCAAAACAAAAAGATGCATAAGTGTAGCTGACATTCCAAGCAACCCTTTGCTGAAATGATCATATTCCAAAACAGATCAGGTGATTAGTGATGACATCATCTCTGTTGTGATGTCATAATGGGTGGTTCCCAGCTTCATAAAAATTAAAATGAACCTCATCAAAGGCTGGAAACCAGAAGGAATATTTTTATTATTGGAAAACCCACCTCCAAACAAAAAATGATAAAAATAGACAAAAGAGGTCATGCAATATACTGCAAGTCAGTATTCAGCTACGAGAAATGGTTTTGGGTATGTTAAACCTAAAATTTTGATATTTAAGCATCTTTAAAGAAAAAAGTTCCACTAAAAACCACTTGCTGGAGTGCCTCAACAAGAGAGTAGGATATCAACTCGTGTTGTGTCATTCTTCATGTGCAATTACACCATAACATACATTTTTGTACAGTAATATTTATATAGTGAGCTATTGTGCATAGCCAGAAGGAGGTTTGTGGCCATGCTGCCCATATTGCCTCAGGTGTCCATTATTCTTCCCCAAAAGCTTCATCTGTCTTCTTATTTCACCCTCATTACATATCTACCCTGTGTAACCTAATGCTTAGAGGACTAGTCTCCGGACAGCACATGTATTTATACGCCCGGTATACGAAGTATATAGGGGGTATATAGTTTTTGGTTTTTCCGTTTATTGGAATTGTTTTATATCTCAAGAGAAAATAAAGATTTTATGAATGAATCTGCCTTTACAAGGCAGACATATACATGTATGAGCTGCGACACGAGAAAACCCACAAACTGGTTGTGCGCCCAGCGGGGACTCAGCCTAGGCAGTCACCAAGTCTGATCAGACTCTTCACTAAGTGCTTAAAGGGTGGCTAAGGTTCACAGCTACCTCCATGCAGACAGCGAAGACTGATCAGACTGGGCGGATGCCCAGGCTGATCTCAGTCTGCGCTGGGCACACAACCACTTTGTTGGTTTTGTTGTGTCGCGGCTCATATAAGGGTTACTTCATCGTCCTAGTAGGTGTCCAATAAAGAAAAAATTATGCAGAACCACCCTTTTATATGATTTTTTTTTTTATTTTTTGTGGGTGCTGTGGTAGTGATGAAATCCAGTGTTACACTAAAAGAAAGATGTAACTTGTGGTGTTAGATTTAAAAAAACTGTATGTGCTCTTGAGATAATAAACAATTATGAATATATGTGCTGTTTAAAGACTAGTCTTTGGAGGCCATGTTTGACAGGTTGATATCTACAAACATCTTCCAGGCAAAGCCGGAATACTTTGAAGGGGGGTATTTTTACCAAAAAAAAAAGAAAAAGAAAAAATTGCAGCTTTTAAGAGTATTAAGATCTAGATGAGCGGGGCTATAGGAGACATAAAAAGATACTCTCTCGTAACAGGTAGTAAGGGAAAAAACTTTTGCAAAGGATGACCTCTCTTAGAAAACTATTTACTTCTCTTATATTTGTTCATTCAGGACTTGCTCAGCCTTTGTTTTCAAGGGTTTCTAATTCAGTCTGTGTGATCAAAAGGAGTTTTGTCACAAAGCCTCAAGAAGAGTACAAACTTAGGCCTGGCTATGCCTGTAGGGCAACCTAGGTCTGTGGTAAATAGCCTCTAAATTGTTGTCCATTTTAAATTCAAAAGAAAGAATGGAAGAATTAGTTTTTGTCAGTCAAAAACAAATATGGTGATGAAAGATGCAGACAGTATACAACAAGTGCATTTATGTTTGCAGGGATTGAAATTCACAATTTGGGTTTCAGCATGCAAAAAGAATGCTTAACATACCATATTAATCCTAATAAACGCCCCTTTTTCATAGAAACCCCCCTTGCCTCATTTCCAACAAAACTGTATTATTATATTGCATGAATTCCTATTTGCTTCTGTGGATAAGGCCTAAAAAAGAAATAGCTGGGTTTCCACTAACTTGGCCGACCCTGCTTCAGACCCCCGGACTCTGCTATTTTTATCAATGAAAGAACAAAATAGAAATTGAAACACAGACACTACCATTTTCAATTTCCGACCCTACCCAGTTTCGTCTTTGCATTTTCCCATAGCAATTTCGGTTTTTCACTACCTTTTTGTAGTTTTTGGCATTTAGTACCTTCCAAAATACAGATTTGACTTTTGCGAGCATCTAAGATGAATTATCATATACACTGCAAGTCTCAACAATACAATTTAATCAACTAAATACATGTACAAAAACATAAAAAAATACAGGCCGGGAGAAAAAATAAAACGATAAAAAAAGTTTTTCCTACCTACCGACCAGATTTTTTTTCAGCATGTTAGTGGAAACACACCTATTTTTTTTTAGGCCTAAGGTAGCTCTTTGAAATGGGGCCTACTCTTAAAGGATAGAATTTTTGCTCCTAAAAGAGCAAATTCTTTAAGAGTGACACCCATCCCTGTTAAGAAGGGTGGCAGTTTAATAGAGCTACTTCTTCTTAATTTATCCTCATTCACTTTAATACTGTTTATTAGGGGTATATTGGCAGTGGCTGAGTTACTACAGTTTAGGTGCCAAATAATGCACCCCTTTCATAAAATGCAATGCCTCTGGGGCGTTTAATAGGATTAATATGGTATTTATCTGCCATTTTTAGCTCGCCTGAACGAAGTTCAGGAAGAGCTATTGCGCTACCCCCGGCGTCGACGTTGGCGGTGGCGTCGGCGTTAGCAAAATGTTAAAGTTTTACGTTAAAGTTTTTGATGTGATGGGCAAGGCGCTGTCAGGCGAGCTATCCTGGCCCTGTGACAGGTCTTGTTATCAAGGGAATCGACTTTTGTGACATACAATTTGCTTCTCTGGGTGACATACAGTAGCTTTCTGAAATGGAGTCTACTAATAAAGGAAAGAATTTGCTTCAAAGGGAACTAACTCTGTTCTTTAAGAGGTGACTCAAATAGTTAAGGGGGCAAAAATCAAAATGGTAGAGTTGCTTCCCATGACACTCTGCCCATTTACTTTAACAATCGTGTTCGTGCTGATGTATTCAGAGACAACACAGTGCTGATGTATTCAGAGACAAACAGAATTGAATAACTTGAAAATAATTATTTGTTTGAGAAAACCTGAAGTTTTTGTTGAAAGAATTTGATGGTAATGTCTCTGAAAAATTGGAGGAGCATGGCATACACTGTTTGCGATGCTGTGGAACCGATGATGTCATGAATATGTTACCATAGCAAGTAAGAGTTCATATAGATGTCTGAGTGGCATCATCAAGATGTCATTCTGCCAAGGTTATAAGCACAACAGTTGGTAGTGCCATAGTTGCTATGGTATTACAGAATTATGGCATCATCTCACTTGTAATTTGAGAGGAGCATGGCATACGGTGTATGCCATGCTCCTCTCAAATTATAAGCGAGATGCTACCTGAAATTCTTACGATGGAAAAGTGTGATTTTCTCAAACTTATAATTCATTCTCAAATGATTTAATTCTCTGTTAGACTTGTTATATCAGTTCTATATAAAATCAGTGTTTTGTCATAAGTAATGAGTAAATGCTGTGCTCACTTTGGGAAATCATTCCTAGATCAAAAGACATAAGTGTAACTCCACTGCCAAGAATCTATACTATTAAACTATTTCAAAACTGCCAAACTTGGGACAGCTAAAACTTGAACTGTTTGGGTAACAATGCAGTTATACATCCAAAAGAAACATGAGGAATAGCAAACAGTGTAGATCTTATCAGTCTGCTCCTTTAAGAGCAGTCTGGTCTGGGTCTGCATTGTTTGCTCAGGCCCAGTACTTGGAATTTTTATGGGACACTTATTTGCAAAATTCATAAATCTAGAGAAATATTAATAACATGGAAACAAATGAAATGTTAAAAAATACACTTAAATATAATGGGCGCTTTAAAGCGGCATGTAATGAGAAAATGCAGAATTGAAAGCATATGTGCATTCTATGAATGCTATCTTCCGTGGTCTGAACAAGGCTTGTACTGTGCTGTACATTTAAGTATTGGGACAGATAGATCTGACCAATCAGTGCAGACCCAGACCAGCTTGGAGCAGGCTGATATGGGTTGCCTGTCTGGCTGCCATTCCATCTGTATAGTTCAGATGCATTACTGCATTGTAAAATCAAATTTTTCCATTTTCTGGACAGTTCTGGAAGGTATTTTAGGTGTCCCAATTCCTAGAATATGGTAAATAGAGTGAAAAGAAAGTAGATTGACAGGTGTTGAATGGTGAATGAGCAGCTGAGTCGCTTTATGTAAAATGCACATGTTGGTCTTTTCCTATTTCTGTGATTGTATAAAGGTCTAAGGCTCCTATGCTTTTTTGTGATTTGTTGACATATTATCATGTGCCTTTTAAAATTAACAGAGCTTAGATATGAGAAGTAATTCTAGGACTTCCATACCAAAATAAGCCTAAATTTGGTACACCTAAAATAATTAATTTTCCATTTGTCCCAAATGGAAAAATAATGGTTTTAGGTGTCCTGATATTAATGCATATTAGGGTATTTCTTCTTCATAACATATATGTTGTTTCCTCATTAGAAGCACCTCAATGAAGAGGAGTTTTTTAAGACTATAAACTGTTTTGGCCTGTTATTGGTTGGTTGGTTTTGGTTGTACTGCCTTTTGAGATAGTATTTCAGTCTATATTGAGCCAGCTTCCAGTAAGAGGGAGAAAGAAAAGAGATTTGATCGGCAAGAGAAAAACCACCATGTGCACCTACTGCAAGCACTGTAGGCCCTTGCCTAAATTAGTAGGATGCTTAGGCACTAAAAGTTACCCAGCACCATCGCCAAACCACAACCATACTCTGGCCTGTTATTAGAACTACTGTTCTATAGACAGGAAAGAACATTCAGAGTGCTAAAACAGTCAAGGAGATGAACAAAAATAATCTCAGTGTATACATGAAGGTAAATGGATACACTATCAAGGGAAGTAAATCTCCCATTTATATTTCTGCCTCCATAGTCAATGGGGATCACTGCTTTAAAGAATGAATTTTATCCAATTCTTTTCTTTAATAATACCCCCCTACCCACCCCTTTGGAAGGGCTTTTTCTTCAGAGAAGCAAATAGGAAGTCTCTTAAGTTGTTTCCCTTTGTAAAATATCGAAGAAAACCCATAGTTGTGTACCTACACACCTCAAATACTCCTCATTTCTAGAGCTCTGTTAATCAGTAAGAAAACTGCTGTTTAAATGAGACACAACATGACAATATCAAAGTGGCATGTGTGCCCAGTGAAGACTCAGAGTAGCCTGGGCATCTGCCCAGTTTGATCAGAATCTTAGCGCTTTTGTGCTTAGAGGATAGCTAAGCATCTAACCTACCTTCATGTAGAGAGGGAAGACTCTGATCAGACTGGGCAGATGTCCAGGCTGATCTGAGTCTTGGCTTGGTGCACATGTCACTTGGTTGGTTTTGTGTTGCGACTCAAATACTGTTTTTAGCCAATTTATACTCACATGTGATTAACAAATGGCTAGCAGTTAGAAAAATTTGACAATGATGCTAGGCCATACCTTACAATGCCAGGCCACTGGCCCGGAACCTTCATTCCTTTAAAAAATTCAATTTAGCTGAAATCGTTCAAACATACTGTGTTTTAAAGTCCCTCAAACAACATGTATAAATTTAAACATAGCTGTTACAGTAATAAATAAATGTTATTTTTAAGACAGCCTGCTAGAGGGCTTTTTAATTTCCATTGTCCGCTGTCTCAATGAAAAAGAAAAGCCATGAGCTTTTATATAGGCAGGTCTTGATCTTTGGCCATTTCAGATAATGACAAACAGCGTTTCTTGTATTATATTTCATGTCAAGGCAGGTTTTGAGATTCAAAGTTTCTGGAAGATGCTTAATCAAATGCATTCATGAGTCTGTAAAATCAATAACTTCCATCATAAATGATAGGATTGCAAATATTTGTCATCATACAGAAGTAGTCACAAGAATGATGTTAGTAAATTTTTTGTTGAATCAAATTTTCAAAATCCATAAATATATGTTTATATCAAAGTTGTTGTCTTGACCAGTAAATGCATGTAAAAAGTAGTAGAATATGTCCATACAAATTCCATCATTTCACCCTTATTCACCTCTTTATTCCTTTTGGGACCACAAAATTAGCTGCAACATGAGAAAACCTCTTTAACTAACATGTTTGCAAGGGAGGCAACTTAAAATGGACAGGATTTATCTCCCTTGTTGGTGAATTCCTTCTCACCCGGAGCTGCGTTTAAGATGAACGGCTACTTTTTCAGTATCATTTTTATTTTGCCTCGGTTTTCAATGGGGTCTACTGTTGAAGGAAAGAATTTGCTCCCATAGGAGCAAATTCTTTCCTTCAAGAGTTGACCCTATTATGGAATGGCTATGTTGTTCAGGGAGCAAACAAGAAGTCAGGAAAGCAGTTTTGTTAGTAAAAATGGTGAGAAAACCTGGAGGTATACCCTTAGACTTTAAAAGAAAGAGGGGCCACTCTAACAATGAAAGAATTTGCTCTTTTAGAGCAAATTCTTTCATTTTAGAGTTGCCCTCCTTTCCTCCTTCTGCCCCCCCCCCCCCCCCTCCCCCATGAGAAGGGAGACAAATACTTCAGATTGGAGTGACCTGCCTTGGAGGAGTACACTCTAAGACTCTGACAAGCAGCACCTGCCTATACCAACCAGTCTGTGAAAATGCACAGTCTGCTCAGATTAGTTGCAGTTTACCCAAAGAGTAATCTGAACCTGTGAACACCCTGTCCAGAGTTGCCCACACCTGCAGTTTTAACATGGCAATGGGGAAGGAGGGGAGGGGCTTGGTAGACAGGTTTTCTGATGGTTCTGCTAAAATTAAGAATATAAAACCTTATAAATTGACCAATGTTGACCGACACTAGCCTTGTTTACTTAACATATAGCATATTTATTATGTTACAAAACTGATTTTCTATGCCCAGAATGACTCCAAAGTCCAAATATCTAAACCCTAAACCAGTCTTACAAAATTCTGCTATAAGTTTTTTTTCTTTCTAAAATTCTCAGAAATCTAGGTGTGTCTTATAAGATGGATACAGATTTTTGGATTGTTTTGGAAGAGAAAACACTTTGTCTTATAATCGAAGAAATAGGGTACATACAATAGTTGAACCATAAATGATAGAGTTATTCTGACCAGTCTGCCAATATAAGAGATTGGTCAGCCAGTAATCATTGAATATCCAGGAGTTTTTGTCAGTATACCTTTGTGTATGCCAATTATGCAACCAGATAAAGTGATGGAGGCATGTGTGAACAGCAAATATGCTGTTTGAGCCCATTAGTTAAAAGCTTAGTTAACTGAGTAAGTTATCAGTCACGGATTTGTTATGTCTTGTATCACACATGATATGGAGTGTGGCAATATTTTTTTGCAGAAAAGATATGAGGAACTTTTGCACTGCGAAGTTCCTTGCATCATTTTTTTTTTTTGCAAAAATTATTACTACAAAAGCTCCAGAAATTTTTTGGACAAAAAATAGCAGTATTTTAGCATACAGTACATATGAAAACTTTTTAACATCTCTTCAAGTTGCGAAATTGTTAGTTTCAAACTACTGATTCAACAATTTACAGATTTGGGGTTAGTTTTGAAAGAGAAAACTACCATTTTATAGCCAATTAAAAAGGGGGATTCTAATTTCTCCAGTTCTCAGAATCGTCACTCTGAGGTTTGTGGAGACTTGATAAGTCACCTTTAAATTTTCATCGTAAGTCACAGTGACCAAGGCCTAGTTGTTTGAAGCATCACTGGATTAGTGAAGGATGTGTTAAGTCTTCTTGTATACATAAAGTCAAGTGTGCTAATATATTTTACTGAAAAAATGAGAAGAGGCTCTTGCATTGCAAAAGCTTCTCACACTTTTTCAGCAAAAAATGGCAGAGTTTTTGGGTACAATACATTTGCAAATTTAACACCTCGTTAGCTGACGACATCATTACTTTTGATCATCCAAGCCTTGGAGTATTAGTTGTAGAAATGTTTAATGTTTTATATTCAGTGGATTTGTTTTTTTTTGTGTGTTTTTTTTTGTAATTTATTTATTTTTATTTTACCTCATATGTAAAACAGTTCACCAGAAGCATTGTCAATAACACTGGCATCTGCAAGTGTTAAAGTTTAGAAGTTATACAGTCAACTCCCGATATATCAAACACTAATATCTCAATGTACCGTCTTATATTAAAGAATATTGTTTAGACTAATTTTCTGTTTTTATTTACATTTTCACTCCTCTTATCTCAAACTACTGATATCTCAAAGTAAATTTTCTGGTACCAGAAAATTTACTCTGAGATATCAGTAGTTTGGGCTGAAGTTTGACTTTGAGATATTGGGAGCTGACAGTTTAATGGATTGAAATTCCAACAGGAGCATTGGTTTTTCAAAGATTTTTCTATTATAGAAAATACAAATTCAGAGAGATGCAACACTTTGGTTCCTGTCAAATGGAAGTAGTAAAAAAGTTGCTATTACACTTTCATTGAATTTTTATAGATTTTGCGGGAACAGGGAAGCTGAAAGCAGATGAGCTATTCTGTCAATTCTGTTCAGTAACAGTTTTTTTGTTTTTGTTGTTTCCTTTTCCTTTTTTCTTTTTTTCCCTTTATTTTTTTTTTCCTTTTTTGTCATTAGTAATTTAATTAACAGAATGTTTTGTGTTTTTCCTGCAACCTTGTTAAACTTACCTGTTCAGTTATTTGTCATATTTGTCAAAAATGATCAAATAAAATATAAAATGTATGTAGATATGTGTGTTAGAATTTTATTTACTGCCATGTTATACTGAGTTTCCATAAAGATTCTGACACCCTTAAGTGTGTGGTAATGTCTGCATAACTTTCAGCCGTTTGTATAAATGCCTGTTTACGGAAAAAGAAAAAAAAACAAGAAATGTAACAGTGTGTAATAAATGCCCCCAAAGGCCCCTTAAACCGACCTTTTAGCCCTTGACATTGGGTGTTGGAACCTAAATGACGCACCTGACATAACTTATCATTATACTTTACTTTAAAGTTACCATTTTATCTTGCTTTACCTTCCTGTGAAATTTGATGACCTTCCCTTCAGCAGTTTTGAGTCAGTTCAAAGACATGATGTGACCTCTGATTCCTTACTGTGACCTTGACCTTGGGCAACACAACCGTAATTTGTTTGTGATGCATCATCTCATTATTTTTTACCTTTTCGTGAAGTTTAATTATAAAGATTGCTTCAGTAGTTTTTAAGTAACTGAAGATAAATGAGTTGGCCTTTGACCTCTGGCTATGACCTTGACCTTGAGTGTGGGAACCCATGTCTTGTGCATGGCAAATCTTCCCAGTAAACTTTATCCTTCTGCTAGGTTTTCTTTGGTACCTTTCTGAGCAATTGCCAAGACATGATTTGACCTCTGACCCCAGATCGTGACCTTGACCTTTGATTTGGGATCATAAATATTGTGTGTGACATAGATTCTCATTATGGTAGACCTTTCTGTGAAGTCTGATGAAATTTGCTTCAGCATGTCATAAGTTATGGCGGAGACAAGATTTGTCCTATGACCCCTGATTGTGACGACCTTGAACGTGGTCACCTAAATCTTATGCGCGACACACCTTCTCATTATGCTTTATCTCTGTGTGAAGTTTCATTAAATTTGCTTCAGTAGTTTATAAGTTAAGCCCCGGTAGCTTAGTGGGTTAAGCGCTGCCTGCTGACCTGGCGGTCCTGGGTTAGATAACTGACTGGAGGTAGTAATCTGTTCAACTGTAAACGGAGTTCCAGGACACACAGCATTTCATTATCACCATCTGAGCCGCGACACGACAAAACCAACAGTGTGGTCGTGCGCCCTGCGCAGACTCAGCATCCGCCCAGTCTGGTCAGACTCTTCGCTAAGTGCTTAAGGGGTAGCTAAGGGACTAAACTACCTTCATGCGGACAGCGAAGACTCTGGTCAGGCTCTTCGCTAAGTGCTTAAAGGTAGGTTCCTGTACTAGCGATGACAATTATGTCCACAAAATAATTTCGTCTTTTTCTGAGCAGTATTGAATTCTCTTATTTTTCTGAATTTGTTGCTACTGAGAAACTCATTAGATGTTGAATAAAATAGTCGTTTTGCCCTTTGGTTTATTTTCTTCCGTTGGAATTCCAATTCTAAAAATAACTATGTTTATTATGTCTATAAGTGCGCGATTTCTGATGCCATTCTCCAAAGGTCCATTTTCCCTTGTCGAGAGTTCTAGAGGTCCTGGCATGGTGGATGGGTTAAAACTATCCCAAAATGCAATGCAGCGTGACCTCAGCTGCGTTATCTATTTTTGGCGCGAACTAAAAATAGCGCTAACTGGTGTGCGAAGCAGAGTTAGGAAATCCCTTGCAAAACAACTTTTCTAATATTTTTTTGATTTACACTTTTTAGTGAAACTTATTCATTCCCTTTTTTAAGTGCTTTCCAACAACTTGGATGAAAGATCATCAAAATTATGATGCATTCCAAAGTACAGGAACCTACCTTTAAGGGGTAGCTTAGGGACTAAACTACCTTCATGCGGACAGCGAAGACTCTGATCAGACTGGGCGGATGCCCAGGCTGATCTGAGTGCGCTTGGCGCACAACCACATTGTTGGTTTTGTCGTGTCGCGGCTCATCTCATTGTCTGGGGAAATACTGAAATACTGTTGAAATGGACGTAAAATTGGGTAAAAGCGCTGCCCTGCTAACCTGGGTTCGATTCTCACTGGAGGTGGTAAACTGTTCAAACCTAAACGGAGTCCCTAGGCACACAGCCTTTCATTATTACCATCTCATTGTCTGGACATGACTGAAATACTGTTGAAATGGATGTTAAATCGCAAGTCATCTGTCCAGTCATAATCTCTATCTTTTCAAAGTAAAAAGTATGCAAAGACCAGGAACTGAAACAATCAAAATCCAAATCCAGCCCTCAAACCATAGTTGGAAACAACTAAGATTACAAATAATCAAGATACAGAGAACATATGGCCAACCGAGTGAGCAGCTTGTTCCCAAAAGGTGGCCACTCAGCAACCCAAACCGAACCAAAAATAATAATAACATACATAAGGTAAAACATCACAGAAACTCTGACACCAAAAACAGGCAACAAAGAACCACAACAGAACTACCGCCTTGGAACGGTCAGTAATGAATTACTGGGGGGCTTAAATCGATTTTACAGGCCCAACCTCACCCTCAGTTTCTGAAGTGGTACAAAACATTTAGTTGGTTATTCGGTTCGCATGATAACCCTCTAACTCGTCAATGAATCATCACGGTAAACACATAAATCAAATTTCAACACCATGAAGAAGCAAAGACGAGGACTCAACAGATACAACGGGCCGTCTGACAGGTGGAGATCCCTGTCCTGCCAAACAACCCCACTGGAAATCTGAAGCAAAAGAAGGTCACCAGTTGAGCCCCGGTGGACCAAGCAACAGACAAAAAGGCTCCGGTCCCAACCAACTAAAATATATAGCTTTAGGTCGGGGCCATCATAGAGTCTGACGACCGATCCCCCGGTGTGCAATTAAAGAGTGCAGCAAAGCTATCAACCGTGATTGGGTTAATCACTAAGCATGCAGACTGTCGCATAACATTTAAATTATAGCCAATACGTTTGTGACGTATTATTATTTTTCGGAATTGATCAGAAAAATCAGTCCTACCCTTAATCTTTTTGAATTTGTATACTAAGTCACCATAAAATTCTGGTTCCGATAGGCCTTGGTGTAAAAGAAATTACCCTTCCACCTTTGAATTGGGGATGTTCATGTGCTATTGTTTGCCCGAGGGTTACCTGTGTTTCTATTGTTACATGGGATAAGTTTTAAAGTAACATGTATAAGGAATCACATGGTTAGGTAAATAACACCGATTCTATGACCCCTTTTCATCCATTGAACATAGACAAGTCTATTTGATATGATAGGTGTACTTATGAAAACTTTCACTCCTAAACATCTGAAATGGACGCTTCCATTTTCTCAAATTGGAAGAGTCCATTACTGAGGAAAGGGGTAATGATATCTTACTTTAAGGAGAAGGATTCATCCCTATATATATCAGAAAAAGACTCCTCCAAGTATATTTTTCAACCCTTTATGATTAAATGGACGATTCCATCACTTGGGCTAATCCATTATTTAGAAAGAATGGGGGTCATTTTAAAATTGTTATTATTCTTCACCCCAAAAATCTGAAATTGACTCTTCCAACTTTAGATTTCGACAAGTCCATTATTGAAAAAAGGTGGAAAAAGGAACTAACATCCTTCAAGATAACAGTTCACTCCTACATATAAATAGACCCTTCCATTTTGAATGTGGACAAATCTATTATTTTGAAAAAGGTACATTGACAAAAGAGTATTAACATAATGGAACACATAGGTTAATCTTCATTGTTTGTTTGAAAAAAAAGCATAGGAGAAAAAAAAAAAAAAGAAATAGGCCGTGAACTTTATTCAGGCTGTTTGTCACTAATACTGCAAACGGTGTCTTTAGGGTAATACCTTTACGTAATCCTGCATACTTTAAAACAGACAGCGTGATGAGTGAACTCAGGTTTAATGTCCCACCAACAGATAGGTCATACGGAGACGGGACCTTGGTTTAAAGTCTCATCCGAAAGACCAGAGAAGCTGGGGATCGAACCTGCGACACGGGAAGTGGTAGACTTGCGCCTTATCCACGACACTACGGCTGCTCCTTTGGGACACATGGGTTCGAGCAAACATTGCAAATCTTGATGATACTGCACAGGGTCTACACTGTGTATCATTCCATCTTCATTGTAAAACCAAATCGTTGTGTTTTAAGACAATTTCGGTTATCATTTTAGGTGTTTTAAGCCTTAAAGCGCCAAAAATTAAAATTGTTGAATTGGCAAACAGTGTAGTTCCAGATGAGGTGGCTCATTATGAGCCACCTCATCTGAATCCACACTGTTAGCCCTCTAGTGTATGAATTCTCAATATGATACCGCTTGGACGAAACATTCTTTGAAATTCTGCAGACGTAACTTTTGTCGTCTGCTTTTTGGCTGCAGAGACTGTCCGCGTGATTCTGCTTCCTGCCGAGGCTCTCGGCAGGAAGCAGAGTCATGCGGACAGTCTCGGCAGGAAGCCATTTTTCGAGGACAGTAGTCCCTGCAGGAAGCAAGAGATCGCGGACAGTCTCGGCGGAAGCCAAATATGACGGACAGTCTTTGCAGGAAGCTAAAATTGGCGGACTGGTTTATACCCAGTGTGAATGGAGACAACAGATCGAACAATTAGAATGTAAGGAATCGATTGCTATCAGGTTTGTTAAAACGTATGCAGAACAACTGTTTATATTGGCATCAGGCAGCTGATGAAAGAAACAGAAAATATGTTAATTGAATAATTTCTAAGGATAACTGTTCATTCTGACATCGCAATTTGGCCTGTATTATTCATATGTACGTGCCCTTGTTAGAATCAAGCTCCCATAAGGCATGCTAAGTACTTTGTCCTCTGACAATTCTAGTTGAATTTGGACAAGTCAATAATTATTATTTAGAAAAGACGAACTGATGACATAATTTCTGCAATTCTTCTTAAGCTTTAATCCATTCCATTATAAAAAATACTTTTCAAGCCTTGAATTAAGCATACCGTAACTGGTATGGCAAACAGTGCAGACCCTGATCAAAAGGAGCATTTTGATCAGGTTCTACACTGTTTGCTTAGAACCATCTGTCCCAATACTAAAGAGGTAGCTTGTCTGAGTATGCTTCACAAGAAGGCTTATGTAATTTTCATTAGTCTAAGATTTACCTGTACTTCTATTGTTGTGGTGAGTGTTACTCTTTTTAGGAGTTGATTGCAGGTATATGGTGTGGTCAATTCTTTCAATCCTTTTCATCTGAAATAGGCTATTCTATTATTGAACAGGGGCAGATCTGTTATATTGACATGATTATTGAAGTCCTATCAGGGAAACTAACATCCCTAAAATCTGAAATGGACTGTTCCATAATCTGAAACTGGATGAGTTCACTATTGACAAAAGGGGTAATGATGCTTAATTTTTGACGAGAAGTATTCACCCCTAAATATCAGAAATAGACTCTTCCATAAATGCAGGTACCCTTTATAACTGAAATGGACTATTCCGCCACTTGGGCAAATCCATTTTTTAAAAAAGAATAGGGGTAATTTAAAATTGCCATTATCCTTCACCCCTAAATACCTGAAATGGACTATTCTAACTATAGAATTGGACGAATCCATTGTTGAAAAATGGGCATCGCATCATTTCTTTAATCCTTCAAGATAACTGTTCACCCCAAAGTAAAAATTAGACCTTTCTGTTTTGAAGTTGGACAAGTCCATTATTTGACAAAAGGGTACTTACATAATGGCGCACATAAAACGTCTTCATTGTTCATGATTTTCTTAATCTTTGAGTAAAAAATACAGTGAACTGTGTTCAGGCTGTAACTGTTACAATGGTAACACTCAACGCTTTAATGGTGTAAGACAGTACCATTGCATACCCTTCATGAGTGAGTGTTTAAGTTCTATTTGGTGGGACAGGCAGGCCTGAGCAAATTTACAGTGCAAACCAAGATCAGACTGCTCCTAAGGAGCAGTCTGATCAGAGTCTGCACTGTTGGCCATTTGGCACTTTACTGCATTGTAAAACCAAACTGTCCGTTTAAAGACTCCAAGGTGTCAGAACTTTTAGATTTTTTTTCGACGGTCCAAATCATATTTACCCAAAGTATATGAGCAACCGCTGCAGACGACCCTGGTCTGTAATATAATAGGATGCCGGATGGATGACTTACGATTTTACTTCCTTTTCAACAGTATTTCAGTCATATCAGGCCAATGGGAGGATAATAATGAAAAGCTGTGTGCAATGGAACCCGTTTACGATTGACAGATTTCCGCCTCCAGCTAACCCGGGACTGCTAGACTAGCAGACCAGCGCCTTTGAGCTACCGGGGCTACATCTGTAAAATAAACTTCTTCAAATTTTAATTGGTAACAGCAGTATATCAGCATGCAAGGTATTTATGGTAATTTAGGTGGGCACTCGGAAACGGGGGAGGTGGGGGTGGGATATGGCGGCCCGTTTGGGTTTTTACCTATGTAATTCAGATATCTGCATTTCAAATACAGATATCTCTATCAATAAATACAGATATCTGTATTTTTGTTATTACAGATATCTCTAATCGAAATGCAGGTATCTGTATTTGAAATGCAGATATCTGTAATTAAAATGCAGATATCTGCATTTGAAATTCAGATATCTCTTTTTTCAATCATTATATAGATATCTGCATATCAATTAGAGATATCTGCATTTCAAATACAGATAGCGGCATTTAAATTAGAGATATCTCTAATTAAGCTGAAATTCAAATATCTGCATTTAAATACAGATATCTGAAATTGAAATGCAGAGATCTGTATTTGAAATTCAGATATCTGTATTTCTTATGGCTGAGACACGATTTTGAGACACAATTTGACCTCTGACCCAATTGTGGCCTTGACCACAGGCGTAGGAACCTAAGTATTGTGCGGGACACACCTTCTCATTTGCTTTATCTATCTGTGAGGTTTCATCAAATTTGTTTCAGTATTTTTGAAATTATGGCTGAGACAAGATTTGTGACAGACGGACGGACGATGCGATTTTAACATCAATTCTCTGTAAGCACCAGAATATTTTGTACACGCACCGAAAGGGATTTTGATGACACTTATTTCAAATGAAAGGATGTATCAAAAAACGAAAAAGTTATACTTAGTTTTGCAATTCTTCTTTCCGTTGTCATGGATACGGCAGATGAAACTAGAAAATGTTGAAACTGGTGGGAAATTACAGTAGGTGGATATCTGAAGATTTTAAACATTCATACTTTGTCTGAAACTGATTAATTTTGCAGTTTTTGTATAAAGTAGACTACAAATAAATAATTCAAAGTGGGAAGTGTATATTCTGAAACTGCTGTTTGCTCCAGTTATCACTTAAATGTGAAATTTTAGGTTTTCTTGGTGTACCATGGTCTCCTATTTAAGAGGGCAATGTGCAAAACGCAGTCTGATACAGACAGTGTGCCATATTCTAGTATATAAAGAAAAGCCTATAATACAAATTTCATAAAAAATCTGAGTGGGGTAAAGTAGTTTTCTGCATTAATTCTGGAGGTGGTTGGACCCCAAATCCTGAATTTTCTTCAATTCTATTCTGTTTTGGTTGCTACGCAGTAACTTCCCTTGTTAGCTCTTCAAAGTAAAGCAGAGAAACATGTAAACAATTACCCAAAGAAAACAGGACCTGGTGGCGCAAGCGGGGGTCAGACCTCGCCAGCATCCAAGACCTTTGACTTTGATAATTTTCAAAACCAATTGTGGGAACTTTGTAATGAGAATGATGGTGTTTCAAGCATGCAGGCTTTACTTAGTGACACAAAAAAACTGAGACTGAGCTCTGAAGACCGCACGTGCATAAATGTGTGCAGCCTGATCGCCCCATTCATGGTCTCTGCTAAATCACCCACTGATAGCCTTGGAGAAATCAAACAGAATATAGACAAAAATAAAAAGAATCTCAGATTGTTAGCATACGCCAATGAAAGGTTGGAGCAGTATACCAGGAGAGACAATCTTAGATTGTTCAATTTTCCCACATGTAATGATAATGAGCTGAGAGCAAAGTTCATAGACTTGGCCCGCACTTTGGATGTAGAAATCAAGGATCATGACATTAACATAATTCACCATTTGCCATCCAGGACGCCCAATAAGCATGTGATTGTTCGCTTGAATAACAGACATTTGAGAAATTCAATCCTGTATGCTAAGTAAAACCCTTTGAATTCAGCTGACTGCCCCTTTAAAGGGGTATACATTCAAGAAGACTTGACCATGCAGAGATCCAAAATGTTTCGTTACCTAAAAGGGATCGATTACGTTGAACGAGTTAAAACGTCTGAGGGGAAATTCATGTCACCTTAAAAGAAGACAAAGGGTCGGGGAAAAGGGTCACTATCGATAATCCTGATGACTTGTTCAAAATTGGTGTCGACATCGCTGCTACGGATTTGGTCCAGTTTGGTTTTCAAGACAATTAGGATGGACATGAAAGCAAACTTACTTTTCCTTCCAGTGGCATTCCCACTTTAATTCTAAATCAGTTCATTAGTTTTCATTCAAGTTCATTTGTTAGTTCTAGTTCATGTGCCAATTCTTCGTATAATCGCGATGTCATTGATTATTCTATTAATGAGAGTAGTAATGATGTTTCAAACAATTCAACTTCAACTGACAGCAGTGAGACTTTACCTTACCATTCAGAAGATGATTCTGTACCTAGTTCCCATCTAAATATATCTAGTAGTTCTCTAGATACTTTAAAATACTCTGAACTAAAAGTTTTGTCGTTAAATACTGGTGGATTACGAAGCAAGTTGAATCATCCTGAATTGGAGGAGATAATTTCTAACTATGATATAGTGTGTATTCAGGAAACGCGATTTGATGCTTATGATTCGCTGAACTTGTTGGGTTTTAAAAGCTTACCATTAATGGTTAGGAATAATGTTAAAATTAGGTCAGGGGGAATTGCCATTTTGGTTAAGGAACATTTATTTGACAATATCAAAATATTGAAAAATGATGGTGATCATTTTTACTGGTTCACTTTAGAAAATCATTTTGCATATGACATTATTTTTTGTGCGGTTTATATCGCGCCTGAGGGAAGTAACTACAGTAGCATTGATTGTTTCGATGCACTTGAAAGTTTTTTTTTAAATTTTACTTCAAACAATTATAAACTTTGTCTCTTGGGAGATTTTAATGCCCATACCAAAGAAGAACATGACTTTATAACTGTTGATGGTAACATTCAACAGACACTCAACATGAGTAATTTTGCTGACATTAGTCTAGATTCCTGTTCCATAGAACAATTGGGGTTTTCAAAAGAAAGGCATAATTCTGATTTATCTCGTGTTGATAATTATGGTAGGCGTCTTTTAGAACTGTGTAAGTCATGTGACCTGTACATTGCTAATGGTAGGGTGGGCCTCGATAGGTCTCTGGGTTGCAAAACTTGCAAAGGCACCTCTGTGGTTGATTATGTAATTTTGTCACCATGTTTGTTTCCATACATTTCGGAATTTGAAGTTTTACCATTCGATCCCATGATTAGTGATGCTCATAGTGGGCTTCACCTTTCCATACTTTGTAATGAAATAGAATTAAATCAGCTACCCCAGGATAATGCTGCGTCTGTGACTAGAGCTATATGGAACAATGCAGAATCCGCTGCGTTCATTGAGCATTTAAATACAGACAAAATAGGCTCTTTCATAAGTAGAATCGATGAACTGAGCAGTGGCCAAATTACTGCGCAGGATGTGAAAGAGTTGACATCAGAATGTTCATCAATTTTGATTGATGCAGCCAATGAAACAGGGTTTATCAAAGAAATTAAAAAGAAACCTTTTAAGCATAACAATAAATTAAAGGTCAAACCTGTAAAACGTCCATGGTTCAATAAAGAGTGTAGTGATCTGAGACGTCAGTATAAGAGAGCTAAAAATCTGAGACACAGAGTCAATTCTGTGGATAATTTTCACATCTTGCATAATGCTAGCAAGGCCTACAAGAAATGCATAAATAAGCAATGTAATCAATACAAAAAAGATTTTATTAACAAATTACGTGCACTTAAGCACTCTGATCCAAAGTCTTATTGGACTTTACTCAATAAGGCAGACCAATCAAGACATAACACATTGCAGAAAGTTTCGCTTGAAACCTTTGCTGAACATTTTAAGAAACTTAATATTAATGATCAAAATAATGAACCACCTAACCCGGCTTTCGAAATAGATCCACCAAAAATTAGTGCAAATAATGTTGAGTTAAATTCTGAAATTACTGAAACTGAAGTGTTAAGATGTTTAAAGCAGCTTAAACTTAACAAGGCTTGTTCTACAGACTTGATATTAAATGAATTTCTCAAGTTCTCTGAAACAAAAATGTTAACAGCCTTTGCTAAGTTTTTCAACCTGGTGTTTTCTTCAGGTATTATCCCTGATGAATGGTCTCAGGGCATCATTTCCCCTGTTTACAAAAACAAGGGGGATAAAGCGAACCCTGACAATTACAGGGGAATTACTATTTTGAGTTGTTTCGGAAAGCTCTTCACAGCTCTATTGAATAACAGATTAAACAAGTATTTAGAAAATATGAATTTGCTGTGTGAAGAACAAGCTAGTTTCCGTAAAAGCTATGGCACCACTGACCATATCTTTAACTTGAAATGTTTGATAGATTTATACCTTTTTAGGGGAAAAAAACTCTTTTGTGCTTTTATCGATTACAGAAAAGCGTTTGATTCTGTCAACAGAAATTACTTGTGGCATAAGCTATTAAACCATAGCATTGACGGTAAAATGTTCAAAATAATTCATAGCTTGTATGCTAATGCTATATCTTGTGTTAGAGTAAACCAATTGAAATCAGAACCATTTGTAAGTAATATTGGAGTCCGTCAGGGTGAGAATTTGTCTCCTATTTTATTTTCATTGTTTCTAAATGACTTGACAGAATTTATTTCGCATGCCTATAATGGTCTGGATGATATATCTGAAATGTCCAGAATTTTACTCAGTAATGATGAAATTGAAGTATTTTTTACGCTGTACATACTACTCTATGCAGATGATACTGTGATATTTGCTGAATCTAAAGAAGAATTACAGTCTGCTCTAAATGCCATGTACCTTTATTGTAAATCCTGGGATTTAGAAGTTAATCCATCTAAGACTAAGGTTACAATATTTTGCAATAGAAAGTTTGAGCATAATTATACATTTACTTATAATGGCCAGGTTTTGGATATTGATGATAATTTTATTTATTTAGGAACCATGTTTGCATATAATGGTCGTTTTTTGAAGAATAATCAAAGAATGGCTGACCAAGCACGGAAAGCAATGTTTGCTATTTTAAGGAAGTCACGTAAATTACAGCTCCCAATAGATTTGCAGTTGCAGCTGTTTGACAGTATGGTTGTACCAATTTTGCTATATGGCTCTGAAATATCGGGCTTTGAGAACTCTGATATTCTTGAAAGGTTATGTTTACAGTTTTATAAGATTATTCTGAATGTTAAAAAAACTACACCCAACATTATTTTGTATGGTGAGCTTGGACGTTATCCTATTAATATTTTGATAAGATCTAGAATGGTAGGCTTTTGGCAAAGAATTGTTAATGGTAAACAAGACAAGATTTCTTGTAGATTGTATAAAATTTTACTGTCAATGCATGAAGGGGATTTTTTCCATTCAAAATGGTTAATAAGTATAAAGAATTGCCTCACCCTAACTGGCAATCAGAAAGTTTGGCATTTGCAAGCAAGTGTCCCGCATGGTATTGCAAAATTAGTTAAGTTGCGGCTTATTGAAAATTTCAAACGAGAATGGAGTGAATCTGTCTTTAATTCCTCTAAGTGTCTTAATTACAGAATATTTAAGACTGAGTTACTCTTTGAGCAGTATTTTAACTTACTTCCATATGACTTGGCAACAGCACTTTGTCACTTCAGATGCCTAAACCATAAATTACCAATTGAATACGGCAGATTCTGGGGTGCTGAGAGAGATGATCGAGTTTGTGAACTTTGTTTTTTGAACAGACTTGGTGACGAGTTCCATTATATATTTGAATGTAGTTATTTTGAGGATCAGCGAGCCATGTATCTTCCCAGAGAGTTGTCGAGGTGCCCCAACACTGTTAACTTTGAGAAAGTGATGAATTCTAAAGAGTTGCCAACTTTGTTTAAGCTAGGGAAGTTTTGTAAAGAAATTTTAAGTACTTTTAAGGTAATATATAGCCGCACATGATTTCATTGACTTTCATCTTTTTAAGTGAACCAGTACAGAGCTCCGGATGACTTTATGCAGTTTGGACACTTGTATGCTCTTTTTAGTAGGACATTGAGTTCTGCTGGGCCAGTGGATGGTATGTTCTATTGACTGGTTCTGTTGGAATCAGTGAATGGAATGTTTTATTGACTGGTCCCAGTGATTTCCCTACTTCATTTTAGTCAGATATTTACATTTGAGAAATAGTGTTAGTGTCCAGATATGCATATCCCACTGGTCCCACTGGGCATCTCAGGTGTGTTGTATTTTGCAACGAGGGTTATTGTTTGGAATCTGCGGGGTACTAAGTCAGCCACTGCCAAGTTTCTTATAAATAATAAGTTGAACCATATATGCTTTTGTTCGAAGCAGTCCTACTGTTTTCCCTCTTTTACACCCCCATTTTTAAGGGGGTTGGGTCTTGTGGAGTGAATTTGCTTCTCTGAGGGCAAATTCTTTCCTTTGGTGTCAAATTCTTTTTGGGGTGTGGGCCCGACTTGAAGAGCCATGTCCTCCAGAGAGGCTAACAGGAATTCATGATGTTCCCTAATGTAATCTGAGGTAAAACTCTGGGGGTGTCTGGTCAGTTACCCTCCTTCACGTTGGGTCAGCTCTTGTTGGGCGAGTTTACTCCTCTGGGAGTGGATTCCCTCATCGGGGGATGGGCCTAGTTTGAAGTGCTGCGTTATCCAGGGAGGCATACAGGAAAGCAGGAGTTTGTGGGGTTCCTGATAGAAGATACATCTGTTGACTGGTCAGTATAGCATAATCGCTTTTGGCGTCTCTGAATTTCCTGAAGAGTAGACTTTGCTTGAAGAGTTCTGTCCTCCGGGGAGGCAAACAGGTTCTCATGACGGTCATCTTTGTGGGGCTGGTGGAAAACCCTGATGTTGATTCATCAGTTGCCCGCCCTTCTTGGGGTGGGTGACCTTTGTCGGGGAATTTGCTCCTCTGGGAGCAATTTCCTTATTTAAGGGGCTTCATTTTCCAGAGAGGCATACGGGAATTCATGCAGAGAAGTGTCCTTCAGGAGGGCAAACCAGAAAACAGTTCTTGTTGCTCCCCTTTGTAAATCTGACAGAAGCTACATAGATTGACTGGTCAGTATAGCATACTCATTTGAATAACTCGTAACTTTTGGCATTTCTGAACTTGTTGAGGAGTCAACTTTATTTGTAGAGATGTGTCCTTCATGTATTCACATTTGTGGGCCTGTGGCAAACCCAGATGTTGACCCGTCAGTTGTCTCCCTTCTTGAGGGGGTCTACCCTTGTTGGGAACTTTGCTCCTCTGGGAGCAAATTCTTATCTTGGGTTATAAATCTCATTGAAAATGTTTTCCAGAGAGGCATACAGGAGGTCATCAGCCTTTGTAAGTTGTTGGAAACATGGAAGTTTGAAAAGTAATTGGGGTGTTTATTGGAACCAGTGGGATATTTTATGTGTTATCTGGAGCTCTGGCTACATCAGCCTTTTTCACCACTCTCCGAGTGTCGTCAGTCAGTTTTACTAGTCTGCTTTGAAGCTTTCTTCGAATTGTTTTTGTTGTTAATTACTTGTTTTGTGTTAACATGTTACATTTTGACCTATACTCCGGTTAGGGGTCCCGGTCATTGAATAAACCTTCTAAACCTTCTATAATTAAAGGCGGGTATTCCACAAGTTTGACAGAACTTTGTGAATTTGTATGCTGAGTTTTTATTCAGTTATTCATTGTAGCACCGTCTACAGATAATGTTACACAATTCTGAGGTCACTACATGTATTTGTTACGTGTGTTTATCAGATTTACCTCTTCATTGTTGGAGAAAGTGAAGTGCTGTAGAGTGATATGTTGCAGATTCGTACAGCTTGCAGATTCGTACACTGGGAGTTTAAGGGTTTCTGCTGCATGCATCATATCAATTAAAGATTAATTACTTGACTATTAAACAAACAATCATGCCAGTCATTTCCAGTGCATGCTTGTGTGTGCCTTGTAGATTCAGTCGTTGTAGAGATTGTTATTTTCGACTCCGCTACAACCTCTCTTATACAGCAGTTGATTTAAGGACAACAATAAGACAAATAATATGTGGTGGCCCTCGATATTTGTTAAGTCATACACAAGAAAGGCAAATGCCTCGTGGAGACAGGGGAATCACAGAAGAGACAATGTACAAATCGATGATGTTTCTGGTGTTGTTCTTCCAGTTGCCATATGTAAGTAAAGGAGGCTCAGTAGCGGGTCCATCGAATTACCCCAAACCACCCCAAAACACCTCAAACCACCTAAAAACCACCCCAAATCACTTTTTCTTGATTTTGTATCAGGTTAAAATGGCCTCCAAACATTTTGTTTATACATTTTAATGATTCCAAAATAAGAAAATTAACAAGATCTATTTGTGCAGAAAAAGTGATATTCATATGGTATGTGCATGCCATATGTATACCGTTTGCACACATGTACATATGTACACATGTGTGCTAGCTATCTGTATATATGTTTGTAAGCACAGATATATGCTTACATGTACGTGTAAGTGTATGTGTGCAATATACCTTTCAGATTCATAAAAGCATATCTACATTACACAAATTTATATAGCCTACATACTGGTAACAGCATTTTCCCTATAGCTGCAAATATACATAAAAAATATTTTTAGTATGAACAAGCATTTTTAAAGCAGTGAAAGTTGCTGCAAACTACAAAATTTGGTTTGGAGCGATCTGTTTTTGGTGGTTTGGGGTGTTTTATGGGCGGTTTGGGGTGGTTTGGGGTAATTCGATGGACCGCTCAGTAGCTGCAAGCGGCCGCAGTCCCGCTCCAGCTCTAGCCCAAAACTATTTCAGAAACAAGTTTCTAGTTTTAAAAAAATGAAAACGGTTTCTAGGTATTTTCCAGCCCAGTGCTGGGCTACTAGTTGCTGGGGAATGTAATGGTCAAGAATTTTTCCATTAAAGGTAGGTTCCTGTAGTGTGGAAATGATCATAATTTTCATTATTTTTTTCCAAGTTGTCGGAAAACACTTATAACAAGGAAATGAATAAGTTTCACTAAAAAGTGTAAAGCCAAAACTATCAGAAAAGTTGTTTTGTAAGGGATTTCCTAACTCTGTTTCGCACACCAGTTAGCGCTATTTTTAGCTCGTGCCTAAATTAGATAACACAGCTGATGTCATGCTGCGTTGCATTTTGGGATAGTTGTAACTCGTCCGCCATGCTGGGATCTCTAGGAGAGCTCACGGCAAGAGAAAATTGAGCTTTGAAGAATGACGCCAGAAACCGCGCACTTATAGACATATAACAAAGTTATTTTTAGAACCGGAATTCCAATGAAAGAAAATAAACCAGAGGAAAAACGACAATTTTCAACAACATCCAACAGTTTTCTAGGTAGCAACGGATTCAGAAAAATAAGAGTATTAAATACTACGCAGAAAAGGAAAATATTATTTTGTGAACATAACTGATATCGCTAGTACAGGAACCTACCTTTAACAACAAACCTTATCAAATTCTGTGGAGCCAATTGCCAATTGAGGGTTTTATCAACAAGGGGCACATATATATATATATATATATATATATATATATATATAATATATATATATATATATATATATATATATATATATATATATATATATATATATATATATATATATAGGGAGAAATGAGACAAACATCAAACAAAAATCTTCCCGGTAGCACTGGATCCAACAAATGGATTCAAAAACAGTGTTCCACTCTTGCTTTTGTAGCGATGTAATTACATGTAAAATTCTCTTTTTCCTTCATTATGGTGAGTTTTGCATCATAGCTTAATGGCCAGTATACAGAATGTATGTATATCGCTATAAATACACCGCTACAAATCGCATAATACGATTTTTCTCATTTTGGCAGCCATTTGCAATTTCAAATTCGAACTGGGGCCGTGAAACGGCCGCCTTGTAGCAATTTTGCTTCGTTGAACGACCTTTTTTCAATTTCTTTGGTCGTTTAATGTGAATTTGAATAGTAAATTGAGAAACGTTTTCATGATTATTTTGTTTTTTCTTGATTTACCTGTAGAAATGTTGAAATTTTGATTTTTTTCTTGTACCTGTAAACTCTGAAGAAGGCGAAAGCCGAAAGCGCTCAGTAAATATTGTTTTGCACTGTTGATGATTTAATCCTACCATATATATATATATATATATATATATATATATATATATATATATATATATATATATATATATATATATATATATATATATATATATATATAGGGAGATTTAATCATAAACAGTGCAAAATTGTGAAGTTACTGAGCGCTTTCGGCTTTCGCCTTCTTCAGAGTTTACAAAGTCAAAATTTCAACATATCTACAGGTTAAGCATGTGAATCAAGAAAATACAAAATAATCATGAAAATGTTTCACAATTTACTGTTCAAATTCACATTAAACGACCAAAAAATTGAAAAATGGTCGTTTAATAAAGCAAAATTGCTAGAAGACGGCCCCAGTTCGAATTCGAAATTGCAAATGGCCGCCAAAATGAGAAAAATCGTATTTTGTGATTTGTAGCGCTGTATTTATAGCGCTACAAATTCATTGTATGTATTGGCCATTCACATATGAGGCAAAACTCACCATGATGAAGGAAACAGCTTATGAGTTTTGCCTCATATGTGAATGGCCAATACATACAATGAAGTTGATTATGCCAGTGAAAGGTTCATCTGATGGTAGACAGAAATACCAATAACAATGAAAGAAATGAATCCAAAATACGCCATGTGTGCCACTTCAGCAAAATGCTTGTGGGAGCAGAGAAACTTGAAATATGCCTGAAGAATACTGTCCAAATGTCTGCTGTAGGTATACTTTTAATAGCATTGCATTAAATAGAGGATCTTGTAGGAGTGATCATTTCATATGAAATTTATGAAACAAGCCTTTGGCAAGTTTCATAAATTTCATATGAAATGACCACGAGTGTAAGATTCTGTTTATCATATTGCCCTTTAAAATGAGATTTTAACGTCTTCAAATTGAACATTAATTCAATAAGTAAACGCATTGTTGATGCGTACGTTGTCAATGACGTTACATGTATGTGCCAAAGTGTTATTACACGTGTGGCCATACAATTTTTATGACAGGACATTATCCACTGAATAACAGTGATGTCATATGAAACAGATTTAAAGGAACCTGATAACTTATATCAGCCAGCTGCCTGCACATTTGTTGAGTCTTACCAGATTTCTAAATTCACTGTTTTTCATTTGCAGTCTGAATCTTTAAAGTGAAATGTAGAAACTGATATGTTTGCACAAATGTGCAGCACGATGTGATTATTTCTGTATGCATTGGTTGTATGGTTGTTATGGGTTTAATGGCCCTTTGAGGCAGTATTTTAGTCTGTATCAGACCATCTCCCAGAGAGAGGGAGAAAGAAGAGAGAAATGATTGAAAGAATTTAAAACAATGCCCGCCTGCACCTACTGCAAGCACAGTAGGCCCTTGTCTTACTTTCTGTATTCACTTACCTTGAGGCAGCAAAAGGAAAGTGTTGGGTTATTTCTTTTTCATATTATATGCTGTGCCCAAGATACAGTAGGGCTCTAACAGCCTTCTTCCCCTACGACCACAAGACTCTGGAAAACCTTTTACCTTTACTTTCATAAATAATGGTTCCTTTCATACAATCTTCAGAATTATTTATGTATTTTTTGGGACACATTAAATGCATAGCTCCAAATAATACAGGTCTCACTCACTGGCACTGCCCTTTTTAGCTGGCCTGAACGAAGTTCAGGAAGTCGAAGAGCTATTGTACTAACTCCGCCGTTGACGTTAGCGGCGGCGGCTGCATTAGCAAAAATGTTAAAGTTTTAAATTAAAGTTTTTTAGGTGATGGGCAAGGTACTGTCAGGCGAGCTATCCTGTCCCGGTGACAGGTCTTGTTAAAATTTACATTGGACAATTGTATTGCTAGTCTGGACTAGTCTGACAAAGGTGGTAGAATAGAAACATATTGACATTCTGTGCACTGATACTCAGTCAGCGAGACCAGGTGCTCTAAAAATAAATCAAGCATTTGTACTGATTTCTTCTATTCCAAGGGAAGTGTTTAAATATGTAATTTGTGCATCTGCTGTAAACAGAAGATCATGGATTTGTATGGGGTTTACGTGCAATTGATTTAAATACTGTGTAGGTATTGGTCAGCAAAAGCCAGCTTGAACATCTGGTTTTGACTGTGCTGATTTGCAAATGATTTTGAAGATTTTTGGATATGTCACGTCTTTTAGGCATCTTGGATGTAGAAGCGTCAGGCGAGCTGAGATGTCTTTTACAGCACTTTGGGTTCAAACTGATAGAATCCACATCATACAGGAAACCCCTGAAGAGTCCACTCTAGGACGAAACCTTGGTCGGGTATACGCGTTCGTCATGAGCACAGAATAGGAGCCTAGAGAGGGAAGCGGCACGGCCCGGACTATCCAGTCACTCACTTCTTTATTCAATACCACTAGCCTGGACCGGACCGCTCTACCCGAGTTGTCAACACCCAGAAACCCTAATCACAGTAGAAGCTTAACCAGTACAACTAGCAGTAGCTGTATGTCTCTGACCACAGAAGAGTCTGCATCGAATATCCCAGTGAACCATTCGACGACACCTGAACGTGACGGAGGCGTTTCCAGCTAACACGTGTTGAAGACGTGTGCATCACCCAAAAAGCGTTACAAATCAAAGACGTCAAGTACGTTTGTACTTCGTATTCAAGACGTGTAGAAGACATTACGAAAACCTTACATGAGCACGTTCTTGTAACGTTTTAACTCGTGTTTAAGACGTGTCAGTGATCTCATATCAACGACGTCTTCATTTGGTGTTCCGAATGTGTGGCAAACCGCAACGAGACATTAAAAATCTATAACGAAAACGTTTTAAAACGTGTGTACTTCATCTTCGAGACGTGTAGAAGACCTTCTGCCAACTTCATATGCGTACGTTTTTAACACGTTTGAACTCGTGTTTAAGACGTATACGACACCCAAAAAGCGTTACAAATCAAAGACGTCCAGTACGTTTGTACTTCGTTTTCGTTACGTGTAAAAGACCATATGAAAACCTTACATGAACACGTTTCTAACACGTTTGAACTCGTGTTTAAGACGTATACGACACCCAAAAAGCGTTACAAATCAAAGACGTCCAGTACGTTTGTACTTCGTTTTCGTTACGTGTAAAAGACCATATGAAAACCTTACATGAGCACGTTTCTAACACGTTTGAACTCGTGTTTAAGACGTGTACGTCACCCGAAAAGCGTTACAAATCAAAAACGTCCAGAACGTTTTTACTTTGTCTTCGTAACGTGTAGTAGACCATATGAATACCTCAAACGGGCACGTTTTTATAACGTTTAATACGTGTTTAAGACGTACACGTCACCCAAAAAGCGTTACAAATTAAAGACGTCCAGTACGTTTGTACTTCGTTTCCGTAACGTGTAAAAGACCATATGAAAACCTTAAATGAGCACGTTTTCAACACGTTTGAACTCGTGTTTAAGACGTGTATGTCACCAAAAAAGCGCTACAATTCAAAGACGTCCATTACGTTTGTACTGCCTCTTCGTAACGTGTAGAAGACCATCTGAAAACCTTGCATGAGAACATTTTTAGACGGTTATCCCAAATCAACGACGTCTTCATTTGATGTTCGAAATGTTTGGAAAACTGCATCCAAACGTAATGAGCACCATTTTTGAAACGTGTGCGACTGACTCCTTCTACATAACACGAATATGGCCGTGACGTTTTCGAATAACAAGTTTTGAAGACGTGTCCGTCAATCTAAAAGTGTTACAAAACATACTTTATAACTCCTCTTTATTTGGTCTTGCAAACGTTTGAAAAATTTGAGGACACCTAACATGACCACTTTTCGTAATGATTTAAATTGTGTTCAAAACATGTCGTGAAATACATCTTCAATTAGGGTTCTCAAGGTGGACAAACACTTGACTTTTCAAAATCAATTATTTTGTGCTAGTACTCGAAAAAAACAGTGGGAAAATCGGTCACCCGAGTTATTAAGTTTCTTAATACTAAATGGATTTGCATTCAATAAGCTGCAGATACCTTCTTCTCAAAGTTTTCCTGAAATGTAAAATGTACTGCCCTCGGTATTTTGAATTGATAAAACTACAGTGCACAAGAAACGAACTCTTTTCATAGAAGTACTGGGGATCTGCCCCTTGAACACTCGTCCAGATTTAAGAAATTATAACCGATTTGCCTACTGGTTCTGTCCGAGTACCAGTAAAAAAGGCAATAAAAGTCACGTGATTGTCCACCCTGGTTCAGAACGTACATGTAGAAAAAAGTATAACAAACCATTGCAAATATGAAAGAAACTGTAATGAACATATAAAAGAACAACAAGAACTAAAAAAAAAAAAAAACATTTCGAATATAATTTTCTTAAAAAAAAACACAACACTAAACTTATTTTTAACAATGACTGTTAAGTCCACTACTGTAGACATCCTCGGAGTGACTGATGACTTGATTACGTTTCACTTGCGGGCGAAACCTTCATGCATTTGCGCCAATTTTCCGTATATTGGCGAAAAGAGGGTCGCAGATCCCGGATAAGAAGGCCCCTGATCCCTGTCCTTAGCCACCCATTGTAACCGTATGTGTATAAGGTGCGACCACAGACCATGCAAAACCATTAAATAGACTGGAATGGGATAGATTAGTGGAAAGGGATAGTAATAGGAGAATGAGAAAGCAAAGGAGGCGAGACACATACATTTACAAGGGGCTGCTATCAAAAGGGACCAGGGGCCTTCCAATCCGCGATCTACGACCCTCTTTTCACCAGTTTACGGAAAATTGGCAGAAATGCATGAGGTTCTCAGCTGCGAATGAGAAATGATCAAGTCATCAGTCACTCCGGGGATGCCCATAGTAGTGGACGAAACTGTCAGTGTTACAAATAAGGTTAGAGTTGTGTTTTTAAAGAAAATTATATTTGAAATGTGGATTTACCGACACGATGAACAATATCAGAAACATCTGGAAGTGTTTCATTGTACGTCACCTAAATGTGACGGAGATGTTATTCAAATCGCGTCAATAGCTCAAAATATACAGGTGTATCCAGCCATCATCAATAACTCAACTAATACGGGTGTATACAGCTAATCCCCCATCATCCCCTTCACTGTCGCTTCAGATGATTCAGATGATGAAATAGGTCTTTCCTGATATCCATAATCATTTTTTGAATCTCAGTAGTTCATTGTCAGTATCTGCACTTATAGCAGCATTATCAGAGAAACTTTCATCGTTTTTTTTTTACTATTTATTGCTTAACGTTCACGGTAAACACCTAAGGTCATGTCGGGACGGTCAGTTAACCTAACCACACCATTCCTGGGCAGTCGTAGACCTCCTAAGCGGTTAACCAGTACTAAGTGCACATACTTTCGCAAGTAACTGACAACTGCCATTCTTGAATCAGCGGAAGGAGAAACGAAAGTGTGTGGCCAGACCGGGTTTCGAACCCAGGACCTCTGACTTATAAGTCAGGTACCCTACCGATTGCGCTACGCGGCCCGGCCGTTCACACTGGTATCGTCAGATAACAACATACTGTCGACCTTTTTCCACGCACAAGTCTCTTTTTCTTTTGTCGCGACTTGGTAGGAGATGCACGAGGGAAGGATGCTGCATGATCCTCGCCTACATATGTGTCCGAGGAACTGTTCTCCGATGCAGAATGAATTCACAAAGTTGTTCCGGCATTGTATGGTAACACCCATAGAAGCACCGGCGGTTGTGGACTGTATCCAAAGTCATCATAAGATGAAGTAGTATCACCCTGTTGCGCCCTTTCTACCATACGTCTTATTTCCATTTGTGCACGCCTTCTTCTACGTGCCGCCAGCGCTCTAGACTAAGGGGTCATCGTTTATCTGCAAGTAACAATTTAATGTCAAGCTTTTGTAGAAATTATGCTGTTCAACATTCAAAGGTCTTTTGCTCAATTGCAACTTGTCACATGGGATTTTTTATATGATTTACCCTGCTGCTGGAGGTGGAGAGAGAGAGAGAGAGTGGGTGGGGACAGTACAGTTATTCTCATGAGTCATTGATTTTAGGTCCAGTAAACCTTTAAGATGTGAATACAGAAAATTGGTTTCTTGGAACTATCCTTTCGTTCTAAATGTTTGACAAACATTACAGAAACATCTCCGTAATGACTTGGTAGTGTCCGTAAATTCATATCATTTAACTGTTTTAATAATAAATATCAATTTTTGAAAATTATTTTTCAATTTTCTTAAAATAAATGTTAATTGAATCAATATTGGTTAATACAGTATTGATGACCATTGAATTTCATAGGTACGTGCATTAAGTTTGATTTTTCCCGTACCTCATCAAACCTCCTTTTTACTATACAAGTGGAGGTTTGATGTGGTCTATGAGGAAAAAGACTGAAATAAATCGTCTAAACGACGTTCAAAACACGTTTCGGCTACCGAGGTTTTGACGATAAGACAGATTTCACAGTAGCCGAACTACATGTACAGTCTCTTCCGGTTTTCATAGCGTTGAATCGAGAGTACAAACGTTCGCTTATAACCAGTAGTCGGAAATCATTATGTTTTGAGATTTTATCCGGAATCTGCTGCGTCATTTATAGCTATTCAGCTTCGAAAATGTAAAGAGGTAAGTTTAATATAATTTGCTCTTCGGTCTTTTACTTTATTACCCTGTACAATGTCGTGTATGGGTGGGTAGTAATTGGTACAGTATTCAAATCGCCCTTGGCATGATTCTTAAACCATTTTGAGCATTTTCTTACATGTTTTATAAAAAATCTTTAGAATAAACGGAAGGCGTTATCAATCTACAGTTTGTTAGTTTTGATAAAAGAATGATAGCTAAGTTTTGCACGACACAATCTCGTGTTAAATTAAGCTGTTCGGGAAAAAAATCTGCGACGGCAAGGAGTTTTTCATTGTACAGGGCAATAAAGTAAAAGACTGAAAAGAAAATTATATTAAACTTACCTCTTTACATTTTCGAAGCTGAATAACTATAAATGACGCAGTAGATTCCGGATAAAAACTCAAAACATAATGATTTCCGGCTACTGGTTATAAGCGAATTTTGTACTCTCGATTCAACGCTATGAAAACCGGAGGAGAGGGTACAGTGCGTTCGGATACTGTGGATTTACTGCATTGGTTTAATCATTTATTCGTTCTTACAAAATGTATCATCAGATGGTGAAGACGGTTAATCTTTACATGCCTTTTAGATGGTCATATTCGCAGTAAATATTGTTCTTTAAAACATAAAAAGGTATTGTGCTTGATTTAAGATTACCAGACTCATTGTTGAATACAGCCTACACTGCTGCAAAACGTCTTGGAAACGTTCATACCCGGTCAGATTTAATACAGAGAGAGAGAGAGAGAGAGAGAGAGAGAGAGAGAGAGAGAGAGAGAATCCTTTCTAACTGTCTGAATGATTTTGAATGAAGATTCGACAATACTTAAAAAAGCGGCTTGACGACGTTTAGAATACGTTTCGGCTACCGAGGTTTGGGCGATAAAGTAGATTTCAGTCTATGTTTAAAAGTAATATTCATTTTAGATAAACAGGTATTATCAGACGCTGAAGGGGGCAGAACTTGACAAGTCATTCAAATTGCCAATTCATTCAAATTGCCGTAATGATATCAACTATTATATCTTTCTTGAAAACTACAAAATAAAGTCCTCTGCCTAGACTCATTTATAATTCATTTCAATTGTCATAATGACATCAGTTATTGGGTCTTCTTTAAAAAACTACAAGAAGAAAGAACTTCTTCTGCTTAGAGCCAGTGCTGAGCATATAGCATACACTGCTGCAAACGTCTTGGAAACGTTCATTACACGTTATTTTCACCCCCTGAAGAAGACAGATAGAAAGATCGAAAGAGAGAGAGAGAGAGAGAGAGAGAGAGAGAAAGAGAGAGAATGATTTTGAACGAAGTTTCGACAAGACTCAAAACTGTCTCAATGACGTTCAAAACACGTTTCGGCTGCCGCCGAGGTTTCAGGCGATGAGTAGATTTCAGTCTATATTCATACGTTCTATTCATCTTTACAAAAGGTATCATTAGACGCTGAAAAAGGACTGAGCTTGACAATTCATTCAAATTGTCAAACTGGCATCAACTATGAGCTGTTCTTTGAAAACTACAAAAAAACGTTCTTCGAATTCGACTTAAAATGTCTAGGAAACGTTCATCACACGCGAGAGAGAGAGAGACAGAGACAGAGAGACAGAAAGATCACAGAAATTGATTATCATACTGGAACAATCCTTTCAAGCTTTCGTAATGATTCTGAACGAAGAACAGACAAGAAAGACTGAAATGAAGAGTCTTAATGACGTTCGAAACGCGTTTCGGATATCGAATTTGCAGCGGTAAAATTGATTTATATGTTTAAAACATTTTAGTTAGTTTTCGCGAAATAGATTAAAAGGTGAGAACGGCATAACTTGACAGTATATTTGCATTAAAGACAAGGTCTTCTTTAAAAGCTTGAATTAAAATCACTGCTGCAATAACGTCTTTGAAACGTTCATAACACGCCATTTTCACATGTGTGTGTGTGTGTGTGTGTGTGTGTGTGTGTGTGTGTGTGTGTGTGTGAGGTGGTTATTGAAAAGGAGTAGCAACATATAACCGCTTTGAACTTTCTAAGTGATTTGGAATGAAGAGTTTGACAAGAAAGACTCAAAGAAAGCGTCTAAACGGCGTTCAAAACACGTTTCAGTTGCCGATGTTTTGACGATAAAAAGCTTTATACGTTTGCATAGTAGGCCGCATTTAAGTTAAAAACTACAAAAACAAAGTCTTCTGTTGTTTAAAATCACCAGACTCTTTCGGAATAAAGCCCACACCGCAACAAAACGTCTTTGGTATTCAACTCTAAAGGGTGAAAGAAAGCGTCTCAGCGACGTGTAAAACACGTCATCGCTACCAAGGTTCGAGCTAGACTCTATATATAATAATACAGATAAAAAGTAAAATGACTGAATGAAAATCTAACATAAACGTCTCAGCGACGTTCCAAACACGTCGCGGCTTCCAATGTTATGACGGGAAAATAGATTTTTGAAAGTGTTTTCACTTTTTATTAATTTTTACAACATGTATTTTCAGCCGGTCGCAGACGTTCCATTTATACTATATGACTGATATTTTTAAAACCAAATTACACTTACCGCTCCTAAAGGATTTTTCAACGTTTACAACGCTAAGAGAGAGAGAGAGAGAGAGAGAGAGAGAGAGAGAGAGAGAGAGAGTATTGATCAGTTCATTATAGTATTCAAAATGTTTTTGGAATGAAGATCTGGCGTAAAAGACAGAAAGTAAACGTCTCTGGGACGTTCAGGTCACGTCTCGGCTTCCACGTTTAGAGCGGGAAACATATGTGTTTACATAGTTTTTTCCATTTTTATTGAATGTATCAATAGGCAGGGAATATATAACGTTAAATGGAAATGTTGCATTCATAATTTTCGATGTTCCATACAAATAGTTTATCAAAGAATGCACTTACCGCTCTTAAAAGGAATTCAGTCCACCACCTGCACATTTCAGTATGGCGACGACAAATACCCGGATGAAAGATCGCGTGAACTTTGTCAGCGCTTTTAAGACGTCTTCCAGACATATTAAAGACGTATTTATTCCATACTTAAAATCATCGAGAATTTGTCACATATTTATACTATTTTATTCATCGGCACTAATTCTATAACAAGTATGTATGGTTTGGAGACAATTCAGCATTACTTTACTCTTAGTTTCCAACAAGTTTTTCTCACGTGTCCAGAGTGAATACCTAATGACTACGTCTTAAATACGTTTTAGAAGCGTCATACATTAGGATATCATCATTTTACTATAAAGGGCGACACTTACATATAATTTGCAACTTTTTATATACCCCTGACCAACAAAAGGTCAGAAAAGCAAGTCACACAATTTTTGTTTGAGCGTCTCCGCTTAGTGTTCAAATGGTGTTGGGTACCAAAACGTTTTTGAGATGTCCTGCAGACGTCCGTTTTCCTGAGAAACGTCTGGAACGCATGTCCCAAACGTATGGCAAACCAATACTCACAGAAGACGTCGCCGTCACCAAAACGTATGGTTCACTGGGATCACTGTGATTGAAATTGCCAATCAGAGCAAAAAAAGACATCTCAGCTCGCCTGACGCTTCTACATCCAAGATGCCTAAAAGACGTGACATATCCGCGTCGTGAGCGCGAAAGGCACTGGATATATCAGCTTCATACACTGAAACCTTTGGGTCTTAATGTGTTTGGCTAGATGATTGATTACAGTCATTTTAGCTCAATATATCATTTCCTGTTTGTATCAAGTTGGAATAATATGATTTTCTTTACTGTGATTTATTGCTGATTTGAATATGGTGTTTTGGGGCAAAGGTTTTGAAACGGCGAGGAACCCGAATTCCTAGTTTAACATTGTGATGATTAATCCAAGGAAATGTCAGTGAACAAACCTCATTATGGCAATTTACTGGCTGATGTTGATGTTGATCCATCAGAAAGTGCTGCTTATAACACATGACTAAACTGTTCAATGGTATGTCAGTATGGAACTATTAATTACCAGTTATAATTGATATAAAGAATCTATAATTAATATAAAGGATAAAGGATCTTGCACAAGTGTACATTTTGTATGGAATTTATGAAATGACCCCGACAATAAGATTCTATTTATCAAATGACTGTTTGTTATAAGAGGGATCAAACATGATTTTCCATTCTTTAACTTTGCAAGGTTCCAAGGGAGGTTTTTGATGCTTCCTCATGCACCTTTCAAATTTGAATGAAAGACAAAATCATATTTGATCGCTATTAAGTTTAGCATTTTTATGCCCCCGTGACAATAGTCAGGGGGCATTAAGATTTGTTCCTGTCTGTCTTTCAAGCAAGTTTTTGCATTGTAGGGTATGGAGTTTGTGTATTCAACTTCCTCATTTTAAAATGGATATTTTTTAAACTTTGCATACGCATTGTAGACGTAATGAAAACGTGCATGTGGGATTTTGTCAGAGCTAGAACTAATTTTCACAGAATTATGACCTTTTGTACTTAGTCATTATAGGCAAATGGTTGTATTGTAGGTTGTGGACTTTATGTAATCAATTCCTCTCATGATTTTCAATGTGTAATCAACTCCTCTCATGATTTTCAATGGATCTATTTCAAACCTTGCATGCATGTTGTGAACATAATGAAGATGTGTATGTGGCTTTTTGTTGGAGCTCAAGTTAATTTTGACAGAAGTATGGCCTTTTGAACTTGGCCCCAAGGTTATAAAACTTTTTTCATGCTCAACTCAGCTGAGCATGAAATTTTACCTGCTAATATATAGCAAAGTACTGATATGTACAGTTGTTTCTTGTTGAGTTTAGCTGAGTATCAAATTTTCTCTGCTGAAAAATATGAAAATGCCAACATAAGTTGGCATTTTCATATTTATCAGCAGAAGTAATTTCATGCTCAGCTGATTTGAGCACGAGAAATGTTTTATAACCTTGGGGCTTGGTCATTTTAGGCAAATGTTTGCAATGTTGGGTAGGTATTTTGTGTAATCAGCTCCGCCCACAATTTTCAGTGGCTGTTTTTCAGACATTGTATACTTGTGAACATAATGAAGATGTGTGTGGGGGTTTTTGATGGAGAAAAATTTAAGTTTGAAGGAATTTTGCCCTTTTAAACTTATCATTTTCAGCAGCATTTTTACACTGTTGGGTAAGAAGTTTTTGTGTAGTGTTTCCAGTTGATTCTCTTTGCAGACAGTGTTTGTGCTTAACAAGTGCTTTAGGGATGTACACATGTCCTGTGACAGGCGCTGCATGCGGGCATCATTAGTGTCTTACAGACACCATTTTCTAGTTATTTTATGCTTAGCAGTGAATTCAATGCATATCTAGAAAAAATAAAGGTGATATTGTCTGCAGTAAAATATATTGTATCATTTCACTAGTGACTGATATGATTCATTATTCCCCCTACATACAAAGTATGTCAGGGGGTATATAGTTTTTGTCATTCCATCCGTTTGTCCATTTGTTTGTTTGTTCGTTCGTCTGTCCGTTCGTCAACTTTACATCAAAGTTTTGCGTTTAACCTTTATGGGTTGCTCATATCTCTAACCACACATCAGATTCTTTTCATATTTGATTCATATCTCTATAGCATTGCTTTTGATGTGAAGTAGCTAAACCCCTGGGTGGGACCAGGGGTCACTAATTAGGACTTAGGCATTTTCATTATGTCAAAGTTTTGCCTTAAACCTATCTGATTGCTTATATCTATGTAACTGCATTGAAGATTTCTTCCATATTTGGTTCATGATATCCCTGCATCATTGCTTTCTTTATGGACTACCTAAGCTGCAGGGTCAGGCTCATGAATGGGGCCAGGGGTCAGTAACTAGGACTTAGCCATATGCTGTATTTAATTGGCAAATAGTTATCAGTGGCACCTAATGATACATGAAAGGTTTAATTTATACTGGTTTACATCATACTGGTTTACATCATGTGGATGCTGCAGCTGTCCTAGGGTCAAGGCCACAGACTTAGAATTCTGTACATGTATGACATTTGCATTGAAGTTGTGTGTTAAAGTATGCTTTCATTAGGCGGTGGCACTGGTCATAGGTATACGTGAGCCTCTGCTCACTTGCTCTTGTAATTTTTCACTGCAGTAAACTGCAGCCGCCTTTTTTTCGGAAAAAGTCTGAAATGTAGCATTCTGACATTATGCTACAGATGTTAGCATGCCAAATCAAGTAATGACGTGGCATTTGATTTCAGGTTTTGAGCCGGAGTATAACTAATTTGCATGCGACATCAGTCTGACGGCAGCTGCAAAGGGCTTTCTTAAATTGCCTATTTCTTTTTATTCGTTCTTTCAGATGGCCTTATTAGTCATTTTCTAGGTGCAAACTATAGTTTCACCCAATATTATACCCACTAAATGTGCTAAGACAAGCAAAATTAACAAGAAATGTCTATGAAAAAAAAGTTATTTTTATTTTCAAAACAGAAAAAATGAAAAGAAAATTCTATTTTCGATAAATACCAAAAATATTTCATGTGTTGAAAATATTAGAGTTTCACTCATGCTACGCACTCGTGAATTTTTTTATATTTTCAACATATTCCATGAAATATGTTTGGTATTTACCTTAAAAAGTGCTGTTGTGTTATTGTTTAATGCCCACAGTAAACAGCTAAGGGTGAGTTCATTTTCATGCGTTTTCTAATCATTTTTGCTTTTTCGTCAAAAATGCAGAGTTATTGCCCTTTAGCATCACACACATTGATAAATTTTTAATTAAGTTCAGTTTAACATAATGCTGAATGGATATTTACACAGTTAAAGTCATTTATTAAAGAGTCTTCCTTTTACGGTTGATATTTTGCTTTTGTTTATTTCCCCTACCCCCTGTTTTCGACATATTTTCCACTTAGAAGGCGTAAAATATGCATTTTCTTTGGAGACAAGGAAATGTTTGATACAAATTCAATAAAAACTGACCTGTAGTCATAAATTATCAGCAACAATATATGCATAACTTACTACAATGCTAACATAGAGCCAAAATGTTTGCTTACCTGCTCAAAACCATTTTTTTAAATTTCTGTAACGGTGCAAATTTAGTATGCTTATTTTTCCATGAAGATGCTCTTACCCCACTCAGTTTTTGTCATAGTTACAATCATGATACTTAGTTAATTCAAGAGTAGCTATGTAAATTATTCATAGAGGCCTGCATTTTTTTTTATTCCTCTTGAAATATTGTCATTTTTTGCATTTTTCACTTTTAATGAAATTCGCCAGAGTATGTAATGTCGACAATGAAGGTACTATTAGTGACATTAATTTATTCTTTAAGTCTGTTGTGAAACATGCTAAATAAGACTCAAATATTTTACAGGTTTAATTGTTTTTCCTGTCCACCTGTTGATTATTATGATTTTTAAGGGTGAAAATATGCCATTTTTCATATAAATCACAAGAATTTAAGTCCAAATTTCGCTGAAATCGACACTGACGGTTACCATGGCAACGGAAGTAGATGTCAAAGTTTGAAAGGTTATTTTCTTATACCTGAGTGGTAAGGACCATTGTGTGAAAATTTCAGCCAATTCCGAGACGGTGCGTGGAACGCCCCCATTCAAAAATTCTGGTGCTTACAGAGAATTGATGTTAATATGCCACCCGAGGTTCCTTCGGGGGCATAAAAAAGCAAGGCAGTGAAGAGCAAATGGACAGATGGTTATGATATTTACAGGTAATTTAGCCACACCATATCTATTCAATGCTCCAGATCAGAGGGGGAAACAGGGGTAATTCAGGGATTGTTCACATATTTCTGCATGAAAACATGTTGTGACCCTTCATTAGAACCGTCTTAATGCGACGGTTCTAATGAAGAGTGACAACATATGTTTTCAGTGAGTAATTAGAAGAATTATCCTCAAAAACTCATCTGGCCTTTTGCCATAATATATGTATGTTATGAAGCACTCAGGTTTCAATAAAATATAAAGTAAGAGCACTTGGCTCATGGGATATCACCGTGACCAGGGCAGGATCAAATGCAAATGCACAATTTGCATCGAAGCTGCATGCTTTCCAAGCTGTGTACAGCTATAGAACATGTAGAGTTTTAAGGTATCTCTATCAAGTAATAAGATAAATCGATTTTAATACCTTGTAAAAACAAAAGGTCAAACTAATCTGATAGTAGGCATTGGTTAAAGGCCAGAGAATGACCTGGACCGATATAACTAAAATAATCTTCATACACTCATTTAGTTAACTGTATCTATTAACTTTTGCACCAAAATCTTCAAATTCAATGAACTATGTTTATAAAAGGACCAGAAAGCAAATTTGACATTGCTGTACAAAACATCCAGGGGCCATATCTATAAAATGACTTAAGTCGTTGCTATGCTGTGGCTAGGGCTGAATCTCTATGAATGAGATTCCCTATAACTATGAAATTTGCTCTGGAGGAACAGTCTTTTTAGACTGTTCCTCCAGAGCAAATTTCATCGTTGTAGAGAATCTCCTTCATAGAAATGTAGCCCTAGCAACAGCATAGCAACCACTTAAGTCATTTTATAAATACGGCTCCAGGTCAACTCAAGGTCACCATTTCAACAATCTTGGTAATACTAATGGGTCTCTGATGCTACATACCAAGTTTCAAGGCCATCAGTCATCTGTTTGTGGAGTAGAAGATTTTTCTGTTGTTGTTTTTTTCTCCATATATTGGCATGGCAGCCATGTTCCTCAGGTGACCTGTACTGCATAAACAATTTTTCATTCTTGCAAGTCCTGGAGGCTCAATATGAAAATTGCTTACAATTGACCAAGTGATTTTTGAGGACTTGTTTGTAATTGATGAAATATGAGAGTCCTTGGTCAAAGGTCAAGAATCACCTTGACCTCTTGTACTCACACATCTTCATGTATTCATTTGGATAACTGTATATACCAAACGTTAGGCCGAAATCTTCGATAGGTTAATGAGCTCCCTACTTTTTAGCATTTTCACACATAAAAGCACTAGAAAGCAATTTTGACCTTGCCGTAAAACAGGTCAAGGTCAACCAAAAGGCATAATTTGATCCGTCTTATAAGAAAGAAACTAGATTTTTTAAGGTTGTTTTGAAGAGGAAACCCGTCTTATAACCGCAGAAATACTGATATTCAATCCTATATTTCAGAGACCTCTTCCTTCCCATACGATGTTTTACAGAGTTTGCAAACTTACATCAAATTTAAGGTGAATAGGTTGTTACGACCTGGCGGAGGTAACAAAAAGATGGAAGTAAACCAGCAACAAGCCTGTTTTTAAACTTAACAAAATTTATTTACATGTACATCAAAATAAAACAGTCATTTGTTAATCAAGAAAATATGTAATTTAAGATACCTTATTTTAGTCTGAAAGTCCCTCAGAATTTAAAACACAAGTCCTTTAATAATTTCTGATCCCAGAAAATAAAGTCTGTATGAGCACATGAATATTTCCAATAGTCACAAAAGTAATCCAGTATGTTTAAATTCCAGTATAACTTATTTAACTATAGACTGGTGAAACTTACAAAGATGATCTAAATGAAAATCTGTCTTCTTTATATACTATCTAGGAACATTCCGGAACTAACCAAAAATAGATCTTACCAAAAAGTACTCAATTCTGACATAATTTCATACCAGAAGATTCTTAATGTTTACAACAGAAAGGTCTAATATTTTCTCAGTCCTAAAAATAGTTATTCCAGAATGTTCTAAAGTACAATGTAAACAACTTGTTTATTTCAAACCTAGTAAACATCTAAAAACTGCAAAATCATGGTAAAAGAAAATATTTACACCAAATTAAACACCATATTCATAACACTTCCCCTCTTCAAGGAAAAGAAAGTTTTATGAAATAAAGCTTTCTTTTGCCATATGACCAATTATGAAACAAAATTAAGTTTAATGCATATACACTGTATATATATCAGTACTAATCCAGACATCATGTAGTAATAGCCAAATTTAGGCTCTTGAAAGTGCATCTGGGATAATATTATCTTTTCCTCTGATATGTCTGATGTCAAGATTGTACTCCTGCAACATGAGACTCCACCTGAGTAACCGCTGATTCTTGTTCTTCATTTTATGAATGAAGGTCAGTGGATTGTGATCACTGAAGACAACAATTGGTGTGGCTGAAGAAGATAAGTACACTTCAAATTGCTGAAGAGCAAGGATGAGAGATAAACACTCTTTTTCAATAGTAGAGTAATTTCTCTGATGTTTGTTGAACTTCTTAGAAAAGTAACAAACAGGGTGATCCACACCATCATTATCTTCTTGAATCAAAACACTGCCTGCACCAACGTCACTAGCATCTACCGCCAATTTAAATGCTTTGTTGAAGTCTGGTGCTAAGAGAACTGGAGCACTCTTAAGTATGGCCTTAAGCTTATCAAAGGACTTTTGACAGTCTTCATTCCAAATATATTTTTTTCCTTTACCTAGCAAATTTGTCAAGGGCTCTGCAATTACAGAAAAGTTATTACAGAACTTCCTATAATATCCTGCCATACCAAGAAAGCGCATCAGTTGTCTTTTGCATGTAGGTACAGGAAAATCCGAGATAGCCTCCACTTTAGCTTCTACAGGTTTAACCTGACCTTGACCCACAACATGTCCTAGAAATGTCAAATTTGCATGACAGAATTCACTTTTTGCTAAATTGATTGTCAATTTTGCATCACTAAGTCTTTGAAAGAATTCTCTGATAGTTTGTAGATGTAGTTTCCATTCATCGTTGAAGATGATTGCATCATCGATATATGCTTTACAACCACCCAGATCAGATGTTAAGCTATTTATAAGTCTCTGAAACGTTGCTGGAGAGTTTTTCATACCAAATGGCATAACCTTATACTGATAGAGTCCATCTGGTGTAACAAATGCCGAAATCTCCTTAGCTCTGTCTGTCAAAGGAATTTGCCAAAATCCTTTCAGAAGATCAAATTTAGTAACATATTTGGCTTGTCCAATTTGATCAATACAGTCATCAATACGTGGGATTGGAAATGTATCCGTTTTAGTCACAGAATTAACTTTTCGATAGTCTGTACACATGCGAAAAGTTCCATCAGGTTTTGGCACCAGAATACAAGGAGAACTCCAGTCACTTTGACTTGGTTCTATAAAATCATTTTCCAGCAAATATTGAATTTCTTCCCTGAGATACTGTTGCTTCACAGGGTTCATTCGATATGGATGTTGCTTCACAGGCTTTGCGCCATCAATGTCAACATCATGAAAGATTCTGTCAGTCCTGGTTGGAATGTCCGGAAATAAGTGCTCATATTCAAGAATTAACTGTTTCAGTTCAAGTCTCTTGACTGGATCCAGGTGTGACAGTTTCTGGTCGAGATCCTTTAAGATGTCAGAATTCTGGAGTTTTGATGATGAGGGATCAGATTTTATAAAGTTCATATCCTCAGAGTCCATTTCAGATTGCTCTTGAGGGACAGAATTTACTACACTTATTGGTGAAACAACTGAATTATCCCTATCAATGTACTTTTTCAACTTATTAATATGACATAACTGTTTTTCCTTGCGCCTCCCAGGTGTGTTGATAATATAATTTACATCACTGAGCTTTTTGTCAACAGTGTAAGGGCCGTAATATCTGGCCTGCAGAGGTCTGCCAGGAATTGGCAAAAGAGCAAGTACCTTCTCTCCAGGTTTAAAATTTCTTTCCCTGGCATTTTCATCATAATGAAATTTCATTTTGTTTTGAGCTGATTTGAGATTGGACCGAGCAGCTTCACAGGCTTTTGACAATCTGTTATTGAAGTCAGAAACATACTGAAGCAAATTCAAAGAACTGTTATCATCAGAAAGAAATTTCTCTTTCAAAAGTTTCAGTGGTCCACGAACTGTGTGACCAAATACAAGCTCAAATGGGCTGAAACCAAGAGATTCTTGTACAGATTCCCTAGCAGCAAACAACAGGAAATGAATGCCTTCATCCCAATCCTTTTCAGTGTCAAAGCAGTAAGATCTGATCATGTTTTTCAGTGTTTGATGAAATCGTTCTAAGGCACCTTGACTTTCAGGATGATATGCTGATGACCGATATTGCTTAATGCCTAATTCATGCATCACTTGCTGAAATATTCCTGACATAAAATTAGAGCCTTGATCTGACTGAACAGATTTAGGGAGGCCTACAAATGTGAAAAACTTCACAAGAGCCTTAATTATGGTCTTTGTCTTAATGTTCCTAAGTGGAATTGCTTCTGGGAAACGTGTGGAAGCACACATTATGGTCAAAAGATATTCACAACCTGACTTTGTTTTGGGTAAAGGACCTACACAATCAATAATTATTCTGCTAAAAGGTTCCTCAAATGCAGGAATTGGCTGCAAATGGGCTTTAGGGATAGTTTGATTAGGTTTTCCTACCATTTGACATGTATGGCAAGATTTGCAATGTTTAGAAACATCAGATTTTAACCCTGGCCAGTAGAAATGATTAAGAATCTTGTGATAGGTTTTGTTTACACCTAAGTGACCTGACAAGGGAGTTTCATGGGCCAAGTTTAAAATTTCAGGGCGATAAACCCTTGGAACCACAATTTGGTGGTTAACAGTCCACTCGTCTTCTGCTGAGACATCAGGAGGACGCCATTTCCTCATCAAAATGTCATTTTTGACATAATAGCAAACAGGAACCTGGGACATGTCATTCTCATCTAAAACCCTTTCAAATAAAGATGAGATCTCAGGATCACTGTGTTGTTCTTTGCAAAGCTGTGACCTTGACAGAAGGTCATGACCTTTGTCATTTGAAAATGAAGAAGAGTGGTCTGAGTTGGACACAGATGAGTTGTGTGTAAAGTCTGTCGGCATGTCAGACAGGCTGGGTGAAAGAGATTTTGAAATCTCGTCATTAAAAGACTGACCTATAAAAGTATCAGTTAAATCAATATCCTGATTCCCATCATTTAACATGGCTTTCTTTGCCATAGCCCTAGTGACAGCACACGAGGGGTAAAGGTCAGGAATTTCCTGCTCAATGGGGTCAGGTGGTTGATCAACACAAGGTGTGTTGGTCAAAAGTGGATTAACCACAACCTTATCTCCTGCTAGGTCATTGCCTAACAATAAGTGAACACCTTTAAAAGGTAATGAAGGTCTAATACCAACAGCCACTGGACCAGAAATTAAGTCTGAGGACAAATAAATGTTATGAAGCGGTACACTAACAAATCCACATTCTACACCCTGAATAAGAACACTTGTCCCAAAAGAAGTCTTCTCGGAAAATGGCAGGGTATCTGCCAAAATAAGGGATTGAGAAGCTCCAGTATCTCGTAAGATAGTAATAGGGGTAGACTGGGCAAAGTCACAATTTAGTGACACAAAACCTTCTGATAGGAATGGTTCATAAATCTCCATAACAGAATCAGTCTCAGAAATTTTGGCCTGAATAGGAATTTGATCCTGAACACAAGACTGTGGCATTGACCGTAAAGAGGTAAGACCTGTGGGTTTTGGACCCTCTTGTTTTTCTCTCTTCCTCTTTAAAAGTAAGCATTCAGAAATTATATGTCCCGTTTGCTTACAATAATTACAAATAGGCTGAGATAAGGGATTTTGACCTTTGTTTTCACCAGGGGGTTTTGGTTTTGGAGTATATGAGGGACTGGAATTGCCAGATGGATTACTGGGACTGAATTTTGGACCTGACTGAGGGAAAAAGGTCTTTTTAGGAAAAGGCTTGTGCACAAAAGAAGTCTTATGAGTTAAAGCATAATCATCAGCCAAACGAGCTGCTGCCTCTAACGTTTCGACTTCCTTTTCATCTAAAAATGATTTAATGTCAGAATTAATGCACCTTTTAAACTCCTCAACAAGCATGAGCTGTCTTAGTTTACCATGATCAGAGCCTACTTTCTTTGATGAGCTCCATCTATCAAATAACTGCTCTTTTGTCCTAGCAAATTCAACATAAGTTTTGTCATTTTCTTTTCTACAGTTCCTAAATTTCTGCCTGTAAGCCTCAGGGACCAACTCATAAGCCTTAAGAATAACTTCTTTTACTTTTTCATAATCTGAGCTCTGCTCAAGAGAAAGTTGAGTATAAATTTCACGAGCCTTGCCGATCACAACGCTCTGAAGAAGCAAAGTCCAATGCTCTTTCGGCCATTTCAAATTTTCAGCTACTTTTTCAAAGTGAAGAAAATATTTATCAACTTCTTTTTCTTGAAATGGAGGAACGAGTCTGATGTGTTTAGTAACATCAAAAACTTTGGTTGAGTCCAAAGGCAAAGATTTTGATTTAGCCTTGTCTTGTATTTCAATTTCTTTCATTCTAATTTGAAATTGTCTTTCTCTCTCTTTTTCTTCTTTTTCATATTTCAATTTCTCCTTTTCAATTTCAATTCTTTCTTCTTTTTCCAATTTTTCTTTTTGCATTTCTCTTTCTTTTTCTAATTGTTCTTTTTGCATTTCTCTTTCTTTTTCTTTTTCTCGTTCTTCCATTTCTAGCCTTAATTTTTCATGTTCTAGTCTTTCTTTTTCTTGCTCTAATTTTTGCCTCTGCAACCTTTCTTCTCGTTCTAATGTTTCAAGCCTAATTCTTTCCTCACGCTCAGCTTTTTCAATCCTTACTCTTTCTTCATGCTCCAATCTTAATTTTTCCATTTCAATTTGTCTTTGAATTTCTAATTCTCTCATCTGCAAATCAGTTTGAGTGACGAGAATGTGAGAGGCTGCAGAGGAATCAAAAATTTCCTCATCAACAAAGAACTGAATCAAAATATTCTTAATTTCATGTTTCAACATGGATCTTTTGACTGAAGATAATTCATAATGCGCTGCAATATCCAATAAATCAGTCTTTTTGGCCAAGTTCAACAGCTCCTGAGAAGGCGCAGCAATGAATTTATCAAGATCAAAAGACATGATTGCTTTTTGCTGGCTTTACTTGTTTAGATCAAACAGTGAAAACTTTTTTTTTTTTTTTTTTAAATTCAAAATTATTTGATGCACAAGAAATTTCAATCCCGGACTCGAGCCCCCAATTTGTTACGACCTGGCGGAGGTAACAAAAAGATGGAAGTAAACCAGCAACAAGCCTGTTTTTAAACTTAACAAAATTTATTTACATGTACATCAAAATAAAACAGTCATTTGTTAATCAAGAAAATATGTAATTTAAGATACCTTATTTTAGTCTGAAAGTCCCTCAGAATTTAAAACACAAGTCCTTTAATAATTTCTGATCCCAGAAAATAAAGTCTGTATGAGCACATGAATATTTCCAATAGTCACAAAAGTAATCCAGTATGTTTAAATTCCAGTATAACTTATTTAACTATAGACTGGTGAAACTTACAAAGATGATCTAAATGAAAATCTGTCTTCTTTATATACTATCTAGGAACATTCCGGAACTAACCAAAAATAGATCTTACCAAAAAGTACTCAATTCTGACATAATTTCATACCAGAAGATTCTTAATGTTTACAACAGAAAGGTCTAATATTTTCTCAGTCCTAAAAATAGTTATTCCAGAATGTTCTAAAGTACAATGTAAACAACTTGTTTATTTCAAACCTAGTAAACATCTAAAAACTGCAAAATCATGGTAAAAGAAAATATTTACACCAAATTAAACACCATATTCATAACAAGGTGCACTTACAGGAGGAGCCACTCTGCCATTTTCATTTTTGCCTCACATCGCATTAGTGGTCATCTCTTAAAGGGAAGAATTTGCTGCTGAAGGAGTAAATTCTTTCCTTTAAGAGTGGACCCCATTTGGAAGGGATTCGTCGCCCAGGGAAGCAAACAGGAAGTCACTAAGGTTATTCCTCTTTGTAAAAATGGCGGGAAACAATGTAGGTGTATCCAGTCACCTAAAGTGGGAGTGACGCTTAAGATTTATCTGTCTGTATAAATTATATTATGAAAAAAATTAGTTATACCTGTTTCCGTTTGGGGATTGTAAACCTCTTTCAGCTTACAAACCAAATTTAAAACCTTAATCTGATGCAAAACATTAATTTACGGAGCTTCAAAGTCAGTATGACTATTAAAAGAGAAAATTATTAGCCTATTTTATTTCAGCGGTCGCATGTCCTAGAATTTCACAGGGAAAAGCCTGCGAATCAAAGTGACGGCGCGATTATCCCGAGTGGACACGTGCGAGCGGCGGCGACACCATATTCCATGTTGTTTTTACATGTATGCACGCAAGGCATAATAAGGGTTTCTCAAAGATATCGCGAATACCACCAGGGTATCGCCATTACTGTCAGAACACACCACTAAGCCGAAGTATGGTTTCAGGCGTGTGCACTAAGAATTGGATTGGACTAAACTACACAAAGGCATGAAGCCAACAGTTGCCGACAGTGCCTTCTGGGACCTAGTAGATCTATATGCATACTAGGCCCCAGCAGGCACATGACGTAGTAATGACGTCACAATGATGTCGCCTGCTGGGACGCTTATGTCAAACATTACAAATGGCTCTGTATAATCCCAAAAGGACAAATGACAGACGCAAAAGGTGGATGTACAAGAGCACTTACCAGCATGATAAAAAAAATTTAATAGGGTGAAGCTATTGACGTCATTTTAACTCCTACATATCAAGTACAACTACCGAGTCTGCAATGAGTTCATTGACCAGCAGAAGTTATACACTTATAGGGGGCAACATAGAAGGAACTCTTTCCTCCCATAAAAGAAGTTTTTAGCGTCACTGCCCTCCGAAGGCTTATTACATTTCTGTCGGCACAAACGGAATCAAGGCATCGGTCTTTGCCCGGACACTGTCACATGTTTATATAATATTATAAATTTGCCAACAAACGCTACCTTAAGGCATGTGCGAGTGTGTTACGTAAAGTTCTAATTAGTTGGCGCTGTGAGTTCAAATCTGTCACAGAAAACAGATGCTAGAACCGCCTACATGTGTTCTAACCCAGCAGGCACATGACGTTGAAATGGCGCCGTACTGACGTCGATGCGACGTAATGACGTCGCATCGACGCCAGATTGACGCCATTTTGACGCCATGTGCCTGCTGGGATAGTCATTTTTTTTGGGGGGGAAAAAGCTAGGCACTTTGTCTCTTCCTGTCTGCCAAGACAGGGTATGTGCGTATGTACGTGCGTGATTATGCGTACACGTTTATATATTTGTGTCTCTGCAAACGTTCATCTAAGCATGCACACAATGGAATGCCAATAATTACAGTGGATTTAGTGGGACAAATGTCCCATTATTATTTATTTTTTTTTTCAATCTGATAAACCAGGAAATCTGCGCAAAGTGTGTCCTGGGCTGGAGTAAGTGGTGTCAGAGAGCAGTGTCGCTTAACGTCGGCGCCGGATAGCGTTAGCCTCATCAAACCAGCAAAACTATGCAGGTGCATAAAATCACAACATACACTTGTTATGGTTTTGCACCCAGAGACTGCGGCCCCGATAAAACGAGCACGACTGAACAAAACGCGCGTTCATATGTGCGTTTGTACGTCTTCCTGTAAGCTTGCATGCGTACGCGACTATTTGCATTAAGTACACATATACAGTGATGGCCAGAAATCACACAGAAACGGTTAAATTTCTAGCTACTGCATATCTGCATGTGTCTGTTTGTATCTGTGCGTCTGCCACGGTCTGTCTGAAAAGAAATAAAGATGAAGAAATTATCAAAAGTGCTCTCGAGTCCTTTTATTTGAAGCTATTGCCAATCAAGAAGGAATATATTCCTGTGTACATGTATCACGCAGTTCAATCTTTAGGCCCAAAATTTACGGGCGTTTAACAAATTAGGCGAAATTCCGGATAAGTGAGGCTACACAAATTTTATGTAAACAAATCGAGGATTGATTTAGCTGCCAGGTAAAACTTCTATTTTACACATTATCAAGGAGAACCAATGCATGTCCGTGTGTGCAGTCTAAAGTAACTACTGTTGTAAATGAAGTCGATGAGAGAGTATAAGATCCTACAGGTTTATTGTATTAGTTGTCGAAAAATTTGAGTCGAAGCCGTGGTTGTCGCCTGTCCTGTCAAGTGACATCAAGAAATTACGAATTCCAATTTACTGTATTCTCTGTGTTCTACATTTGTAATCCGTTATCAGTTTTGTGCAATAAACAGTAAACGAACATGAGGTGACGTTACAAAATACAGTGACGTCAATATTATTTTGGTATAGGCGATTTTATGCGCGGTGATGAATTGTGTACGGCATGGTTTAAGCGGAGGTTGCTTAGAATGTCCCAGAGGTCAGCAGACATTCTGGATCCAGTTGTTCAAAACATCGTTAGCCAGAGATGCCATTAGTAGTCGATATTTTAAGTTATATATGCAGTAACGGTCGTGCTTCTACCTCACCTTTACGTTTTGGGCTTAAAGATTGTACTGCGTGATGTACGTGCTAATATGTGTGCGTGATTGTATGTGTTTATGTATGTGTCTGTGTGTGTATTTAGCTATGATTATAACTTGAAGTCCTGCTATATATCAAACTTTCTAATAGTCAGTTTTTTCCGGTGGGGTAAAAGGACTATGGGGTAAAAATGGCTCTATGAGGTCCGGACAAACCCCTTTCCCCGAGCGACGAAACCCATCTTTCGAAGAAGAACAAATTCTTTCATTTGAAATATTCATTCTTTCATTTAAATTTCCCACCGAGAAGAGAGCTGAAGTATAAAAATTATCTGTGAGCACACTTTCAGGTGAAGTAACTCTAGCATCATGCGCGGTTGTGCATCGGAAATTCTGAGTGTCTGTAGATGATTCATGCGAACAGGGATTAAACAGGTTGATCTAAATTACTTCCTCTGAAAGTTCGACTTTCAGGAGTAACTCTAGCATTACTTCACCTGAAATTGTGCTCACAGATAATTTTTATACTTCAACTCTCTTCTCGGTGGGAAATTTAAATGAAAGAATGAATATTTCAAATGAAAGAATTTGTTCTTCTTCGAAAAGTTGACCCCTTCTCGGATGGGTTTCGTCGCTCGGGGAAGCAAGCAGGGAGTCACAAAAACTGTCTCCTTTTGAACCTGGCAGAAATAAAGTATTAATCCTAAGAAGGGAATCTCCATTAATTGTACCCTCTTTTGCCCCAAATGGTTTTGCTTCTCAGAATACAAAAGTTGAAGCAAACTGCAGTATTTTTAAGGAATTAAAGTATGTTTTTTTTTCTATGGCTTCCATCACACGATCATGCCAGGGTCACTGGTGAGGCTTGAATAGCCGAAACTTCGAAGTATTGCCCATGTTGCTTCTTTCGAAAGTGTTTTCTGTTCTTAAAAAACAACTCTTTTAGATTTTAATTTATTATGCCATAAGGTGGGATTTTCCGCTTCCAAACAATCCCAAGATCTAGACCCGTCTTACAAGACGGAAATAGATATTTAGGATTGCTTTTGGAAGAGAAACATCCATCTGATAGCTGAATTACACACAAATGATTTACTTCTTTGGAATTATTCTGGAAGGAATAACAGAACAAATATAAACAAACTAAGTAAATGTTATGTTTAAATCTCGAAACTAATGCGCTGTTAGCCACATTATGTGACTTCCAACAGTGTGATGCATGTATTGGTGAGAAGCAAAGGCTAAGAGGGTGATCTCTGATTATCCTGTATAAATGAGTAGGATGATCTGAATATCACATGATTAAATTGCCACATTGTTGGATGTCACACGATTTGCCTCATTTATTCATGACTTGGAGACAAAGCTGAAAAAAGATCTCTACAAATTTTCCTAAGATCCCAGGGGCCTGGTTCACAACGAATCATACGATTGAAACTCGTCGTAAGATGATCGTACGAGAATCTTACGACCAAAAATCGCTTTCATGAAAAAAATCTCGGTTTCACTATTGTCCTCGTAGAACTCAATTTACGATCAAATCTACGATACCTAAAGGGCAGTCGTAAATTTCACTTTTTCTCCTCTTTCATCGCACAACATACTCATACTCAACTTTTGAATAGATTACATTTATCTACTGTCTTTCTGAAAAGCATATACCAAGTTTTGAGCAAATCAGCCAATTAACAAAATTCCAAATTTATGATAAATCACCTAAGGGTGATTTTGAGTGAAGTTTTTCCTGTACGATTATCGTACGATTGTCGTGCGATTCTTGCGGGATAATTTACCTGCAATGTATTAGAGACTATTCTCAAAATCATTACGGCAGCATTTGTTCTTATAGAGAGAAATTATCTTACAAGAAAATGGGAGGTTTTAGGACTGTTTGAACCCCTAATTAGGTGATCTCTGATCTGAGGAGACTGCATGTTTGTGTTCAACGGTATGGCACGCCAAATGCACAATAAATCTTTAAACTAGGTTTAAGAAATTTTACCCTAAGTTGAGCTTCAAACCTTGGTTTCAGTTCAGTCATAGGTTTCAAATCTGATTTCAATACCCGGATTTGTAAAAACGATTATAGAAAATTTCAATTTTCAAAAATTAGTTTTGAAGTTAAAACAAAGGATTGAAAACTTAACACCTAAAATTGAGAATGCAAAATTTGGCTTGCTATACTATACAAGCGAATCATTGCGCTGACCACAAGGTTCTGCAGTGCAAGTCTGAAAGAGCTGATACAATCACAGGCAGCATTTGGCAAAATAAAAAGACCCGAGTTTAATTCCTCGGAACTTCTTTCTCAAAACTGTATTTCGAAAATCGAGGAAGGGCATGGCAAGCCAATGCACAATGAATTTCAAAACCCTGAGTTTCAGCCTTGTTTTTAGAGGTTCAGTCCTAGGTTTTGGATCTCCAATCCCCACTTTTGTAAAATGAATTTATATAGGAATTTTGTTTTTATATCTTAGAAGTAAAGGGTGTCACTATGTAGTGACACCCTTTACTACGTATCTTGGTTTTGAAGATCTGCAACTAAGGATAAAAAACTTTAAACCTTGGACTGAAAACTTCCCAGGTGTCTTTGGTTAGGAGTCGTCCATGTTTACTTAGAAGCCACAGGTAGCTCAGTGGTTTAAGCGCTGGCCTGCTGATCAAGCAGTCCTGAGGTCGTTTCCGAGGCGGAAATCGTTTCAATCGTAAACAGGGTTCCATTGCACATAACCTTTCATTATCACCCCTCCACCGTCCTGATACGACTGAAATGCTGTTGAAACGGACGTAAAATCGCAAGGCATCCATCCATCCATCTTCCTTACTTCAGTGAGAAGGGCTTTAACCTCATTGGAGGTCCTGTTGACCCTTTTCTTTGACATGATTGCGTTGTATTACAAATCGCTACTTTTTGTGTTTATAAAACCCAATACACATCTGTCAAAGCTAATACACATCACGTCTGCGATCCATCGTATAACTAAAATCCTACGAGAATCGTACTATCTGTCGTACGATGTTTTTATGAAACGATCGTGCGAGAATCGTGCGATTCTCGTACGACCAAACGTACGATTATCGCACGATTCATCGTACTGTAAATTTTTGTGAAACAGGCCCCAGATCTGTGACAAACAATTATCTATACTTAAGAAACTGCATTATTTTAGGGATTTGGGGAACAGAGGCATACTAAATCTAGGAAGCACATAAAATAGTTGTAGCTTGGGTGATCTGAGCATTATTTTCAGGGAGTAGGGTAGCACTGGCCATTGTAGGCGTGCCCTTCTCTGGATCAATTATTGCTCAAAGCTTTTTTTTTTGTCATGTTTCAGATTTTCTTTCTTCATTACGCATTTGTCATAGCAAATAACCATGGGGAACGTTAGCAGTTTTGTTTTTCTAAAAAGGATTGTAATCTTAATCCATTACCATTAAAGTATATTTGGAATTGTAGTTATTCAAATTCAGTAACAGAATTTCAGTCTGTTTTTCAAACGTTAGTGGTACGTACAAATTAAAATCGCAGACGTTATGCCTCTTTCAATTACACGAACACAGAAATTCCCATCATTCATGTAAATAGCAGCTAACATCTCTTGAAGAACGAATACTGTATGTATTCAGTTATAAGACGGGATTTTACACTTCCAAAATTACCGCACATATATAAATCAGTCTTGTGTTATTCAGCTATAAAATGGTTTTTAGCGTCCAAAACAATCTAAAAGATCAAGACGGATCTAGATCTTTGATTGCGTCCAAAACAATCTAAAGGATCTAGATCCTTATTACAAGACGGATCTAGATCTTTGAGATGGTTCCGGAAGGAGATAACCCGTCTTATAGCAAAATAAATACAGAAGTAAAATTAATTAAAGGAAAGGGAAAAAACACAAACATGTTTGATTTAGAGTTAAACAGGCTGCGTAATAGGTCATATTGAGTCAAAGGAAAAATTAGGTGATAAATTTAAAAATGGAGCTTCCCAACTGTATCGCAGCAATTAGAAGATGCAACAACTTATCATAATTTATATACTGTTATCAAAATCGATGGCATAAATTTATAAATGTATTAGGAAACTGAAAAATGGGAGAAAAAATGAACGAAACAGAAATCTGCTCGACTAGATTCAATTTCCAATGAGCTGCTTAAGACGGGTCAAAACTCCTTACGATCATAGTTTGTATAAGCGAAGAGGAAAGAATCTGATCAGACTGCACATACTGACCTGAGTTTTCTATGTTCGCACACGCTGCAAGGTATCTTTGATATAATTAATTTTACGTATCGTGACCTGATCAGCATGTCCGCAGTCTCTTAGTTGGCGGGTAGCCTCTTAGGTGTGAAATTAACTAACCTCTCCCAAGTGAAAACGTTGATTGCCACACACCGTGCCGTAAGGTATCTTTTACCAGCTGTTGTTTCATATAATTAATTTTAAATCTCGTGACATGATCAGCATGTCCGCAGTCTCTTAGTCGGCGGGTAGCCTCTTAGGTGTGAAATTAACTGACCTCACCCAAGTGAAAACGTTGATTGCCACAGCACCTTGCCAAAAACGCCATGAGAAGTGCGTCAATTCACATGTACAGACGTCAGTGATATGGGCATGTGCCTATGCAACCGACCGATGTGATAGTCACGAGAGCTGTTTTCTTTTTTAAAGTAGAAAATGTGTTTATGAAACACTATGCCCCCAACTGTATGCTTGCCTTTAAAGAAGGTTCATCTCATTATATTTAAAACAGAAAGGGGAATTAATCGGTTCATCTACATATTAGTCGGTAACTGTATGTTAACTATAAGGAACACAGCTGAAGCGGTTCTTCAGCTATTTTGTTCCCAAAGTTATTCCTATAGCTTGTTCCTATACTAAATGCCTATGTCCAAAAAAGGAGAATAACTCAACTCAAAATTCATGAAATAGGCTCAAAAGCTAATCAGGTCATCTACACCTGGGCTCAAACCTGTATGCCAAATATATTGATCCTAGCTTATGCGGTTCTTCAGATTATTTTTACAAGCTTGTTCCTATACAAGATGCCTATGTCCGAAGAAGAAGAATGACGTAACCAAAAATTTATGAAATATGCTCGAAAGTTAATCAAGTCATCTACACCTGGGACTGTAATTGTATGCCAAATGTCCCGATCCTAGCTAAAGCAGTTCTTCAGATATTACCAAGTCAAAAAGGGGCATAACTCCTGAGCGACAAGACCGGAGGAGGGGAAAAATTACGGGTCTGTTTATTTTTCATGTTCATGTCTCACATAAAATTCCATAATCCAATCTCTTACCGTTCTTGACTGTTTGTAAGGGTGGCTTTGTTTCATAGGCTTCAATACACTTAGTCGAAAAAGGAACATAACTCGGTCAAAAATTCACGATTTTTTTTTCAAAAGTTAACAAGGTCGTCTACACCTTGGGTAATGTTTTCCTGCAAAAAAAACATGATCATAGCATCAGGGGTTCTTGAGATATTTTGCTCAGATGGTTCCATAGGCTTACAATGCACTAAATTAAAAAAAAGGCGCATACATGTAACTCGGTTCAAAATTCACGAAGTTTTTTCAAAAGGTAATCAGGTCATCTACACTTCGGGCAATGTCATCCTGTAAAAATCATGATCTTAGCAGCAAGTGTTCTTGAGGTATTTTGCTCACAAGGCTCCAGATAGGTAGGTAACGCTGGAAATACGTGACCGGTGGAAAAAGACAAAATACGGGTTCGCTTATTTTTCATGTACATGCCATATATAAAATTTCAATACCCTAGCATAAGCGGTCCTTGAGTTTCCCTGCTGCTATAAAGCAGGACGGACGGATAAACAGGCCCAAACCAATATGTCCCCTCAACTTCTTCGAAGTTGGGGGCATAAATGCGGCAAATACATGAAGTGTACCCATACGTTTTAAGTCCATGTAACACTATCCACTTTGTTCAAATACGGGTTACTTTGAATGTTCATTCAAATTACAATTGACAATATCGATGTCATACGCTATTAATAGGCAAATTCAGCGAACACAAAACCATGTATACACTAGGCGATTCAAGCGCTAGTCACATACTATAATGACTCGTTTTGCGACTTTTCGTATGCAAGTCGAGGGCAATACTCCGTCAGTACAGAAACATGCGGCAAGTTTGCATTTGCAGTTATCCGTAAAAGACAATTCGGATATTGTAAAAATGGAAGTGCAGACGACATCTAGTGAAAACTTTTATGAACTTGACTAGGACTTGTTAATTGCTGCTAAAGGTTCGACAAAAATTCACAATAGCTGACCATGGCCTGAAACGAGGATTTTTATAGAAGCGTATAGTGCGTGTAGAAATAGACAAGGTAATGATGATGAGGCCGAAAAATAGTGTCCGAATATTTCAGTCATTTTTGTAGCACTGTGGTTGAATTTATGCAAAAACAGCAATCAAACATATTTTTCCAATGCATTAACGTTTGCAATGTCCCTTGGGAGATGTTGAAAACCTTTGTTAAGCAACAATAGATAAAGAAAATTTTACCAAAGAAGCAACACAGTGTATCATGAATGTTTTATCAAACATTTTCTTGCCACGCACTTTAAATCAAGAACATTTTATCAAAGAAGTTTGATAGTATAAAATGGGCTTTAAATTGCTTCTATAAAAGATAAATGAACGAGAAGTACTATTAGTATTTTTCTATAGTAGACTACATGAAGTTTTTTTTACGGCGTTACGAAGAAATGCCCTACTTTACTACTTAATGTTTATTATCAGGTGTGTGTGGTGGGATGGGGGCAGGGGCGGGTACAATTTAATATGATTCATCAAAATTTTCACTACCAAGTCTCATCAGATTTCTTTTTCGAATCAACCTCAGAGATGTGACGATAAAATTTAAATTATGACCCTTCCCCGCAACCCTCCTCCCCCGCCCCCACATACACGAGCAGCCCTACACACACACACACACACACACACACACACACACACACACACAATATTGCTGAAAAAAAAAAATAGACGCTCTTCTCCTTTGATCAGCAAAATTCGCAGTGTTTTAGCATACAACACGTTTAAAAATATAGCACCTCGTTATATACTGCTCAAAATAAGTATGGGATATTAAAACATTTAAGGCAGCAGAAGTAAGGACAGTAAGTAAAAGAATATTAAACTGTTGTAATTCATAAAACAAATATTCAAAGAGACCCTGAATATGAATATTGAAACGATTGAGCTTGTCACGTGACCTAGAGTAAATTGTTACTAGACAAGGGGTCGACACCCATATTTCACACGAATCCAGCGCAGCAATGACTAATAATTTTTATGCAAACTTTATTAAGACAGACGCCTAATGCCTCAGTTAACAGGATACAGATATTTTGCTCATGCGGTTTTATCTCAGGAGAAAATGATAGGCGTAAAAGATACCATTGTTTGGTGAATTGTTTCGCATATAGAGACATTTGTCATGTTTGTAACATCCCTACACCTTAAATAATGCAATAAAGCCTACCAAAGTGGGTGTTTTCAGTTTGGAAAATTTTGGAGAATTTTATTATTCGCAGAATCTGAAGGTCCTAAAGAATTCTTTTCGCCGATGTGAAATTGAGGTGTAGTCCTTTATGTGCTGCTCTAGGTTACATGACCTGCATTGACTGCTTCTGTTTTAGTTGAATATTGTTACTTGAATAGTAGCGCCGGATCCAGGGTGTTGGCTTTGGGGCTTAAGCCTCGCCACTTGGGGCTCTGTGCCTGATATAATGCATGGAAGTAGGTATAATATGGAGCACTTGATGATAATTTGAGATTATCACAACTTATGTTTTTGTTGAAAAATTAGAAGAATTAATTTCATCATTGTAGTTCTGGGCCCAGTTACTCAACTGAGATCGTTAAGCTTTAGTTTAACGAAGTCGTTAGTCTAAGATTTGTTAAGTCTTATAGTCCTCAAAAAATTAATTCAGGTCATATGTTTTGCTTAAAAATGGTGAGGAGCTTTTCCAGTGCAAAAGCTCCTCATATTTTTTCGGCAAAATGGCAGTGTTTTTCTATATAAAATATTTAAAATTTTACGTCCCGTTAACTAACGACGTCACTAGTTTGAAACAAGCAAATTCGTTGAATTTATATCCCCCGCCGAAGTAGCTCCAAGTTGTGTATGGTTTATTTCAAGTTTCATGAAAATTTGTTCACTGGTTACAGAGTTACCACTAAACTAATGGATTTTAAATCAAGGACAATAACCCATGCTTGAGATCATTCTAGAAAATTTTGCCTCAGCATCATCTCATTATGATAAAACATATCTATATTCAGATTCAAGAAAGTTCGTTCATAGGTACTTTAGTTATGGCTAATTTGTGGTATTTTAACGCAATTAAAGGACAATAACTAATTTAAATAGACTGACCAAATGGACAAAACTGGCATTTTGTCCGTAAACAGAGTAGGTGCAGCACAAAACAAATGGAATGACTTAATTCAGTCTGATGAGCCTTAATTGTGAGGCTAACAAAAAAGGTTTTGGTGCTGTGAACCTCAAAGCCTCGGATTAGACTGGGCTGATGGCCACTTATCTCGGTCATTGCTGCGCACACATGTAGTTTTTGATTTGCTTTGTTCAGGTCATTATACCCCCGAGAAACTATGTATGTCAGGGGGTATAATGCTTTTGTCATTCCGTCCATTCATCTGTTTGTTCGTCCGTTCGTTTGTTCGTCCATTCATGAACTTTACATCAAAGTTTTGCGCTAAATCTTTTTTTGATCGCTAATATATCTCTGTAACCACACATCAGGTTCTTTTCATGTTTGGATCATGATAACCCTATAGTGTTTTATTTGTTATAAACTGTCCAGGCCCCGGGGTCAGAATCAAGGCGGGGGGGGACCAGGGGTCAATAATTAGGACTTAGACATTTTCATTGTGTCAAATTTTTGCATTTAACCGTTTTGATTGCTCATATCTCTGTAAATGCGATGAAGATTTCTTCCATATTTAGTTCATGATATCTCTGTAGCCTTGCTTTCAATATGGGCTACCTAAGCTGCTGGATCAGGAATATGGGTGGGGCCAGGGGTCAATTATTAGTACTTAGCAAGTTGTCGTAGAATTTGTTGCTTATAGTTCTAATATATGTGAATAGAGCTAAATTACATATTGAAGTTTTTGGTAAAAATATGCTTTCCTAATGCGATTTCACTGGTCCGGGGTATACCTGAGTCCCTACTCACTTGTTCTAGTTTTTCTTGATTACTGATCTGTTAAATTTTCAGCGAGATAATTAGATAAGCTGAATCTTCAGATCAGCTTGGATTTCAAGCAGTCTCTCGGACGGGTAGCCAGTGATTTAATGCTTCCGCACACGTGTAGTGCAGGCAGACTAGACTGTGCAGATGAGCAGACTGAACTGAGACTTACCATCACATTCATAATATTTCACCCTGGCTAAACCTGTGCACCATAATGTCCGCTCGGTGTTTCAAATAAATCAAATTTCATTAAGATTAAGTTTTATTAGTTTTGTTCTTCACTTGCAGTTAATATATTCAGTGTGAAATATTTTTTTTAGTGCACAGTGCAGTATTGGTAAGAGAATCATTAATTACATACAGCTGCTGATAATTACACCCAGAGTGGGAGATAGATAAGATGAAGATAATAATCTTCCATGGTCCATTATTTAATTACTCTAAGAACCATAGATCTGCGGCTTGAAATCACCCTGTATGTAGGACTGTTCTGTCAAAATACAACAATGAAATAACCCAGCCATTATTATTAATTTTTGTACTCTCTTGTATGTCATAATATCCCCTACTTCTTGTGAGCAGTATATAACGACGTCTTTAGTTCTGAAGAGCTAGGCCTTGGTTTCATACTGGCACTGAGGATTGGCATTTGAGCCAAGCAATTGTTGCAAAAAGTGCGCTTAAACGCCGATTAGTTATGACGCGAATTCGCACTCCGAACAAAAATTCTGATCTTTAAATGGATCTCAGGAGCCTTATCTCAGGATGCAGAGGCTGATTTTGGTTTTCATCTTTCAATAAAAGTAATGAGAGAATAGCTTTAGATTATTTAATTGATAGCTGCACGCACCAGTTTCTTTTTAGTTCAATAGATGAATTAAATTCAAAGATTTTAACTATCAGTGAAAAACAAAATATTAAGTTTCCCCCAAACACATACAAAGAGCAATCGGTATCGGTGATGATCAGATGATCAATGATATGGAAGCTTGGTTAGAATAACAGGAGAATGAATTATTTGAGACTTCATCTTTTTTGATATGGGAAACCATTTGTCATTACAGCAGCCTTGAGTGACATCTCGATGACGTCATTATATAAAACCAGTATCTAGCTATCTGAAGTAACTTCGGATGACTTCACAATAACGCAATCTGTAGCTCTCCAACTAATTATAAATATTGTATTAGCGGCATTCGGCTGTGATACGTAAATACGTGCATGCGCAGCCAGGGAAAGACAAGCACGGTTTATCAACAAAATGTACATGTAACACTTTGATTAGAATATGAATATGTGTCAAATACAAAACTGTAAGCCTACCTTGCTTAGTTTAATGCCCAACACGTCTGCGAAACTAAGCTTGCTTGCCCATACATGCGCAATTTTCTCGTACCAATCAAAAGGTTTTTATTTGTATTTTCACGAAGTGGCAGATGTATCGACAGATCTCGAGCTTCTATTTTGAGGAAATAATCATCTTTGTTAAAGACTCCTCCGTGGTGGCATTTTTATTACTTTTTGTGTCTGAATATGCAATAAAACTAGAAAATATCATATCAACGTTAATGATAGTAACGACGGCCCTTTTATATTACTTGCTAGTGCTCTAGGTTTCTTTAAATCTAAATAAAAACAAACTATTTATTGCGAAATGTCACTGTTTCTATGTGAAGAGCTGCGTGAACCGTGTCTCAATATCTGTGACGATGATAGCACACAGCGCTGCATATAATCCTATTAAACGCCCTGGAGGCGTTGCATTTGGCGAAAGGGGGCGTTATTAAGAGCCTTAATATTAGTAAATTAGTAGTATAGTATACTTTCAGAGGAAGCAACTCTACTATTTTTGTCTTCATTCTCAAAAGGGGTCAACTCTTAAAGATAAGAGTTTGCTCCTCTAGGAGCAAATTCTTTTCTTTAAGAGAAGACCCCATTTCAGAGAACTACCAAATCAAAAGATGCAAACAGGAATTCATGCAGATAAATAGGCTATAACATATTTTTTTTTTTTTTTTTTTTTTTTGGGGGGGGGGGGGGTAAAAAGAAGCAGGGACCGTTAATAAGAGCAGAGGCGTTAATAAGATTAATACGGTATACGCAATAGTTAATTAGAGGCTATGTTGGAGTAAAACACAATCTTTGTTCTCGAGCTGTTCGGGCATGGTTTTTAGGCTGACTTTTTCGCAATCCGGGCCATAACCTGTTCACATGACTTTACCTGATGTTACGTAACCGCCCTGGGATAAGCATTTGAGCTGCGACACGAGAAAACCAACAAAGTGGTTGTGCGGTCAGCACAGACTCAGATCAGTCTGGGCATCCTCCCGGTCTGATCAGACTCTTCGCTAAGCGCTTAAAGGGTAGCCAATGGCCTAAGCTACCTTCAAGCGGACAGCGATGACTCTGATCAGATTGGGCGGATGCCCAGCCTGATCTGAGTCTGCGCTGGACGCACTACCACATTGTTGGTTTTCTCGTGTCGCGGCTCATTTTTGTTTCCACTCCTGTTAGCGCCAAAACAACTCTGTATATTCGAGGGATAGAAAAGGCACCATAACTTACGTGTTTTTTTTTTATTTTTAAGATTTTCCCAAGCATTTTCGAAGAGTGGTTCAATGGAATCATACCCTCATACTCTTAAATGCAAGAAAAGTGATCACACATGCTAGTTTCATTGCACTTTTCATTTGCTGATAGCTTTGGAATAGGAGCTTCGGTAGCTTAGTAGGTTTGGCGCTGGCCTGCTAATCTAGCGGTTTCAGATTTCAAATCCGCTTGAGGCGGAAATCTTTCATACCGGAACAGGGTTCAGTGCACACAGCCATTCATTTTTCCCTCCCATCTTCCTGATATGAGCGAAATATTGTTGAGAAAGGACGTTAAATATCAAGTTATCCATTCACCCAACCGTCGGAAGAAGTTATATCACTCGGGTAAAGTAAAAAAAGTAGGCAATGATCAGGAATTAATAGAATCAAATCCCACATCCCGCTCTCAAAACGAATAGGGAAAGAAGCACACACACACGGAAACAGTTTACATGAGTTCACGAAAGACACGCACGGTAAACCGAATGATCAGCTGTTTCCCAAACAGGTGATCATTCAGCTACCCTAATCAAAAACAGCATCAACATTTATTTTTATCTATTTTATTTTTAACTTAGAAAACATAACAAACAAAACAAAAAGCCTCATGTTCCAATAACTTCCTCGGAACCCGGCAAATGTTACTGCATAAAAGACATGTACCCTCGAAAAGTAGAACTATGGTCACTTGTACGACCCCCATTGTTCTGAATACTTTCTGAGCTTTTCTGATGAATTCTGATGCTTCTGATACTTCTGAACACTTTTATGGACGATCACAAGGGAAGGACAAAACAATGCTTGCTGAAAGCATAGTTTTACTTCATATAGGTCAGTTTATACTGAAAAAAATGCTGTAGGATCGGCAACTGTTGCCTCTTGAGACAGATGTTTGCTTAATATAGGTGGCCTTTGAAACAAGTATATCTGTTACTTCCGAAACACATTTGACAGAATATTTTGACATAAGGAACGGGGTCAAAATTCATATGCTGTGCTCAAGATACTGTGGCCCTATAACCTTCCACGGTCCCTACTACAACTAGACTATGGGAGGCCCTTATCTTTTATATGGCGTAAAACACATTTTCTGGCCCTGCAAGTCTTTTTTGTTAGAGAAGATTCAAGGAAATACTTTGTTTCTAATTAAAACTTGTCATTTTCGTCTGATATAGTCGGATCGATTTAACCTAGCACAATCTGTGTATGAACCTGATTACTTTGTCCAAAGGGGTATTAATAGATGGTTCGCATGTTCGCAGTCGCCTGTATTAAAACAACAGTTTCGCATGTTCGTGTTCATTCTTTCTCCTTTCCTCGTGGAAATAAAAACTTGATGATCTAGCTCTAAAAGAGCACAGTTACGGCTTAAAGGGAGACCGAGACCAAACTCAGCTTCATTTTGCAGGACTGGATTAGATCACGGAATATACAGGTTTAAAAAGTATTCTATTTTCTTTTGTTTTATTTTTTCGTATTTGTTCTTATATCATTTGATTTGTTCTTACCATTGTATAAATGTGACTATATATAAATATTAATAATAGATGCAAATGGAAACAATATTGCTGAAAACTTTTATAATATTTGCTGTTATAATTATTCTTGTTTTGTTGTTGTTGTTGTTAAAGAGTTCCAACGGCGTATGATATGACAACAATTTCAGCTTTTTATATGGTGAAACTTTTAGACAGTTACCTTACACATTACACCGCAGTGCTTGATATTCATTATTAAATATGATATTATTATTATTATTATTATTATTATTATTATTATTATTATTATCTTTAAAAAAGAAGTAGCAGTGACAGCGCGGCGCATGGCAAGTTATACTGATATTTTATTATTACATGCATTTTTATTATTTTCATTATCAAAACTCCCTTTGGTCTGTGAACTAAGTTCAAAATTTGCTTTTAAACGTTGACTGTTACAAGGAGCCACAGATAAGAGGGGTATATTAAGGATAATTCAAAGATAACTTTTTTCTCAATGAAATCGTTTGTTGTGACCCCTCATTAGAACCGTCTCGGAGAGATTCGTAAGCAAGGACTCTGTAATAATCCTTGTAGATTATGCGACTAGTGTAGAGTCGCGTAACTTCGGAAATGGGGATAAATTCGGACATACCATTGCAAACAGTGAAAATCATAATGAGCCGTCTCATCAGGATTTTCATTGTTTGGCCAGTTATTTTTTGTTTTAGTTCCAATCAACTGGCATATAAAGGAAACAATGTCACTGTTCGAATTTACCAACCGTCCGAAGTTATCCGACTCTCTCCTATTTTAGTATCAAAAGTTTGTGACAAAGTGTGAGCGGTGCCATGGAAGCAGCCCCTGATCCAGGGGTGGTCTTTGGGGCTTGAGCCCCGCCCCTGGGCCTGGTTAGCTTAAATTATATGTTGTGACATCTCATTAGAACCGCTTCGGCGAGGCGATTCTTATGAAATATCTGAAAACATATTTCAAGGCAAAAAAGACATGGGCAAAACTTCTCATCAAATTAATTCCTAATTAGGCCTATGTCATATATTTTCAAGCCCCACTACACTCCCACTCCACACACACCAGTACGTGGTGGTCTGGGTCCGGCCGGGCCTGGGAAGTATCATTGCGATCGAGGCGATGTGAACTCGAAAGTGACGCATAAATCAGTCTATATGTAATCATTAAAAGAGAAATAATAAGGTGTTTGTCTTGCCGACTGTATCACATATGTCCATGCAGCGTATTAAAACAAGTACGTGCTCCTCCACCCGATAACTTCTATACTCAAGGACAAAAAATATTACACAAAATTATCTTCCAATATATATAGACTGACGAACATTTAAACGGTACAGGTTTCCCATAGCCTAATAGTCATGCTGGGTTGACAGAGAGAGTTTTCCAGTCGTCGGATAGCGACGGTGATCCGCGAGCTCGTGACCTTCCGGCGACTTTCTGCACAATAACCGAGTCACTGTAACCACTCGGCCACGGCGCCTCTGCAAGTACATTTACATGTTTACAAATAAAATAATTCTGGCAGTCGTCCCATGAAAGTCATTAAACAACTACTATGGTTAGATTGCTAGATGAAGAATGCAAAATATGTTTTAAAGAACTCTATTCTGTCCCCTCAGTTTAAAATTGCAGCCTGTCGAACTTAGCATAAGTTTTGAAAACAGACATTTTCTATTGGCGAAAATGGCGGCGTTGTTAGGGAGTATGTATTTAAGTATTAAATTTTAAGTCACCCTGCTCTAATACAGGATAAACGAATGAAATAATTAGTCATGTAGCTTTCTACCAGTGCCAAATGACAGTAGTACACAAGTCAAAACTGCCAGGATTTCATTTCCAGTAAGCATGATAATACAGTTATGTTTATGAGAAAATCAACTTTGTGGAATTACCATAACTTTGACCTTGAATGTACTAGTCCACAACAATTGGTTTTGCGCCCAGTGCAGACTGAGATCAGCCTGGGCATCCGACAAGTTTGAACTGACTCTCCGCTAAGCGCTAAAAGGATAGCTACAGGTCTAAGCTACGTCCATGCGGACAGCGAAGACTCTGAGCAGACTGGGCAGATGCCCAGGCTGATCTGAGTCTGCGCTGGGCACACAATCACTTCGTTGGTTTTCTCGTGTCGCGGCTCAAATTATGCTATTAAGACAATGACTTTGGTGTCTTTTCTCCGCCTTTAGTTGCAGTATCCTCTCAATGGGTACGAAGTTAAATCGTGGTAGCCATTTATGCCCGACCAGGATTGTTGCTTCCTTCTGTATTTCCTCTAGTCATAATAATAATAATATTTTATTACACTCTGGCCATACAGCATATGACATATGAGGAAATGACATGGGTGGTCTGAATTGACATCATTTTACACCGTTTCCAAATACGGGTTCTCTTTTGTAACTTGAGATTATTATATACTTTCTCTCCTGATTAATCAAATTGTAACAATTACTCGGTTAATTTGTTTCTGAATGGCCGTAGAACTGAAATGGACACCCCTTTGTCACCGGGTCATAATAACCCTATGTACAGGGGCGTCTAAATGTATATGGGAACAGTTGCAGAATCTTTGCTGATTTCCCGCAGGGAAACACCTTTTGAGATTTCGTGTCTGTCTTACTGGCCTACGTACATATATCCTTTACAAATTGTGGTCTACTATTAAAAAAAAAGGAAAAAAAAATGCTCGTACATGAGCAAACCGTTACCTTTCAGTAATGAGCCTCATTGAGACGGAAGCAAGTTCGTTCTCCTGAAAATGTATCCATTTACCGGACTGGTATATTTCAGGAGGTGCATCATTTTTCAGTTTTAACCTGATTTTATCGAGCTTTATACCTGTTGAATAGGAAGACTTATTTTGTTCAACGGAATGGAAGTCACTTTGACCGTCTGGTAGGCTAACTAGGTTGCCCTAATGTGCTGAAGTATTGGGACACCTAAAACCATTAATTTTCCATTTCTTCCAAATGGAAAATTAATGGGTTTTATGTGTCCCAATATTTCTAGCACATTAGGGTAATGTAATACCATACAGTCTAAGAAGAACAGGCTATGTACGTCTTACTGGACATCATATGACTTATCATGCTTATGTTCTGAAAATGATACCTTGTACAAATATTAAATATGTCGTTTCAGCAACTGTATATCAAGAAGGATTTTTACAATGACTGCAGGTGGGCGAGATAATGACTCAAAGTATATTATGTACTTTACAGGAAATTATGTTAAGAGGATAGTTGCCTTTTAGCAGTGGATGTCGTACATATCTTTATTCGAATGTGACAAAAGCACTGATATAAGTTTCTCGAGCGCAAAGCACGAGTGAAAATTGCCGGTATTTTCAAAACACTACTCGTTGTCACTGAATAGGTGTAAATGTTTTTATCGTTATACCTTTAAAACATTTGATCTTTGGTATATCCTTTCCGCATCCGTTGCTTACTTTTGCATAGTTGCTGACAATGTTTTTTGAACGACTCTCAAGACTTCGTATATTCAAACATTCTATAAATGTTGATTTCTCTGTATATGCCAGTACCATGGCCTTGTATGCTCTTAGTACTAGTCCTAAAACATACAGGAAGAACACAACACGCTTTCAAATGCCGAACAAACTAGGACATACAACTTCTGAAAATCGATTGTGACCTTGTCAAACCGCAACTGAGCTTACCAAACATGCAGGGCCAAAACAAAAATATAGGATAAATGGACAAGAAAAAAGGCAATTAAGAAGAGAGGAGAATAGGGAGATAATCAGGGGAAAGTTCTATAGAAAATTTGGAGGGGAGGGGGGGGGGGGGGAACGCTCCATGCGCATGGTTCTCTTGGTAGGGTGACCCCTGACCTCTGACGTTACGAGGAAAAAAAGTGTCATGTATTGAAAAGCTACATTTGCATCTCTCCTATCGATTGCAATTTCGATTTGACTTTTCAAGTCGGTACGTCGATATTAAGGATCAAAACATCGACCCATCCCACTTTTCCAGCAATTTTCTTGAAACCTCCGGGAGTCGAAAGGATGTTGGAGCCAAAACTTTACTGATAAAGGAAAGCAACAATAAACGAAATAAAAGATTGTTGTTTTATTCAGATTTTGAATATGAATATAAATTAACGATTTTAAAGTTAGACAAAATGAAGAAAAATGTTTTGCGTGGCTTATATATTTACGTTTGCATGTGGCTAGCTTTATAACCAGCTGCTCATATTGGTTTCCGCGTACTACTTATTCCTTGTATTGTTATTTCAAGTGAGTATTTCCCGTTTAGAGTCGTGGGTAGCTTGTGGAATTTAATTGTAACAAATCTTGATCATTTCTCTTTCACACAATTTACCCACAGAGCACACAACCTTTAATCAATCTTGATTCAACGTTGAATCAATGTTAATTCAAAGTTGATTCAAGGTTGAGTGATGACGATGAATCAAAGCTGATTCAAGGTTCAGTTCCTGCATTAACATGATTAATGTTTCACCCATAGTTTTCCAAAGCATAAGCGAACCAAATGCACGCTTCGAGTTGAAGCGTTGCACCGAGACAGACTGGGATCTTGATTTGTTTTTGCTATTTATAAAGGGAGTTAATATAATTAGATTTCTCTTCCTTATTAGAAATTGCAATATTTAGTATTTCGCACTGACGTCTAATAAAACAACAACAACAACAACTAAATCTCTGTCAGGTTTATCAGGTGGAATATAATAGAATCCGCGACGCGACAAAATCAACAAAGTGGTTGTGCGCCCAGCGCAGACTCAGATCAACCTGGACATCCGCCCAGTCTGATCAGACTCGTCGCTAAGCGCTTAAAAGGTAGCTAAGGCTCTCAGCTACCTCCATGCGGACAGCGAAGACTCTGATCAGCCTGGGCATCCGCCCAGGCTGAACTGAGTCTGCGCTGGGCGCACAACCACTTTGTGGGGTTTGTTGTGTTGCGGCTCAATAAGAGCGCAATAGAAGCCGGAATAAGCAATTTGTAATTAATTATAATTCTAATTAAATCAAAATTTAATACTGATCCAAGGTTAAGAGGCATAAGCGTCACAGAGACTATTCAAGCCAAGATGAACTGTTGCTTATGATCATTTATTTTAACGACTCTCTGAATGAACATAACAATGATAATAAAGTCATGACGTCTAAAGTTTCTAAGCGCAAACACGCGAAAATATGACCAATTTATGGTCTTCAAGGTATTAGTGATTACAACAGATTTTTATAACAGTATTTAGACATAAATTGATGAATACTTTGCATAGACAATATAGAATTATCCTTTCTAATATTTATTAAATTCTTGAATGCTCAACCAACGTTTTCATCCCAGCAAGATTTCTGCTTGAAATATAGCATTTGTGTCTGTTGTATCCAAGAGGTTAAGTGTTTGTAAATTAAGATGGATAGATGACGCGATTTTACCTTTTCAACCGTATTTCATTCATATCAGGACGATGGGGGTGGTAATGGAAGACTGTTTGTAATGTAACCCCGTTGCGATGGAAAATATTTCCGCCTTCAGCAGAAATCAAACCCGGGATCGCTAGATCAGCATGCCAGCGCTTAACTCACTGAGCTACGCGGGCTCATTGTGAACTAAGTTAAGGTAAGTGGAATAACTTAATTAAACACTCACTCCCAGCGGGCACACAATGTCAGAATGACGTCTTACTGATGTTAATTTGACGTCATTTCGATGTTATATGCATGCTGGATTGGCTTATACTTTATCACTAGTCTACTGTATCATAAAACTATACCGTATACATGTAATTAACATGGTAATGACGCGTGTGATGTCTCACAGTTTTTCCTATTGTAATAAGATTTCATGTGTCAAATGCCGATTTCGAAAAAAGTGAATCATTTTTTTGTAGCCCAGTGGCCGTGAGGGAAGGAGTTGTTGGAGACCCACAGTATCTTGGGCACAGCTTAGCTATGAAAGGCGAGTTCCGCTACCTTTCTGATTCGAAAACAAAATCCCGTTTACTGTTGTGTCGACGGTGTTTTTCAGGCGCTAGTTGACCCAACTGGGTTTTGAACCCGCGACATATTAGACGTTTCTATTAGACGTTCAGTCAATATTTGGTTGACTAACTAAGGTGTTTATCAACCACTTCGTGAGCAAAATATCTTTAGTACTGTTTGCGTCTGGGTGCATGTATTTATACAAGACAAACAACAGGGAATTAAATTAATTGAGAACGAATTATAGGTTTAAGAAAATCACAATTTTCCATTGTATGAGTTTCAGGTAGCATCTCGCTTATAATTCGAGATGAAACTAAATTCTGTCAAAATAAACTTTAGATTTTCTCAAAAAGAAATTTCAAGTCATTTAAATTCCGTCTTATATTTCATGTTTAGGGTTAAATGTAGATAACCTGATAAACGTTTGAGCATATTTCATTAATGTCTGACTGAGTTATGATTCCACGTTTTCGAATCAGGCATTTTGAGTAGGAAAACCCTTGTGAGCAAAATATCTGAAGAACCATCTTTATATTTAGCGTAAGGTACACGTACAAGCCAAGGTGTAGCTGACTTCCCTTTTTAGTATACATGTACATGTATTCTGTTCGTTTGATTCAGTTATTGCCCCTTCTTACTTTGGCATTTTCTTTAGAAACTACCTTGTGAACAAAATATCTGAAGAGCAGCTTGAAGTAGGATCTTTTATTTTATTTTGCACACAAAATCATCTCATAATGTGAATTATCTGAGCAGCATTGTAGCACATTCTGTTTATATTTGACTAAATTATGTCCCTTTCAGACTTAGGCATTTTTAAAAGGTGCATCCTGGTTGGACTGGGAACTTTATACTGGGCAAATAGTAACAATTTTAGGTTAAGATGACCCGATCAACTTTTGAGAATTTTTCATACATATTAGCAGCAACACGACAAAACCAACAAAGTGGAATGTGTGCCCAGTCGAGACTCAGATCAACCTGGGCATCCGCCCAGTCTGATCATAGTCTTCGTTGTGCGCTAAAAGGGTAGCTAACTGTATAAGCTAGCTCCATGCGGACATCAAGACTCTGATCAGACTGGTCGGAAGCCCAGACTGATCTGAGTTTTGGCTGGGAACACATGTCACATTGCTGGTTTTGTCGTATCACAACATATATATGGTTGAGTCGTGTCCCCTTTTCTAACTTAGGCATTCTCTTTAGAGGCAAGCATTATGGCTCGGAGCATAGTGTTTTACTTGTAGACATGTTTGCTAGTTGGTTTAAACAGTACTTTATTCTTCATTAATTACACACGTGTACATAATATTCAAATCAGTAGAATATAGGATCTGACGATAAGCGTAATGCTTAAATTAAAGTCATCTCCTTATACAAGTTATATTGTACATTATAAATAAATGGCTAAGAGCGTAATTGTAACAAAACCAGAAAAATACATTTCAGGAACAATGAGAGAGAGACAGAGAGTTGGTTGGTTGGATTTGATGCTTAACGTCCACGGTAAACAACTAAGGTCATGTCGGGACGGTCAGTTAACCTAACCACACTATTCCTGGGCAGGCTTAGACCTCAGAGAGAGAGAGAGAGAGAGAGAGAGAGAGAGAGAGAGAGAGAGAGAGAGAGAGAACATACTAGTTACATTGTCGCTGTAAGAAGACAAAAGCTAAGAGAATATTAGGAAATGAAATACTCGTACATGTATAGCGAATCATTCATTGTCGTAAGTTGGAACAGTTAATTTTGAAGACATGCATTAAACGAATGCAGTATACATTTTATACACAAAAAGGGTTACCAAAATATTAGCAGGTAACATTGATGACCAAACTCCCCAGTGTCAAGCAACAGATATTAACGATAACTTATATTAAAGTCATCTGCTTAAGTATTTGCTAGTTAATTTTGGTACTACAGTGTTTGTTTGGGCGTATTTCATACATCTATCACACTTGATATTTTGGTTGGGAGCACAGTGTTTTACTTCTAATTAATTTTGACACTACAGTTTTCGTTTGGGCGTAATTAACAAAACCATTTACCAAACTTGAAGTTTTCATTTACAAATATTTTTATAGGCGTTAGAATTTCTAAAGTGAGAATGCACACGAAGACGCCAACAGAATTGATCCAGTTAGAACAGTGAACAAACTGACACTGTTCATGTTATATTGTGCTGTTTCCGCTTGTCTGTCGTCTCTGGCGGTTTGGTCAGCTGTATATATTGCTGACCAATCAGCCTTCTGTTTTGTTTTGTTTTGTAATTTAAATAAAAATAAGTAAAAATAGATGTTGATGCTGTTATTGGGGTAGCTGAATGACCATCTGTTTGGAAAGAGCTGCTCATTCGGTTTACTGTGCGTGTCTTTCGTAAACTTGTGTCAATTTCTGTGTGTATGCTTCTTTCCCTATTGGTTTTTAGAGCGGAATGTGTGATTTGATTGTATTAATTCCTGATCATTGTCCATCTTTTTACTTGGAATTGTTACGGTAGCTAATGTTTAACTCAACTCTCGATATCTCGAAAACTGATGTCTCAAAGTACCCTCTTATGTCAAATAAAATTGGACACATTTCTTAATTTTCTTTATATTTTACTGTACCTTCTGTTTGCGCAAACTATTGATATTTCAAAGTAAAATTTCTGGAACCAGAAAATTTACTTAGTAGCTTTGGTTATGTTTCGACTTTGAAATATCGATAATTTACTGTATATACTGGACTTTACTAAGTATACAATAAATGAATGTTTTTTTAATTGCATGTATATTAGATGGATGGATGGATGGATGGATGGATGGATGACGTGCAATTTTACGTCCTTTTCAACAGTATTTCAGTCATATCAGGACGATGAGGGGGGGGGGGGGGTCATACATGTAATGAAAAGCTTGTGCAATGAAATCCCGTTTGCAGTTGAAAAAAATTCCGCCTGAAGCAGTGATCGAACACAGGACCGCCAGATCAGCAGGCAAGCTTAACCTACTGAGCTACCGGGGCCCATATGCACCCCTGGTTAATTCTGTATATACAAGGGCTGTTACGTAACGAACAAAAGCTGTTACGAAACGAAAAAGAGTCAAAAGTTACCAAACGACCTGATGACCAGGTCGTTTGGTAGCTATGACTCTTTTTCGTTTCGTAACAGCTCATTTTTCGTTTCGTAACATATTAAGGTACATATTTACCCAGGTGTGATGTATGTTAAAACATATTGTGTACATGTACCAAGATGTGGAAATCATTAGTGTCGGTTTCTGGTCATTATCTTGCCTTCTTGTGAAATTTCGGCTAGAATATGCAATGGGTAAAATGTTTTGAATGAAATGTACATTACAAAAAGTGTAATTTTAGATACCAAATAACGAACGAACTAATTAATAGTTATTACTTTTTCTACAAACAACTTAATGTTTTTCTGTATGTTGTATGAAAATTGTGAGAAAGACTTAGATGCAAACACGCGATGTCCCGACCAGTAAAAGAAATATGTTTTATTACTTCTGTTATATATCAATTACATGTAACTGGTAGATTTTAGATTCGTACATATATTTGTGACGTGAACTACAACGTAATAATAACTGGTTGGACAATATCCTTAGGTTTATTTTCTCTCAACACAACACAGGCCATTTTTAATTCGAAAAAAAAGTGAATTATATCTAGAATGTATGCCTCTGCGCCACATATTAAAAAAATAAATCCGCGTATAAAGAAGTAATTCGGATTAAACATCGGCCTCATTAGAACATGATATCAGCGTTGCAGATCAGAGCCGCTTGCGCATTAGTGCAGACTGATCAGAGACTTTGCTTTCGCTCATTAGTTTCTTTGGGATCCACAGATTGTTGTCTCGAACAGAGTAGACTCTGGCCGAACTGCGCGGCTTCGCAGGATGTTCTCAAATTTCCGTGCTCGCACAGCTTATGAAGCGAAGTTGCTGATTGAGAGTAGGAAATATATGTAATTATATTTTTCCATTTAGATTGATCATTAATGGTTTATTTTTAAAGCTTATTTAGAGGTAGAATCCCTACGGATTCCAAGGAAAAGCACTAATCTGTTGCAAAAGCAGCTTAGGTATTTTGAACTAGAGCATAGATAAAATCCACACGTTGGGCATATCCAAAATATATAAGCACATAAATAAGTGCAACAATGAATAAATGAAATAACAGCATAAAATAAAGAATAATTTTTTAAGTTTTTGAGATTCAGCCCAGCAGGCACATGACGTTGTAATGACGCCGTCCTGACATCGATGCGACGTAATTACGTCGCATCGACGTCAAGACGACGTCATGTGCCCGCTGGGGGGATGCTCTAGTCCCATAATCAAACTGCGCGTATTGGTACTTGTGATACGCACGAGTTAGCAACATCGTGAGAAAGCATCTTAAGGTATTCGAACGGCTCATATCGGGACCAGAGTGTGGACTGGAAAAAGCAAGTAAGAGCATGCGCAGCTCCGTTAAAAATGCCTTTGTTTTTGTTGCCGGACCTTCAAACTTCATATAACTGAACCATTTGTTATGACATGTTCGCGTATGCCATATGATGACATTGCCCATGACGCGTCAAATATGGCCACGGTCGCGGAAAGACTTTAATCACAAAAGGCTAAAAAATATAGATAGCGACGAACTTTTAGTGTTGAGAAATACGAAACGTTAAAGTGACCATAATTGAAAGACATTACTTCGGAATTAGCCCGGAAGTTTAATACCCGGTCATGTGTGCTCACAGAAAAATGCTCTGAATGCATGACCCAGAGGTTATGGATTCGAGTTCTGTCGAGTATTGAACTTTTCTGATATTGAGGACATAGAAATTAATGCGCTATGTACGGAACCCCGGAAGGAACAATTCCTTTCCGATATTTATCAGAACAGAAATTTAAACAAGAAAATTAGAACGGAAATTAGAAAACAAATGTCGTTTAAACGATAAAAAAGGTCGTTTAAACGAGATATAAGTTTTTTGGTTTCTGTTCCATTTTTTCTTGTTTCGTTTTCTATTCTGATAACTATCGAAAAGGAAAGTAGAGTTTCGTTAAAACGACATATTTGTTGTTTGATTTTTTTTCTGTTTTTCTTAATCTAATTTCTTTTCTGGTTTTTCTTTTAATTTCCATTCTATTTTATATCGACCAAGCGACATACTATGTCCTTAAAACGATATAATAAGTCGTTTAAACGAGATATTTGTTGTTTTAATTTCCGTTCTAATTTTCTTGTTTCAATTTCTATCCTGATAAATATCGGAAAGGAAATGTCCCTTCAGGGGTTCCGTAGTTGTTTCAGTTTCTTTTTTGGTTTTTTTTTTTTTTTTTTTTTTTTTTTTTTTCTTCTTAATTTAATTTCCTTTCTGGTTTTCTTTTTTTAATTTTTAATTCCCATTCTATTTTATATCGGGCAAACGACATAAAACGATATAAAAGTCGTTTAAACGAGATATCTGTTGTTTTAATCTCCGTTCTAATGTTCTTGTTTCAATTTCTATCCTGATAAATATCGGAAAGAAAATGTCCTTTCCGGGGCTCCGTAGCTATCAAAAGTTAGCTTGCTTATCTTATTGATATTAAGAGCAAACAGAAAAAGAACCATAAAGTTTGACGTCGAAAATGTTTAAGGACAAAAGTTCTGCACGGATGTGAAAGGAAAATCCGTGCAGAACTTTTGTCCTTAAGTATAATATTACAGATTGTAAAGTGTGATTGCTTGTGTGATCCACCTGTCCACCAAATTTACTTAATTGAGTCCTGCTGTAGGCAGAGCTACATGTATCTAGATTAAGCGGCTTAAAATGATCTGTTTCATCTTTATTTACACTCTCCCTTTCTGCTTTTTAGCGGTTTGGTCAACTACCCCGTTTCTTGAGGAAAGGATTGACTGCTTTCTTTGCAGTAAGGTGTAGCACTCCAAGAAATCAGCCCCATTCAACTAGTTTGTACAGTTAACAGAGGAGATATTTGTTCTTGTTGTTTTTGAAACTGAGTAGTATAAGTCAACATTGCGCTGAGAAAAAAATTGACAGAATATACAAACTACATGTATTTATGCTCTTACAGACCATGTAAATGTTCAGTCTCGCGAGATAGCATTTCGTTCATACAATAACCAAATACAATAAATAAAACAAAATAAAATAAAAGCAAATTGCCCAGCCAACTGTTGGTCTGAAAATGCGTCCACGCGAGTGTGTGTGTTTGTGTTCCAAGTTAGGGTTTTGCCTGCTTCGATAAAATTTGAGCCGCGACATGACAAAACCAACCAAAGTGGCATATGGCCCCAGCCAAAGCTAAGATCAGCCCAGTCTGATCAGAGTCTTTGCTCTGCGCTTCATGGGTAGCTAAGATTCCACACTAGCTCATTGCGGACAGCGAAAACTCCGATGAGACTGGGCGGATGTCCAGGCTGATCTGAGTCTTCGCATGACCCACATGCAACTGTGTTGGTTTTGCCATGTCGCGGCTCAACTATTTTCAGATATCACGTTTAAACCACTATTAGCTTCAACAATTAGCAGTCAGTATGTCAAACGCTTAGCAGTGTACAAACGTAAGCTTAATACAGCTAAGTAGAGCAGTTGAACTTTTCTGAATAGCATGCCATTCTAAAACTGGTGAAACTACTCGTGAACTTTTAAAGTGAAGGGAAATATTCTGGAATGTACCTCTTACTAAGAAAAAGAACTGTCATCCATTTTATTGGGAGTGTCTTGTTAAGCAAAATTTGCTCACTCGAGGAGAATTTTTTATAAAGAGAGTACCATTTTGGACACGATTTTGTCGCCCATGGAAGCAAACAGGAAGTAAACCAACATTGAATCAACCTTGATTCAACGTCACGACGTTTGATTCAAGGTTGATTCAACCGTGTGTGCCTGCTGGGATTGTGTGTTATCTTACGTGTTGGGGTGGTTGCTATGCACTGCTACATTTGTTACTATTATTTATTACTACTGGTCTAGTTATACAATACATGGTTTTAGTATAGTATGCAGTGATTTTTTCTGTACTTCTGTTGGATAGCTTAAATTTAGAAACTTATGATGTCAGATATGAGTGTTGAACAAGTTTAACATTTATTTATTATTTTTATTCACCTTTCTTTACTAATTTATTCATTTATTTACTTCTGTAGTGTTATGGCATAAAAATAGGTCTGATATTTATATATTTATTAATTGACAAGAAAGTTTGCCATAGAATATGTAACAAAGAAACTATCTATGGAGATGAACACAGTAAACTTTGCTCATAATCATCATCATATTTCAATTCTCATATCGACGTTACCCCCGCACCTCAGCGGAACGAATCCATAGCCGCAGTAACGGGGCGCCAGGCGTCCGTCCATCTTTGCTCATAATCAAATCAGTCTGATTTTGAACAAAGTATACTTCACAAAGATAAGGTGGCATAGTTGGCCGTTCACACGTGTATAGTTTTATTGCCCAAGTAACTTTGACGAGAACTCTTTTTTCGTGTGAGCACTTCAGCAAATATTTCTTTGCCAATGTAAAGATTCTTAGTTTCCTTTTTACTGTGATTAATTATTTGCTCCGTGTGAATGCAAACTGTTTGTCAAACTTTCTTTGCTGAAGTTTCTATGACAAAGAAATTTTGGCCGTGGGAAAAGAAGTTTAATTCGGAGTCTCTTTTTCTCTGCTCGCATTTAACTTTGTTGTTACTGTATCTAAGCTTTGGTTATAAGTCATTTGTTGTTCGTTGTTAATTATGTGCATTTTGGCAGGCGGGATTGATATTACTGATAAATTCGGCCAATGTATAAGTCTTAGACCGGTCGATGGAATAATCTTTTTGACTGTCGTGTCAAGACAGGATGGTGGTTCGCAACTCCTTCTTTCTTTCATTTATCTTTCCTTCATTCTAATCTTTTTCTCTCCTCTTTCCTTTTGTTGGTCCATTCTTGACATATACAAAATTTTGGCGAATGCACTGCACACAACATCGTCGTCTCGGTGTCGATCGACACCGGGACGACGTCATGTTATTGTGGTGCTGATAAATGTCTATTTATATTTTTGCTATCTTTGTTGTTCCACAAATCAATTGCTGTATAATATGTTTGTTTCTTGCCATGTCTTGCTGTGTTTGATATTGTAGGGGGAGGGCTGTAACTAATGTTGTGAGAACTTGTAGCCCAACCCTATTGTATATAAAGGCAATAAAATAAGTTTAATCCGACTGTCATGTCTAAGATCGTACCACAGAGTAAGTTAATTTTGTCAAGAAATCGATATGAAGTTTTATTGATTTGTCAGTAGGGGAGAGTCCGGTAACTTCGGACAGGCGGGTAAATTCGGACATATCATGGCAAACAGTAAAAATCCAGATGAGACGGCCCGGTTAATTTTGTTTTAATTCCAAACAACTGACATATAAAGGCAACAATGTCACTGTCCGAATTTACCCGCCGTCCGAATTTACCCGACTCTCCCCCTAAACTATTTATTTTCTGTTTATAAGCATATGAGCTGCAGAACTAAACTTTATTCAAAAGATAAGACAATTTCATCCACTAATGCCTAGCGTCCCATAAATGAACCGCGACACGAGAAAACCAACAAAATGGTTGTGCGCCCAGCGCAGACTCAGATCAGCCTGGGCATCCGCCCAGTCTGAGTCTGCGCTGGGCGCACAACTACATTGTTGGTTTTCTCGTGTCACGTCCCATAAACAGAAAAAAGCAAACAGTGCAGATAATACAAAAAACACCTAAACCAGACACCCCTTAAGTGACAAATAGACACATGCATTTGATAAGAATAGACTAGTCTACTGGGCATAAATGGGCTAATCATTATTTTGCAGGAGTTCAGCCGTAAAGCCATGACTTCTCCAGACTCTGGAGATGTAAATCCAGTGATTGTCGGAATCATCCTGTTTCTTTGTGTTGTCGCACTGGCTCTCAACATTCTCGTCATTGTGGTGATAGCTAAACGGGGAAATTTGAGGTCTTCGGTTGACATCTTTCTGATTAACCTGGCAATCAGTGACAGTCTGCTAGCTGGAATTGTATACCCACTGCATTTCAAAAATGTTTTTCTGGATGATGGATACTTTTATGGAGGTAGGTTATTTTAAAACCCTCGCTCTCTCTCTCTCGCTCTCTCTCTCTCGCCGGGCCGGGTAGCGCAATCGGTAGGGCACCTGACTCGTAAGTCAGAGGTCCATGGTTCAAATCCCGGTCTGGCCACATACTTTCGTTTCTCCTTCAAGATTCAAGAAGGGCAGTTGTCAGTTACTGGCGAAAGTATGTGCACTTAGTACTGGTTAACCGCTTAGGAGGTCTAAGCCTGCCCAGGAATAGTGTGGTTAGGTTAACTGACCGTCCCGACATGACCTTAGTTGTTTACCGTGGACGTTAAGCATCAAATCAACCAACCAACCAACTCTCTCTCTCTCTCTTTCAACTAGAAAACTAGTGAACGTAGCTACAAAATTAAACCGCGTAATGCGACATTTGTCATGTTTGTTTTATCACTCACAGTTAGATCCAGGGGCCGTATTCATAAAACCACTTAAGTGGTTGCTATGCCGTTGCTAAGGCTAAATTTCTTTGAAGGAGATTCCCTACAACTATGAAATTTGCTCTGGAGGAACAGTCTTACAAAGACTGTTCCTGCAGACCAAATTTCATAGTTGTAGGGAATCTCCTTTATAGATATTTAGCCTTAGCAACCGCATAGCAACGACTTAAGTGGCTTTATGAATACGGCCCCTGGCTTCTGCAAAGTGTACCCTCAACTTGTGCAATTTATTTTTATTTAATACAGGCGACAGTATGATAAAGCGAAGCTGTTGGGCCTTTTTAATTGGATAAGCTTATGCGCTTCTTTTATGAGAACAAATATTTTGCAAGTAAGATCCTCATAAGGGTGACACCACCAGCCTTAGCTGTACTATTTATTTGTAAAGAACGCACGTAGACTTTTAGTATTGTTTTGTGTAAAGTCACTTTTTGTCTTTTTCAGGAAATCCTGTTTGTAAACTTATTATGTTTATTCCAAAATTTATCATAATGTCGGCCATATCCACCATTGTTGCCATCGCAGCAGATAGATACCGAGTTATGATCTATCAGAAGATTTTATTTAGACGAGGAGCATTAATTTCAATAGGAATCATATGGCTGACTGCTGCCTGTTTCTCTGCTCCACAAGTGTATGAATACAACATTTATGAAACTACGGATTCGGAGTATAATCGAACTCTGGTTGTATGTGGCTCAGAAGGAATTGTTGAACACTTTGAGACAGTCTACGCTTCAATTTTTCTACTGGCATATTTCGTTTCATTTGTACTGCTGACAGTCTTCTACAGCAGAATCTCATGTGTAGTCTGGAAGCATGCAAGGCGTTTCCGATCTGCGCAGCAAGAATTTCCGGATGAAACTGACATCACAAACAATGGCGGCAGACGTCTGGAAGAGAGGATATCGGCGAGAAAGATGAAAGTCCTGAAAATGCTCGTTTCAATTACAGTTTCATTTGTTGCTTTATGGACACCTTATTTCATTCTGTTTGCCATGCAGGTGAGCCAATTAAGTTTTTATTGCCATTTAAGGTAGGAGTTTGTGTTAGGACAAAGTTGTGCATGAAATGTTGAGAATACGTCGTACCCATCAGCCCCTCCCCCACTAGAAAGCAAACAATGGTAGATTCATTCTTTATATAGTTTCCACAGTTTAGAATCCCACAATCTTTAACTTTATGTAGAAAAATATTTATTTTATAAGATAAAAGGATAATTTGTTTGAAAATACATTCTGGTCAGATGGTACTGTAAAACACTTATATTTGCCGGTCACTTTATATTGGCGGAAAAGAAGAAAATCGCTAAATTAAAATGCCGCCAATATAAACTCAAGATACTGAAAGAAGTAAAAATATTTTTTGAGCATATAATCCTATTTCCTCTACTATAATATCGAAGCTAACACACATCACATATATTAGCGCATAAGAAGATGCCTCGCAAACAACAAGTGGGAGGAAACGGAGTATGTAAATGTTCTCACCATACTAATAAGTATTTCAATTAAGTTGATAAAATCAGAAGGAACACAAAATCTGTTTACTTTAAACAATTAACTACGCAAACTCTAACATGATTGTAATAATAATTGTTATTATTTAATCACAATGACAATATACAGCTCAACTACAAAGCCAAATACGACTTCAGCAGAAATATTTTGTTCTTGAGAAATCACAAAACCGCCAAAATAAAGATCCGCCAAAAGGTCCATATTTAAAAACCGCCAATTTTGCTGCCGCCAAATATAAGTGTTTTACAGTACACCATTGTACGGAGTGAAATGTCATAGCAACAACATCTTTACCATTCTGTCAAAAATTATCAAGTTGAACAGATGAAAAAAGTAATCTTTATCCACATTTAGGCCATGTTATTTTCGATCATTATGTATAGGTAAGGTAGTATACCTGCATGACACATACATGATATAAACTATTATGCAAGCGAAATAATTCAATTCTAAAAATAGGCTTCTCTGTGTTATCCAACTACATGTCTAAAATCTGCGCCCAAACTACTTCTGTTTAGCTCTTTTGAGCCGAAAGAAGTGAGCTTAAAGTATCGCCGGGTCTCCATTGTCTGTCGTCCTCAACTTTTTATACATCATCTTCTCAGAAAATACTGGACTGATCGAAGTCAAAGTTGATGTGGAACCTCCATGGGTTGGGGAATCGAAAGTTTGGTCAAATGATCCTGGTTACATGACAAAGATGGCCGCAAGACCCATACATGGTAAAAACCTTTAAAACTCGTCTCTAGAATCAAATGGCCAATGACCTTGAAAATTTGCATGTAGCATATTAGACACGATTTGTTCAAATGATGACTCTGCATAGACCTTGACCTAATTTATGGCAAGGTCAATTGGTACGTTTATTGGTTACCTTTTATATGGAAAATGCTTAAACAGTTGATTTTTCAGAAACTATATAAGATTAAGGCCCAATATATGGTCAAATAAATGAGCAAATGGAGACGAGATTTTACTCTGAATTGTTTATGCCACCATCTTTACACTGAAAACTGTTACAGGTGAAACCAAAGGACCAATGACCCTTTAGCTCACCTGACACCGGCTGTCAACAGACACAATTTGTCATTTCCCTCATTTGTTACAAATTTTAAACCAGTGGCTAAGGAGTGCATATATTCATTCTAAAATCTCAGTGAAATTGAGCAAACTTCAAAAATGACTTTTATTATAACTGATCTGAAATATTTGACGTGAAATCAACTTTTTAAGCGATTTCTCATATAAACGCAGAACATACTAAAGTCAACCTTGCCATAAATCAAGTCAAGGTCAAGGCTTGGTCATCATTTGAATAAGTTATGCTGGGCCTGAGTCTCAAATGCTAAATACCAAGCCACAGGGTCATTGGGCCTTTTGTTCTGGAGAAAAAAAATTGAAGGATTTTTACCACATATAGGTGTGGTGGCCATCTTGGTCATGTGACCAAGACCATCTAAATAAACTTTGGTTCTTTGACCCACTGAAGCTCCATATGAAATATGGCTTCAGTTGGCTCAGTGGCTTCAGAGGAAAAGACGTTTGAAAAAGCTGACAGGCAACATAATCTGAATGACCTTGAACAAAGATCAAACAATAGCCTTGACCTTTAGCAACATAATATCATCATTTGCTCATTAAGTTAACTGTGTATTCCAAATATTGTACCTTAGACTTAATTGGTTTCTGAGAAATCCTCTGTTTAAGCATTTTCCCATACAGAAGCAAAGCACACCATAACAGACCTTGCCATAAATTAGGTCAAGGTCAATGCATGGTCATTATTTGAACAAACTATGACTATGATGGACCCAAGTCCCCAATGCTAAATACCTAGCCACGAGGTCATTGGGCCTTTGGTTATGGAAAAGATTTTTGAACAGTTTTTACCATATATGACAGTGGCGGCCATCTTGGTCATGTGAGCAAGACCATCTGAACAAACTTTGGTTCCTTAGACCTACTGAAGCTCCATATGACATGGCTACAATCGACCCTGTGGCTTCAGAGGAGTAGATGTATCAAAATGTTGACAGGCGACAGAATCTCTGTGACATTGAACGAAGGTCAAAGAATGACCTTGACCTTAAGCGATATCATATGTTTATCTGGTCATTTTGTTAATGATATATACCAAATATTATACCTTAGACTTAAATAGTTTCTGAGAAATTCACTGTTTAACCATTTTCCTAGTATATAAAAGCATAACGTACCAAAGTTGACCCTGTCTCAAATTAGATCAAAGTCATCCTACCGCAATCATTTGGTCTCAGGCCTTTTGGTTTGGCAGAAGAAGATTTTTGATTTTTTTTGAACATTTATGGGCATGGCGGTCATCTTGGTCATGTGACCCAGATCCCGCGAACAAACTTTGGTTTCTTTAACCCACTGAAACTCCATATGAAATATGGCTTCAATCAGCCCAGTGGCTTAAGAGGAGAAGATCTTTGAAAATGTTGACAGGCGACAGAATCTCAGTGACCTTGAACAAAGGTCAAAGAACGACCTTGACCTTGAGCTGATATCATATCTTCATCTGGTCCTTTTGTCAACGGGGCTGGTCGGGTGGTGCGATGGTGCTGTGTGTAACTTCAAGTGCCGAAGCGTCCTACTGATTTGGAAAAAGGTAGGGCAAGAGCCTACTGTGCTTGCAGTAGGTGCGGGTGTGGGTGTGGCTTACGCATAACGTACCAAAGTTGGTTCTGTCGTAAATTAGATCAAGGTCAACCTACTGTCATTGTTTGAATAGGCTATGATGGGCCCAAGTGCTCAATGCTACATACCAAGTTTTAAGGTCATTGGCCATTCAGTTCTGGAGAAAAAGATTTTTGAAGGGTTTTACCATATATGGGCGTGGCGGCCATCTTGGCCCTGTAACCCAGATCCCAGGTATAAACTTTAATTCCCTTGAACCACTGAAGCTTCATATGAAATATGGCTGCAATCGGCCCAGCGGCTTCAAAGAAGATCTTTGAAAAGTTGACAGGCGACAGATGCATTGACCTTGAACAAAAGTCAAATGATGACATTGACCTTTAGTGAAATAATAGCTTCGTCTGGTCATTTAGTTAACTAAATATATCAAATATTATACCTTAGACTTAAATAGTTTATGAGAAATCCACTGTTTAAGCATTTACCCATACAAAAGCATAACGTAACAAAGTAGACCCTGTCGTAACAAAGGTCAAGGTCAACAAACGGTCATCATTTGAATAAATTATAATGGCCTTGAGGACCCAATGTTGCATACCAAGTTTCAAAGCTATTGGCTTTTCGGTTCTGGAGAAGAAGATTTTTGAAGGGTTTTTACCAAATATGTGCGTCGCGGCCATCTTGGTCATGTGGCCCAGACCCGGGAACAAACTTTCGTTCCCCCATCCTAGTGTCTCCATATGTAATTTGGCTTATATTGGCCCAGCAGTTTCAGAGAAGAAGAGCTGTGTAAATGGTGGACGACGGATGGACGACGGATCATGGCTATACTGAAAGCTCATCTGTGAGCCTTAGGCTCAGGTGAGCTAAATAGACGTAGCTTTTGCCTAGATTTTGGACATGTAAGTAGATAGCACAAAGAAATCTACTTTTACTTACGTAAAACCTTTTTTCATCAACAAGTGACACATTTTGGAATTCTCAACTGTGGAAAACAAACTGGAATGCAACATCTAAAAAATTGTTGTATTTTCAGCAGCATTTTAAGCAGATTTGCTTTCACCCAAAATCACCACCGTAGTGAGTAGTGACTGTTGTCGGCTTGACAGATCAATGAAGCATTTCCGAAAAAAAGGGCCACATACATGTATGTTTCTAAACAAACACATGAACGAGTGGAAACAGTTTTACCAAATTGTTTTTTTTTCTACGGAAGAACATGTTTTCAGCATGCTGAACGCTTTTTACCATCTACTATACTTAAGGACAAAAGTTCTGCACGGATGTTAATATAACATCCGTGCAGAACTTTTGTCCTTAAGTATATATTCATTATGACACTGCATACTTAAACAAGCGAACTTACCAAATACATGATACTGATTTGATCTTTAATGAAACTACATTTAAAAAGTGGTAAAATAATGTAAATTATGCCTAACATCAAGAACATACAAAAACAACACCTCATGTATTTTGCTTAAATAGTTTATGAGAAATCCACTGTTTAAGCATTTACCCATGCAAAAGCATAACGTACCAAAGTAGACCCTGTCGTAAAAAAGGTCAAGGTCAACAAACAGTCATCATTTGAATAAACTATGATGGCCTTGAGGGCCCAATTTTTAAGGATATTGGCTTTTCGGTTCTGGAGAAGAAGATTTTTGAAGGGTTTTTACCTAATATATGCGTGGCGGCCATCTTGGTCATGTGACCCAGACCCGGAAACAAACTTTCGTTCCCCCATCCTACTGTGTCTCCATATGTAATTTTGCTTATATTGGTCCAGCAGTTTCAGAGAAGTAGAGCTGTGAAAATGGTGTACGACGGACGGACGACGGATCATGACTATACTGAAAGTTCACCTGTGAGCCTTACGCTCAGGTGAGCTAAATAGACGTAGCTTTTGCCCAGATTTTGGACATGTAAGTAGATAGCACAAAGAAATCTACTTTTACTTACGTAAAACCTTTTTTCATCAACAAGTGACACATTTTGGAATTCTCATCTGTGGAAAACAAACTGGAATGCAATATCTAAAAAATTGTTGATTTTTCAGCAGCATTTTAAGCAGATTTGCTTTCACCCAAAATCACCACCGTAGTGAGTAGTGACTGTTGTCGGCTTGACAGATCAATGAAGCATTTCCGAAAAAAGGGCCACATACATGTATGTTTCTGAACAAACACATGAACGAGTGGAAACAGTTTTACCAAATTACATTTTTTTTTCTACGGAAGAACATGTTTTCAGCATGCTGAACGCTTTTTACCATCTACTATACTTAAGGACAAAAGTTCTGCGTGGATGTTAATATAACATCCGTGCAGAACTTTTGTCCTTAAGTATATATTCATTATGACACTGCATACTTAAACAAGCGACCTTACCAAATACATGATACTGATTTGATCTTTAATGAAACTACATTTGAAAAGTGGTAAAATAATGTAAATTATGCCTAACATCAAAAACATACAAAAACAAAACCTCATGTATTTTCCTTTTTATTTGTTCTTATTTATTTAATTTTTTAGGAAATACTGGACATGGACCACACAAGTGAGTTTGATAAATGGCCTCATATTACCACTAGAACGATGTCGGTGATCAGTACAATAACCAACCCGGTATTATATCTGGTATTTAGTGATAAGGTTCGACAGTTTCTGGACGATGTGGCACATTGTAGATGGACGAAAGGTGACGACATAGGACGTTCTGCCTCGCAGGTATCAACAACAATGGATAGAATCTAAACGGGCAGAGGCGTGATTAAAACAGGATTGAAGATGTACAAAACGATTTGCCCTGGTTTCTTTCGGATTATACTAATAGGACCATGGAACCTGGACAAAACGAGTTTGTTCTTTGTCTGTTATTTACGCAACTCTTGACTCAGGCTGTTTAGCTCTCGCTTTATATCACATGTTTGATATTGTTTCCTTTGAACTATTGTAGCTACGCATGCCGGCTAAAAGGTGGAATGTTGACAAAATAAAAATGTTCAGTTAATTTGTATAAAAATATGATGGAAGAACGACTAGTTCAGCTTTTACAGGAAATTATATGCTTTTTAGTGTTCAACAAACAGTTCTTTTTCTGAGAAGTCGTGAAAATTTAAGGGCTAAAAGATATACGCCCAAATATGTTTCTATTAAATTTCTAATTTCTCACGGAAAATTGTATCAAAGACATAAAAATCGTTTATAGTAAAAGCACTTTTATCTACCAAATTATTAATTTGTGACGGTCACTGGAAGTAGGAGAATTCAAGAAAATATATATAAACGCGGGAATAGCGGACCGCCATTCCCTCCAAAAACGAATACTGGATACGCCCAGCCATGATAGTTAATCAGGGTAAAGTTATGTCAAGAATAATTTTAAGCCCTTTCTTCAATCGAATTCGGACAGTTATTGCCTGAAAAGAACTCACGTGCAGAGAGATTAATGTGATTTTTAAGATATTTACTCCACTGTTCATAAAATTCAAAACATGCTTGTAGAAACGCCTTTTTATTCCTATTTGAAAGTCAACCAATTTATGACGACAAAATATTCATGAATATTCAAGAAGGGTTCGCAATGATATATCGCCTCTGCCTATGTACCAAAGATATTTTGGCTGAAGCTTTTTTTTGCACAATTCTTAATTGTGTTGCATACAACTAATTCCTTTCATTCATCTGTAGTTATTTGATAATGAAAACACTTATAACTTTTTTTAATTTTTGTTAAATTCAAAGGTTGCCTGCATTAATTTTGTATTGCTCTCCTTTTTGGTATTACCAAAGATATTATTACTGTTTAATATTTAATATTTCTGCACTAAAAATATTAATTTGACAAATGTCCGAAACGCCTGGCATTTTGGACGTTCAAGTACAAGATGCTCTCACACAATAAAAAAATCTATTTGAGAAATATTTACCCCGCGGAATCTTAATAGATTTTTCTAGTAGTGTCAGAAATTTCCTGAAAGCACATTTCTCCCACCTTTGCCTATATAAGATAGGCTCTCAGCTCATAAAAGAAATTTCTTTCTCCCACCTTTGCCTATATAAGATAGGCTCTCAGCTCATATAAGAAATTTCTATCTTACACCTGGCAACATCTTTCTTATATTAGCAACCAGACTTTTTCATTTTTTGACTAATATTTTAATTCTAAATGAACAAAATGGACACGCAAGCATGTCGGATGACGTTTGACAGCAGATCATGGGTTTGTGACGTCACTCAATTTTAATGACGTCACTAAAACCGGTTTATAACGTCGCTAGCAAACTTGACGCGCGTGACGTGAGCGGCTAAGCTGCATTTCGTTTTTGCCCTCTGGAAGCTTAACCAACCCATATATCGTGTTTTCCGTCTATTTTTAAGGTGCAAACATGTTTACACCCATTTTAGGACCCGATAAACACACTGGGCTGCTCAAAATTTACTTCAGATCATTGGTTAAAAAGTTTAAATTTTCCTGTTCTGAAGCCTAAACCGACTTGAGGTTTAAAAATCCGCTAAAAGTGGAAGAAAAATAATCCATCATGAGCCAGTCCATGTAGGATAGGTAAATCTCACCCTCGGGGTCAGAATTTCAACCAGAGACTCGGCAAGCCTCGTCCCTGGTTGAAATTCCGACCCCTCGGGTGAGATTTCCCTATCCTATTTGGACACTCATGATGGATTGTTATAATCTTATAGGCTACCTGGCAACATCTTTCTTATATTAGCAACCACACTTTTTCATTTTTTGACTTATATTTTAAGTTTAAATGAACAAAATGGACACGCAAGCATGTCGGATGTCGTTTGATAGCGGATCATGGGTTTGTGACGTCACTCAATTTTAATGACGTCACTAAAACCGGTTAAAAACGTCGCTAGCAAACTTTACGCGCGTGACGTGAGAGACTAAGTTGCATTTTGTTTTCGCCCTCTGGAAGATAAAGTAGTCCACATATCGTGTTTTCCGTCTAATATTGAGGTGCAAACTGTGTTTACACCCATTTCAGGACCCGATAAACACACTGGGCTGCTAAAAATTTACTTCAGATCATTGGTTTAAAAGTTCAAATTTTCCTTTTCTGGAGCCTAATCCGACTTTAGGTTAAAAATCCGCTAAGAGTGGGAGAAAAATAATCCATCATGAGCCAGTCCATGTAGGATAGGTAAATCTCACCCTCGGGGTCGGAATTTCAACCAGGGACTCGGCAAGCCTCGTCCCTGGTTGAAATTCCGACCCCTCGGGTGAGATTTCCCTATCCTTCATGGACACTCATGATGGATTGTTATATTCTTTAAAACATGACAAAGTTCAAAATTAATTTGTCGGACAGGTTTTATCTCTGTAATTTTTATGTGGAGAATAAATGACAGATTTGAACAGCAAATGAAAAGGCGTGTTTGCGTCAATCCATACGTAGAGGGAAGAGGTTGGGGAGGAATTACAAAACCGCGTGATAGATATTTAAGTTGATTGATCGGCATAAAAGATAATTCCCTTGACCAGAGAATCGAACTGTTTTATGGTTTTTACAAAGGCATGTCAAATATTCTTAATACGGTAAATTTGCACATTGTATAATTATTAATTTGTTTTGCTTTGTTATAAACATGCTGTACAAAGAAAAATACCTACAGATACATGCAACTATTTCAGGTGACGGAATGGTAGACGCACAAGCCTAGGATGAAAATTTTCGACCAGAATTTCCAGAGTATAGAAGCCATAAAAAGCAGAGCTACAGACAAGGCGATTATTTGAAGAAAATCTGGAATATTTTCTTATTTCTCCATAAAATCATGCACAGCAAACCTTTGTTAGAACCGTCTAATAAAACACCGTTAAAATATATATGAGCCGCCATACGACAAAACCAACAAATTGGCATGTGCGCCCGGCGAAGCTGGGCATCCGCCCAATCTGATCAGAGTCTTCGCTATCCGCACGGAGCAGCTTAGATCCTTAGCTACCCTTTCAGCCCAAAGCGAAGCCTCATGTCAGACTTGACGGATGCCCACTGATTTGAATCTGCGCTGGGAGAACATGCCACTTTATTGTTTTTCTCGTGTCGCGGCTCAGTTATGATTAACCTTTATTTTACCGCGAATAAACAGAAAATATCTCAGAATTATCATCAATTATTCCTCTTATAGATAGCTCTGATTGGTACTGCAGCTGATGATGAAAGTTTCATTGCTTCAAAAGTTTCAAGCTTTCAGATTGCGACGCACTGTACCTGAGGCTTGAAGTATGGAAAACAGAGAATTTGATTATTTGGTTGAAACATATTTTATTTCCAATAAACATTCATTCATGGTTACAGCAATGATAAGATATGAACACAATAGGATCAGAACGAAAGCATAAGCTTATATAGTCTTCTCATTACTTTAAAATATTTGAGAATGAATTATAGCTTTGAGAAAATCACATTTTCCATTGTAGGAATTTCAGGTAGTATCTCAATTATCGTTCGAGAAGAGCATGGTATACAATTTATGCCATGCTCCTCTCAAATTATAAGTGAGATGACGCCATAGATCTGTTATCATTGGAACTGTGGAATTACCAACTGTTGTGGTACCTTGTCTGAATGAGTCTCAATGACGTCACTTTGACATCAGTATGAACTCTAAGTTGGTAAGGTAACATATATATGACGTCATTGGTTCCAGAGCATGGCAAACAATATATGCCATGCTCCACCAATCTCTCAATGGCAACACAAACTTAAATTCTTTCAACAGATACTTTAGATTTTCTCAAACAAATAATTATTCTTGTGCCATATTTATAAAACGACTTATGTGGTTGCTATGATGTTGCTAAGGCTAAATTTCTATGAAAAGACTGTTCCTCCAGAGCAAATTTCATAGTTGTAGGGAATCTCCTTCATAGAAATTTAGCTTTAGCTACCGCATACCAACGACTTAAGTGGTTTTATAAATACGTCCCTTGGATTTATTTAATTCTGTGTTGGGAGTGGTCTACACATTACAGTGTTTATTCACTTATAAGACGGGGTTTCCTCTCTGGCTAAAGGTTATAAAACTTGAGTACATTCTCAAACTCAAAATAAAACACACTGATTGGCTACTTCCGAGCATCTGCTCTTAAGCAGCAAGTCAGTGTGCTTTATTTTGAGTTTGAGATTATTCTCAAGTTTTATAACCTCGAACCCAGATATGTTGTGTGTAACTCGGCTGTTAGATACGAGTTTCACTTACAGTTACAGATCTACCCAAAAAATCTAGATCTGTCTTGAAAGACGGATCTAGATTTTTAGGATAGATTTGGAAGGGGAACACCCCGTCTTATAATCGACGAAATGAGGTATATAATTCAGAAAGCGAGTCAAAAGTGAGCATTAGCTCTGCGAAAAAGATGCCCATTTTTGAATAGTTCAGCTGAACATGGTATCATAAACTTCGGAAAGCTTTTTCTAAATCTTATCGTAGACACTTTGAATTGGTTTCTAAATATAATATAGGGTTAAGGTCACTTTTGCAACAAGGCCTAATCGGAACCTGAATTTTATGGTGACTTAGTATATAAATTACGCAAAATCGTAGGGAAAACAGAATTTCCCGATCAATTTAAGAAAATTATCGTACGATTTAAACGCATTGGCTCTTCGTCCACTATTCGAATCTGAGATCAGCCATAAAAGATATTTTCTCAAAATTCCTTTTATAAATAAAGGAATTGATTTTATTGACCTACAAAGTATTTTTAAGGATCGGTCTGTAACTGCATTGATCCCGGATTATTTCGTGAATAAGGAGCCACCTATCATATGTATAAATATAACAAACCAATTAGAAACACTATATTTAACTTTAATAAACTGGTCTCAGATCTTGATGTTCACACAAATACACCCGATACATGAGATTGTATGGACTCCAAATTTATCTATCCTGCCGCTGGCCATGTCATTACAGGGAATCTTAATATTATTTCAGATTCAAGAATTCGTAACATTATTTCGAAGGGACCAAAATATAGATTTCCTAACCGTATTGATTTCAAAAAATGTAGAGAAGATATAGCCTGTTCTTTAACTGATTTTGGTAATCGATGGTGCAAGCGGGAACACGTTGAGTCTGATGCCTTAAAGGAATGGAAGCTGAACATTTTTAATGTAATGGATAAACGTATTAAATTCTATTCCCAAAACACAAATCTTTTGCCGCCTAAACCTAAATCAACATTCCGTCACCTGAAGTTGGGTATCCAGCAGTTTCATAGTAAGTATGTTCTGGTTCCAGCAGACAAGGCTGCAAATAACGTTGTCGTTGTTTGACGGTTACACTATATTAACACATTGAAACAAGAACTTGGCGGCACTAAGGCCTATGAAGAGACTTCAGAAGACGAAAAGTCTGTTGTCTTTAGGCACTGTAATGATATAGCCCTCAAGTTTTCTGTAAATGTAGAGGAACGGCAGGACAAGCTTCCTACGATGTACTGGTTACCTAAACTTCATAAACGACTATATAAAGCCAGATTTATTGCTAATTCTAGTGTTTGTACCACTACTGAACTTTCCAAATTATTAACTTCTTGCCTTACCGCTATCAAAATTCATGTAATTAGGTACTGTGAAAAAGTTTACGAACGGTCAGGAAAAAAATTGTTTTGGTCAATTAAAAATTCTACCGAGGTTCTTGATAAACTGAAGTCTAGAGGATATCGCGCGTCTAGTTTGTCTACATACGATTTTTCTACACTCTATACAACTTTGCCCCATAATTTAATAAAAAAGAAACTAATAAATTTAATTGAGACTACTTTTCAGAGAGAGGGTGCTCTTTATCTTGCTTGCAATGATAAACATGCTTTTTTTACTTCCGATGACCAAAAAAGGTTTAAAATGTGGTCTTGCCAAAATGTTTGTGATGCTTTAGTATATCTTCTAGATAACATTTTCATCAGATTCGGTACTAAGTTACACAGACAAATTATAGGAATTCCGATGGGTACTAATTGCGCTCCTCTTGTAGCAGATTTGTTTCTATTTTGCTATGAAAGAGACTTTAAGATGTCTCTTTCTGATGATACTCAAGCTCATGTCATTGAAGCATTCAACTCAACGTCTAGATACTTGGACGACCTTTTAAATATTGACAACCCTTATTTTGAAGATTGAAATGGTTAGTCAAATTTATCCTGCTGAATTGCAGTTAAATAAAGCAAATAATTCTGATACCGAGGCCCCATTTTTGGATTTACATTATCTATTTTAGATGGATTTGTTTCATCTAAAATTTATGACAAACGCGATGATTTTGATTTCGACATTGTTAATTTTCCGTTTTTGGATGGTGATGTTCCCCGCACCACTTCTTATGGTGTTTACATTTCTCAGCTTATTCGCTTCGCTAGGGTGTCTAGTCATCTGGCTGACTTCAATGCTCGTAATAAAAGTTTGACTGCCAAGCTTTTACAGCAGGGGTATCGGTATCATAAACTTCGGAAAGCTTTTTCTAAATTTTATCGTAGACACTTTGAATTGGTTTCTAAATATAATATAAGGTTAAGGTCACTTTTGCAACAAGGCCTATCGGAACCTAAATTTATGGTGACTTAGTATATAAATTACGCAAAATCGTAGGGAAAACAGAATTTCCCGATCAATTTAAGAAAATTATCGTACGATTTAAACGCATTGGCTATAACATAGATGTAATGCGACAGTCTGCATGATTAGTGGTTAACCCAATCACAGTTGACAACTTTGCTGTCCTCTTTAATTGCACGCCGGTGGGTCGGGGTTCAGACTCTATGATAGCCCCTACATAAAACTATATATTAGTTGGTTGGGGCCGGATGTTTGTCTGTTTCTTGGCCCACTGGGGTTCAACTGGTGGTCTTCTTTTGCTCCAGTACTCCAGTGGTGTTGCTGACGCCCCAGGGATCTCCGGGTGTCTCAACACGTTTTGGCTGTCGAGTCCTCATCCTTGCTTCATCACGGTCTTTTCTTGATCTTAATTGTTGACCGTGATGACTCTCTGATGAGTTAGGGGACCTCCATACGAACCGAACTACCAACTAATTGTGTGCACCGCAGCGGAGGGTGAGGGTGAAGGTTTGGGCCCAGTAAAACCGGTTTAAACCCCCCAGTAGTTATTACTGACCGTCCCAAGGCGGTACTTTTGTTGCGGTTGCATTTGTTTTATGTTCGGTGCTGTTTAAAATATTGTGTTCTCAGTTTAATCCTTCTATCATAAAAATAGAAAATAGGTAAAAATAATTGTTAAATGTTTTTCATATAATTTGCTTAGTCCGTTGTAACCCGTCTGTTGGTCTAAATTATTTAGTTCAATAAAGATAGCTGAGTTGCCATCTATTTGGGAAAGAGCTGCTGACTCGGCTTATCACTTGTAATTTATTGTTTGTTAGGATGTCTTTGTCAATCTTTCCCTTTGATGTTGGGGATAGGGTTTGGGATCTGATTCAGTCAGTTCCTGAAGTGTAGTTACTCTTTAAAATTGACACCCATTCGCCACTGTAAAAATCACAACTTTTCCGTGTGGTAGCGCACTTTTCTGACATCGATCTGGTTCTGAAACAATAAAGTGTAGTTTGATTCGAAACCAAGCATAGTCTGCAACATCGGAATTTTTTTTTATTTATTTATTTTTTATTTATTTTATTTATTTGCGCATGTTATACAAATCAATTTACATATATGTATACATCAATACTAATTCAATATACCAATAAGCAATATTGAATAATTAGTGGGAGAAACACAATTACACATATATTTTAACAGCATAATGAAAATTACTTTTCACACGTGTAGCAATAACTAAAGAAAGAAAAATAGCAGAAAAAAAGAGTAAGAAGCTGTAAAGATGAGATAGTAAATAGATAGATAGACAGGTTACCAGTAAAACAGAGAGAGAGAGAGAGAGAGAGAGAAAGAGAAAGACGCTGCCTTCTATACAATTATCAAGAATTTTAATTACTTTCAATTTCAACTTTTTGATTTTGTTTGTTTATCTATTTATTTTATTAAATATGTCAATTGAAAGTTTGTCCATAGCCTTTCGAATTCCAATAACCTATTTTTCATAAGCGCTTTTTCTTTTTCAATCCGTATTCTGTTTCGAAACATCATAAACTTATCTAATGTGAATGCAAGCTCACTATCACATTTTAATAAACTGTTTCTCTGGCAATGTACAAACAGTATGATCATACCATCTAGTTATATGATGATCACTCTTTCACTGCATTCATTGTACTGAATAATTTTGTATTTTTGGTTGCTTTTGTTTGTTTGTTTCAGAAACATCTATCTTAATCTATGCGACGGAATTCACGGCATTCATTGTACTGTGTAATTTTGTATTTTTTGTTGCTGTTGTTTGTGTGTTTGTTTCAGAAACATCTATCTTAATCTATGCGACGGAATTTATTTTGAGTTGTATATATAGTGATGAGCATATTTGTGACTGACCTTTCTAACATTGGGCATTTAAGAACATAACGTGCTGTGATAATGTCAATAGCATACATTGTTGATTTCTGATTCCCAGGGCAGAAGTTTTACAAGAATTCCAAGGGGTTACATTCACTTTACACAGAACTTGCTGGTCTTCAGACTCAATATCAAATGCTGTTTAAATGAATAGGGCACCGGGAACCATTCCTTCAACGAACCGCGGAATTCAAATAAGTGTAGGGAAGCTCGGGACTATTATTGTCACATGGTGCTCTTTGATTGGTTAATAATGCTGATGAGATTGAAAGTGATGTTTTAATGACATGTAGAAATCAGTTTTGTTTGATATTATGGATATTGTAAAGAAACAAATATTTTGGTTTGGTCTGTGGAGCCAACACTATTGGCTGGTGATTTTAGCAAATCTTCTGCGCTTTTCTGTGGGATAGGTAGTTGCTGGCTATCAACATCCTGAGGAGCTAGAAAATACAAGGCAAGGTGGTGTTTCTTCTATTTTATCTTATTGATCAACATTTTAGCTTGAAATTTGAGCAAATCTGAATAGTGTAGTAACAGTGTATAAAAGGAGGCACACTGTCACAGGCAGTAGGGGTTACTAAAGAAGACTATGGGAAAAACAGTTAGTTCACGCTGCCCAATACAACAATCAAAGTTGTCCTTCAACTATTTACGAGGGTCATTTCAGAAATAATGTAAATGAGTCGGCCATTCCTAGGAATGTTGACCGATTTTTTAAATTTATGTCTTAACTTTTAGGTTTACATATCACCCAATGGCAGTCACGCAAAAAAATTGAGGCACTGGTAAATTCTTCAAAATATGCCTTGACAATTGTTGTTAGGGTAAGAACACTGAGTAGAAACAACCGGAATATTTATGTAAAGACTAATTCATACTTTCTTAAGGTGGTGATTTATGGTAAATGTAAAAATCTGCATAAAACCATAAAAAAAGTAACGTATCTCCCTGAAAGTTAGCAGACTTCTTATTTTCGTTGTTCTTTACAGTTTAGAATACAAAATAGACGTACATGCTGCTTAAAAAGTGTTTTTATAAGGAAACATCAAAGGGTAATTTTATGCGAATAAATCTGAAAAAATAATATCGTTATTGACAATTTACGTAGTGCTGAAGGTGCATTATTGCATAATGAAGAGCGTCCTAGCATTTATTTATTCCAACTCTTTCCCAAATTGTAATGTAGACCAGATGAAAACGGTAGCTTTTTCTCAATGTTCAACCAAGTACAAAGTAAATGTACACTGGATGCATTTATTAAATATGGGGTAGGCAAGCATACCTATGTTAACACCTACAATATAAATAATACATTACTGACATGATCAGTGGTGTGTAGATGAAATTGTTCAACCTTGTTAAAATAGTATCACCTGTCTCACCTTTGTGTTTTGGCAAAAAAATTTGGACACAGACTGCATCTTTTTTTCATCTGCTCAGCCTGATAATGTGTGAAAGAGTTTGAAAAAATAATTGCTAGGACGCTCTCCATTATGCAACAAGGTACTCTAAGCACCAAGTATATTTTCAATAACGATATTATTTTTTCAGATTTATTCGCAGAAAATTACCCTTTGATCTTCCCTTATAAAAACACTTTTTAACATTAACAAATGATGCATTTTGAGATTCTAAATTATGAGAAACAACATAAAGAAGGCATCTGCTAAGTTTTGGAACGATCAGTGTTATTTTGAGTATTTTATGCAGATTTTTGTCATTGTCCCAAATCAGTGATTATCACCACCTTAACTCTGGATACAAGCAGCTATTGAGTGATAGCTATACTAGCTGTTATACTGAAAATATTTCAGTATAAAAACATTGTAGCTGCCTTGCTAACACACAAGAATTAAGATAGGCTAATTTAGATAGGCTAATCATGGAACAATGCACATTTCTGATGACGTCACTTCCTGCGATAAATTGAAATGTACAGTAAGTTGTTTAAACTTCGATTCTGAGGTCAAATTAAGTGAAAGTGAATGTTTGATGACAGATATGAAACCAAAAATAAATAAGATTTAATTCGTCATGCTTGTTTTCTGTTATAAATAATCTTTTATTGCACCTTATGCTCTTTTTTCAGTGGCCTACCTGATTTTCAACGATAAGTTTCCCCACCCACCAACATATTTCAATGTAAATATTTCATATTAAATAACAAGTTTTTCAAGTCTTTATATATCAATTTTTCTATCAACATGTCCCTCTAATTTGTGATATTAAACAAAGTTTAATATATTGAGCCTGTGCCTTTTTATTAAAAGATAACTTCATTATATTGTTTTGTATTTTACATGGATTGCTGCTACTTTGCAACTTCCAGCGTGGGGTTTGCACACGTTTCATCCAGTTTCATCAATGATTGGATGCCAGTCGTAACAAAATAAGTGATCTAATCATTTTTAATAATAAAATGTCTGTCATTTGTTGAAATTGGATGTGATTGAGTCAAAAATCACAATTTTATTGATATAATGCATTTATAGTAACTTTGCATTTATAAAAACATGGCAGACAAAAAATTTCGTTTATTATATAACTTGTGTAGAATCTAGAAACGATTTCTGTATGACTTTTTTATTTTACATTGAAAGGACACTATTAAGTGTTTCTTAATTAAAATGTATCATTTTCTCATTGCGCAAACAGCGATAGAACACGAGAGACTTTCAGTGAAAATGTATAGTTTCCAGTATCCACACCCTTATGCCGTATAAGCACGTGATGTCATGCATGGGTGACTTAGAAATTCTTTTAACCCATACCATTCTAAAGCACTTGAATTTGGCTTTCCAATATATATAACACTACTGCTAAATATCAGCCAATAGGCTATCCTGAGATCATTTACATTATTTCTGAAATGCTCCTCGTTTGTTTATATTCTTAGATGATATTCTATCGGTAGACTGTAACAGGTTAATGTCCGTGGTACCTAAAATGGATTCTTAAAATAAACCGTTTCACAAATGCTGTGCATCTCCCGATGGAAGCCAAAGGTTGTGATTTCATTACTAATTGAGCCGCGACACGACAAAACCAACAAGGTGGCATGTGCGACCTGCGAAGACTTAGATCAGTTTGGGTATCCGCCCAGTCTGATCAGAGTCTTTGCTGAGCGCTTAAAAGGGAGCTAAGGGTCTATGCTAGCTCCAATTGGCAAGCTAGTTGAAGGACAACTTTGATTGATCTGAGTCTTTGCTGGGCGCACATGCCACTTCGCTGATTTTGTCGTGTCGCTGCTCAAGTATATACTTTAGCCATGATACTTACTTTTAGGTGATAGGGCACACCACGTCTTTCCATCAGTTTTTAAACGGAAAATTACAACTTTCATGACTTCTTGTCTATCCAAGAGTTCCGCTTTTATTTAAAGGAAAGACTTTGCTAATAAAGAAGCAAATAGTTTCCTTTTAAGAGGCGACTCGCATTTAAAACAGTGTCAAAACTAAAATTGGCGGAGTTGCTTCTTACCCTGGAAGTATAGTTTACGTGAGCCAAGACACGACAAAATCAACAATGTGGTTGTGCGCCCAGCACAGCCTCAGATCAGCCTGGGCATCCGCCCAGTCTGATCAGAGTCTTCGCTGTCCACATGGAGGTAGCTTAGACCCTTAGCTATCCTTTAAGCGCTTGGCGAAGAGTCTGATCAGACTGGATGGATGCCCAGGCTGATCTGAGTTTGCGCAGGGCGCACAACCACATTGTTGGTTTTCTCGTGTCGCGGCTCACGTATTTACATTAACTATGTGAATCGTTTGTCTAAATTATCAGCAAGGAAGTAAAGCGAACATCCAAAACTTAAAAAAGTATGGATAGCTCCAAAGCACCCGATATATATGGGCGGGGGAGGGGTTGGGTGGGGGAGTGGTGGGGAGGGGGTTGAGAGGGGAGGTCGAACATCGAAATACGAGTACTTGGTGGTGCAACCACCTTGAATAATCTCTAGGATTAAGGATTAAGATTTGAGAAATGTCTTGTATCTCATTCCTGAAATTGGTTGCATAAAGTTACGATAAAAGTATAGCAAACATTTAAATGAATATATACTGAGTAAAAGTGAAAACGCTACATTACAGAATGCAGTTTCTAGCTAACCCAGAAATATATTTTGCCTGGATATTAACATTTTAATCGTGCAAGACATACAGCAAGAGAATGTTTATAAAATTCTGAATCTGATACTCTTCATAACAGAGTAATCTTACTTTATTAATTTTAGCACAATTTGTAAAACACAAAATATGCGCATGCGCAGATGCACATTTCTTTGCTGATCTGAAGCGTTACACCCAGAGTGATAGAAAAAGCAACAAATGACTCATAAATGTTATTAGGAAAACTAGGAAAATGAAGCTTTATTTTTCAAAATTAAAAATTATCTCCCTTTGCATTTAAACTATAGCAAATTTCAATTTTCGATTATTCTTTGGTTTATCAATTTTCTATGCAACCTTTTTCTCGTTTTTGTAGTGCAATAAATTACACATTTTACCCATTGTTAATTTCAAGCAAAATTGTGACAATATGTGAGGAAAGCACAAAATAATTTCTTATGGGAATTTCCATTGTTCAAGGATTCTTATTGTGTTTTCGAGGAAATAGCGATATTTCAACACTATTTTTCATAGTCAAGAAAACACATACTGATGTGCACTTTCTCTTGCGATATGTCTGGTACACTGATTGTTTACCTAATGCAAAATAAGGCGAATTGTACCATAAATTCTTTTTCTAAATCAAGTTAAAAGTACCTGATCGACTGGTTCGTATTTGCACAGCAGAAAATCGGACCCCTGTTTACTTCGACATGTGTTCGTTTTATCTGAAACGGCTTTTACAGCTATATATTGGCATCATAGCTTTACACATGCATTTAGCTTTAAAATGCATTCTTATTCATGGACAGTTTCTGGTTCCACAAATAAAAAAAATTGAAGACAAGTCACTTGTAGCGTTTTCACTTTTGTTGAGTATATTTAGGAAAGGTCAGAGTTAAAAATATATATCTGACTCACGACACGACAAAATCAACAAAGTGGCACATGCGCCCAGAGAAGACTCAGATTAGTCTGGGCATCCACCCAGTCTGAGCAGAGTCTTCACTGTGCACTTAAAGGATAGCTAAGGGTCTAATCTATCTCCATGCGGACAGCGAAGACTCTGATCAGACTGGGCCGCTGCCCAGGCTGAACTGAGTCTTCGCTTGGTTCACATGCAACTTTGTTGGTTTTGTCGTGTCGCGGCTCATTAGTTTTGTCTGCGTAGGGAAGTCCCCAGAAAGAATAAACAAATATCTGACTGACAGCCGAGACCTACGTCAGCGCTACATTTTTGTAGCTAAAACCTTCTTACTCACGAGTGTCACATCAGAGTTAAACATAATGTTTAACTCTGATGTGACTGATGTGATAGTATGTACTTGAAATCATCACAAACAGGTGCAACAAGCTGAGGACTCAAAGTGCTACATTGTACAAGCAGATAACAACCAGTGCTCCCAGACTCTTGTTTAAATATTTGCAACTTGTTTACTAGGAATTGCACCCCCTGTATCCTCGATACTACTAATTCCTTACTTCGGAGATCAGAGGCAACAATACACGTCGCGACAGTAAAGAGGACGATATTTTCATTTTGTTTCTATTTAGAAAAAGAACCGTGGAAACACAAAACTTATGGTATGTACAGAAACTGTTAAAGTTTTATAAGGCTAATTACTTTTGTCTAAGGCACATAATCATGTATATTGATTCTGATAATGGTATAGTTACTTTAACAGTATTATGACGTCACCAACGTCGTGTAGTCATAGTGACGACGTTAGTTATACTTTGTACTTGAGTGTGTTATGTTGTCAATAAAACCCCCTTATTGGCACTTAGTGTTGAGTGTTATTCAGAATTAACAATGGTAGCAGAGCGATAGGAACGCTTCTTTGGATTAACTACTGAATTGGAGGGCTGAAGATGCGTAGATATTGGAGTTAAAATAGAAATGATCAGAATGGTTTAGTGATAAGGAGGAAAACAACATGATAAACTGGTCAGGCCCACCGGTATTCAAGCAAGGGAAGTCTTATGAACTATACAGGAAAGAAGTTTTGGCATGGGCCTTCTTCCAGAAGACAATGAAACACATATTCGAGAGATAATATATAATGAAATCACATAACAAAATTTAAAGACTGATGGAGGGTTAACTGTTCTTCTGAAAATTTTAAACAAACATTTGGAGAAGGATGAACTTACTGACATGTTAGAAAAGTATGAAGATTTTGAGAGTTTTGAATGGAAAGATGGCCAAAATATTCAAGACTTCATAAGCATGTATGATTTTAAATACAAAGATTGTTTAGGAGTTTCAAGGGGTATGTCTAGCAATGGGCTGGAACCAGAATTTGTAGAGAGAAATGAACATTGTCGTACAGCTAGCAGAGTAAGAGGAAAGTCAAGTTATCCAATGAAAAGGAGTGGAGTGACATGGAGTGGCAGTAATAGAGATTATATAGATAAAGGGATACGTTTAAAATCAAAAGGATTTATTAAAAAGAGAATTAATCCATCAGATGCAGATGGCTAAATCCTGAAATGCCTATCTTGTGGTTTGTTTCGACATTTATTAGATAAGTGTCCAGACAGCTGGGAAAATCTGGGTAGAAAAAAAACTACTGATGGTGACCATGTGAAAAATGAGATTATAGGTGATAAACAGATAGAAGTATGTGAATGTTCCAAACTGTTTGCAGGGAAAATTTCGGGGTCAGGTGTCGATGAGGAGTTAACTGCTGTGGTAAACAGCTTAAAGGACGAAGTACATGTAGCAAGTCTAAAAGAAGAGATAAAAGCAGATAAGAATTGTTAAGAATACAACACTTGGAAGGCAGAGTGAAGAGTTAGAATGTCTAAAGCTGAGGCGGGAGTCGAGCAAACGAGAGAAACAGCTCAGAGTGAAGGATGTGTCCATACACAAGAAGATTCAATGCACATACAAGTCCAGAGAGAGTACTAGTAAGGAGAGTGGACATCGAAGAAAGTAGAAAGGGTTGGGTAGATGAGATGAATTCTGCCATATTCAGTTACAAGAGAGGAGAAAGAGAGACTGATTGCACTAAGCGGCCTAAACATACTTTGGCAGATAAGACGGAAACAGAGAAATATCAGAAAATTAGAAAAACGCTTGTAGTAATAAATGTAAATGGAACAGACTGACCATTTTAAACCATATCAAATTATCAACAATAGAAATAGCAGTTTTGATTCAGTGGTTAAAGTTTCTGCAGTATGGAAATGGTGTACTTACTTTCTATGAGCAAGTGTTTAAGTAGATTAAATCTCGGCACACTTAATTAGGTTGATGTTGAACATAATATAATTTTGTGTCACTTTATCATACTTCGACAAATTTTGATTTACATGGATTTAAATCAGATTCTTCCTGTATTTTTTTAATTTTTTTATTTACTTAATCTTGGCATGTTTTCATTCTAATTGAAGGAAAGAAAAAGAAAGTATAATTTATGTTTTATTTAAGTGTTATAATGCTAATTCCTTTTATCTAAGGGACATAATCCTGTATATTGATTCTGATAATGGCAGAGTTACTTTAACTCTTTAGTTTAACAGTATAATGAAGTCACCAACGTCGTGTAGTCATAGTGACGACGTTAGAGTTTTACTTTGTACTTGAGTGTGTTGTGTTGCTAATAAATACCCTTTTTTTGGCATTTAGTGTTGAGTGTTATTCAGAATTAACAGAAACATCCACGATGTGATTTAATAGAGAAGGAGCCAATATATCGACGATTGTAGACAAGTTTTGTGTTTTTCATGCGATGTTTCCCGGGTAAATATATTTTTTCTGGAATTGGGAGTTGCTAGCCAATAGAATGAGGACGGTGAAAATAGCAGCGGAGTATGCTTTGCTTCTTCCAAAACTTTCAGCACACGGTTCTTTTTCTAAATTAAAAAAAAGAAAAATATCGCCCTCTTTATAGTGGCCATCATTTCACGCGACTTGTATTGTTGCCTCTGATCTCCGAGGTCGGAAATTTGGTAGTATCGAGAATACAGGGGGTGACTTGGTGTAAACAATATTTATTCGTTATGTATAAGTACAAAATACAGAAATGTGGACCAGGATTTGATCGAAAGCCCAAGGTGAATGAGGATTATTTCCTCCTTACTAATGCTTGCAACTTCTTTACTAATACGAGCAACTTGTTTTCTAATACTTGCAACTTGCGAACTTGCAACTTGTTACTAATGCTAGCAACTTGGTTTCTAATACTTGCAACTTGCTAACTTGCAACTTGTTTACTAATACTCACAGCTCAGGGGCGTAGCTGCCTATACACAAATACGCAGGTACGTATTGAAATTTTGTCAAATTGACACGCACCAGCATATTTGCAGTCTGAAATGTTGTAAATTGGGCAAGATTTCAATACAAGCTGCCAACTGACATGACAATGTGAAATATTCAAAGAGGCTAAACCACATGATTTCCTCTCAAGGAGTATAAACATCCAACTGTGCGTATCACGTCATAGCCTCTAGCTACGCCCGTGCAACTTATTAACTAAATGCTTGCAACTTATTGATATATACTTGCAGCTTGTCTTACGAGCACTTGCCACTTGTTTACTTATACTTGGCACCAGATATATCAGGGTTTAGGGTTCGAAGAGGCGGCAAGTGTCATACGCAGCCCAAATAATAAGTTGATGCTGCGCTTGCGTGTAGTACGCTTTTTAGGTAATCTGAAGTTCCTACATGCAGTTTAAAGTGAGTAAATGCGCAAGACAGAAAACAATATTATTTTATATATCCAACTGCTTCTGTGATTTGCATATACAATAAATTCTAAAGGAAATGCCAATTGTATTAATGAAAAAAATTTGTATGTATATAATTGTGTTTTAAGTCTGTAGGAAGTGGTATCTTTTATCATCGTTTAACAGTCTCTCATAGCTCTCCAGTAGAGCCACTCATTTTAATGAAAGTAATACCCCTGGTATATAATTGTGTTTTAAGTCTGTATGATTTTTTTTACTTTCTTATGAGGTGAGACTCAAATAAATGAATAAATCTAAAGGAAATTTGATCTAAATTTGGGTTCACTTGGTACAGTTGAGTCTCATTATCTTATGAACAAGCAATAGATACTCTTAGATAATCGTATGCTTTAATTTGATTGCTTTGAGGTATTGTTTTAATTTGTAAAATCATCTTAAAACACGGCATTGTTCCAACAAGAACGGCTTTGCATTTTAATTAAGATCAAACATGAAAAAACAAGGAAATAACAAAAGCCAGAGTCAGACTTGTAGCTGAGAGCAAGTGCATTTGTCTTAATCATAATTGCAGGAAACATTAAAGGAAAATACAACGTTGAAAGTTTATATTGCATTCATGCTGCGTCGATGATCTGTGCCCCTTTTTAGTTTCACACTTTTTTCTGACCTGTAAATATAAATACAATCAGTAGCTTAAATAATGTTGTCCTAGGTCTATATCTATGTAGGACAAGCAATTATGAGTGACATGTGACATACGGAGAAAATACCAGTCAAGAAAGTCTAAAACGTACAAATAACAGAACTTTGTTGCAGATTGGTGAATTAGATGCTTTTTATCATTATCATTTAATTTTGTGGATAAACCTGTATGACAAGATACTTTAAAAGACTTGAAGCGCATAAAAACATTTGGTTCGACGCTAATCATCTAAAAGGATGCTAAATGACTCACCGACTCCACCCACTTGTTGTAGCTTTAATCCTCTGCCGGTTGGTGCTGAATCTATGCCTTCAATACTGTTGTCACTGTTTGGCCAAATCAAACAATTACGATACTCTTTTCATTGATAGAGGGATAGTGATGTTCCTTATATGTTTAATCTGTGTTAAATCCTTGGTTTGTTTATTCAGTCACTTTCTGATACTCAAGTAATCAGGTCCAGAGGTCATAAATCTTGAGTACATTCTCAAACTCAAAATAAAACACACTGATTGGCTGCTTCCGAGCACATGCTCGGAAACAGCAAATTAGTGTGCTTTATTTTGAGTTTGAGATTATTCTCAAGTTTTATAACCTCGAACCCAGGCTTCTCAAATAAGTAAATACAATGCCGTTTTAACAACAGAGCCTGATTACTTGGCTTCATCAGAATCTATACCTTTTACGTCTGGCGGAAAATTATGGAGCAGCAAGACAAGGGCTCCAAAATATTGTAAATGATTGTTAGTAAAATTTCGTATGTTTTAATAGCCGTAGAGGGCCTCAGGGAAGATAGGTTTTGCAAACTGTGTTTAATAACCCTCTCTAGATAAAGGCATTACTTACTTACTTACTATCATTTCGGCACTAAGATTCATAATTGCATCACACTGAAATCGCTCTGGTGTATGCAGCCAAATATACTTTTCTGGAGTAATAAGATAGATTTATAGCTGATAATTAACTATTCTCTCCATTATCCGAACTCCTGATATTCAAAAGCTTAAATGCTAAGCGCTACCGTCAGCCTCAGTATTAACAGTGGACCCATAATCATTTAATAGTGAAATTTAGGTCAAGACACTAGAAGTTTAATGAAATTTTCTTGCACTAGCTATTAGTCCTATACATTTTCTAGGGGGTAAAGAAGCGGCTGTAGTGTAGTGGATAACACTCCCGTCTACCAATCCAGGGGTCGCAAGATCGATCCTCCGCTTCTCCGGTCTTTCGGATGAGACTTTAAACGGAGGTCCCGTCTCCATATGACCTCGTTGTGGTGGGACGTTAAACCCGAGTTCACTCACTCACTCACTCACTCACTCTAGGGGGTAACATGAACAAAATCATCATATCTGCAGTCATATCATAAGTTCTACTAAACTGCTGCCCTGAAAAATCTTTATTCTTATCTGCAGCCCAGCAACGCAATTGACATGAAAATTTTTCACTAAACTATGGTGGCTGGCTTGTGCCATTTCGTCTTTTCGCCGCGCTAAGACGCCATGCGAAAAGACGAAAAGACGAAAAAACGAAATAACGCCATGCGAAAAGACGAAACCCGCCACGCAAAAGGACGAAATTTCAGCATGAAAAGACGAAAAAGCGCCATGCGAAAAGACGCCATTTGAAACCCTTATTTTGTCGTTTTTTCGTGAGGCGTCTTTTCGCCTTTTCGCGTGGCGTCTTTATGTCTTTTCGTCTTTTCTCCTGGCGTCTTTTCGTCTTTTCGCATGGCGTTATTTCGGTTTTTCGCATGGCGTCTTTTCGTCTTTTCGCAGCGAAAAGACAAAATAACGCCATTCGAAAAGAGGAAAAGACGAAATAACGCCGGGAGAAAAGACGAAAAGACGCCACGCTAAAAGACGAAAATACGAAAAGACGTCGCGCGAAAACACGACAAAATAAGAGTTTCAAACGGCGTCTTTTCGCGTGGCGTTGTTTCGTGTTTTCGCGCTGAAATTTCTTTTCGCGTGGCGGGTTGCGACTTTTCGTCTTTTCGCATGGCGTTATATCGTTTTTTCGTCTTTTCGCATGGCGTTTTTTCGTCTTTTTGCATGGCGTGTTTTCGTCTTTTCGTCTCTTCGCGTGGCGTGTTTTCGCGGCGAAAAGGCGAAATGGCACAAACCAGCCATTATACTAAACAGTCCAGTGCTGAAACATCTTATCTCCTTTCAATTAAGAAATAGATCAGCTGTAGCAGTGAACTGTTGAGTAATAACTTACTGTTGTGGAGGTCAGTTGTAAAGTAGACCATATCACAAGCGCGGAGCGCGACTGATATATCTACTTACGACTGACCGACAAACAGTACCCAAAAATTCAATGCTAGAGCTGAATTATCTCGATTTTTATCATACGTTTTAGGCGTTTGAGTCATAGGTTTTAATGTTAAAACGATTTAAGGTGAGGTGGGAGTAATTCAGCGCCGCCGTGCGGCAGTTTCCGTCACTACGCTACGTAATGACGTCGAACGTTCCATTTGATAAAAACAAGATGGCGTCAACGTTAGCCGCTTCTGTGATCACTTCATGGTCTGCTCTCAAAATGCAAGGAGGCTGAGCGCTGGGCGAAATTTAAAGGAAGTAGAAAGAGCCGTAGAGGAGCAACTGAAAAAGATAGTTAGTTTTCCGTGCGGAAGACAACTTGTGGGATATTTGACAGTTTCTTAACAGTTTATGACAGTTTATGAGACGGAGTTCGCAGCTTTTGAGTTAGAAAGTGCCATAGAGAAGAAACTGAAAAAATATAGCTGTTCTCTGACAGTTCCTCATTAGTTTGTTAGATGGAGTTGCAGCTGTTGAGTTGCAATAACAAAGCCTCGTGAAATTGAATCCAGAATCGTACAATGAATAGTCAGATCACTGTCTACACTTCCACCACGTACTTAGCAGTTAACATGGTAGCAGCCATAGACAGTCGTTACCATACCACCCACACTTTAAGAGTCATTCTATGTAAGCATCAAAGTGCCTCCCATATAGGCTGGAAATGACATCTCTCAGATTCTGATGAAACTTGGTGTACATCAAGACATCCACCCAGGACCATCAAATCAGTATTTATTTTTTTTATTCACTGCCCCGTTACCATGGCAACAGCAATAAAGTAAAATAGGCCAGAATTGCCTGATCTGTGTATGAAATTTTCGTGAATTTAAAGCCTTTTTGCACTTGTACATATGATTTGATCAGGCAGATATAATTAAACCAGCAATAGATTATAAATATTTGTTATTTTCTCAGTATGGCTGATTGCTGACATTGCCGATATGTATTTCCATTCTGACGGTAGGTCACGTGGAAACAAGGCATGATTTTAAGTTTTTGATTTTTTTTGAAAAATGACAAAATTATCAAATTTTGAATTGAATTTACACAAAATCGCAGCAATAATTTTTTTTTAATTTTTTATATTTTTAGATTAGTTTTCATACTAAATAATATCAAAATTTTGGAATGGGTATATTTGTTGTTCAAAAAATAAATTGCTTCAAAGTTGTCTACCGTCACTGGTTTGCGGGAAATATAAAAATTACAAATACCAAAGCAAATACATTTCTTTTACTCATATATCTGTTTGAAAGATCCAATATCAACAAATTAACAAGAAATATAACCACAGTAAGGTATCCTTGCTAAACTTTGCATACAGAAGCTGTCTCACATCAAAATTTATGGGGTCTACTTACCCCACCCACTTCTTACAACAGATAACTTAAGGTTTGTTTTCTTTCTACAATTTGCTAAGTACTGGAACCTTTTTGACCAACTTTGGGAAGAAAAAACATGCATTTTTTGCTATAGAGCTATGAAATATAAAACAAAAGGAATTTTGTCTAGGGAAGGAACCAAAATAACATCATTTGAATTGTATAATATAAAAGATATTACAATGAAAACACTACAAAAATGTTTGAAAAGATGTATTCTTATTCATTTATGTCTACTTGATATTTGGTCGATGATGACTGACATAATTGTTGAAGAAAGGTGTGCTAAAAGCTCTAACTAACTGATCTAATGGGGTCTAATTACCCCACCCACATTGGCCAGCAATAATAAGAGAGTTGCCATCAAAAACTTTCTTGAAAAGAAAACATCAGATATGAAGTGGAAAGAATGAATATATCTTTTTCATTTGAAATTTATAATTTCAAATTAGCCATAATTGTGTTTATCATATGACATGGCTTTTATTCAGAGACTAACATCATTAAAAAAAGAGCTTTTCAAGCAGCCTATTATACACCCGATCTAGTGCCATGAAGGAGTTACAGAATGAACAAGATTGTTAACAGAAAGATAAACAGGCGGATCTGATAAACTTGAGTTACCATTCTTGGTCCTAAAACATTCCCTTACCTTATCACACAGGTCTGGCATTCAACACAGGCAACGAAGGCAATGTACTATAGAACTCGATTGTTTTCGCATACCTCTTAGATTAATTTCAAATTGTCATTCTTACGGACCCCGCAGTTTGTTAGACCTCTTAGTCAGACCAGTTTTTTCAAAGAAATTCCGTCCGGTATCAATGCAGTGCTTGAATAAGGTTGTCATGGTCGTTGTTGTCCAAAAAATGTTTCAAGCATTTCTTGAATACGCATATCAATTTAGTAAAACTTTTTATTCCTATCTCAAGAGTCGGGGTTTGGATGTTCCGGGAGACTATACTTCTGAAACTAACTTATCCTGATGAGCAGAGCAAGCAAGTTTCCTGTACGTTGTCCTCGTTGCCTGTGTTGAATGCCAGACCAGTGTGTATATACACATAACCGTAGAGTTTCGTGAAAATATTTTCAACTATTAAGGAGTTACAGAGTAAACGGGAAATTTATGCAAGGGCAGATTATTCAGGCAGTCAGCCAGAGTTGTGTTTTTTACTCAAGATGTATTGCCCTATTATTATACATGTTCCTAAAAATTCCAGCAAAATATTTCAGTGGGTTAAGGAGTGAATGGGAGTAGCCTTAAGCAACAAATCAAACGGAAGGTACTCCAAAATTAAGTAAGGGATACTTGAATGCAACACATTATCTTGTAATAATGCGTATTGCTGTAAAGTTTCATCAAGACATTTTAAACGATTTTAAACGACCAAGTTATGGTATGTACAAGATTAGTGTACACAAAAAAGCATAAAAACTATCAAAAGGATGTAACTCTGAAACTAAGTAAGAGAGAGCAACTATTGTTAAATGCCACACATTGTACGGACTTCATACGCATTGCTATGAAGTTTCAAGAAGATGTCCTAAATGGTTATCTAGTTACCGCACGCACAAGACTAGTCGTGAAAAAAAATCATCAAAAATGGCATAACTTGGAAACTAAGAAATGGAGAGCAACTATTATTGTACGCGTCACTTTGCCCTATCCTAATTATATTCTTTCTACGAAATTAGGAGCGGCTGTAGCGTAGTGGATAACACTCCGGACTACCAATCCAGGGGTCGCAAGTTCGATCCCCCGCTTCTCCGGTCTTTCGGATGAGACTTTAAACCGAGGTCCCGTCTCCATATGACCTCGTTGTTGGTGGGACGTTCAACCCGAGTTCACTCACTCACTCACTCCTACGAAATTGCAAGAAGATATCCCAAAGGGTTACTGAGTTATGGTGCGCACAAGAATTGTGACGGACAGACACACGGACGGACAGACACACGGATAGACAGCGCCATGACATATTTTTTGTTTCAAAATGGGCGTTTAAAATTTGATATGCGTTACACTAGGCTTTGATACTGGCGCAAAACGCCGTGATGCCTTATGTGACAAAAATGTTCAAATAAAGTCATTTTTCAGAGAGAAAAAAAAACAGGCTTAATAAAAGCACACTAAAAGACTGCGTAATACCCCGCCACTGCATACCAAATACAGCTTTTTTATGATTTCATACTTGTTTACAGGTCAAGGTCAGGGGGCAGATAACTATACTGAGATAAAAAAAATATCATCAGTGGAAGCTATTATTGCTTTGATTATTTAATACATATTTCAGGAAAATCCCTGTCAGTTCTGATGATTTTATACAGATTTTTTTTCATGATTACATACCTGTATATAGCCCTGGGTCAGGGGCATATAAACCCTTGAGACAAAATTTTGATCACAACAGGAAGCTTGTATTAATTTGATAATTTGCTGCAAGTTTCCAGAAAATCTCTTGCAATTCTGATTTTATATTAATTTTTTTTTTTCATGATTTTATACATGTATATATCCCCATGGCAGGGGTAGATAAACCTGTTGGACTAGATTCTGGTTGTAAAAAACAGCTGTAAATAATATTTATATCATGTCTGTGAAATCTCATAAAGATATACCAAAACTCTGATTTTTTTCATGATTTTATACATGTATATAGGGCTGTGCCAGGGGAAGATAACCCTTGGAGAGAAAATTTTGATCATGATGGAAGCTTTTATCGTTTCAATAAGTTGTTGCAAGTTTCAGGAGAATCACTTTCAACCCTGATTTTATGTAGATTTTTTCATGATTTTATGCATGTATATAGCCCTGGGGCAGGGGTAGATAATCCTGGTGGACAAAATTCTGCTTGCAACAGAAAGGATATATTGTTTCAATCATTTCTGTGAATTTTCATGACCATATCTCAATGAGTAAAGGAACTACTGACCAAAAGCAATTTTTGAAACATTGACAAGGGCAATAACTCTGTCCGAAGATTTCGAAATTCGCTCATTAACAATCCCAACCAAGATATTTCCGAGACTAATGCACATGCCAAGTTTGAAGAAAACTACTCAAGTTATCGAACGGACAGACAGACGCGCGTACGTATGTACGAGAAATGGATGGAGAGACACACGGACAGCCAGTTTGAAAGCATAATATCCCGCCACTAACGTGTGGCATGGTCTAATAACTTCATATGATAAACAAATGTTATACACTTGGTCATTTCATAAGAAAATTAGAAACTCACCGAAAGTTTATTTCATAAATTCCATATCAAACGACGACAACAATTTTCAAAGAGGGAGACACACACAAAAAATAGACCTGATTAACTTTCAACAAAGTTGAATGCTGATATGCATTTGAAAAGAGTATTTTCTCTTATCATAATTTCGAAGATTTTGTACAGAAAGTTATTTTTGCAGTTTTCATTGCTGCTTATGAGTGGTAATGATAGGTCTTAGCATCAAATATTTCAGAGTATCACCTCATACTTCAGAGTATCACCTTCAATGCCTACGTCAATATAATAGAAGGTTTAGAAGTCCTGAGGATACCACTAAACACATCAAAGTCAAAAGTGTGATGCTGGTGTTGAACTCTTGTTGCCTTGTATGAGCAGTAAACTATGAAGACATTTGTTGATAATATATGAAGCAAGGCAGCTGACTTACTTTTCAATCCAGTTGATATATTTGCACTTAGCTATCATTTTGAGCCCTTAGCAACCAACTTTTAACATGGAAGCTTTGACTGATCTGCATATAAGGAATATCTTTTACCAGAAAGAAACTATGACGAGAACTTTGAGTAAGTTTAGCCCTAGTAGCTCAGTGGGTTAAGCGCTGGCCTACTGATTTAGCGAACCGGATTCGAATCCCGCTTGAGACGAGAATTTTTCCTACCATAAATGGGGTTCCATTGCATACAAGACTTTCATTATCCTATTTTCATCATCCTGATATGACTGATATACTGCTGAAAAGGACAAGTCATCCATCAATCGAGTAATGTTCAAAGCACGCTTGACTGACTTATAATATCAGTTGAAAAACATATGTATATATATTTGACTCAGGGTTTGGGCCCTCAGCAACCAACAATTAACAGATTTGAAAAAAAATGGGTGAATTTCAAAAAGAATATCTATTATATGCAACAAACTATGACAATAGCTATCAGTAAAGTTAAAAGCACGTCAGATTGATTTTTAAATTTTGTTTCAAAAAATTATTTATGCATCCTTAGCAACCAATTTGTGCTCTTAGCAACCAACTCTAACAGATTTGACACTTTAGAGGGAATCCCCACCCAAATATTTTCTCTTTTATGTTTACTTTGTCAGCATGTGTAAGTTAACTTGAAGCACAAGGACTCTTGCTCTTGCAGTCTGTTGAAACACATATGGGTATGTATTATTGTCCATAGCAACCAGTATGAGCCCCTAGCAATGGCCCTTTAAATGGTGTGAGACTAAGGATCAAGAAAAGTTGTTTGTGAACTCTGAAGACATTTCTGAATGATATTTCAAGCCCAGCAGCCCAGTGAATTTTAGAATCAGTTAAGAAAATCTATATATTTGTCCTCCCGTCCTTGGCAACCATTTTGAGCCCCAAGCAAACCAACTGTTAACAGATTTGTTACTTTGCAGTGTTCAGAGTAAATAATTATGAGCTAAGTTTTGGCCCCTAGCAATGACCTTCTGTCGGATGTGAAAGTTTTGATGGGATTCCATGTTGAATATCTTTATTCACCATCAAACTTTGAAATATCTGAAGCACAGCTAAAACCTGTCAACGGACATATCCTTTGAAGCTAGATGGAGCCTAAAGCAACCATTTCTTTGCAGATTTAGAACCTTTTATTGGATTCACGAATAATATTGTTGATATCCGACAAGGAATTCAGACCTTACTAAATAAAGTTTAAAGCACGGTTGTTTGATTTTCAAGATCTGTTGAAAACCATGTGGATATATAGCCCTAAGCAACCACCTACTAACAGACTCAAAATGGTTACTGCATTTAAAAAATAATACCTTCTGTGTGTAACAAGTTAAACCAAAACGTCGCAATAAACATAATAGTTAATGACCATCTATTGTTACCTATTTTCTATATTTTCATAATTATAAAACAAGACAGAAAAAAAACCCCAAAGCTTGCAGCAAATCAGGAGCCCTTAATGCTAGAATTACAACAAATGTGCATATGTTAATGTGGGCAATGTTTGATCCTTATCTGAGCTGTTGATTAAACAGTTACATAGCTTTATTTTAATTTTAACTTACAGTTGTCTCCTTAATTCATATATTCCGTTGCACACGGATATTTTTTGAAATACAGTTACTATTTTCAAATATGAAGATGGTTGCAAAGGGCTAACACTGGTTGCTAAAGTCTAAAATTCAAACAACTGTGCTTTAAACCTTATTTATAAAGGTCCAAGTATCTTGTTAAGCTTATGTAGTGTTCTTTGTGAATCCAGTGAAAGGTTTAAAATCTGCAAATATATTGTTGCTAAGGGCCCCAATTTGTTGCTAAGGATAATTAAATACACATATCATTCGACAAGTTTTACAGGTCAAGCAGCTGTGCTTCAGATATTTCTGAGTCTGTGCTCAATAAAGATATTTTTCATCGAATTCCGTCAAAAACTTCACATCTGACAGAAGGTGGTTGCTAAGGGCAAATAGTGGTTGCTATGGACGAGTCTAAACAGAGTTTCTAAGCATTATTTATAAAAATATGATGTGTGCTTAAAACTATAAAATGGAATTGTCTACATTAAACATTGCAAAGAAAGACATTGTTGTGTTAATTTTATTCAAAGTTCCAAATCTGTTAAAAGTTGTTGGTTGCTAAGGGCTCAAAATGGTTGCCAAGGACAAATATGTGCACATACTTTTCAACTGATTCGAAAAAAATCAACAGCCTACTGGACATCAAATATCATTTACGTGCCTTCAGAGTTTATTGCTCACAATGGTCATTCCATGCATAGCTCAGTCCTAAGTCTTACATTGTTTAAAGGGCTGTTGCTAAGGGCTCAGACTGGTTGCTATGGACAATAATACATGTGTGTTTCAACTGATTGCATAAAAGAGTCCTTGTAGTTCAATATAAGTACATGTATAGCTCACAGCTGACCAAATCAACTGCTTATCTCACTCAATTTTTCATTGTGTTCCAAGTGGGTGGGGTAATTTACCCCCTGTATTATACGTTATTTTCATGCCTATCATATTTTTTTTACAAATTTAGGTATTTCAACTGAAGTCTATGTGTATTTTCATTCAGTCTACAGAACTGTTATTGAAAAAATAAAGAAATCTGCTGTTGTTTACAAGTTTGTGAAAAATCCATATTTTGGATTTTTGAAATGGTAGTCATCTTTTGACTTTCTTTATTCTAGTTTGTTAAATATACCCATTCCAATTTTTACATATATGAATCAGTGATAGTGGAGCTACAATATATTGAAAAATTATAAAAATCTATTGCTGCGTTTTTTACATATTTTGTTTCAAATTATCCCATTTTTGAGCAATTTTTTGTTTTGGTGTTTTTGAGGATACAGCTTAACTTCAGCACCTAAAAGCTAAACATATCTTCAGAACTATGCGTCTAAGACTATAATTATTTTCAAAATCAAGGTTTATGCTTTGGTCTAGTATAAATATGTTTGGTAAAATCATGTTCTATGTTCATGTTATGATTGTCTGAATTTCATGCTTTTTGTACATTTACAAGAAGGAAAATAGTCATTTTTGAGAAAAAAGTGAACTTTGCGTTGCCATGGCAACCAAAGCACCGCAGATCGAAAATGATGCCATTTTTACCGGTTATATGACACAACAAGTTTATATGATAAGTTTAATCAAAATCTGAGAGATGCCATTTCCCGGCCACTTTGATGCTTACAGAGAATGACTCTTAAATACTAATCAGCAAAAGCTATGCCAAATTTCAGTTATATCAAAAATTCTTAGACTGTCCCTAGCATTCGAACACCGCCAGGCAGCCTTATCAACGTCGACGCAATGTCGTCAGAATCTTTTATCAATGTTGATACGATTAAATTCAACATCTGTTCTGTCAATAAGCTAAAAACAATGTGGCGTTTCTTTTTCTTTGCCTTTCTTTCACTTTTCTGTTTTTCATTTCTTATTTCTGTTTCAAGTGTATATCAAAGTATCTCCTGGACGCTAAAATGAATCAAAGCTGCCTACCATTTTTACACAGAGAGAGAGAGAAAGAGAGAGATAGAGAGAGAAAGAGAGAGAGAGTCGACGAAGTCCAGTCGTTGGACCGCTAGGTTACCGTGCAGAATATATTAGGCCCTTTCTTGGGTCGGGTCAGGAACTTGAATACTTGTCTCGCTTACACTGTGCAAAAGCCAAGTGGACAAGGGAATTGTTCAAATGTCATAACACGTGGAAGCCCGCCCCAACTTGGGTGCCCATCAACTGTCTCGGGTGCCCGTCAGCTGTATGGGAGGGCATAATGGCAATGCTTTCGATTTTTTAAAATCAAAAATACTTAGTTATGAGTGATGAAAGTTCCAGACAAATTTTGCCGGTAGCCTACAAAAAGCGATAGTTGATATGTGGCGCGAAAAGTTAAGTAACGTAAACGTCACCATGCGCAACGTCAACATTTCAGTCTAAAGAGACGGCAGGCCGGGCATTTAATGCACTTTAACTCGAAAGTTAAGTCGGCGACCTACTATTTTTATTCCTTTAATGTGAACTTCTATCATTGGGTGATGCCGTGTGAGTTTTTGAAGAAAAAAATGTGTTTTGTTTTCTCAGAATGAAGGTTTTTATCCAAGAGGTAAGAGCAAAAAAGTGCATTTTCCATAGAACGCCATTATAACGTCGGGTCGTAAAAGTGGAAATATTGACGTTTTCGAGGTCAGATATCTTAAAACCGACATCGGCGACCCCCCTTTTTTATTACATTTTCTGAAAGAGGGACTGAAAATGTACAATATAAGGAAGTATGAATAAATTCATGTGTTTTGTCAATTACTCCCACCTCACCTTAACTCGAAACCCGATTCTTTGATTTATTCGTTTATTTTATTTTTACCTACGCATTTAATAAGGAGTCAGTTATGCAAACGAAAAAAGGCGTTTTATTTTTGAAATGATGAAAGTGTCTATGAAATTTTGGTTAATTATTTTTTTTTTAGTTTTTTTGAATATTTAATGTAAAGTTCTTACTTTTATCACCAAAGAAACTATTTGAATCAGACCAGATAGAAACCTACACTTTGGAAAAACATTTGACTGGATACCTGCATTCAAAGGTGTGATGGGTATCGTCATAGAAATAGTGGTCCAAGATTACAAGCAATATCAGGCTTAAAAGTATACTCCTTCATTTTTTCACCATCTTTAAAATAATCAATATGACTAATTTCTTTAGATGATAATATAATCATATGTAAATTCATTGTAAAAGTTCGGCAAAAGTAATTCAGTTTGATGCAGTTTTTAAAGTTTATAAAGTTTGCCCACCCTCAGCTGAGCATGAAAACAAGGTTTATAACCTAGGGCCTGCTATATTAGTCGGGTCTAATTTATTGTTATAGTTTCTCTTATTTTCTTTTAAAGAGAAGTGCCTTTTTTTCCTTTTGCAAGCAGCGTAGGCCCTGATCAGACTCCGCATCATCGGGTGTCTGATCCGGGTCTGCATTGTTTGCCTGCGTCCCTTTTATAGGGCACTAGGCACAAATGGTTTACCATTTTCAAAACCAGTGGAAGACAGTGTAAATTTTAATAATAAATACAGACGATTTTAGAATTTGGTAGGTTAATCATTAAATTTGACCGATGAAATTGTATGAAACTAAATTTCAGTAAATAAAATTATAATATAGAAGACATTTTCTGTTAATCGATTTCATTCAAATTTATACTAAGTCGAGCTGTAGTTGAGTGCCACACTAGAGGAATAAAAAATGCTCACTGTGACGTTTTTTGTGTGTTTGTTTTTGATACAGTTTCTAAAAGGTATTTTTTCCCTCTGATTTTTTTTAGTTTTTTTATTTATTTCTTTCTCTTTTTTCTTTCTTTGGTCCTGTTGTTAGTAACTCTATATAGCAAGCACCAGAAGGTTCTAAAGCTTGGGAAGTTAGTGTCGCAGGGAAAGTTCAAACGAATTTTAATACTGTGTTAATAAAGAGAGTTGAAAAAAATAGCACAGCTCGAGAATTATGTTTCACAAACTAGTTTCGGATGTATTCCTTCGTCAATGTACAAAATGGTTGATTATATTGAATGTCCCTGGGAATTTGTGCATGACGTTACTATGTGACGTCAAACCGCCAAATTAAATGACGTTGAAAATCCCAAATGAAATGACGTTTCCTGGCGACATTATATTGAGTTGGCAAAAGGGTATCAGAAGAGAAAATTCAAACCTGATTTTTTAAAAAATATATACATGTATTGTCTGAGATAAAATAAGCAGTCATATATACAAATAAAAATGTTGTCCTTTTGCTACGATAAACATATATCTATTTTATTATAATATCTATTTTTCGTTTTGATGGTTTATATAAACTTAACGCTTCTGTCACGGAGATTACTATTTAAATCAAACCACAAACAGAAATCTGCACTTTTGAAAAGCATTTTGCACATTATATGCGAACTAAATTTCAGCCGATCCGTGTTTGGATACCTGCATCCAAAGGTGTGTTGGTTATCATCGTGTAAATTGTGGTCCACGTTTAGACGCAATATCAGGCTTGAACTATTGCCAGTGTGAGCAGGCATGCCAGAATTACACAGCATGCAGAATGGCAGAATACGGATACGGCTTGTGTCGGCTTTACGCCTGTTCCGAAATCGAGGCGCTGGATGGCTATCAAGTGTTTAGAAAATGTGACACAGGTATTTTAAACTTATATCAAACATTACATAACTTAGAAATACATGTACACAGTACAATCGAACACAATTCTTTTTGAGGGCCGATTTCACGTCACCTTAAGCACTAATCAAGGACTAGTGTTGCATTACGGTAAAGCTAAAATATTCGTTGACTAAAAGATAGTCTGTGTTTTAAGGCGACGTGAAATCGGGCCTCAATGTTAAATATCACCCTTTATCATATGACGTCGCTGTTATGCAGTGGATAACGTCGTGTCATAAAAATCGTATAACCACACCTGTAATAACATTTTGGCGCGTACACGTAACGTCATTGGCAACGTCCATGTCAACAATGCGTCTACTACTTGATAAAATGTTCAGTTTGAAGGCGTTAAACTCCCATTTTAAAGGGTCATATGATAAACAGGATGTTACACTCGTGGTCGTTTCATATGAAATTAATGACACTCGCCGAAGGCTCGTCCCACAAATTTTATATGAAATGACCACTCCTGTAAGATCCTCTATTTATACTGACTTTGATTATTGTACACAAAATAAATCCGCATGATTAGATATTATGGGTTGTTTCGTTTTCAAACTGAAGGGGGGGGGGGTAATTTTGAAAATACTGAAACAATTTACAAATGAATAATTAGAAAGAATAAAAACTATTGTGCCACAGATGATCACGGTAATTACTGTTTGCTAAGACATTACCGTTAGAATAATTTTGGTGGATACCTCAGTCAACAGACTGAACTATATTTCAGTACATCCCTAGTAGCCTATAATTACAAGAATTTAATAAGATTGTAAGAAAGCTGGATATAGATTTGTCATTTGACATCTGCACTAGAGAATGACTTTAGATTTGATTGTATAGCTAAGCGGAGTGAATTCAAATAAAAGATAGTTAACTATCTTTGGACACTTGACTAGGAAAAAGCTATTCAATTAGCATTCTGCACGTGCTGTCTTACTTTTAGAGTTGTAATCATATGTTGTATCTATTATTTTGGTATCGTCGTTGGGATGCGGAATCCGAATGTATCATTTACTAAGCAATTTGTATAAGGCATGGAAAGAATTAAGCAGGAACTTAGGCTGACGTATACTATACTCCGTGGCCAAATTCCGATGTCATTTCGTTTTGAAAGAAATTAGAGTTACACAGAAATATGAGCCATTATTTAGATGAAAAGATCTGAGCTCAAACAGTTATGGTCACGCAATGTTCGCGATCAGCAGACTGAGGCAGAGTCAATCGGAAAACCGCTCGGCCAATTCCGTGAATCAACCTCGGATGTATGACGTGGGACTTCTTAAGTCACACGACTGTTGTTAGGAACAACGATATAAACAAAGATGGCCGCACTGTCGCACCGAGTAAAGAAGCAAATGTATTTTTCTGTCTCGTCATTAATAATTGACTATTTCGTTTTTACAACAGCAAAGCATTAAATGAATGTCCGTGCAATAGCTGAAAAAGGTCGCAGGTCGAGAATTAATTATTCGTAGACATAGAGATCTACGGCTTCGGCGTATACTTTCGGCCGAACAACAACATACGCAACTATTTTCATAATCGCTATCGAGTGAAAAATACAGGTATCGCCGATTTATCGATAATACCCGCAGGTCTCTTGAGTTACCTGGCGTAGCGGTCTACTTGGCAACAGGTAGTGATTAAAACAGGTACAATATCGATTATTGGACTCTGGGAAGTGTAATAAAAATTAAACGTCCTTTTCTGGTTCTTTGCTTACTTTGCGCATATGCGACTGATCAGGCTACGCATCAGCTCAGACTAATAAATGGTCTCGGCTTCTGGCGATTGATGTTCCTTTGGGGTATCACTCGTAAACAATTCTGATTCCAATGTTGTAACTTAAAATAAGACTGCGCATCTGCGCAAACGAACCAGAAACCCTGGTCATTCTTGATAAGTTTGCGCAGGCTAATCTGAATAGCTTATAAAACGGTTGAACATTCAACTAAAGCAGATGCGCAGATTATCAGGTTTCAAATGTGCATACTGATTGTTTTTATTTATTTTTTTCTGTTCCCATATTGCATATTCAAATATAAAACCAAAATTATTTTCAAAAATTAAATAAATCGGAGTTTTAATGACAATATGGTAATTTCGTTTGCTGAAGTTGTCAGTGTTGAATCATCTGTTGATAGCGAAGGGTAAATGTCAAGCGTGTTTATTGTACATGAATATATCGATTATCGATCGTAAAATCAGAGATTACCTGGACAAAGATATCTTTAATTATTCGTGAAATAAATAAACAATAAATCGGGGGAAAAATAAATAAATAAAATAGATAGATAATTTTAAAATAAAGATAATTTATTTTGCAGAATAATTAAGTATGTGTGTGCTGTTTGCAAAAAAACAAAAAAACTGATTATTTTGTTTTCAAAACGTTTTAATGCGTGTGCCCAAATCAGCCTATGCATGTGCGCACACTAATTGGGAAATCTGTTCTATGTTTGCGGGCGATTTTTAGGGCAACTGTCGGGAGACAAGCTGTAGAAATATTTGAACCGCGACATGAGAAAAACAACAAAGTGGTTGTGCGCCCGGCGCAGACTCAGTTCAGCCTGGAAATCCTTTGCTACCCTGTTAGCGCTTAGCGTAGACTCTGCTCAGACTGGGAGGAGGACATGCTGATCTGAGTGTGCGCTGGAATCAGAACCATGTTGTTGGTTTTCTCGTGTCGCGGCTCATTTGTCCCTCAGAACACCAATAAATATCAATGAAAATAGTGCATCTCAGATCAGCCTGCATATTTTTGCATTTTATTATTTATTAATATTATTATTTCTGCTTTTTCTGCAATACACTCTCTGAATACCCGATCAGACTGCGCAGTCTTTCACTGTTTAGTTTAGTCTAACAGATCATAAAAATACCTCCCCATCATTCAGCGTTTTTGTAGTTAACATTCTGATGGGATCTTAATCGACGCTTGCACACTTTTTGTGTACAATTAACTTACCTAGTTTGAGCTAAAGCTGAGTAAAGCGAACAATAATTGCCATTAATTGGCATTAACACCTTTACTGTCAACATTAGTTATCTCCGTTTCAAACTGTCGTCTACAATACCATCAAAGTCTTTACCGGTGCAGCAAATATTGAAGCCATAATTAGCAAAAAGGATCAAATTCATAATTGGTAGTAAGTGTTACTAAGATTAAAGTACCGAAGATAATTGCAATTACAATACTGTCTTCTCATTTTAAGCAAATAATAATATCAATAATAATAATTAATAAAAATAATAATAATGTGATGAAAAGAAAGAAAAGAAAGAAAGAATAGGAATCAACTTATTTGTCTTAAATGGCAGATTTCATAATTTGATGTGCAAAACGTATCGTATGAATTGGATTTTGCGGCAATATATAAATAAATACAGTTAATATACGCACCTATAGCAAGTTCAGCTGTTCTTAAGTTTCTCAACCATTCGTAAACCGTCGGCATTAACCGTGCACCTCCGGAATGTGATTCTAACTAAATTTGAAATTATGGTTTCTAATTTAAATCGCAAAATAGACTAAAAAGTCCAACGCTTAGTTAAATAAATTTAATAACAGTATAAAGGTCTAATATTAAGGGAACTGGAGCCGCCAGCACAGAGTCAATTAGATCTCAAATCGTGGACTTATCTTAATTTAAATGATAGTGAATCTGTCAAATTTATGATGATTTTGCTATATATTTAAACATTTTACTGGTCATAACAAATAACCCGAAAATAGACCAAAATGTTCTTACTATAAAATTATGAAAAACATATCAGCGTAATCGGGAAATAATGTAGTTTTCTATGTCGCCAGCCCAGAATTTCTATCTTTTATAATTATTTTATAATTGGTTGTTAAAAAGTCATCTCCTATCTAAATCAATGCATTTTTGTGTAGCGTGTCGCTCAGGTATTGGCGAGACTCAGTTATTGGAAAGTTGGCCATGAATGTTGGATTTTGCTGCATATTGCTCCGCCGTACATACGCCCGAGGTCTGATTCACACGGAATTGGCCGAGGAGTTCCGAATGAGGCAGAGTATGGCATTCCTGTGTCAGTCTGAGCAATCAATAAGGTATATGTATGCACAACATGTACATGCTCACACAAGCCTTTGCACGTGCACAGTCTAGTAAGGGAATGCACAAATAGCCGATTCCAGTTGCATACTAGATAAAATCCTTATACAAACGACTCACAGAAACACGACGCAAGACGCCCGAATTAGTTTTAGGTTTAATTGTTTGCGGACAAAATACGAGGATCATCCAAAAAGTTCTGTCACTGGACTCATAACTTTGCTCACAGACGTGATAGCTTACCACGGTTTGCAACAATCAAAAGAGCAATCTTTTATCTTTATACTGATATCAGGTAAATGGTGAAAACATGCCATCTGGTTTAGTTATAAGCTCAGATACAGACCTTATATTTTGACACTGGCCTAATTTCACGATTTTTGTTTTTCTGCTGCCTTGCTTCATGCTGCATATCTCGTCAATTACATATCGCAGGATTCTGAAATTTTCAGGGTTGCTGTCTGTTGCATTTTGTGGGACACCACATAAAAATCAGCGACTTCTGTCGATTATATGCGATGCAAAATATTGATATATGAAATATGGTGAAATTTGCAGTCACGTAATTTTCAAGGACCCACTGTGCCTTCATTTTTGGGATCTTTCTGAAATTTTGATTGAGAAAACATTGTCATGATCTACTGCAGTACAGATATGCTTCAGAATTTGAAATATTATACGTTTATGAAGCTTTTGAACTTAGAACATGACCTGGTCGATTTTCCTAAGGCGTTGTTTGCATAAAGTTGAGGTTACGAAATGCTGTAAACTCTTTAAACTGGACAGAATCGCTTGGAGATTTTTTTGGTTGTCTTTATTAGCACCTGAGATATCGTAGGCACCGGGCAGCGATAATAGACACCCCTTCATTGCTTATTGCCGGAGTTGCATTTACAAATTTGCCAGTCGGGTGAGGGTACCTTTCTTTTGATGCAGATTGTGAATGTTATGTCATTGATACAAGAATCAGTTTTTTACAGCTATGTGATAAAAAACAGGGTTTTTGAATGGTTTTTATTTTAGGTGAATCGCACTTTTCGTTTTCGAGATATAAGCCAGTGACAGAACTTTTTGGATGACCCTCGTATTGCGATTCGTGTTTGAATGATTTAGAATTGATATGATCTGTTTTTTTTTTTTTTGTGGGGGTTTTCAGTTCAGTGTGTCCAACTTATTAAACCATTGATGTAACATGAACAAATAAACACAATGTGCTTTCAATTATAACGCTCCTGAAATGCGATATGAACATGCCATATTCTGTACATGTCATACATGTGTTCGTTCATTATTTTGACGCTTTCACGCAAATCTCATTGCTGAAAGAGGCATCCGTTTCCTGGGTCTTAAGAAGTTAAGGGAGTGATTTAAAGTGGAGTCGGGTAATATCGGACAGCGGGTAAATTTGGACATACCATTGCAAACAGTGAAAATCCAGATGAGACGGCTCATAATGAGCCGTCTCATCAGGATTTTCATCGTTTGTCAAGTTAATTTTGTTTAAATTCCAAACAACTGATATATAAAGGAAACAATGTCACTGTCCGAATTTACCCGCTGTCCGAATTTACCCGACTTTCTTATAAAGCGTGACAGAAAAGGTCACAAATGCAAAGCACGTCACACCCACGACATGGACAGAGAATGAAATATGAAAAGAGAAGAAGCCGTCAACATATGTCAAATACATAAGTCGGAACCCGGAAATCGCAGAAGCAGAGACAACTCTTCAGATTTACAAAAATGGACCCCCCCCCCCTATACAGAGCAGTTAGCATCCTGCAAATTATATTACACCACATATTAATGTTTATCATATGACCGCGCTGTTAGTCAGTGGATAACGTCGTGTCATAAAAATCGTATGGTATGACTACACGTGTAATAAAACTTTATCGCGTACACGTAACGTCATTGACAACGTCTGTGTCAACAATGCGTCTTCTTATTGAAATAACGTTCATTTTGAAGGCGATACAATCCCATTTTAAAGGGCACTATGATAAACAGAATCTTACACTCGTGGTCATTTCATATGAAATGACCAATATGAAATGAAATGACCAATTGTGTAAGATCCTCTATATCTGGAAGAATAGTCACCTGAGGTTGAAATTCCGGAAACTGAATGCCGGACAGTGTTTTATCAATTAGATCAAATCGATAATAATTTAGAAGCGGCCATATTTAAGAAACAGATAAGCTCTAGCAGTGAATTGTTGAGTAATAATTCACTTTTTGGAGGTTAGTTGTAAAGAAGATCATCTCGGGAGCGCTCCCGTAAAACGTCTCCCGGTACATCATCCATAGTGCAGATTTTATTTCGTTTTCGTCCTTTTGGATCAGAGGATATATCCTGAGAAATCTGAAATTCTAAATTGGTTTAGACTCTTATTCTAGATCACCGCCTTTTATATTATTTGGACCCTTTTTGATACTAGTCAGTCTTTGAATCGACTGACCAAATACGATTAAGAAATCTCAGTATGGTTTCCTCTGGTTTCGTCACCAGATATTGTCAGGATCACTGATGAGGCTTTAGTAGCCAAAACTACGTAGTCTAGCCCATGTTCTTTCTTCTGCATGTGTTCGCTGCTCTTGAAGGAATTCTTTAAGATTTTAATTACAACTGACCGACAAAGAGTGAATTATTACTCAACAATTCAATGCTAGAGCTGAACTATTTCAATTCTAACACTCAGAAACACAAAAAAAGTATTATTTTTCATTCGAATTCTCCCAACCTTCCTTTATGACCCCATTAATATTCTTAACTGTATCCAAAATAAATGTATGTTTTTATGGCGAGTTTAGAAAGAAAAAGAGAAGTTGAGACCGTCTAACATATCAAAATTACGTCACTAATTGCCAGTGACGTAAGCCATTAGACTCACCCGATCCCAAACAGTGAATTGTTACAGAATAAAACACGGAAACATTCCATTGCTTCTATAGGCGCACTGTGTTAGAATATTCGACAAAACTAAGCTTCATACTTTATATGGGGGCGGTAGTGGTCGGGGCAATGGTGCTGGCCGAGGCGTTCTACTTATTTTGAATATACCAGAGCAAGGTCCTACTTTTCCTGCAGCCGACGCGGGTGGGGGTTGTTTGGGCATTTTTCCTCCCCTATCTTATTTTTTTCTTTCACCCTCTCTCTGGCAGGCGGCTCGATAAAGATTGAAATACTGTCTGAAAGAGCCGTTAAACATAAGAATAAGGCCAACCAACCTGTCACCAAATCGTGAAAATTATAGCTGGCATTCACTGATAACTCAGGCGGATTCGAGGTTACACCAGATCACCTGACACGGTGTACTTTTTGAAGTATTTACTACAGTGGACCTTGAGGATTCATGTTAGGATTTGAACTGCAAATGCAAATAATAATTAAAAATTAATTTGAACTAACCAAACACATTTACATGTACACCACTTTGATCAAGTTAAGTGCATATTTTCGACTGTAATCGAACATCGAACCAGCAGATTGTTTGTGTCACAGGAATGGAAGTTCTACAAATTTACTTTATTTGAATTGAACGAAACCAAGTAAAAGATAGGAAATGAACGGGAACTAATACAATCAGATCCCATATCCCATCCTTCAACCAAAACGGGAAGAAGTTAATACATAAATTGACAAGGGATTTCAAAGACACGCACGGATAGTACTGCCTTAGAATGTTCAGTTTCCTACCAGTAATATACTTAGCAATAATAAAAACTTGACAGTCGCTATTTTTCATCCGACGGTAGTCGGAAAAAACTGAGACATAAAAATTCTTTTAATTTAAGAAAATGTAATCATTTGGTTATAGCATTGTCACACAAAATTCAAGATTCTTTAGATACAGCAATATTGGGACTATTGTAAACGTCACAAGGGTACGTTTCTGTTTTCTATGCTCAAAACCAAACAATTGCCGAATTTAAAATTGTTAAAGTCTGCTTAAATTATAAAAATCTAATGGCAATTCCTTTCTATTATTAAATCCTATCTGTATGGACTTATTAGCTAAAATCATGCCGATGCACGGTCGACTAGGAGGCCGTGAGGACCAGACGAAAAACCTCAGTCCATGCCATTATGAAATCGGAAATTCAGTTTCAATGGAATTCCCATTACACTTTTTTTAAAAAGTCTTTATGGCAGTTTAAGAAATGGCTTTCAAATAAATTTAGTAATAAAGACATTGAGTTTGCAAGACAATTAAACAAACCTCGAAGAAAATAATGAGAAAGACACGCTGGTATAGAAGATAAGGCATCTGAAAAAATTCAAAGGGAGATAATCTGAAAATTTTGGTTTAAACAATATTTTATTCAATTTATTTATATTTGATACATTCAAAGTACAATTTTCATGAAAAGGATTTGGTCGAAAGCTCATAGCTTGTATAGACCATTTCCAAATTTCCTGTTCTGTAAATTTTGAATCTTTAAACGCTATTTTCAGGTTGTGATTACAATTAACATAAAAGTTTAAAGTGTTTTCTGTGCGTACTGGAACCACTGTTTATTGCATACAAGAACACTGTCTTCTGTGCATGCGCAAATTAAAGATCTTGTCTGAATTATTAAAATAGAAAAAAGTTAGATTACTCCGGACAGAAAAACAATACAAATAATTTTTCATGATTTTAGTAATAAGACGTCTGTCCAACTCGAAAAAATCTATATATACATTGCATATTTGCTAGGTTGGCCGGAATTAAGAATTTAATAAAAACCGTCAAGTTGTTATTTTTATTATAATCAGCAAAGTGGTTAAAACGCAATGCTAACGAACCTATTTCACGCTCCACGACCATGCACGGGATGGTTACAATAAATAATAACACTACTTTAGATAGCAACATTAACACTTCTTTCTTAGGTTAATTGTCAGACGGCTGGCCTCAACAAAAAATAAATATATGAGCCGCGACACGACAAAACCAACAATATGGTTGTGCGCCCAGCGCAGACTCAGATCAGCCTGGGCATCCGCCCAGTCTGACCAGAGTCTTCGCTGTCCGCATAGAGGTAGCTTAGATTCTTAGCTACCCTTTAACACTTAACTAAGGGTCTGATCTCATTGGGCGGATGCCCAGGCTGAACTGAGACTGCACAGGGCGCACAACCACATTGTTCGTTTTCTCGTGTCGCGGCTTAAATAAATATATATCAGCACACGAAAGTGTAAACAAACTTATAATTCTGGATGTTTGGGTCACAATTGAGCAGGGTTATCACTGTTTGCTCAGAAATTATTATCAGAATAGACTTATTAGATATGGGATTGTCCTTAATGTTTGTATATACTCCTTCTCAGTGTCGACAGCCAGCACGATCGTTACTACAATAGCGAGCTCTTCGGGACTTTCAACGATACTATCTACCAGCTTCACCAAACAATGTAAGTTAATAATGTACACTTCTGTTTTTTTTACCGAATTATGATATTTCTCTCATCAATGCATTGCAGTGCTAGGCGCTGTCGCCGCATCCGTGAGGGTTCAAACCCGGCCAGCGACATACATAATAATGTACAGTTTGATAAAATCCTTAGTTCTGACTATACAAGTTACCTAACTATTGCAAGGACAAAAATAATTAAGTACCAACACTACTTGTATGAAAATAGTGTGCGTGTGTGTATGGGGGGGGGGGGGGGGGGGGGGGGGGCAGCAACATAAACACTTCTTTGTCAGGTAAATTGTGAGAGACCTGGCCTGAACAAAATATAAATATATCAAGAACATAAAAGTGTAAACTTGATCTTTTAGCAATATTTAGAAAATTGACTGTACGAGCAATTGATATAATCATCGAGGGACCGAAGCCCCCGAGAAGGTATTATCATTTACGAGTACAGTCAATATTCTGAAAGTTTTGTATCATTTGCCATTTAGAAGCCAGATATTTCTTCAGTGGCTGTTTATTGCTGCAGGTGACATTGTTTAGATAAAATCCACAGTCTAGAATGGCATATCTATGCTTTTGTAGCCCACTTCTTAACTTTCCTGATAAGCTAATTGCCCGACCAAAAATTACAGGAAATGGTGAACGTCAATATGATCGTTTGGCGCAGCTACGATCTACTGTGTTTGATGATCTTTCCAAGTAAAAGAGAAAATAAATTAATGATTTAATTCTTTACATAATTTATGATTGTACATTGTGTAAATGGTAGGCAAAACTGTTTGTCAAACTAAGTTTCCCTTTGTAGCAACGCTGCAAGAGGTGTTTGGAAAATACGATTTAATAGCCTTGGTGTTGCATATACAATATAGGTGTACCGCTTCTTCTGCCTGAAACAGTATGACATGACTCAGCATGTAATTTAGTGTAAATTCTTAAAGGCTTTTGTACAATAAATAGTGCGAGATTTAATTTCAGCCGATAAGTGTATGGATACCTGCATCGAAAGGTGTGATGGCTATCGTCGTGGAAATTGCGGTCCAAGTTTGCAAGCAATATCAGGCTTGAACAGTGGTCAGTGCGAACAGGCATGCCAGAATATTACAACATGCAAAATGGCAGAGTATGGATACAGCTTGTGTCGACTTTACAACTGTTCCACTGTCCAGGTTCAGAACGGATATCAAGTATTTAGAAAATGTAACACAGGTATTTAAACCATTAGAACTATTACAGCTTACACATTTTACTGAAAGCGAAGTTTCATTAATATCGGGACCAAACAACTAACTAAATATTTCGAACCACTGCAGAAACAAAGGGCGAGGGTTTGGATCTCCAGTAAAACTAGTTTAAGTCCCATCTCCCCTCCCCCTCCACCCCAACCCCCACAGCCAGTTAATACTGACCGTTCCAAGGCGGCACTTCTATTGAGGTTTCTCAATGTTACAGGTTATATCCACGCACCTATGGTCTCGAGCAGTACGGTCACCTGGATATCCGCCTATTCTGCTTTTTGTTTTGTCTTGTTTTGTAATTTAAAATAGAAAACAGGTACAATAGATGTTGCTGCTGTTTTCAATTAGGGTAGCTGAATAACCATCAGTATGGGAAAGAGCTGTTCATTCTGTTTACTGCGCGTGTCTTTTGTGATTTTTTTTGTGTGTACTTCTTTCCCTTTTGGTTTTACGGTCCAGGGGCCGTATTCATAAAGCCACTTAAGTTGTTGCTATGCTGTTGCTAAGGCTAAATATCTATAAAGGAGATTCCCTACAACTATGAAATTTGGTCTGGAGGAACAGTCTTTGTAAGGCTGTTCCTCCAGAGCAAATTTCATAGTTGTAGGGAATCTCCTCCAAAGAAATTTAGCCTTAGCAACAATATAGCAACCACTTAAGTCGTTTTATGAATACGGCCCCAGATGTGGGATTTTAATGTATTAATTCCTGATTATTGCTATTTTTTACCTTTTTATAATCCTTTGTACGGAATTCGAAGACTAGAAAAATAAGATAGCATTGATTAAAGCGTCTAAAAAGGAAGGAGGAAAATTCTCAGGAACTGACACAATTCAATCTTACATCCAACCCAAGACACCAAGTGGAAAAGAGACAAAATAAGTCACTACCATAACAACACCAGTGGCAGCCATGTGAAAAAGACATTTCCCATGTAGGTGGTCAACGGACTAGCCTGAACATCACAAAAATATACCAATCACACTCATAGCTACTAACAACACATAAAACTACCAAGAAAAACCAAACCAGAGCTGCCGCAATCGGGCAGCAAGTAATGAAATTACTGGGGGAGGCGGGGGGGGGGAGGGGGGGGGGGGGCTTAACCGTTTGTGGTCGACTAACCCTCGCCCTTAGTTCTACCTCGGTTTATCAGATACTTAGTTTTTCAACCCAATAACTACCGCCTACACAACAGTAAACCATTAAACGCCTATTTTTACTTATTTTCATTTATTTGTATTTTCGGGGTTTTTTCAGTGTCAAGGGGAGCACTTTCCTTAATACTGATATAGGCCATTTGCTGTCTATAAAACAGGTCGTGTTTCTAAATATCTTTAAAACTAACACAGCAAACACTGTGAAGTAAAGCGCATCTTTAATGTCTATCTTGTACATATATAATCTATAATTTTCCTCAAAATTATATGTTAAAATTAAAAAGGTTCTTTTGAAAACTGCCCATTTTTAGAAGATATTTTAGCTGTATTTTAAAAGGGAGTAAGTTTATTTATGTAAAAAGCCTTAGCCTGGTCAATATTTACCTAGTATGTCAGTTGTTAGTTAATTGAACAGAGTTACTCAATGACACCTGCATACAGTACTTGTTAGTCTTTTCATTTGAGTAAAAATGAAGTTCACTTATTTATCGGTTGCGAAAAGAATAGATTGGTGATAAATAGGATTAATTTACCTATAGAAACATTTCTTGTCTGATATGCATATATGGGCATTGCTTAGAATTATTATACTCCCCTTTACTTAAGCTGAATATTTTGTAAATTTTTGTAAAGGATTGAATAGATAAAAGCAAAAAATTGATAAGATAAAATTCTAAAAGTCAGTTTCCAGTTATGTATTAGTTTGTCAATACCAGTGGAGAAAAAAAATCAATTTTATCACCAGTAATAAAAGAGGAAATCTGCAAAATGACCTGTTTTATAGACAGCAAATAGCCTATACAAAGAAATAAGTGAATAAATAATTATTATATAATCTAAAAATAAACTGATTTTCATTGGCGCAGAACGTGATTAATACCTCTTGACATACTTGATGTCTACCGGCTTAGGGTTTTTCTATTGCGACATTAGTTTCAAAAATTAGATTTTCTGGAATTTTTGCACTTACAACTATGGTTTGAGGGCTGGATTTGGATTTTGATTGTTTCAGTTCCTGGTCTTTGCATACTTTTTACTTTTATGTCCGCCATATTTTGCGCTGTTATTCATTCTGTGGATCCAAGAACCTGTGACGTTTTTAACACCAATCTTTCAGGACGTCAAACTGTCTGCAAACATTACTGACGTCATATGAATAAGCAGAGAGACGGCAACGTTCACGCGCAATTTGATGTATTTAATGTCTAATGGCAACGTTTAATTGCCCAGATAGGCAATGCGAAACTTTGTAGGATTATATAATAAAACAATTGTTGACTATTGAGTTATTAGACATGATGTGACGTCAGCCAGAGTATACAAATACTGACCTCTGCTGTCGCGTCGGTCAATATTGGATCTCATGTCTAATGCCTCAATTGTCAATAATTGTATAATAAACTAGAAGGTTGTCCAGGGACAACTTGTCGAGCCCGCTGGTTGCGTAAGTAACCTGTAAGTATGTCAAGTCTAAGTTACTGCTTCACTCTAGAATAAAGCCAAACAACATCATACTTAGCATATTTCTTCTTTTTACAAATTTTCACAAAGGAAGATAAGTAGAAGTGATCACACAGACAAGCTCAGTTTATGACAATTATATTATCTGATCTTCAAGTGTGACCTTGACCTTGGAACTACCCAAATATGAATGTGACTTGACACTTTCACTCATCAAAAAGAACAATTGTGCCAAATTATATTAAAATCCATGAGTAAATGTAGAAGTAATGCCTCTTACACGCTCAATTTATGACCATTTTATCATTTGGCCTTCGAGTGTGACCTTCAAGTGTGATCCTGACCTTGGACCAACCAGAACAAATGTTTGGAATGGCACTTCTGCTTATCAAAGAGAACAATTATGCCAAATTATTTTGAAATCCATGCATCAGTATAGAAGTAATGGCTCGCCAAAGCTCAAATTATGGCTATTTTATCATTTGACCTTCAATTAAGACCTTGACCTCCGACCTACCTAACAAATGTTTCATGTGGCACTTGTACAAATCAAGGAGAACAATTATGCCAAATCATTTTGAAATCCATGCATAAATAAGAAAGTAATGGCTCGGACATGCTCAAATTATGGCCATTTTATCATTTGACCTTCAAGTATGATCTTGAACTTGGACTGACCTGAACAAATGTTTCAAATGGCACTTCTACTCATCAAGGAGAACAAATGTGCCAAATTATTTTGAAATCCATCTGTAAATGTAGAAGTTATGGCTCGGACAAGCTCATATTATGACCATTTTATCATTTGACCTTCATGTGTGACCTTGACCTTGGACCGACCTGAACAAATGTTTCAAACGGCACTTCTACTCATCAAGGAGAACAATTGTGCCAAATTATTTTGAAATCCATCTTTAAATGTAGAAATTATGGCTCGGACAAGCTCATATTATGACCATTTTATCATTTGACCTTCAAGTATGACCTTGAACTTAGACCGACCTAACAAATGTTTCAAATGGCACTTCTACTCATCCAGGAGAACAATTGTGCCAAATTATTTTGAAATCCATCTGACGTTATGCCTCGGGCAAGCTCAATTTATGGCCATGTTATCATTTGACCTTCAAGTGTGACCTTGACCTTAGACCTACCTGAACAAATGTTTCAAATGGCACTTCTACTCATCAAGGAGAACAAATGTGCCAAGTTATTTTGAAATCCATCCGTAAATGTAGAAGTTATGGCCCGGACAAATCCGGACGGACGGACGCACGCACGCACTGACGCACGCACGGACATACACCGAACTGACGTTGTAACGACTATGTCTCGCTTACCTCAAGCAGGCTCGACAAAAACACACCGTAGTGTCACAGTTGATCTAGGTAGCATTGTTAGTTCAAAAATTATTATCAGATTAGACTTATTTGACACGGCCTGTCTTTATTATTTGTATATTCTCATATTCTCTTACTCAGTGTCGTTAGCCAACACGCTCGTTACTACAACAACGACCTTTTCTAGAATTTCAACGATACCAGCAACCAGCTTCATCACACAATGTAAGTTATACAGTTTGATTAAATCATGCCTAGCAGGAACACTACGTTGAATCAACATTGATTCATTCGATGTTTATTCAATTCTGTGTGCCCAGTGGGAAAAATACCCATAAGGTTTAAGAATCGCATAAGCCTTGTATAAGCGTGCATACAATTTTAATCTTGTCCTGAAACACAACGAAGTACTTTACAAAAGAGCTAATTTAAAATCTTTTACAATCTATTATTTCTGTTATATATTTTTAAAGAAAGTTTGCACATTTTTCAACTTGGTATTATCATTCAACATGTATATCGGTTACACACGTATTTTATTTCGGAAGTATGCATTTATAGTTTTGTTATAATATTCACAGTCTCACTGACACCCAGTTTGCTAGTTCCGGGAACTTCAACTGCATTAGCGTCACTGTACCCTCCGAATGCAAATATTAGTCCGCCAACAAGTACAGCAAACCTTTCTTCATTATTAAAACCAGAGTCTTCTGATACAGCCTTCAAATCTACACGAACAGCAGCGACGAAAATACCAATGAACGCTTTTACAAATAATATTCATAATTATTATCGTAATGCAACAATAACCATGAGTAGATTTACATCAGTATTAGCATCAAAGTCGTTTGAGAGTCACTTTGTTGCAACAAATTTAAGTTCGACAACATCATCATCGTTATCATCACAGAAAGCTTCAACAAATACAAGAACTTCCATGGCAAATATACCCCAGAGTTTAGCATCGGTGTTTTCGACGTTTTCTTTAATTACAACAAATGCAGCTACAGCTACAGCATCTACTTCGCCGACATCAGCACAAAAATTTTCATCAAGTACAACAACATCCACGACAAATTTGACTCAGATATCATCATCAGTGTCTACGGAAAAATCCATTTTTGCAAGAAAAGCATCCACGTCAATTATTTTACCGATTTCAATTAAGAGATCTCCTGCAAGTACAACAATATTCTTAACCAGTGTACTATCAATAAGAGCATCAAGTCGTATAAATGGTACCTCTGATACAATAACACTTGCCAAAGGTCTTTCTCCGAAATTGGCACCTAATGCTTCAATAAATACCATGAATGATATCACATCTGCCGGGGCAAGTATGTCAACAGCAAACATGGAATCAAAGTCCTTTACACGTGTCTTAGTTTCCAAATTAATCTCAATGACAAATCTGTCCAAGGAATTGACATCTAGAAAACACACGTACAATCACACGCTGTCCAGTTTATCAAAAGAAGTATGGCCCAGTGGAACTGAGCAACAGCCTAAGAGTCTCAAAAACAGATTTATCTTCAATACACCTACTTATAAGCGTTGTTGTGCTGTGAGCATAGAAAGTGTGTCTGTACTTCACTTTATTGTAGGTTATATTTGGTGGTTCTTCGGAGTCATTGAGCGTATCTAATTCTTACCTGAAAACAATGTTTTGTTCCGATCAATGCTAGACTTTCTTGTGTGTGTGTGTGTGTGTGTGTGTGTGTGTGTGTGTGTGTGTGTGTGTTTTTATCAAATCAGATTTAAATATAGTTATCATTTGCTTTTTATTTGTTTTAAAGTAGTTGTACATTTCGGCCTATATGTACGTCCTCACATCTATATGATATTAAGCTTATATATGCTACGAATACGCTAACACCTGATACATGTAATTGAAGTAAGAAAAGTCAACAGTGTATATTGATATTTCCTTTTTATTATATACCTATCACTGATACACCCTTTGAACTGCCTGTTTTCTGGCCATCTGATACAGAACGCCGTATCAAACTGACGTTTTCTAAATGCGTATCACTATCACTTAATACGAGGCTATGTCTGAATTCCAGCTTCAGGCGCGTCAATTTTTAACGTGCATCGTAGAAACGAGAATCAGAGAAACGGAATTAGTGACGTAATGTCAACAAACATGTCTTAATGGCGCGCATCGAAAGCTCACTCGGTAGCGCTTGTCTCATGACTAACTACATACCTCTGTCGCGGAAGTTCGAATCCGGGTCGATGCATTAGCGCTGGCAAATATGAATGGTTGGCTGTTCCCTTAGGTATATATAACAAACAAATTAGTATAGTAACTTTATCTGGCGTACTGTATCACGACTCGTAGATCAGCTCATACCATCGGATCACCCTCGACGCACGCGCCTCGGTTGATCCGATGGTATGAGCTCATCCACTCGAAGTGATACAGTACACCAGATCAAGTTACTATATATTATAATAATGTGTATGTATGAGAATATTGCTTAACGACATTCATGGTTCCTTTGACTTTGAGGGCGGGATATGGGATCTGATTGTATTAGTTCCTAATCATTGCCTATCGTTTCACTTTTCCTGTACTGTTAAGTTCAGTCAGATCGTCACTTTTCAATAGGGCTTAACGACCCCATTGCATACTGATCCATTAAGATCCGTTATTGAAGTAAGATGATTCGGTTCACTGACATAAAGAGAGCAAAGTACGTAAACTTTAAGACAACATTTTATAATTTTATACACGAGTATGTTTTGTACCAGTTAAGAAAATCCTCCAAGTAGCCTACTGAGTAAAATATCATCAGAACATGATTATTGACATACTAAATATATTTAATATATTTTTTATTATTTGAAATGAGACATATTAAAATGTATTTAAAATAAATCATCCCACCGGCTGTAGCATTTATTGAAACCTTTAGGGCCGCATTAGAAACGTTTTAGGATGTTTGCTTTGTCATCTGAATTTAAATTTATTTTTAAGTATTTATATATGATCATTTGACTTCTTAGTCAAACTAATGTGATAAGAGCGCCGCGTATAACTACCCAAAAATGACAAAGACCGCAGTCAGAACAGCAAATGATTAATAGAACTGAATCGACGTTAAGGTTTTGGAAAATGCATAATTCAGCGCGTTGTTATCTTCTACTTCAATAGTTACAACAGTAACCTCGCTGAATCAAAATATAGACTAACTAAATACCGAAATTATATTGTCGGATAAAAAGGCGTTACAAAAAAATGTCCGCCACACGTCGCACGCCAGTACACGCCAAAGTGATTTGGCCGAAACCAAGTCTAAATATCAGGGGCCGTATTCATAAAACGACTTAAGTGGTTGCTATGCTGTTGCTAAGGCCAAATTTCTTTGCAGGAGATTCCCTACAACTATGAAATTTGCTCTGGAGGAACAGTCTTACAAAAACTGTTCCTCCAGACCAAATTTCATAGTTGTAGGGAATCTCCTTTATAGATATTTAGCCTTAGCAACCGCATAGCAACGACTTAAGTGGCTTTATGAATACGGCCCCAGAACAAATACAAGAGGAGCAATTTCTTGTTATAGTGTAGCAATGCGTTCAAATGAGACAGATGAAATGTCAAACAGTGAAGGTCCTAATCTTAGGTTCCTGGGGCCTTATTCATAAAGCCACTTAAGTCGTTGCTATGCGGTTGCTAAGGCTAAATATCTATAAAGGAGATTCCCTACAACTATGAAATTTGGTCTGGAGGAACACCTCCAGAGCAAATTTCATAGTTGTAGAGAATCTTCTTCAAAGATATTTAGCCTTAGCAACCACATAGCAACGACTTAAGTGGCTTTATGAATACGGCCCCTGGTCTTATTTATTTGCTACGAACTATCTTAGGGAGGCGCCGTGGTCGAGTTGCTAAAGCGACTCGGTTATGGCCCAGAAAGTCTCCGGAAAGTCGTAGTTTGAACTTCAGCTTCGCCATCCAGCGACTGCAAAACTCTCTATGTCAACCCAGCAGTAAATGGTCAGGGAAGGATAAGACAGTGAAAGGGAAGGGATGGGCTTCGCCTTTCATATTTTAGGGCAAAAATACAGTTAGCCTCCTTACAGCTACTAGGCTATCGGTAACCTTTACCCTTTTAAGAACTATCTGTTTCTACTTAGAAGTTTTCGTTACTGCAAAGGCTAACAAGACATATTCATACAAGACAGTGCAACGTGCAGTTCGGTCTTTCTTAGCGCACATCATAAATGCATAAATGGACCATAAGGAAAAAACGGATGCAAAACGAAGGCTGTACCTATAGTGTCGAGTCTGACAATATGGACAGCGGGTAGATTCGGACATACCATTGCAAACAGTTAAAATCCAGATGAGACGGCTTATAATGAGGATTTTCACTGTTTGCCCAGTTATTTTTGTTTCAAACAACTGACATATAAAGACCACAATGTCACTGTCTGAATTTACCTGCTGTCCGAATTTGCCCGATTTGACCCTAGTGGACTATTCGCAGACGTGTTAAGGACACATAATAAAAATGAAAATAATAAAAAAGAGAAACAAAAAAGGAAAAGAATTTCATTTTTATGATTAGCAGACGCGCTAAGCACTCGTGCAATGGCACGATCGAAAACAATAAAATGACAAGTATAAAAAAAAATGAACAAGAATGTCACCGAAATGATGGTAAGAGAAACTGTTGTCAAAGTTACTCAATAAGGAGAGTAGAGGTTACGGTAACGCGTAAATAAAACATTGAGCAATTTTGACCTGGTTACCTTTACCCAGATTCGAATCAGGCTTTTCGAACGTAGCAGTATAATTATTGAATTTCAAAACTAAAGCTCAGATGCTAAATATAAAGAGTAGTTGTATTTATTCTAAAAAGTTCAGATTGAAGCTATTGTTCATAAATGGTACGACAATATTGATGCATATTTTTGAAAATATTCTAAATAGGATATAAATAGTGTATTATATTCAACGGGTCAAATCTTTCAGCAGTCTGATCTGAAGTTGTTGAGTTTTTTTATCACCATGCTATGGAATCTTAGCAGCGATATAGCAGAAAGCAAAGCTTCTGTCCAGTCTGAGAGTACAGGTGTCTGTGTGCCTTCACTTTAAACTCTGAGGCTCCGGTATGACCCAGTTTAGGATGGACAAAGAAATCAAAGTCTTCGCTTTTCACTGTAAAAGTTTCATGGATTCGTAGAATGATGTTAACATGGACGTTTATGATACGATGACATGGATACGTGAGCAGTTATGAAGATTTCCTCTTCGCATATATAGTAAGGCACCTCTTCTGTAGAGTCGGTGATTTTCGTTTTGAGCAGTGACACGACAAAACCAATATAGTGGCGTGTGCGCCCAGCGAAGGCTCAGATCAGCCTGGGCATCCGCCCAGTCTGATCAGAGTCTTCGCTGTCCGCATGCAGGTACAAGTAGCTAAGATCCTTGGCTACCCATTAAGCGCCCAGCTCTGATCAGACTTGGCGGCTGCCCAGGCTGATCTGAGCCTTCGCGCGGCGACGTGTCACTGTCGGTTTAGTCGTGTCGTAGCTCTTTTTATTCGCTCTCACTTAATTTGGATAATGTTGGTTTGTTGGATAAGGAGGTGGCGGCTGGTTCCCCGTCGGGTAAGCTGATGACGGTGGTGGATATTGCTGCGGGACAGGCTGGTTGTATCCCACTCCAGGGGTTCCGTAACTAGCGCCACCTGTTTGTGCAATCACCATCTTGTGTTGAACATACTGAAAAATAATAATAATAAAAAACTATAAAATTGTGTCGATTATACTAGAATGATGCCCCCCGGACAGCGGCTGTCACAGAGCAGTGTTCATCACTGAATTGTCCATTATCAACAAACATTATTTCAAAGAACTGTCAAGCTAGCCTCACTGTCAAAATGGCTGAGCAAAAACATCATACCCAACAGTGCAAAAACAAAATGTCTATAACAACTAAGTTCGAAATTCCGTTACTCTGTTAAACGTTATTTTAACTCTGTCAAATGCCCATATCTACATCTTCAATGTGTCAACAACATGTATGCAAAGTTTTGAATAAAGAGATCTATTGAAAACTGTGGGAGGCGTTGATTAGACTATCTCTGCATCCAAAGGTGTGACGAACAGACGACGGACGGACAGACAGGAGCAAATCTCAATGTCTCCTATCTAGCCTCATAGGGGCATAAAAACGGGCGATAAACAATACTTCGAAAATGTAAAATTAAAATATAAATAATATCACTCCATTCTTGCTCTACATCTATATGTGAACCCTTCTATCCTACGCGTTGAAAAGTCCACGTATTAGTTTAAAGGTGTTTTGGCACGAAACAGACAGCAATCAGTTTGGTCGTCTTGTAACGGAGAGCAAATTAATTTGAGCCGCGACACGACAAAACCAACAATGTGGTTGTGCGCCCAGCGCAGACTCAGATCATCCTGGGTATCAGCACAATCCAATCAGATTCTTTGCTAAGCGCTTAAAGGGTAGCTAAGGGTCTAAGCTACCTCCATGCGGACAGTGAAGACTCTGATCAGACTGGGCGGATGCCCAGGCTGATCTGAGTCTGCGCTGGGCGCACAACCACACTGTTGGTTTTGTCGCGTCGCGGCTCATTTGTTCTTGGTTAGCATGCTTGGGTGTACTTCCATGTTTTCTGCCATTTTGTCAAGGGAGTTTACCACTTTATTTTCCCGGTAATGTGATCCTTCAAAATGGATTCTACCCTTTTAAGAAAGAAATTGCTCCCAGAGAATACGGCTATTGAGAAGGGAGACAAAAGGTAGCGACAGCCGCACTCCCCCTGCATGTATTCAAGACGTTTTGTTGTAACTGATTCATTATGGTAATAACCGTGGGTTAAGTAGCATACCCTTCGTCGCCGTCTTCTTCCACAGATCACAACTATCAGACAAACCACCACAAAACATATTGAACCGAGCACTATTCCAGCAATGGCCGCCGCTGCTAGAGGGCAGTCAGAGTAGTCGCCACATGGGTTGTTACCATTACATGTCAGACTTTCATCTATACACCGCCCATTAGAACACGAATACTCATTGCCGTAACAAGAACCTGAAACGGACTGTAATTAAAATCTTAAAGAGTTCCTTCAAGAGCAGAGAACACATTCGAAAGAAGGAACATGGGCATACTTCAAGGTTTCGGCTAATTAAGCCTCATCAGTGACCCTGACATGATCTGGTGACGAAAGACAGAGAAAAATACAGAATTTCTTGATTAAATAAGACGATTTAAAGACTGATTAATATTAAAGGGGATCCAAATGAGACTAAAGCGACGATCTAGATTATGAGTCTAAATCAATAAAAAATCTGATTTCTCAGAATATATTAACTGATCTAAAAGGCTCAAAAATAAATTTAATCTGTACTGTGAATGATGTACACGACACAACACCAGCTGCAGTGATGTCAAATCAAAGTATTTAAGCGTAACTTCAAGCACAGAGAAAACATTCGATAGAAAGCTACTGTAACAATTACTACAACGTTGGAACAAAGTGCTGCGAGTATATTGCAGAGGTTTGTTTCTGGGGTATAAAACGTTTTACTCAACTTCGCATACATTCTCAAGCTGCTGATATTAAATCCCCACTTTCTTACTTGTTGCAAATTTGCTTTTACCAACTTCGCTTACACCGGCACCAGGCCAGATACCAGGCAAATCAATGTAAATAGGGTGTAGTCGGATAACTTCGGACAGCGGGTAAATTCGGACATGCCATTGCAAACAGTGAAAATCCAGATGAAATAATGAGCCGTCTCATCAGAATTTTCACTGTTTGCCCACTGTTGCCCAGTTATTTTTGTTTTGATTCCAAACAACTGATATATGAAGGAAACAATGTCACTGTCCGAATTTACCTGCTGGCCGAGTTTACTGACTTTACTCGAATTTACTTGACTTAGAAGTTGGTTTGCTGAATCTGTACCAGAGCAGTAATGTCATATGCAACGGTGCCCATGTTCCTAGAAGATGTGCCGAAACATATTTGAGGAGATCCAGTAGAAAAATGGATAAAGCGAGGGGGTTGGGTTTGAATCAAGTTGGAACCGGAATTGTTTTCTACCGTAAACGGAGTTCAGTTGCACACAGCATTTTATTACCACCCTCCCTCGGTCCTGATTTGACTTACTGTACTGTAATAGGTTCGCTGGGAAAAAAAGTCCACAATTTTGCAGTTTTAGACGCATTAATAATTACGTATACTTAAGTTCGCGAATTCTTCATCCTTTCCTATTATTCCTTTAAAATGATCATGTTCGCTGATATTAAAGATAGCGCATAGATGCTGACCCCGAAAATCGCTAATATTAGTACACTGCGAACATTTGTACAATCACAGTTATGTGGAAAACTCCGCTTTATTGTTACATGAAAACGTCCTTTAGCAACACATTAACAAACTTCTAGATGCAATACATACCTGTGTGATATCTTGTAATTATAAGTTCAAAACCACTGTATTGGAAGCTATTGTCGCTTTGAAAGTAGAAAGTCAACTTGTTACCCGTGGAATGGTAGGAACCGGAAGGGGTGTGGAATCCACATTGTTTCCCGGAAAGACCTGTAAGAATCACAAGACTTTGGACTTACATTTGAAAATTGAGTCTCTTGTATCCTGTGAGAAAAGATACAACCACAGACTAGCATGACCCTGTGGATTCCCATAGTCTGATCGTCATTTGAACTAAAAGATTATCGTTACTAAATATATGTTTGGCGTTGCAAGAAAGAGTAGTCTGATCAGAGTCCTACCTTTTCACATATACAATCTAGGAATCCTGAGGCATTTTATGAAATGCGAACCTGGCCCAGAGGTTATAAAACTTGAGTACATTCTCAAACTCAAAATAAAGCACACTGATTAGTTGCTTCCGAGCATGTACATTCTCAAACTCAAATAAAGCACACGGATTGGCTACTTCCGAGCACATGCTCGGAAGCAGCCAATCAGTGTGCTTTATTTTGAGTTTGAGAATGTACTCAAGTTTTATAACCTCGAACCCTGATTAGTCTAAGCTGATGAACAGTCATTTTAATGTTTACAGTGCGCAAATGGAGTCAGGAAGCCCATTTTTGGCATGCAAAGCTAATTACATATTTTCAGGAATATGCGTCTAATATAATTTTGTTTTGTCAGGGACGACGCCTGAAATGGTTATCCAACGCACACTGCATTATTAGACACTTTCGCTTACATATCACTTGTCTTGTAAATCTCTTCTCCTGTCGCTGTCTTTATTTCTCAGCCAGTCAGTCTCTCTCTCTCTCTCTCTCTCTCTCTCTCTCTCTCTCTCTCTCTGAGATGGCACACAAAAAACAAGCATAAAGAGTATAGTTATTAGCTGCTGGGATTTTAGACATACAGAACACTACTTACCCGAAACTGTGGGGGAATTAATGGAACCGCCGTCATGGATTGCCAACCAATCGTGCTTACAAGATGATGATGACTCAATTCCCATGCTCTTGAAATGGAACATCAGCTTCTGGTCGACTGTAGTGTTAACCGTAAACATACAGTTCATGTTTGGGTTGTATGCATATCTACTTGTTAGCTTTAAACGCATTGAATACAGATGATATACACTCTGCATGTTCAACGTAGAGTCGCATTGTTTGTCCATATAATCTGAAGAAAGAAAAAGAACAGATGCTAATTTATGCAACTCAGTTACAGGTAAGTCTATCTATAAAATGAATATTTAAAAAGTCTGCCAAAAATACATGTATAAATGTATATTTATTCTGGAAAGAAAAAAAAAACAGTTACACTGGTTCCGTTTATGAGCATCTGTAACAAAAATCCAATTAATTGCTAGAGCAGGTTGTTCGAAGAGTAGTATTTTAATTAAATGTTAACTTGACGAAGATATAATAAAGAGCAATTAATAACCAGGAAATTGAATCAGATGCAGTGTGTTTCGTTGTTTTATCGAAATGATTTGGAGTTATTTTATTTCCCACACACTACACAGAGGATCTTACATGAGTGCTCTCATGTATTATTGAATTTATTAAACGAGTTGGGTGAAAAATAAGATACGAAGCTATGCAGAGCATCTTATTGGTTTCTCCCAACGAGTTGAATAAATTCAATTATGGTGAGCACTCGCTTTGCAGGCGCACAACGCCTGCAAATTCATAGCTCCTACGGAGCTTTGAAAGAGCGGGAGCTCTATGATAGGAGATTGGTAAAGCATATTTAACCTTGAAAATATATTACTTTCAATAGAATTTCTTTCCAAATTAGACTGGTTTGAAAACGTGCGTAGAAATCAACAAAACAATAAGAAATAGAGGTCGTACAGTCTTTCTGTTGCTACGTTACGTAATGAGTCAAACGTTCGATTTGGGAAAAAACAAGATGGCGTCAACGTTAATCGCTTCTATGTGTAGTTCACTACATGGCAGTACACAAAAATGCAAGGAGGCTGAGCGTTGGGTGAAATTTAAAGAAAATAAAGAAAGTTAAGATCTCTTTTAAACTTTTAAGATCTCTGACAGTTTCTCATTAGTTTGTCAGACGAAGTTCGCAGCAGTTAAATGTAAATTGCAATTATCTCATCACAGATTTCATACGACAAAAAAAGTGTTGTGAAATTTAATCCATTATCGTATAATAAGAAATCAGATCAGGGTCTACACTTGGACCACGCATTTTTATCCGAAACTTTAGAGTTAACATGAAAGAAGCCATACAGAGGCTTTACCATACCACCACACACTGTAGAGAGCGATGTGCTTGTCTGAAGACAGTGCCCATTTCATAATACAGGAGCACGAATGCAAGATTCTATTTAAATCGCATTTGATTTTAGCAAATTTTGCTCTAAAACGTCACGATTTCGCCATTAGAAAACGCGACATTTATGGAAGATAACACATAACGCTACGACGTAATTTGCATATTTAATCCACTTATTGTTTAACGTTATCAATGCATGGCTTTACTACACTCTCAGATGCGACGTCATATGATAAAACACTGAATTTAATGACTTGAGAGTAGACCTAATTATTTGTTTGGGAAAATCTGAAGTTTCTTGTAAGAATTTCAGTTTGTAATGTCTTTGAAAAATTTGCGAGGATGGCATACACTGTTTGCCTTGCTCGGGAACCAATGACGTTATTTATCTGTTACCATAGCAATTAACAGTTCATATTGATGTCTAAGTGACGTCACTGAGACGTCATTCAGCCAAGGTTCTACATAATTCCATGGCTGCTATGGTAACAGATCTATGGCATCATCTCACTGATTATTCGAGGGGAGTATGGCATACAGTGAATGCCATGCTCCCCTCGAATTTGTGTATGCCATGCTCCCCTCGAATAATAGGCGAGATGCTACCTGAAATTCATACAATGGAAAGTATGACTTTCTAAAACCTATTATATATTCTCAAATAATTTAATTCTGTTACACATGGGCAACTTCCTTCCGCATGTATCGGTTCCGTTTTCTGTCACTTAGTTTCTGATACTCGAACAAATTGCTGAAGCAAATGTAAGACGCATTACTATATTAATGCTCACCCGTTGTTCATTTGGAGAAAAACAACAGAAGGCATTTATTTGTCACCATAAAACATACACTCATGTACCGAAAGTATATTTGCATTATCTGCAATGTCCACCGATTACATGTAGTTGTTGTGGTTAAATTCTTCCAGGGTGTGTTTAAACAGTTTTTCCGTGAAAAAATAAAAAAGAAGCGGTAGAATGATCTGGCTAGCCAATTTACTCGTAGGTATGCATATAAGTTCAAACCATCGTAAGCGAGTCGGTTTTTTTTATTATCATTTTTTAATGTGAACGTGTCTGCGGCGTTAAACCTTTAAGTTAAAAACGGCTTATTTTGGACCGAGGAAGACACCAAAGAAATGAGAAAAGATGATTTCATTTTATTGTTTGTGTTTATGAGTAGCAATGTATACCGTATATGTGAACTCCCAATGCCTTCCAGCAGCGCCCTGCGAAGATTTTGATCTTCAAAATAATTCTAAATGCGTTCGGCAGCAACACCTTTTTTCACTTGAGCGAATCTGCAGACCCAAAACACTTTGACAGCCAGCTCAGTGCATCTTTACCGTTTTAACCCGGCAGGCACACAAGGTTGAATCAACCTTGAACCAACCTTGATTCAACGTCGTGACGTTGAATCAAGGTTGGTTCAAGTTTGATACTAGGTCCAATCAACCTCGAACCAACCTTGATTCAACGTCGTGACGTTGAATCAAGGTTGGTTCAAGTTTGATTCAACCTTGTGTGCCTTGTGGGAAGAATAAAGGTTATTCCTAAATACCTTTTATTCTTCAATTTTTGCTCTTTCACGCTCATCAATAGACAAAACTAAACCGTAAATACTCACATGTGGTGAGTCCATTCACAGCGGTAAGACTCAAGCTGAATAACACACAAGACAGTAAAAACCGAATCATCTCATCTGTTTGTGAAACTTTAAATGAAAGTAATGGCTGTTGTTTATGTATGTCTTAGATAAAAAAGTAATGAGCCTAAAATGACTAATATTTTCAGGTATTTGATACATTTTTGTTCTATTTCTATACCAATTTGTATAGTTAGGGGTCTAATAAGAATCGGCTTCTTAAAGCGACTATTGTAATACTTTTAAAACATATGTTTTGTACAGAAACTGCGATACATATCACAATTTAAATCCCCAAATATTGAGCTTATATGGTGGTCTCAGATAAAACAATTTTATGTCAGGAGATAAAATGTAATTATCACATGAAGGACTATCATGGCTGATTTTAGGACGTTCGCTCACTATTTATTAGTATGGTTAGCTAGATTTGTCATCGTCTAACTATGTACAGACATACAGACAAACCTCCTAGCCATAATCGTCATGGATCTCTTTCTTTGGTTCGACTCCCCAGTTTTTGTATATAATAGTTTTGAGCCAAACAAGAAAATTGCAGGAGCGTGATTTTTTTCTTGACCCATTTACAGTAATTTGATTCAAATTTGACATGTATACACAGTTTATTACACATTACACCGAGGTAACGTATAATATTTGGTTTTTTCGTATCGCGGCTCCCTTAAAAATTTCTCAGGGAGACATCATGATCTACATCGCTGTAACGTGGCCGTTTTAGACTTATTTCTGATATGACAGCCACGACCGAATCAAAGTCGGTGACCTTGAAGAAGTTGGGGTGGGATAGCATCTTTTTAAAATCTCAACCAGTATCTACAATCAGTTCAAGAATAAACTAAATACACCCAAGCATTCCTTCAAAAAATTTAAATACCACCCAAAATTTCTTAGTCCATGACATTGACCTCAAGGTCATTGAGAAGGGTCGTGATAGCACTCAGTAATACTAAGACAAATATCTAACAACAATCTAAGTATCAACTGAATCCCTCTTGGCAATGTAATATTATAAGTTTTAGAAAACTTTGACCAAAAGCTTTAAAATAAAATTCTAAACCGATGGCCTTGGTCAGCTAGTGAGATGGGGGTAGTATTTTGTTTAAACTAATTACACCAAATTTCTAAGTCCATGGCATTGGCCTTAATGTCACTAGTCGAGTGGGGTATAGACCTTGAGCTGACCATAGACCCCCCTCCCCCCCAGGGGGAGTTTTGTACCCTATGATTTTCTGAAACTACATTATATTAGAAACAAAACGACACATGTTAGCCCTCTGTACGTTGGGGCGTTAACGTGTAACGTCAACGTCAATTACACTACCCAAATTTACATATTCACGTTATAATAGAAAATACACATTGGTATACACATGTTTGTATTCGCCCTAAATAATGTTGGGTTTTGTCTGCTAGTACATAAATCACTGTTTCAAGGTAATTGATATGGTCAAGGATAAGTTGACTAAGCCGTATAACGTAGTTTACATTGTATTTGACGTTTTTCCCCTTCCGTGTCTAAATACATGTAATATAAGGAGCAAATTGTAAGAATTGAAGTGAAGAGACAGGTTATTGTCATATATATGACTGTTTCAATATGCTAGTGTAAAAAACAAACAAACTAAAGTCTTACAAAACTCGTCAGCAGTCACGATAAATATGTAACGTATATAACCACAACAAAAATTCGGGGGAAAAACAGACTAAATCGCTGAATTGGTGAACTGAAGTTTATACGTGCTCCATCAGTCTTCTTTGATTCATGCCCAGCTTAGATAAGTTAGGCAGCAGTGAGCAGTGGATATATTAAATGTGGACAGAAACTAACTTATTTTTGAAGAATTTTAACCTACAAAATGACGAGAAAAGCTAAGAAAGTCAACATCAGCTGCATTTTATTTCAATGTTATCTGTATTATGTCTTAAGTAGACACTGTTGTATATGTAAATATGAAGAAACGCCAATGTTATGTGTCCTCAAACTATAAAAAAAAACATCGGATAGTGTATATTTGAAAAGCAATCTAACAGTAACGTTGTCCAGGGGGGGGGGAGAGATTTGGGAGTCATCTGTTATCAAAAATTTAGTTCCTGGGCGATACGAATTATTCATTGCTGTAGTATTAGCTTACCACTGGTAGTCAGATGGCAAATTTAGCTCTTTGAAATATACAAGAGCTCAGCAAGATGCACATAGATTGTTATAGCTGAAGCAGTTCGACTTTGCCTTCAATTCAGTTTCACTTAAAAGTGACTTCATAAAAATGATATTTTTTTAATTTTATGCATAGAATGAAATAAGTATAAGTTGATATATGCTGCAACTGATCAATATTTAGGTTCTCATCATGATGGGGATAAAACTAATTTCGCTATCTGTGCTGTTGGCTGAGCCATTCAATTACCCTACATACAAATATGCAACTGTGACTGCCAGCCGAGGCAATCAAAAGCAATACCAACTCTGCCAACAGGGATTAACACCATTTTTGCTATGCTGTCAGTCGAAATGTCAGCCACGAGCCTCTTTGGACAGTAACTGCTTTATATAGGTTAGCAAATATGTGTGGCTCCCGTGATCATAACTTACATGTTAATTTGTGACCTACGTGATCTGTTTATGCAGCTCCCGGCCATCAAATACATTACAAACTATTAACAATGTGAAAATTTAAGGTTGATAGAAAGTGACATACTTTATAACGCATACAACATTCTGTCATCAGCCTGTTCAGAGTTTTATTTTTCATTATGTTGTTACAAATATCGAACTGGTCAGGTAATTTTGCAAACCCCATGGTTTTATTCCCACTTGTTGTACTATCAAAGACTAAAGGTGTTACGAAATACAAATTTCAGTCAGACAACTTTTCAATATGTAAGCAACTATAATTGTTGTTTGGATACTGCCAAAATGCTGTATTCTCTAACAGTATTTAACATATTTGGACAAAGATGATAAGATAAGCAGTAAGGTATCATAAATAAGCAGTTTTCAACCATATTTATTGCTAAAAAGTGAATAATATGGTAATACAAGGTCACAGAGATCAAATGCAGTAAGTTATTTAGGTTAGCCCTTCCTTGACATGTATAGGTATGCACTATTTCTATTGTTTGATTATTTGCTCTTACGAAATACTGTATTACTAGTTAAGGATCTCGGAAATGAAGAATCCATAAACTCGCAATGAATACGTTGTATACGTTACTTGTTCGGTCTTTCTTTTCTTTTTTTTCTCAATATTATGCTGCAAAGCATAACTACAGTGTAGGCAAATACATTCTGAAGGAGAACAACTAAGATTTGCTCATAAATATCTGAACAGCGATGACAAACATTAAAATATTCTGTCATTTTCATTTGCCATTTCATTATGTCTGCAGAGCTACTGAAACACTGTCCCTGGAAAAAATTTTTTTTTGTCCAACTAAACGTATCTTTATGTTCTTTGGTGAATAGATGGTTTAATAGATGGTTGAATGTAGTTAGATTCTTTAAGAGATGATTAAATGTAATTAGACTTTAAAGAAAAAGAAACAAAAGCATAGAAATATAGATCATCTTAAACATAGCATTTATAGATTGCTACAGTATACTAGTAAACTGCCAGTGTCTATTTTCTGTATTAAATGTTTCTGATACTATTCTCCCAAACTCCTGGTTGACACATTATTGTTAGTTACATAAATGAACTAAATAAAGCAATGCATTGACACTACCATTAATTATTTTCAAAAGTTTGTTTCTAAACTGTAACTCAGCAATGTTGTTTCCCTTGGTAACGTAAAATATACGTTAGTCTTACAAAAGTAAGTATACCCTGCCAGCAAATATCTTCATAAGTTTTGATGCAGAACTGTATTTGTTTTCAAACTTCAGGTTTACTGTACTGCTTTATAGTTTTTTTTCAGTGTGCACATAAATACTATACCAAATCCTGTCAATAATCAAGGTGGTACTCCATTTTGCATTGTTAATTTCAGATTATTTTTTAATTTTATACTAAACACGTCAAAGCGCTTAGCTTTTAATGTTATCAAACTGGTTGTATATCATTTTATTCGTGCCCTATATGCAAAATCTATGCTGGCTTAGCTGCGGCTTTATCTTTTTTTATCTTTTCTGATGTGGTATTTTGTTTATTTATTCATTTTTATTTTTTTTTAATTTTTTTAATTTTTTTTTAAGTTGTTTGTAGCAAAATTTCACGTATGCTACTGTCTTTAGAACTCAAATGTACAAATTGTAAAAGAAACAAACTGGGCAATGCCATTATGAAATACTTTTATTTTTGATTTAATAACAAAGTAAACGGCTAAAAACCGTTTTACATGTGCAGAATATGTCAATGCCCTTAACATTACAATTTAAAGTATACTGTGTTTAATCACGTATAAAACACACCTCATGAATCCCTAAAAGTAATAACTGAGAGAAGTGTTGCTAGGTCTAAGTACACAATATATAATAAAAAAACAGACTTAGATGTGTTATTGTTTTTATGTGACAGTGGGAAAAATCTGATTAAAGGTATTATAATGAAATATTTTAAATGTTAATGTTATTTACGTTACTACTAGTAATAGCATATCATAGAAAATAAACCAGAATGCATTTTTTCTTTAATTTTAAAAGATTCTTTTATGAAGAAACTGCTACCAACGGAAATAAAATGATACTATCTTCAAATTGTATGAGTTTAACAAAAATAGCCCTTGGTAACGTATATAATCGATCATTATGGCCAACTAAAATGCGTTCAAAATATTGTTGAACTGTTCCTTGCTGTTTAGATAGGCTGGCATATTCAATATACATTTTACTGTTGCTTTTTAATTCATACAGTGTAGTTCAAACACTTGAATTATACAGAAAGTGATAATTGTAATATGGAACAGTTATAAGGGGGTACTGTGTTCAACATCCTATTTCTCCCAAAGTATATAAGATAGGATAATAATTTTTGCAGATCTGAAAAGACCAATAAATTGTCTTTAATACAGTAACAAACATATGGTCTAATATTAAAGGAATAACTTACAAAAAGAAAGTATTTTGGGTGGAAATAGCAATTTTAATGGAGTGTAAAGACAAATGTCACGTATATTACACCAAGTAGGCTAAAGTGACCTTTCGAAGATCCTAACTTTTAGCTACTGGATTGTTCTATTCGACTCTACTATAATTTTAAACATAGGAAAGTGACTTCTATTTTTTATAATTTTTGATAATTTTTATTTTATGTTTATTTTTTCAATGGGTAACGTTTGTAACAGGCTGTTACAGCTTAACGCCCCACTCGCCAGAGGGCTAACCTGCTGCAAAATACTTCTAAGATGCTGGGCTTTAAGAAAAGTATGGGGGGAGGTAAACCATATTTGGCTCATGGCCTAGTAGGTTCACAAGAAAGTTGTGGACCAGTATCAAAATGTAGTGCAAGTGTTAAAGGAATCCATGCATTGTTTTTTTTTTTTTTTTTTTTTTTAAGAAAAACCTTCAACTAAAACATCCCATGGCGATGACAAACACCCAAATTTAAAGGTCACTGAGCAGAGTGGGGGTGGTACTCTGCAAACCTCTGGACCAATATCGAACTGCAGTGCCAGTATCAAAAGATTTTATCCATGTGTTAGGGAGAAATCGGTCTTTAAAAAACTTTAACCAAAACATCCACTGCGGACGCCCATGCGGGACGCTGATGCGGACTCCGACGCCGACGTCAGGGTTGTTTGCGTTTCTTCATGCTTCTTCTTTTGCTGTCTATGGTGGGTTTTTCCTTGTGATTGTGATCTTTTCTGGGTATCTTCAGTTTAACCGCGACACGAGAAAACCAGCAATGTGGCATGTGCACCCAGCGAAGATTCAGATCAGCCTGGGCATCCGTCCAGATGATCAGAGTTTTCGAACTGCGCTTAAATAGTGGCAAAGGTCTAATGCCGACAGGTAGTCACTGATCAGATCAAGCGGATGCCCAGGCTGATCTGAGTCTTGCCTGGGGGCACATGCCATTTTTTTGGTTTTGTCGTGTCGAACCTCAATTATGTTGATGCATCAACCCTCACCCTGGATTCCGTTATGGTATTTTGTTTAAACTTATTACACCAAATTTCTAAGTCCATGGAATTGACCTCAAAGTCACTAGTCGAGTTGGGAAGGTTCACAAGAAAGTTGTTGACCAGTATCAAACTATAGTCACAGTATCCGAACGCACTGTACCATCTCTTCTGGGTTTCATAGCGTTTAATCGAGAGTACAAGCATTCGCTTATAACCAGTAGTCGGAAATCATTACTTTTTGCGGCTTTGTCTCGCATATGCTGCTTCATTTATAATAATTTAGTTTTAGTAAAATTTCCAGAGGTAAGAAATGAAATTTTATGGAAGTGCTGTAAATAGTTCCATTATTTTATTGTTTAACTTCCTTCTAACACATTGTGTATATTACAAAGTTGGGCAAATTATCAGCCTGTATATGTCTGAAAATGTTTGTTTACGCATCTTTTTGGTTCTAATGTCATTATAGGTCATCTTTTGACATTAACATTTACTTTTTATTGTTATAGTTTGCGAACTTGGTGGATAGTTTCATGTTAATATGATGAGGGGTTGGAGTGGTAACTGTACGCCTTACTATCGTTTTTGTGTATTCCTTACTACTGAGTTACTCTACCCTTTACTGTGATGACAGATTCGTTTGGATCGTAGAATAATACCATTCAACAATCATGCGACTGTTTCTTCACGAGAACGTTGTTCTATCAAAAATCAAATTTGTGATATCATAAAATCTATTTTGTGATTTTTTTTTATAAAAAAAAAACAAAAACAAAACAACAACAAAAAAAAATCTATTTAAATTTATACTATTAGACAATCTATTTTGCAATATCAGAAAGGCCATTTTGCGACATCATAAAAAACAACTATTTTTCTGACAACAGGAAATGCATTTGATAATATCAGAAAAGAAGGGTGATTTTTTTCCGAAAAAACAAACAAACAAAAAAACAAACAAACAAACCTATTTTGTGATAGCAAAATATACTCAGTCAAAAAAGTAACGATACCAACTATTGGCTATATTTTCAAAGAACCCAGTGCTTATTTGAGTTAACTGAGGCTTATGTATGTGATAGGAAACGCCAAGGAATAAAATTGTCAGAAAATCGTCAATCCATACTTTTCATCATACGAGTTATTTGGCAATATTCGATAAGACCTAAGTTGAATGCACACCATTACTGCGCATGCGCAGTAATAAATTTTGTAATGCGTAGAAAAGTCCACAATGCATGAACCTCGAAAAAACTCAAAATGTCCAATATCTTGTACTCAGGCTTTTCATGCGAGTTTTAAATTCTTCAAAATCTCAGATTATCTCCCTTTGAATTAAAAACATAGCGCTTTTCAATGCATCTGTATTAATGTACATGTCCGTCTTTTTCAAAGTTTCTTCAGTAACATTTGTGTTATGTCATTGTTTTAATTGCATAATGACAAAATTGGAAGAATCGTTACGCGCCCACTGGCCGTTGAGATTTCGAATTTCTATGCAAATCCCACTGAAAGTGACATTTAGACAGTCTTTGAAGGAATCACAGTACCCGGAGTTGTGGATCAAATGTTTGCTTCAGAAGGGGTCAAATTTTAATTTCTTTTGCATGCAGCATTGCCTAAGTCCTGCTCTAGTGTGTGGAGTGCAGAATCTTGGGAACCATTTTTCATAAACCAGTTTTAAATGACCTTAAAATTGAGCAATTTTTACGATGTTACTCTGTGAAAATGAAAATTCACCCCTTTCATAGTCAAACGACCACTGTGGCACGTGAGTCTTAAGAAACCAAAACGAATAAATCTGTCCAATAGACAAACGGATACTCTTTTGAAGTCAGTGAAAACGGAATGATCATAACTTCCGCAGTTGCCATGGTAACACAAGGAGTTTCATGTATCGGAACTTTTTCGACTCAGTATATTGTACTATTTACCATAATGTGGTTTCGATTGTACATGTACCGCCGCATGGCGAACTTATAATTCGTATGTGCTCCCAGGGAGACTTTGATTAGCCTGGGAATCTACCCATATGTAATTATATTTAGATAGGTAGGCTCAGTAGTTTGGTTTCTAGGCATGATGTAATGAGTTCGATTATATCAGTCCCTGATCAAAGTACTTGAACTGACTCTTAGTGACCTTGTCCAAATGTTAAATGATAACCTTGACACTGAGTATTCTCACATATTGACATATTGACACAAAAGTCATTAATTCAAAATCATAAACTTGATGATTTCTAAATATAGCTTTTTATAAGCATTTTCCCATCATAGATGATATTAGAGTTATCGAAAAAAAAATAAAGAAACAAAAAACACTTTTAGTTCGCGAAGTTTTCATGTAAACTTGTTGAGGTTTTTTTGCGTTGACGTAGCTGACTTTTTCATGCCATCAACTGCTAAATAATAAACGCGCTTTAACCTTAGGATGCCTGTTTATTTCGATTATTTATTTATTTTATTTTTTTTGGTTTATGAACTTAGTATTTTTTCATTCTATTTATTTATGAAGAATTATTTTTTTCATTTTTTATTATTGTTATTATAATTATTTAAGTAACTTATTTTTCTTATTCCAAAGGCTACCTGAGTAGATACTGTGTTTGTGTGCAACTTCTACGGTTTTCAGGGGCTCATTGAGAAACTTTAAAAAATTCTTTTGTGTGGTCTACATGGTCTACACAAAGATAGTGACTGACGAAACTGTCAGAGAGTCCCCCCCCCAAACCCACCCCCCGGAAAAATGGCTATAGGAAGGACGGCTACATACATAGAGCCACTTTCTCCCAATAATCCTTTTCCTCCACCGGTAAATGGCTATTAGTGAATTTGGTATGGTTATTGGTATTTCGCGGAACGGAACAAGACGGAACGGAATGGAGCAGAGACATTTTATGGAATAATTCACGTAAGACATGTATCAGTACTTCAGGGGAGGTAATATACGCGTTTAATTAAAAAAATCAATATGCAAATTTAGCAACCATATTTTATAATAATCAATAATGACTGATTTAAGGAACAAGCGGGGTGCGGTTTCTTCCCATCGCAGATATTTTACGCATGCAAGCTTATTGGAAGATGTACGAACGAGTGTTTTGTCCGGTAATGTTTGATTTTGTGGAGAGTTTAAAAGGTAAAGGTAAAGGTTCCCATAGCCTAATAGCCGTAGGGGCAGTGGGGGCACAGCTGATGACAGGCGGAGCCCATCTCTCTCCGTTCGCTGCCTTAGGCTTCCCTAATTCGAAAAAGGTACCCATTTACTGCTGGGTCGACAGAGAGAGTTTTCCAGTCATCGGATGGCGACAGTGAGCCGCGAACACACGACCTTCCGGTGACTTTCTGCACAATAACCGAGCCACTCTAACCACTCGACTACGGCCCTCTCTAGAGAGTTTATTACATTGAAAATAATAATCGGACGTGTGTCCCGATGGGTGTCGAGCCCACGACTCCTGAATGAAAGGAGAACACTAGTCCAGGCACTCCGCTGCGCGCACGCACAGTTGAACGATTGTACAAATGCAAAATTATACAAATTTATGCACACAAACACGTTCACGCCGTTTTTTGGCTAACATGGAAAAGCAAAATGCCTTCTTGTTTTCCCAAAAATAAAAATAAGACAGACTGATGGACACATGCACGAGGTTCTAGCATCTGTTATCATCGATATTTTACGGACAGATACTCGTATTTCTGTTTCAGTTATGAACCTCACTATTATAATTGGAGAAGAAGCAAATTCCACTATGTAACGTGTTTTTCTGTTTCCCAGGGGGAAATTCCACTATAGAGGGGAAAACGGCTATGCAAAAACACGTATACTATAGTAGATTTTCCCCGGGGAAAATTGGCTATATTGTCATATATCCGTGGGGCGGGGATAATTCTACTATATAGCCATTTTTCCGTAGGGAAATTCTACTATGGAAAAAATCATAGTCATTTTTCCGGGGGGGGGGGGGGACTACAGGGGGGGGGAAAGCTACTCTCTGACAAAAGCCAGTGACATACTTGAGAAGGAAATAAAAACCTGAGTCACCAGAGAATGTTCTGAACCTCTGTGATGAGAGGAGAGATTTGAAGAAGAAGCAGAAGGAGCTAAAGGATACAGGAAAGCTAACAAGAGGATTTGTAAGGCGGTGAAGAAAGCAAAGGGCGACTGGAAGGGTATTCGGTGCGAGGCTGGCCTGAACAAAACACCAGAAGTGGAGCGTACCAGTTGATGAAGAGTCTGGCTTTGGAGAAATAGGGTTTGATCCGCAACTGTCCAGGACAAGTCTGGGAAGTGTCTTACAGAAGAACAAAAGATTCTCAGCGGATGGACTCAGTGTTGCTCAGATCTCTGCAGCCATGGGAGTTGTATTGACAGTGCAGTTCTGGACTGCAATCAGCCCCCAGAAGAGGATCTAAAGCCGGTACTTCGAGAGAGAGGGGGGGGTGGGTTGCAGTGGCGGCAGTAGAGGAGGGAAGGACTGCCGGATCTGATGATGTGCCAGCATGGCTTGTTCAAACTGGCGGGCAGACCATGACTGGTGTTTTAACAGAGATCTGTAACAAGATCTGAAGAACGGGTATTGGCCCACACCATGGGCTCAGTCACTGATTATTACACTCACTAAAGTGGCAACCTATAGCTCTGTCGGAACTACAGGACGATCAGCCTCGTCGGTGGTTCAGGCAGGGTCGTGCTGAGGATCGTCTTGAACAGGCTCGGACCCCAAGCCGGGGAGATAATCGTTGGGTAACGGGCTGGGGTCGTAGCCGGAGGGAGCAAGCAGATCTTCAACCGACATCAGCAAAAGCCTGTATCAAGTTTTCATTTGAAAAAAACAGCCTTGTGGGCCGCAATGCAGGGGTGCAATGTCGGTGGGGGTCTAGTTCCCACCACTGAGAAGCTCAACGACAAGGCTACAAGTGCAATGCAGGTGAATGACAGCACGGGAGAACGATTCGGAATAACAGTTGGAGTCAGGCAGGGATATCTTCTGTCTCTCACTCTTTGGTATTCTATTCGAATGGATCATTACTGATGCTCAGGAAGAACATGATGAAAAGGTAAGCCTAAGCGGCAGATTTTTACTAATCTGCGGTTTGTCGATGACATAGACGCTCTTTGTTGTGGAAAAACAGGAACTGCAGTCTGTGGTTGAGAATCTTGACAGGATTTGCACACGGTGTGGAACAGAGATCGGTGAGAGTACCGGGTTGGTGGCTGGAGGCGCCGGTGGCGTTCGACGGGGTGTGTTTAGGTGGGGGGGGGGGGGGGGGGGAGTTGAGGTGAGGCAGAGGATGATGGCAGCTGGATACCGTGGCGAACTTCAAACCAGATAACTTGGAGCATTTGTCTTGGATAATTTGGATGATGGCTTGCAACCGGGGGTTCTCTTGGAGCTTGCACAATCCATTGCAGTTCTTACAAAGCCAAAGCTGAAGCCAATTCGAAGATGTACAAAAAATCTTGGATCAAATGTTGAACTCGTGCGCTTCCATGTCATTTCCATGAGTCTTATGTCTGAATCGTGAACCTTGACAGCAGAGTTGGAGCAAAAACGCGGGCCTTTGGGATGAGCTGCTACTAAAACTTATTGAATATTACGTACAAAGACCACATGGTCAGTGAGGAGGTTTGCCGAAAGATCCATGCAGCCATTTGAGAATATGATGAGCTCCTGACCATGGTCAGGAAAAGGAGGCTGGGGTGATTTGGCCACGTCTCAGCGACTTCTGCTTTAGTAACATCATGACATTGCCTCCGAATTCGTAGGACTGTTATCCGATCGGAGATACTTGGCATCCAGGTCCTGCTGCTACCAGACGCTCTGTCGCCGGGGCACTAGGCAGCTCATCTATTTCGCGGGATCCGATGACAGTGGAAGGGAAAACAGGAACGGGATTAGAGGGACAGCGTTGGAGAGTGGATAGGGATGGACTTTGCCAGCTCATCTAGGCAGCGGAAAACTGGACAAGATGTAAAGAGATTGTTGCAAAGCCATCTGTGGTGCCCCAACGACCTTGCAAGATAATGGAATAGAATAGAACAAAAATGCACATTGCTTTTGGGTGAAAACCGGGTAATTTTTATAGATTCTCTTTTAGCGTAAGGAATTTAATAATATTTTGGGGGCTCAAATACTACCAAAGTGCACAGATTCTGGGTATCTTGTGTATCAAACTCCTCATAGGAGGTTGTGCATGTACCGTTTTTTAAACTTAGCATAATAAATTATTGCACAGATGACAGTACAACTGTCTTATTTATTAAATTCAAAACATTACTGAATGGTAGCATAGTCAAGTATCCAAACTTTTCAAAACTGTATTAAACAGTTAAGCCTTTTCATTCTTATTCGCCTGGTTAAAATAACATTTAGATGATACTTTCATGTTTGGCTGAGTATAGCTTAACTTTCCGTGACCTTGGAAAACGGTCGAGGAATAAGATCTTGTCGAGACTGCAAACGGCATCAAGTCAAGTTAATCATAAAAGGTTTCTAAAAGTCTTCTGTTAAGGCATTTGCCCATATGCAAGCTTAAAGAGGCAGAACTGATCTTGCTCTAGAATAAATTAAGGTCAGACCAGGTTCATAATTTATGCAAACTTCGTTATACTGAAAAGTACTCGATTCTGCATACCAAGTTTCAAGCTCATTCAACTTTTGTTTAAGGAGAAGAGGAGTCTTTAAGTTTTTTTTTTAAACATGTGGGCATGGCGGCCATCTTGGTTTTTTAGCACAGCAACCCGAAGTCTTCTAAGATGTTTAGTATTGAAGTCTGATTCTCAGCGACCTTGGACAAAGGTCAGGTAAGTACCTTGACCATGAATATTTACAAATTTTGCAAAAGGCAGTTAGGCAAGAGCAAAAACTTTAAAAATCTAAAAACATCTAGAGTTGAAGCACGCATAAGGAAGCAGAATTGACCTTCAGATAATCCAGGATTTTCATTTGAATGAACTTTGATAAGCCTAAGTGTCCAATGTCATGTACCAAGGTTCAGTGTCAATAAGCAATTTACACATGTACCTTCCATCGGTCCTGCATATTCAACAGAGAGACTCAAGAGAGGTTTGAAAGTTCTTACAATGGATGACGGAAGGATGCCAACCTAATGTTTTTATTTTTAATTAATGTGTCTTTTTTTTTTTCTTTTTTTTGGGAATTAACATAATTAAAAAGACAAAAAATAAATAAACAAATAAATAAATTAAACAGCCAAAAAGTGATTTTATACACGTTAAAAGGTAGGACATATTCCAGTCTAAAAATAAAGTACGAACTAACCAGGAATCTAGTAAGGGCCTTCACTGATAAGTTAATTTACAGTCTGAACAATGAAGACAAATCTCATCTGAAGTCAGCTAACTTCATTATCCTCTTAGCCAGGCGTACACTGGGTGGATAGTGATGCGTACAGTATTCAAATCGCCCATGGCATGATTCTAAAACCATTTTGAGCCTTTTCTTACATGTTTTATAAAAAATCTTTAAAATAAACGGAAGGCATTATCAATCTAAAGTTTGTTAGTTTTGATAATAGGATGATATCCAGGTTTTGCACGACACAAGCTGGTGTTATATTCAGCTGTTCGGAATAAAATTTCTGTGACGGCAAGGAGTTTTTCATTGTACAGGGCAATAAAGTAAAAGATCGAGGAGCAAATTATATTAAACTAACCTCTTTACATTTTCGAAGCTCAATAACTATAAATGACGCAGCAGATTCCGGATAAAAACTCAAAACATTATGATTTCCGACTACTGGTTATAAGCGAATGTTTGTACTCTCGATTCAACACTCTGAAAACCGGAAGAGCTGGTACAGTGCGTTCGGATACTGTGATAGTGCAAGTATCAAAGGAATCCATGCATTGGTTAGGGAAAAATATATTTTTTCCCTTCAACTAAAACATCCCATGCTGATGACAAACACCAAAATTTCAAAGTCACTGAGCAGAATGGGGGTGGTACTCTGCAAACCTCTGGACCAATATCGAACTGCAGTGCCAGTATCAAAAGATTTTATCCATGTGTTAGGGAGAAATCGGTCTTTAAAAAACTTTAACCAAAACATCCACTGCGGACGCCCATGCGGGACGCTGATGCGGACTCCGACGCCGACGTCAGGGTTGTTTGCGTTTCTTCATGCTTCTTCTTTCGCTGTCTATGGTGGGTTTTTTCCTTGTGATCGTGATCTTTTCTGGGTATCTTCAGTTTAACCGCGACACGAGAAAACCAGCAATGTGGCATGTGCGCCCAGCGAAGACTCAGATCAGCCTGGGCATCCGTCCAGATGATCAGAGTTTTCGCCATGCGCTTAAATAGTGGCAGGGGTCTAATGCCGACAGCGTAGTCTCTGATCAGATCAAGCGGATGCCCAGGCTGATCTGAGTCTTCCCTGGGGGCACATGCCATTTTTTGGTTTTGTCGTGTCGAACCTCAATTATGTTGATGCATCAACCCTCACCCTGTATTCCGAAATGTTTCATCCGATATAAAGTTGTTTGGACATGGCTGACATGCTTAAATTATATAGAAGAAAACCTAATATAAAGTTATGAGAGTCCACATGTAAACTATTTGTGGCTCGGGTAATTTCAGTAAAGTAATTTGTAAATTAAATGCAATTCAAAGTGATTACGGCCACCACACGGCACTTAACTCAAGCTGCAGGGACACCAGCTGAAGCGAAAACAAAACAAATGCATATATATATCTGCACTATGATTACGTACGGAGAACCTTTTTACGGCCGCCATATGGCACTTAACATATGCACTGACGATAAAATAATTTACCCCAGGGCTTAAATTAGTTTTTGATGCGCCAATCTTTCCCTATAGTTGTCTTGGTCCGCGTGGAGGCCTTAACATTACTAGAAAGAAACTACACCTCTTGTGGCTCAGTTATTCATTCAGGTAACTTGTAATGTGATTCAAAATGTATCATAACACGTAACACATATATTAATTTATTCCACACTCAATTAAATACTACATTTGAAACAAAGAAAATGTTTCATGGGTATATAACATTACAGAGCCAATTAAATCATAAAAACAATTCGCGTGTCGGTGAGGACGCACCTTTCCCACGTTGTCAGAAGTAAATCGTATTTATCCTAAAAATTCATGTACTTCACATGAACTGTTACAACTTCGATTTTTTGGCATAACCATTTGAACATCAGAGAATTTTTTATAATAATGTTGCCAAACATTGCAGACGCTGATCAGACAACTCATTGTGAGCAGTCTGATCTGGGTCTACAATGCATTATCAGTTTGCCTATTCTGTCCCAATATATACATTGACTACGGTAACGACGTTTATTGACCTCAAACGAGTTCATGACATCATACAAATCCTGTTCGTGGTGTGTGCAGTCCTATTGATATCAGACAATACAGAGATATTATCCACTCTCTTGTATTATTGTCATATGAGCCGCGACACGAGAAAACCAACAAAGTGGATCTGCGCCCAGCGCAGAATCAGATCAGCCTGGGCATCCGCCCAGTCTCATCAAAGTCTTCGCTGTCCGCATGGAGGTAGCTTAGATTCTTAGCTACCCCTAAAGTGCTTAGCAAAGAGTCTGATCAGACTGGGTGGATTTCCAGGCTTTTCAGAGTCTGCGTTGAGCGCACAACCAATTTGTTGGTTTCTCGTATCACGGCTCAAATCATTGTCATAAAATAAGTAATGCGCTGTGAAATTCATGATAAAATATCATAATTGTTAATAAAACAAAGCATTGGCACTCTTACATTACATGTTGCATATGATTCGATCAACTAGTCCTTGTTTGACGTTTGTCTAATGCCAAAGATAGAATATAAGATTCTAATTTAGTCAGTTTTCAGCAAACTTTAGCGCTAATAAGTCGAATTAGCATGTGTGTGGAAAAGGGATATGATAAAACTAATTGTCAAATTTTAAAGAGGAACCTGGGAAAGGGAGATTTGGCGCTAAAGACAAGGCAGGTTAGACGCGTTTGACTATTGATAAAATATGAAAATGTGTTTAGACTATGTTTTACCCTAGTTTAATTTGATGACAAAAGACCAAATCGAAAATGGATGACGAACAGAGTTAAAACGTCGAAAGAGGCAGCCAAAGAGAGCTATAAAATGAAATTAAAAGCTAAATCTCTTTGACTCAATATCTTTAAAATAATCATACCGAATTCGCGATGGGTACCCAGAAAAGGTTTTGCGAAGTGAAGCTGCATCATAAAAGGGACTTTAAGGCGAAACATAAATGCCGCAACTGCAATAAGTATCTGTGTGCTGGCTGTGCTATTCTTCATCGTAATAACCGACATTCTAGAGATCATTTTGTAGAAGATATTAAACAAGAGGGATACATTTCCGCGTTAAGAAACAATTTTGACGCAAGTCCGAGGTTAAGTCTAGATACAAGTCCAGGAATCAGCTTTGATGCAAGCCCAAGAGTAACTTTTGAGGGATCTCCTCGAGTTAGTTTCGATGCATCGCCAAAAGTTACTTTTTATAATGGGTATGAAAATTCTCGAACATTCGGTGATAGGACAAACAAATATTCTCAGAAGAGGACGGACGAAACTGCAATCGTGAATGGTTTTGAAAATGATGGCGGTACTGTACTACATGATAACAAAGGTAATAAAGCCAATGAACATGTGAAACCTATGGACACATTGCACACACATAATCACATTCGCTACACAAAACACTTTGAAAAGGACGCAAGACATCTGAATCACGTTCAAGAGCCTGAACCTGAAAATAAAGACGTTTTGGTGCTAGATCGTCCCAAAGGCGAAGAAAGACAACTCATAGTTAAAGGAAGCATATCTGGTTTAGATGTTGACCATATGGATGAAAAGAAACTGCAGATGTGTCCTCAGCATGATGACAAAGAAGTGGAATACTTTTGCGGAGACCACAATGCACTTGCCTGTGGTAGATGTGCAATTTTCGAACATAGAAAGTGTGAAAAGCTTACTACTATTGAAGCAAAAATGAAACAGTTCGAGAATGATGACTTTCTTCCAAAACTTACTAAACAAATTGATACGATTTCAAATCATTTGGCTGACCTTAGTTCTAAAGACGATAAATGTATAAGATCATTGACAGCATCACATGCTGCTATTCCGAAGGACTTTGCAAAACTAAAATCAAGAATTATGAAAATGCTCGAAAAGGTTGAACAGAAACTTACCGACAACGCAAATGTCATGTTTCATGGTATGAAACTAGAACTGGAGAATCATAAAGCGCAATGCAGTACTTTGCAGGAATGTATATCACATTCCCAAAAGGCTTTAAGCAAAGTGGCAAAGCCTACAGATGGTTTGAATAAATTTGTTGTGTGTTGTAAACTGGAAAAAGAGTTAGAAAAGTACGAAAGGCTGTTATTTGAAGTCCACAAAGAGGCCACAGCCCCTAAGTTAACATTCAAAGTAGGCGTTGACGTTGATCAGATGATGCACGATTTTACGACAAGTCTCGAAATTGGTGTTCGTCAACCAAAGCCAAAGATACCAGCGTTTCCCGTCAGCAAACATTTATCAGAAAGAAAGGCAGTATTTGTTAAACGATTTTGTGCAAAGACGATGAGTGATCAGTCTTGTCCAAGACTTAGTGGATCGACATTTCTACCTTTTGACAAAATTGCACTTGTAGACCAAGCAAACAAGAAGCTAAAAATATTCCACAGGAACTATGTGCTCCTAGCTGAAAAGGAATTTGACTCACCGCCCTGGAATGTAGTCCTTGTTAATGAAACGTGTGTTGCAGTGAGTTTGTATGAACAAAAAGAAGTGCAAGTCTTAAGATTTGGTGGGTTCACTATTGCCGTTGTTAGAACGATAAGCTCTCGGTCTGAGCCCTATGCGCTAACTATGCTTCCTGAAATGGGTATACTGGCCACGTTTGATATTAATGAGGATAAAGCTAGTATCGGACTAGTAACAAACGAGGATTCAAAAAGGTATTTGAAGAAGTTCCCTGCAAAAACGACTAGAAATGTGGCATTTAAGGGATCTCTAGGCTTGTCATATAATGAAGTAAAGTCGACATACTATGTTTCGTCCTATTCGACGGATCGTGTCACGGGTATCAGTACTACAGGTTCTGTTGCATTTATATACGAACATATTGATCTTGTCAGGCCATTTGGAATATCTCTGGACGGAGACGGGAATATTTATGTGTGTAGCACAAGCAATTCAAAGATTCACCAACTATTACCAAATGGGAATTTAAACAAATATATGCTTACCGAAGCTGATGGGATAATAGAACCTTTGGATATATCATTTAATGATGACGGCGATGTATTCCTTGTGACGTGTGAAAAGTGTGATATTGTCAGAATCTATAAGCTGGAATAACCTAAAAGTGCTGCATAATAAAATGCATATCTTTACTTTCCATGCAATCAGTTGACATGCTACTTGATCTTTATTATGTGCTGAATGTAGGTTTTATCCACGTATGCATTTAAAAACGGCGAAAATATTGTCCGCAACTGTAAAAATGTCCGCAGAATTTGATCATAGACTGTACTTAAAGCCATTAATTCTGCAAGTTGACGGCCATACAGCATTGCAAATAAGACCAGAATTTTCAACCGGACTAATAAAGTTTGGTCTGTTTTTCTGTGACAAATATGCTAGCAAAGTTCTATGATACAATTGAACACATTAAATGCTACCTATTCTCTCCAAGTACAGAAACCCGTGAAACAATCAATTGGTAATACTAGCAGTTCTAATGGCGTTAAGTATATTCTTTTTATCAACTACGGACAATAAAAAACGTCATCAATTATAAAAATCTGCGAATGCGTACAAGGGCATTTTTCTAGTGATGCACTAGTACTATGTACAAAAGAGACAAAAGACGGACAGCAACCAAAATGAATATATTGTAACAAAGTTATGAAAAATAGGCAAACGTGACAAGTTTGTTTTACGTCATGGTGTTGTTGGCCTTAATTGGAGATGTTTCGAATCTGTATGCATATGCACCCGTTGCTTATCATTTGAAGCGTTTAGATGTTGGAGCTCAACAAGTAAGTTCCATGCCAGGCTATACAATATGATCTGCAGTTAGCTGAAATTCAGTTTGGTACACTACAATTCTCACTCAACCAGTGAAATTTAACGTTTGTGTGAGAGTTGGCGGGTCGGTGTGTGTATTTGTGTGGAAGATGTGTGTGTGTGGTTGTGTGTGTGTGTGTGGGGGGGGGGGGTGGGGGTGGGGTGGGGGGGTAGATATGATGGTAAACAGATACGTAACCTGTTGAAGTTTAAGATCAGTATTGTTCAGTCAATATCATTGTAAATACCATTTTATTTATATCTATTATAATTAAAAAATATATGGACATGATGCATGACCAAGTATTCGGAAAATCTGTCCAGATTTTCAGTTTTTTGCTCACCTGAGCCGAAGGCTCAAAGGTGAGCTTTTAGTATGGCAATGCTCCGTAGTCCGTCCGTCCGTCGTACGTCGTCCGTCCGTCCACCATTTTCAAAGGTCTTCTTCTCCAAAACCGCTGGGCGGATCAAAGCCAAATTCTATATGGAGCCTCCATGGGTTGGGAGAACGAAAGCTTGTTCGGGGTATCTGGGTCACAAGACCAAGATGGCCGCCACGCCCATATATGGTAAAAACCCTTCAAAAATCTTCTTCTCCAGAACCAAAAGGCCTATGACCTTGAAACTTGGTATGTAGCATCGGGCATGCGGGCCCATTATAGTTTGTACAAATGATGATCTTGCGTTGACCTTGACCTAATTTACGGCATGGTCAACTTTGGTACGTTAGGCTTTTATATGGGAAAACGCTTAAACAGTGGATTTCTCAGAAACTATTTAAGTCTAAGGTACAATACTTGGTATACATGGTCGATTAAATGACCAGATGAAGATATAATGTCACTAAAGGTCAAGGTCATTCCGTCGGACCATCCGTCGTCAAGATTTTCAAACATCTTCTCCTCTGAAACCACTGGGCCGATTAAAGCCAAATTTCATATGGAGTCTCAGTGGGATGGGGGAATGAAAGTTTGTACCCGGGGTCTGGGTGACATGACCAAGATGGCCGCCATGCCCATATATGGTAAAAAAAACCTTCAAAAATCTTCTCCAGAACCAAAAGGCCTTTGACCTTGAAACTTGGTATGTAGCTTTGAGCATGCGGGCCCATCATAGTTTATACAAATGATGACCTTGCGTTGACCTTGACCTAATTTAAGACACTATCAACTTTGGTATGTAAGGCTTTTATATGGAAAAACGCTTATATAGTGGATTTCTCAGGAACTATTTAGGTCTAAGGTACAATATATGGTATATATGGTCAACTAAATGACCAGATGAAGATATTATGTCACTGAAGGTCAAGGTCATTTTGTCGGTCTGTCCGTCATCAAGATTTTCAAACATCTTCTCCTCTGAAACCACTGGGGAGATTGAAGCCAAATTTCATATGGTGTCTCAGTGGGATAGGGGAACGAAAGTTTATACCCGGGTCTGTGTGACATGACCAAGATGTCCGCCATGCCCATATATGGTAGAAACCCTTCAAAAATCTTCTTCTCTAGAACCAAAAAGGCCTATGACCTTGAAACTTGGTATGTAGCATCGGGCATGCGGGCCCATCATAGATTATACAAATGATGACCTTGCATTGACCTTAATCTAATTTACGAAATGGTCAACTTTGGTATGTTAGGCCTTTATATGGGAAAACTTTTTGTCACTGAAGGTCAAGGTCATTTTGTCGGTCTGTCCGTCATCAAGATTTTCAAAACATCTTCTCCTCTGAAACCACTGGTCTGATTAAAGCAAAATTTCATATGGAGTCTAAGTGTGATCAGGGAATAAAAGTTTGTTCTCGGGGTCTTGACCAAGATGGCCGCCATGCCCATATATGGTAAAAATCCTTCAAAATCTTCTTCTCCAGAACCAAAAGGCGCATGACCTTGAAACTTGGTATGTAGCTTTGGGCACTCAAGCCCATCATAGTTTATACAAATGATCGTGCGTTGACCTTGACCTAATTTATGACACTGTCAACTTTGGTACATTATGTACGCTTTTATATGGGAAAATGCTTAAACAGTGGATTTTTCAGAAACTATTTGAGTCTAAGGTGCAATATTTGGTATATATGGTTGACTAAATGACCAGATGAAGATATTTTGTTGTTAAAGGTCAAGATCATTCTTTGATTTTTGTACATGGTCATTGAGATTGTGTCACCCGTCAACATTTTCAAACATCTTCTCAGAGGTCACTAGGGTCAATTGAAGCCATATTTCATATGGAGCTTCACCGGCTTAAAGGAACCATAGTTTGTTCAGATGGTCTTGGTCACTTGACCAAGATGGCCACCATGCCCATATATGATAAAAACTCTTCAAACGTCTTTTTTTTCGAGAACCGAAAGGCCTATAACCTTGAAACTTGGTACCGGTATGTAGCATTGGGCACTCAGGCCCATCATAGTTTATTCAAATGATTACTATATTTCATATGGAGCTTTAATACTGGGTCAAAGGAATCAAAGTTTGTTCAGATGGTTATGGTCTCATGAACATGGTGGCCGCCACACCCATATATGATAAAAACCCTTCAGAAATCTTTGTCCAGAAACAAAGGCCCAGTGACCTTGTGGCTTGGTATATAGAATTGGGACTCAACATTAATCCTCAAGGGAGCAGGGTTATCTGCCCCTGCCCTGGTGCTATATACATGTATAAAAGCATTAAAATATATACCAGGACCAAGTGTCAGGTGCGCTACAGGACCATTGGTCCTCTGGTTTAGGATTCTGTTCATGTTCTTCACTCTTTGGCGGTGTGTCAACAAAACAATCAAAGATGATACTAAATGGTCTTCGTCAGCCTGATCTGAAGAAACGTCAAGAAATTGCTTGGTACTTTGAGCCGCGACACGACAAAATCAACTACGTGGCATGTGCACCACGCGAATACTAAGGTCAGCGAAGACAACATTTAGACTGGGTGGATACCCAGGCTGATCGAAGTCTTCACTGGGTGCACATGCCATCTTGTTGATTTTGTCGTGTGGAGGCTCATTTATGTGTCCGAATATACGGTAGAACTTCAATGGCTCGAACCCTGATGGCTCATTAACCCTGCCTGACTAGAAGTCTTTCCTTGGTCCCCAGAGGTCACTTTATATAGACACTAACCCTGGATGGCTATAACTATCTTTGGCTGGACTTAACTTTGATGGTCCCAAGCCTGTTCGAGGTAATGAAGTTCTACTGTATAATCTTATACGGATTTTGTTTTTAAAATCATCCTAAATATTTTCTTCAATTTACACGTTGTTCAGTGCATATTCTGCGAAGCTGCCCCATTTGACTAGACTGCTTTTATTTGGAAAGGAGAACAGTTTGCCGTCGACAGCAATCGAAGAACGAATGAAATGGTTCTAAATAGGTTGCATATAATGCCATTCAATGTTTCCTTTCTGAGAGTTATAATGGGGTATTGGAAGATGTTGTTGTTGTTGTTGTTTTGGGTTTAAGATTCATTTGATACAGTATTCAGTCTATACCGGGCCGTCTCCCAGAGAGAAAGAAATGGGAAATAATAGACGAGAGAAAAAATCCAAACGACTCCACTGGTACCCGCATCTATTGCAAGCGCAGTAGGCCCTTGCCCTGCTATTATCCAAATAAGAAATGAGAAATGATAGACGAGAGCAAAAATCCAAACAACCTCACTAGTACTCGCATCTACTGCAAGCAGAGTAGTCCCTTGCCCTGCTATTATCCAAATATGAAGGCCACCCAGGCACTGAAAGTTACCCATCACCATCACCATCGCCCGACCCGACCCTTCCTCCCCTCATTGGGTAAGAGTCGCTACTACTGAGACTGGAAAATGGCGCTCAGTTCTTTTTAAAGAGAAATATATATAGTTTAGCGGCGCCCATACCCGATACCAGAAAGGACTTCCATGATTAGGCGAGGATTTTCCCCATTAGGCCGGCGCAACAGGTTCGAATTTTTAAAAGTATAAAGTGTGCAAATTTTACTTTGCAGAGCTTCCACAAATATGTAAACCGTATGAAATCAGATCATTTGTGATTCAGACCCAAAGACATACGGAGATAAACCAGTCTGACCCTACCTACCCTAAATTCAAGGTTTTCGCAAACCTCATTTTTTGAGGTGATAAAAATATTGAAATTAATCATTCATCTATATTTTTTCTCATAAATGCATGCTAAATACACGCATATCACAATACAAAGCCATGGTTTTCTTCTTGCTATGCATGATTGGCATTTAAACATGCAAAGCCGTAGTTCTACTTCCGGTCATAACGGCCAAAAGAGAACGCTTCACTATAACTAAAATACAAGTACTTTCCCCACGTGACCCAGCATTTCCTTCATCATGCAGCAGACTTATGCGATTCAAGTAAGCAATATATATGAGTGGGAAGCTGGGTCACGGGGGGGGGGGGGGGGGGGGGACGATACTCAGTTAGCCAAAGAAGAAGAATTGTCAACAGTAGCACTGTGATCTTCAACGAATATACTGTATACACTGAATTGGAATGAGGTCAAGGTCACATACATATCGTCAAAACTATCCAGTGTTGCCTGTTATGTAAGTAATGTAAGTCAAAAAGGGTGAAATGTATACAATAAATCATTTTATCATATGACGTCGCATCTGAGAGTGTAATAAAGCCATGCATTAACAAGAATTCCGCGGAATGCGGTGTCTCGCCTGCTGGCGCTTTGTCACAAAAAAGAGCTAAATCAGCAAAGATGTATGAATGAACCAAGTTTCATGGCTCTAGCCCTTACAGTTTCTGAGAAACAGACTAAACGCGTAAACTTGCCAAAAAATTGCATAGTCAGCCAACCGTAAAATGTTGAAAAAGACTCAATATCGATGATGACTTTGAGTTCTTCTCTTCCAGATGAATGCATGGCCCAAGTTTCATGGCTCTAGCCCTTATAGTTTCTGAGTAACAGACCTTAACGCAAAAACTTGACAAAAAATTGCAAAGTCAGTCAACCGTAAAATGTACGTCAAGACTTAATACAGATGATGGTTTTGAAAGTTACTCTTTCAGATGTATGCATGGCCCAAGTTTCATGGCTCTAGCCCGTATAGTTTCTGAGAAAATGACCTAAACGCAAAAACTCGACAAAAAAGTGCGAAGTAAGTCAACCGTAAAATCTAGGTCAAGACACAACATTGATGATGGCTTTCAGCTGTACTCTTCCAGATGTATGCATGACCCAAGTTTCACGGCTCTAACCCTTATAGTTTCTGAGAAAATGACCTGAACACAAAAACTCGACAAAAAATTGCAAAGTCAGTCAACCGTAAAATCTAGGTCAAGACTCAACATTGATGATGGCTTTCAGATGTACTCTTCCAGATGTATGCATGACCCAAGTTTCATGGCTCTAGCCCTTATAGTTTCTGAGAAAATGACCTAAACGCAAAAACTCGACAAAAGTTTACGCCGCCGCCGACGACGACGCCGCCGCCGACGACGACACCGGAAAAGCAATACATATGTCTCGCCTCTGCTTCGCAGGCGAGACAAAAACGATAATCCACTAGCGGATTAAATATGCAAATAGCGTCGTAACGTTATACGTTGACGTCCATTAAAACGTCGCGTTTTGTAATGGCAAAATCGTGACGTTTTAGTGCAAAATTTGCCAATAAAATGCGATTTTAGTGTCATATAATAAATAGAATCTTGCATTCGTGCTTCTGTATTATTGGATTTATTAAACTTGTTGGGGAAAACTGATAAGATGTTCGGCAAAGCCTCGCATCTTATCTTTTTCCCCAACTCGTTTAATAAATTTAATAATACATGAGCACTCATGTAAGATACTCTCTATTTCGACGATCAGTTAGAGGATAATTTACAATTTATCTCAACAATGACGTCAACGTATGTTTAACGTATTTTACATAGACACTTGAAAAATTCATTTGTCATGCAAGTTAATTACATGTCATAGTCACAAATGCAAAGCAGAAGCCAATGATCCGTATAACTTTTTAATCATGGGGAAAATTCACACCTTAAGCATAGAAGTCCTTTCGGGTGCACGTTCGAATCTTTCGGTGTGCAGGAATTGCTGAACGGCATATAAAACGCCAAAATTATAACCGTTTTCGAATCATGAACCGATAGCGATTACTTATGTATAGATAGCTGATTATAACAGCAAGGAATCACAAAGCGTATTGAATTTACATAGTGAAATTCATATGGCGAAGTGTTCGAAATGGACTCGTGCCGAATACCTCACAATATAAATTCAATGAGCTTATTTCTTTATATATTTTTTGCGTTATTCATTTGAAGATTGGTCGCTATAGTCAATAGAATAGTCCCTATTTATGTCTTGTTTAGTTTCTATTTGTACCTTGTTATCGCTAACTTTCTTATGTCTTAAATAAATTCAGAACACCCTAAAATAAATGTGATCGGTCTCAGAATTATCAGGTGTCATGATTTAACATTATCTAAGGGTGAACTCATTAGGTCATATTATTTTAAGTAAACTCAAAACTTTCGAAGACGTCAGTAATGTTTTAAGCTAAAAACAATATACCATAAGTAACCTAAATATTTATATAATAAATCGGGACACAGGCACTAATCCTAAGGAAAAAGTTTCTTTAAATGTATAATCAGGCGATGTGCCAAAATTTGCTGGCAGGAAAGCAGGCAATGGAGACCCTGATCAGACTGCTCAACATTACAGTCTGATCTATGCTATACACTTCACTCACAAAATTTAGTTTGAAATAGTCACTTCATTGATTCGACCTTGATCAATCGTATCTTGTTACTTAAAGATCGAAGTGTTGATTAGTGCGAGTAGGTTACGACATAATATTTTGAAAATATTTATACATGTACTTGTCTTTTAAAACTTCCACTTTTTCTTCTTTCGGATCGCTAAAATAGCTCTGGACTTTTAATCAACCCCTTCGAACTAATGGCATTGTCCTTTTTACATGTATGAACCGAAGAACAGTGAAACTGGGAGAATAGTTCCAATGTTTTTGTTTCTGTTGCAGTTCTTTTTTCTGACGTCAAAAATTTGAGCTGCGACACCAGAAAACCAACAAAGTAGTCGTGCGCCCAGCGAAGACTCAGGTCAGCCTGTGCATCCGACAAGTCTGATCAGACACTTTGCTTAGCGCTTAAATGTTAGCTAAGCTACCTCCATGCGGGCAGCGAAGACTCTGATCAGACTGGGCGGATGCCCAGGCTGATCCGAGTCCGCGCTGGGCGCACAACCACTTTGTTGGTTTTCTCACGTCGCGGCTCATTTAATAATGAATGTGTAATGCATGATTCACATCATATTTTCCTTTTTCGCTGTCTTGTGTGGGCTGATCAAGCTGTCTTCCATATATATATTTTCCCTGTGTAAATGCATGCAACACTGCTTCAGAACCTGTTGCTTATCTATTCTATCCCCTAGCTGGACCGATTTTGCATTATGCTGATAAGCTGACAGAATGTATTCTGTATGAAAACGTTTGTCACGTTACCACTTTTTGGAAAAGTTGTATGTCACGCCACATCCAAATATAGAGGCCATGCGATCAAACCGGCAAGCATTTCAATATAATCAGGCGACTGATACTTAGTTTATGCTTGTAGGATATTTATGTGATTATGTGTCTACCCCTGATGCCTGCATCATTGTCCTACGTGCGTCATTAGAGTTTTTTCTAGAAATCTTTCTCTGCTTATTCGGTTTGCTATTGTCTAGTCATTTGACCGACTTCAATGCGCGTAATAGAATTTTAACTGTTAAACTTCTCCCGACACTTTAAATTGGTTTCTAATCTCTTTTGCAACCGGACCCAGAATTTTATTGTGACTTAGTTTATAAATTAAAAAAATGTAAGTAGCTAAGGGCTATTGTTTCTGATCAGTTCAATATCGTATTGTATATAACATTATTTTTATTGGTTACCCGATCAAAGTTTATATTTTTGCGTCCCTCGTTATTTGCACGCGGATTGTTGGGCATTAGATTCAAAAATTGGACTCGACATAAAGCTATTTATTTCAGTTGGCTGGGCTTGTCTGTTGCTTGGTCTTTCGGGGTTTTACTGGTGGTTCTCATTTTGCTCCGGTACTTCAGTGGTATTCAGTTTGACACCACAGGGATCTCCAAGTGTCGCAATACGTTGTTTCTGTAGATACCTCATCTCTGATTCATTATACGTCTTATGCGCGATTTGTTTGTTTCATGTGATGATTCATTGATGGGTTAGGAAACCTTCTAAACTAATGGATCCAAACACTCGTCCTCTCCTTCTGCATTGGCTTGAAACACTCGCCCTCTCCTTCTGCATTGGCTTGAGCCAATGCAGAAGGAGAGGACGAGTGTTTGGATCCATTCAAACACTCGCCCTCTCCTTCTGCATTGGCTTGAATGGATCCAAACACTCGCCCTCTCCTTCTGCATTGGCTCAAACCAATGCAGAAGGAGAGGGCGAGTGTTTAGATCCATTAAAACTAGTTTATCCCCTCCGCACCCCCACCCCACCCCAGTAATTTATTACTGGCCGTTCCAAGGCGGTACTTCTGTTGTGGCTCTCCACTGTTATTCTGGTGCTAATCAGTATTTGGTATGCTAGCAATGTCTTTCCCGTTTGGTTTGAGAGCGGGATGTGGTATTTGGTTGTATTAATTCCTGATCATTGCCCATCTTTTTACTTTATAAACCATGTACGGTTGATCTTCTTGAATAAAACGGCATATTTTCACTCGTTATCGAAGATTAAACAAGGGCGATGCAGGAGGGAATAATCATCTCATTTGAAAATAGATTTCCTCTTGCATGTGACCTTAAAAAGGGACAGAGTGTAATTGATGATTTAGCCTAGTAATCCTCCCAGGCAGGTTGTCAAGAATACAAAATATCTCCATAGAGTGCCACAATCAAACCTAGCAGCAAAAAGTAGAGTAGTAAAAACGTATTAACGCAAGATAACACACAAGCAGACGAGCAGCATAAATACATGAGCAACACAATCTCCCTCTTGTCTTTGTGAGGTGATGAAAACAGCAAAAAGAACAAAACAGATATACATGAAAACGTTGATTTACCCCTCTTGAACGTAAACAGACGCGTATAGACGGTTACATTTATCATTTTGCGGCGTCTGATCTGGGTCTGTGCTGCTTGCCCATAACTTTTTATGAGACGCTAGGCATTCATGGGTTAAGGGTTAGGCCCCCTTTACAATTTTGCGCCCCGTTGGTCACAATGAAATTCCTGTTCGCACCATATTTATTTGGTAATTGCACTTTGCGTTATGCACTCTCTATCTTATCTCATCTTGCTTTTAAAGATTATGTCTCTTTATCTTTTAAGCTGGGCTATTACAAAATGTTATCTTCCGCGATGATCTGTTTATTCGGACTTGGCATGCATTTTTGAATTCTAATAAACAAATGTATTTCCTTGTCTTTTGTGGTTCTTACTTTTGTGGGACTTGTCATGATATCCTGCCTTGTTTATTAAGCTGTCAATCATTTGAGCCGCGACACGACAAAACCAACAATGTGGTCGTGCGTCCAGCGCAGACTCAGATCAGCCTGGGCATCCGCCCAGTCTGATCAGAGTCTTCACTGTCCGCATGAAGGTAGCTTAGACCCTCAGCTACCCTTTGAACGCAAAGACTGGGCGGATGCCCAGGCTGATCTGAGTCTGTGCAGGGCGCACAACCACATTGTTTGTTTTCTCGTGTCGCGGCTCATTTCTATTGTCAGACTAAAGGCATGTCAAATCTGTACATTTCAGGTGTTACAAGTCTTTGTCACTGCCTCAAAAGAAGAAATTTAAGACCTCATATTTTGCTTTGAAAACAGTGTAATGAAAACATGCCAGCCAATAGGTTAATAAAAGATAATGCATTTCAATATGCATAACGCTGATTTCATGTATTAGCATGGGATAATGAAACAGTGCATCGGTACTCTTGCATGTGTTTCATGAAACTCTTAGAAGTTACTGTACTATCTAAACCTTTTGCTAATGAAATAACGCCAAACAACCCAATTTATATTAAGCATGGTCGTAAATAGGAGGAATGGTATGATAAGCTCATCCAAAAAGGGGGCCTTGGCGTCAGCGGATCCCACCCTAAAAGACCACTCACATTGCCGTGACTGTATGCAATAAGCACTGACATTTTGTCAAATTTATAATACTGCAAACTGCAAATACGCCGATCCATGTTGAAATAGTGTCTTTTGGCGACATTTCAACACGCACTCGCGTATTTGCGTATAGGCAGCAATACTATAATTGTAGTTTAAACGTAAAAAAAATCTTCAGCGAATATGTTAATGCGCATTATAAAGAAACCTTAGAACTGTGTAATACTGCTTATTTGACAAATTTAAATCTACACTCTAGGAGCTCGATACCATAACATTTCCAGGGCTACCAAGTACATGCAATTCAAAGCTACTGCATGTTATGTAGGTATCAACCGCATTTTCCTGTGGTCATCTATTAGGAAAGAGCCGCCCCCTTGGCTGTTCGCTGGTTCAGTTTTAGTGCCGTCTTAGCTGTAGAATGGGCCTTTCCCGTTCGGTGTTCAGGGTAGGATGTGGAATCCATTTGAATCCATTCCTGATCATTGCCCTTTTTTTTCTCCTTAGCCTGTTGCATATGCGATGCATTCCTGTGGCGAGGTTTAGAACCCTTTGCCGTACTTGCATCGACTTTGAAAAGATAACTAAGCAAGTCTTCTACAGTGCTGTATATTAGAGTTTAAGCTCTTTGAGCAAGAATAAATCAATTTATGCCTAGCCTCCTATAAAAATGACACTGACAAACAGTGCAGACCAAGATCAGACAACCCAGAACGCGGTGTCCGCCAGGATTTTCACTGTTTCACTGTTTGGATAAAATTTACAGCATTTTCTATAAAAACGATAAACATCCCCCCCTCCATCCCAAAAAAAAACAAAACAAAACAAAAAAAAAAAAAATACACAAACATCCCTAAATGACGAGTGGGTTCGGCAGTCTATGAGGAAAGAAGAATACACTAGACAGAAATAAGTCGACACGTTCACCAGTTCAACTCCACATTCATAGAGAGAACGTATACACGAATATAAGCCGTGAACCGGAAAATTTGAAGTAGTGGGAACTATTTTCTGGTCGGTGTTTTTTAATACAGACGACAATTTACAAACAACGATAACCGAATGGTGGACTTAATCGACGTAATCACTCATACCGGCGTTTTACACGTGGATCCAATCATGAGGAAGAAAAACCTAAGAACATGAAGAACAGAATTAAATTGCAAGATGAAACTTAAAGGTGCTTCTTGCTACTCAAAGACCTCCCTTCATTTAGTCTTTGGTATATTTTACAATTTTTCGGGTAAAACAATAGCCAAAAATTGAAAATATGTTTGACGAAACAGTATGTCACCTCTGTCGGTTCTGTTCACTAAAAACACTGTTCACTAAAAACACCGAGAGCATTGCACCATGGTGTATTTACATTGTTGCTCTTTAAATCCCATCATTGATCATTAGATTTGAGCCGCGACACGAGAAAACCAACAAAGTGGTTGTGCGCCCAGCGCAGACTCAGATCAGCCTGGGCATCCGCCCAGTCTGATCAGAGCCTTCGCTGTCCACATGGAGCTAGCTTAGACCTTTACCTACCCTAGGCTGTGATCAGACAAGGTGGATGCCCAGGGTGATCTGAGTTTGCGCTGGGCGCACAACCACTTTGTTGGTTTTCTCGTGTCGTGGCTCATTTTATTTTCAATTTGATTGAATACAATATCACAGCATATTTAAAAATGACGCAGGGTCTTAAACGAAATTTTAACTGGACCGCAGCTTGTTTTGTAGGAAAGTTATGCGTTTAGGTACTGATGTATTACAGGGACAATAGTACCGTATACGTTTTCATCATTATTATTATTATCATTATTATATATGCAAATGCAATCCTTCATATGGTAAATTGATACATTTTCAGGGCAAACCTCTCTATCCATTTTCTCTTTTGCCTTCATTTTTCATGAGTAACAACAATTAGGAAAACAAAAGCTCCTTTTGGGGACAAATTCTTTCCTTTAGGAATAAATTCTTTTTTTGGAAGGAATTCGTCATCTACGTGAAAAAACAGGAAATGAGTAAAGTTGTTGAACTTTGCAAATATGGCTGAAAGAACATGGGGGTGTTCATGTACCCATGCACTGCAACTAAACTTCAATCTTAGCTAAAGGGATCAGCAGTTAAATAAGTTTCAAGAATCCAATTAGTGTAAAACTTCAAAATATTGGGACACCTAGAATAATTGCTGTAATTGTTCTAAAATTGAACAGCTTTTTTTTTGGTTTTTTTTTTTTGTTGTTGTTGTTGTTGATTTTTTTTTTGTTGTTGTTGTTGTTAATTTTTTATTTATTTTTTTATTTTTTTAACTTTTTTTTATTTATTTTATTTCATTTATTTTTTAATTATTTTATTGAATGCAGTAATGCCTGTTAAATATGCAGATGGAATAGCAAACAGTGTAGACTTTGATCAGACTGCTCCTTTGGGAGCAGTCTGATCTATGTCTACACTGTTTGCCCAGCCCTATCAGTCCCAATACTTAGAATTTTATGGTAGTTTATCATGTCTTTGAAGATAATCCAAACACCACGTTTCAGAATTTCAGAATTTTCTATTCAGAAAATAATTGGTCAGTCTTGGATACAAGGATTTTACTTGATAAAGGATGGTTTGGTCTACTTTCATATAATAGAAAAATTCTGAATATGGAAACAGTTTCCATACATCGACTTAGAGGTACCGTTAAAATTTTAAGTATTTGGACAGATAGGTCTGAACAAACCGTGCAGATCCAGAACGGACTGCCCCTAAAAGGAGCAGTCTTATTAGGTCTACACTGTTTGCCATTCTATGTTTCTTTTCACGCATTACTGCATTGTAAAACCACAGTGGTCAATTGTAGTAGGACAGCTACAGTCATTATTTCATGTGTCCCAGTTTTCTTAATGTTTACGGTAATGTCCATTTCAAGGTAAATTGTATATTTGGTCCTACTTCGGTCGCTACTGTAATAAAAGTCACATCAATCCCCAAGCTACAAGGTCTACTTATAAAGGTGATCTTTATCATTTGAAATAACAATTAGTTGAAGACATTTAAATCGGCCAATTTTGTACATTGGTTGCTTTATACATTTAAGTTGGTCATAACTGCCGTCACATTTTGGAACAGATTCAGCATGTTCAGTGATTCAATTATTTAGCCAACAACCTGTCAGAGCAATATAGAAACATTATAATGGTGGACACCCTCTTAACATATAAAGATATATTTCCCGCTGCGGATTCATTTAGCTGTTTTTTTTTTCTCTTGTCTCGTTGCAGACTTTCACACTTCTGGCAAATTTTTTGCACGGCCGAAATTCTTAGCTGTCATAAACTTCACATGATAAAACGCTTTGTGTGTGTGTGTGTGTGTGTGTGTGTGTGTGTTTGTGTGTGTGTGTGTGTGTGTTCAAAGGCTGTGTTTAAACTTGATATCTACAGCTAACAGCAAATTGAAACATGAATAAATAAATAAATCACCAGGGAGTGTCACAGTTGAAGCTAGCACCAAGGAGACCAACACTTTCAAAACATGAATCCACTTAACGTTTACACCCAAGTGCAAGTGCACGGCCAGAAAGCCATTAACTGTGTGTGTGTGTGTGTGTGTGTGTGTGTGTGTGTGTGTGTGTGTGTGGAGAGAGAGGGTGTGGGGGTGTATGTTTTACAGTGCACAAACAATGAACCCTGTGCTCTTCCGACGCTGTTCTTTGCCTTAAGTAGAAAGTTAACAAAAGATAGATTCAGAAAGCACATAAATTATCTGAATACCGCCTTAGAATGATCAGCAGAACTAGAAAGTGTGTTTGGAGGGGGGGGGGGGGGGGGGGGGGGAGATCGGGGAAAGAGTACAAAATAAACAAATGAAATCCATCACACCATCCTGTGTTGCAGCTCCTCATTGTTAAAATGAGTATGCCTTTTTCGCAAATGTGCAGCATTTCAAATTCTTCTTCGTCCGGGGAAGTGGGTTGGTTGTGCTTTTGACTGTGTTCTTTCATGAGTCCTGAGTTTCTCATGAATTAATCTATGATGCATCCAATATTGTAACATGTATTTAACATATTTAGATTGGCTGGAGTTCGGGTCGGTATTATTTTTGTGATTGCAAAGTCTAGTAAATTAAGATACATTTGTACAAGTTTACGGGAAGCATCTCTGCCAGTTTCATTTGTTCCTCCATTTTCAATTGGAGTCAACTCTTAAAGAAAAGAATTTGCTACTCTTGGTTGGAGCAAATTCTTTCGTGTAAGAGTGGACCCCTTTTTGAAGGGCTTTGTTACTTACATGTAGGAAGCAAACAGGACGTCACAAAAATGTTCCCTTTGTTAAAATGACTCATCCAGCTTAGGTTTTGTCTACCAATGTATCGAGTATTAAATTTTATAGGACAAGTTTACCTTAATGTACGGCCCATGATAATTATCAAGTTCTCTTGGAAGGAAAATAGTGCACGAGAAAAAGAACAATAGAGATTGTTAGATTCGAATTTTTGATTCAGCACACTATGTCAAACATGCAACCCGCTAAATGTGCCCATGGAAGGATTCCATCTTATCTGATTTGTTCAACCGGACTATTTTTATGGGACATGGTAACTATGTTATCAAGGTGACTGGGTACATTTCAGGGGAAGTAATTCAGACATGTTCATTTGAATCCCTTTTTAAACGGATTAACGACCTCTTAATGATGAAAATGCTCCAATAGATGCATTTTTTCTTAACAAAGTAAATCCATTTTGAAAGAGGTTCCTTGTCCTGCGAAGCAAATAGGAAGTAACAAAAGTAGTTCCGCTTTGTAAAACATGGTTGTGTACTCATACACTGTAAGTAGACATGTCCAACTTGAAGTTTTCGGCAGGTTTTCTCACTCCAATTGACTGGCTGGCAAAGATGTAGACCTGGTCAGGGTGCTCATGGACAAGACTTTATCTGGGTCTGTTGATTTTGTCTGTCACATTCAATAGTAGGTCATGGCCTGTTAATAATGCGATATCTCGTCTCATACCACATACGTCTTCAGCTGAGCACCCACCCAATCTGATCAGTCTTCGCTGTCCGCATGGAGGTAGCTTAGACCCTTGGGCACCCTTTAAGCGCAAAACAAAGACTCTGGTCAGAATTCGGACATAGCAACCAATCGTTTTAATTATTGTGTCGTCTTACAAATTTGCATTCTAACCCAAAAATCAAGTTGTAGTTTATTTTTTATTTATTTCACATTGAAAAAAAAACAGAGAGTTCTCTCCAGTATGTTTTATCAAAACCGTACAATAAGATCACGAGTTATCTAAAGCAGGCCTAGTTCCGTTCACAGTGCATTGTTATTCAATGAAATATGCGTACAGAAAAACTGAAATTGTAAAAAAGTTGAACTGTGAAATCAACTACTTTATATTTAATAGATACATGTACGGGTTCAAGTTTTTAAAATTATTCTTTCTTTGACAGGGATCTTTTCTAGACTGGCGACAGTCTCCTTTTAAATGATAATTTGACAAAAAATGCAAAATACAAACAATTTAACAATCATACTAATTTTACATCTTCTGATAGCCCAATTGCGATAGCTCTTATAGAACAAAAATCTGATTGATTTTTTAACTGGCTTATAGTCATTGCAGAGAGGTGCCGTAGTCGAGTGGTTAGAGTGGCTCGGTTATTGTGCAGAAAGTCAACGGAATGTCGTGAGTTCGCGGCTCACCGTCGCCATCCCACGACTGGAAACTTCTCTCTGTCAATCCAGCAGTAAATGGGTACCTTTTTCGAATCAGGGAAGGTTAAGGCAGCGAAAGGAGAGAGATGGGCTCCGCCTTTTATCAGCTCTGCCCAAGATACAGTAGATACAGAAACCTACACTGACCCTACGGCTATTAGTAGAGCAGACGGAGCCCCAAAAGTGCTCTCCTTAAGGACTTTACTGGTAAGGTTCTGCAAACATCAAGAGTTATATACCAAATTGTTTGTCAGCATGTCTAGTGTATGGATCCGGCTGATGACATCGCCGCAGCTGAGTACTAACAGAGTTATGGCCCTTGAAACTAACGTACCCATAAACAGCAAAATTACACAATTTCTGTCGGTGTACGTCAAAAATGTCCATTTATTTCAACTAAAGACAAGTGTTTGTCATTTTCCAGTAGTACGTACGGAAAACAAATGGAATGAACTGAACATAGAAGCTTTTAACGAATATGGCTTATTGCATAGTGTTTGTCCGTGCGTCTGTTTGTTAATTACCGTTGATTACCAAAGGTTGACGATTTTCGACATCAATATTAGAATTTGTCTGTTTTATTACCACGACAATAAATATGTCAAGTCTTATGCAGAAACTAATTTACATGGTATTTCATTGTTGAATAAACTATCTAGATATATTTCAACATGTACAAAAGGTCAAGGTCACGGTCAAAGAAAACGTACATAAATGATGAAAATCTACTTAAATTACTACTTTAAGACCAGCTAAATGGGCTAAATGCTTGGAAAACAGTATACATGTGTAACTTCTATTAACTCGCACTCATTTAGATAATATGTGCTCTATATATTTATTTTTCCATCCGTCCGTACGTCGGTTTGTCAATAGCATGTGTTCACTACTGTTTTGGCAGTCAACTTCTAAAAAATGACAAGCTTAACAGTGGTCAAAACTAGCCGTTGAATATACAAGCGTTGTAGTTGCATACTCTGGTGTCATTTTCAGTCCAATCCGGTACTTTAAGATTGTCTTCGGACCGTCTGTCTTTGTCAGTTCATCCATTTGTTCGTCCGTCTGTCGGTTGAAATTGATCGAATGATACATTAATAAAAGCTAGTAGACTTTTAAGCTCCAATATCTCCCTCTCCTTTTATGAAATACTTTTTCAACATGTTCTTTTTTTTTCTGAAAGCCCAACGTCTACAAACTATTTCCCTGCTTTCTGCGTTTTGAGTATTGGGCAGTTTGGCTGTTTCTCCCATGTTATTTACGTGACTGTATCATTTTAATGACATTTGCATATTCTCATCCAAATAAACACAATACATGTACCTGACATAGATCTCATTGTTGTAGAAAATATGCATGGAAGCCTCTGAATTAAATCAATATTGTCTTCTGAAGCGTTAGAAACCGTACTGTTGTCTACGTTACCAAGAATGGACAAACTACTTAATCTGATTTGAATGTGTATGTAAGTACAATCAATGAAGAACACTAATGCATTTAAATATCGTTTAATAAAAACAAATGCTATCAAACTTGCAAAACTTTGCACTGTCATATACGTTACCGAATATGAGTAACAATGAAATGCATCCAATATGGTATTTTGCGCTAAAGAAACTGTTATTGCTAAAGTGGTCTTTTAGCATTCTATGGTGGAACTATATTATAAATAAAGTAATCAAATGGTTGCCTAGGGGACTTGGAGTAGTCTGAAACTGTATCACTGTCACACAAGGAGCTACTGATCAGAGGACTTTTAAAGTGTGTGTACACTTTTTCATATATGGATGAAGGGGTAGATGATAATTTAAGGATAATTTTGGGATTTTGCTCTCTTTCTCTCTCTCTCTCTCTCAGTTCTTCATAAAATGATATACTGTGAATGTACATTAGAACTGCCTCCCAGTTTTTATGGGCAATCAGGATAACTATTTTCAGAATTTGTTACCACATACTCTCCCCTATACTAGTATCGCTTAACGTATATTACACCAAATATTGTAAGACTGATACATATATAATGTGTTACTGTCGTGTTTGAACTCTGAATTACACCAATGCCATTTTTGAGTCAAAGGCACATCAGTTACTTAAAACTGTCGTCAGACAGTTTTCAGTTTCATGGTTGAGTGTGTAGATTTAATGTTACAAGAAGAAACAAGAAAAGTAACTCACAGCATGCTCATAAATATTTTATGCGTGAAACACCTTTTAAAAGCGTTGATGTCATAATCTTGTCATTATCTCCAGTTTGTTCTACATTTTAAAAAAAGCTAGAGAAAAATATTATCATATACATTTAGGTTGTATGGTTATCAAATGAAACTATTTTTTCTATAAATGTAACAGTGAATAAAATCCAGGGTGCACATACAGCTTTAGTGAGCAAACTACATAAATCTGAATAATCTCAGCTTTAGTGAGCAAACTAGATACACCTGAGTAATCTGTTTTCTGTTTCATGTTTTTTGTCATTATTTTAACATATTTTCCTATTTATGTGTCAATATTATTTCACACATTAAGGTGACTACGAAACTGCTTTAGAATTCATGCAACAACGCTGTAAAGTTTCTGTCTCGTAGTCTACACAAGATAAATGACACCTACCTTTTCTTTATAAAAGCTGTGCTAAAATTATACCCTATAAGGGTTAAAAGTATATTTTATTTTCCAATTCTGACTTGTTAGTTATTGTTTTATGTGCTGTAAATCTTGTACTTTATGATAACATAAATCACAGTCTCATAAGCTGTGTTACTATTTACGTTAGTTACATCAATTCGATAAATATCTATTCCGTAAGGTACTGTTAGAGTGTCATACTTTGAGAAATTTTTGAATCTCAACATGTAAGCGCCATTTCAAATCATTATAATGTTTTTGAAAATTGCATTAAAAATTATATTACACGTATTAAACAGTTTTTGTATGGTGAACTACAAAATCTGATGAAACCACTTTTTCCACTATAAATCTTGTCCGTAGACCTAAATAGTAATATACTAATACTAATGCAATTCATCAATTTTAATTGTGTCGTGTATAGTTTTATTTGTCTTAAATTCGTATCTAATGGTAACATAGATTACAGTCTTATAAACTGTAGAATAATTAAGCATAATAATAAAAGTATAAAATTAAAAAATGTTTTTACATCACTTAATATAAAAATAAATAATTTATATCGATTTATAGATAGATTACTGTCTTTCATTTTTATTTAAAAACATAGTTCTATTGGTAACGTATTTAACAGTCTGAACTCTCAATCGCCCCACTAAGTAGGCAGCAAGAAAGAGGGAAATATTCTGCATATATAGGACACTTAGAAAAATGAGGTCTACACAACTTCGTCGGGTGGCCGGGCAACACCCTACATTTATTTAGCGGCTGGTATAACTAGGATACAGGTTCTAATGCATTTTAGTGAGTGGGTAATTTTTCTTTTATTCTGTTTTAAGACAAACTGTTCTTTTGCAATGTCTTGAATCTTGAAGATGTCATAACTATGCCAGTAGTTCATCAAAACATCAATGAATATATATACGCTTTCAAAGAAAAATAACAGAGTAACAAAGTGTTACATACAGTATGGTCACTTGAAATGAAAATAACAAATAAATAAGTTATAAGGTAAACAATTACTTATTTACAACATCTGGAGATATATTTTCCATTTCCATTGCTAGTTAGAAGTGTTGCAAAAAAATGGTATGTGATAAAATATTGTGAACATGTCCTCTGTGTAAGTAGGTTTGTAGAAGTTCTGTCTGTATAATACTGTTTCAAGTAAATTAATCCTTGCTCACTGAAGCGTGAAGGATTGCTAGAAGTAATTTTATTTGCACTAGCATAGATGTGCAGCCCTATAATGTCACGTATATTATGTTACAATATGGCCTAACCTTACTTTTTTGAACTGCAAGAGCCTGAAAGATTTCCAGTTTTGCAATGCATATTTAGATGGGTGGGGTATTTACTCATGTTTCTCAGAGTTTCTTTATCTCTGTACTGAAATCTTGAGTTCTGATAATCTATACATAAAGCAAAGATTCTAGACTTGCTATTCTATTGCAAATATTGTTTCAAAATCTTGACTGATGGAGTCAACGTTAAAAATTGTAAACCTGAAATTTAAAAAATTATCTTCAAAACAAATTTCAACGTAAAAGCGATATCACAACGCCACAAATTGAAAACTAAAGTAAATAATAAGTACCGCAGATACGGTAAATAAGCTACAAACTGAATACAGATAAAAAATTGTACAAAGTACCATCTCATTAATGATTTGTTTACTCTTTTCCATTTATATATCATTTTACCCAATGAAATGGGTGGGGTAATTCAAGGGGAGATAACTCGCTTAGTACTCAGAATCAGAGGTGTCATCAGCCGGTTTTGTAAACTAGAGGTTCTAACAATTAATCTGATATATAACTGAAGATGTTTGCAGAACCTTACCAGTAGCACCTTCTCATAGGCTGCCTATCTGCCGTACTATATAAGGTTATGGCAAACCTTTACCTTTACCTTTCTAGTCATTACTGGAGTCAGGAGTCATATACTCTTGTCCTAATGGGATAGTCATTATTTATTAAAGGCCCCATTGCTCTATCGGCATGAACTATTTTATCGCGATGTTTCGCTGCAAGCTTCTTACCATAGTTTCGTCGTTGCAAATGACCGTGAGTAGACACCTTTACATTAATATACATGTAACTAGTTTCGTCGTTGCAAATGACCGTGATTAGACACCTTTACATTAATATACATGTCACATCCTTTAGTTTCACATAAAAAAAGGTTTGAAAAATATTTGGGTCATTTTAGTTGGCAATTAAAATGAACTACTTTCGATTTTGTTAGCTTGACTAAAATGGTAAAAATACAATGTACGTAAACCAATTATGTTCGCTCTGCTTTTTGCCAAGTTTAGTCACTTATCATGAAGGTTGAACCGCTTTTCATAATGATTTGTGTTTAGGCGATTTTACCACTGATAGGATTATGGAAAGTTTAAGGAATGAATTTCATTTTTCTGAGGTTTATTGAAGTGTAAACTTTGCTCGTGACCCAATGTAGTTTACACTTCAATAAACATCAGGAAAATTACGTTCATTGCTAATATTTACATTCGTTTCAATCAATGCATTGACGAAAAAAATCTTATATAAGCGCTAAAATTGAAGCAGTAAAACATTTACACGCAGTTTTTCTGCTAACAACAGAACAATGTTCATAGCGTCATCGACGTCCAATCAGATTGTAGAAGCCATGGTTTATTTTGACGTCATTTAAAGTCTTGTGACGTCGCGTGGCTGAATGTTGCCATTGGAATGTAAACTACATTACGTGTTAATGTTGTACTAAAGGGCTTTTCAGTAACTACACCAAGAATGTGAATTTACTTAAGGAAAAGTGTCGTTATAGATATACCACAAAATGAATCTAAAAATTGGGACATCTACACTAACTACCGAACTGTTTTACAAATTGAACATTTGGGTCTTCAGTGCAGTAATGTGCCTAAAATATGCACATGGAGTGGCAAACAGTGTAGATCATGACCAGACTTTGAACTGGGTCTGCACTGTTTGCTCATACAGTATTTCGAATTTTTACGGTAGTTCGAAAATAAGGCCTCTTTTCCTATTGCACGGAGAAAAGAGAAAGTAATAAATTTATATTATGCTTCTTTGTTTCTTTGAACATAAGAGCTAATTGTAAGACTTGTGATTAGTTGGGGGGTGGTCGTGGTCGGGAGATTGTGCTGGGTAAGTTACAGTGCCTGGGCGTCCTACTATTTTGGATCATAGTACGGCAAGGGCCTCCTGTGCTTAAGTAGGTTCAGTTGGGGGTTGTTTGAATATTTTTTTCTCTTTTCTTTCTCCCTCTCTTTAGGAGACGGCTCGTTAAAGAAAACGCTGTCGCAAAACAACCAACCAACCGATTAATTATTACACGTGTGTGTGTGTGTGTGTGTGTGTGTGTGTGTGTGTGTGTGTGTGTGTGTGTGTGTGTGCAACAAGGATATATTATCACCTTTTGTGGTTATCATTTGGCATATTTGTAAGCAATATCGACGTTTTCTCATTTTTCTATCCACTTTATCAATTAATTAGGATTATTTCTTGCTATCACCGATACTGTATCAGCATTTTTCCTTTATTAGTTTCGTTATCATAAATATCATGTTCTTTTTCTTATGCTACATTTCCTCGATCTCGTTATTCCACCATACAAAAAGGGTATCTCATAGTATATGCTAATAGCTAAGACTCTGATGAGCATGGACAGCCGCGCAGTAAGCTAAAAGTACTCAATGTCCGCTAGATCATGTAGATACCCAGCCGGCACATGGGTCGGAATGACGTCGTACTAGAGTCGATGCAACGACATTACGTCGCATCGACGTCAGTACGACGTCATTTCGACGTCATGTGCTCGCTGGGTAAATATACGAAGATCACTTGTTTAACAGTGATCGGATATAAGTTCTGATCTGAACTTTCCCCAGTTTTACTCATTTGGCATGATCCAAATTACTTAATTTAAAACAATGACGCTTAGATATCACGAATATTGGTGTGGCTATGTACGGGTAAAATCCCCTAAAAAACAGTGAACGCTCAAATATCAGTAAATTGAACCCATCGAGGACACAACGCCGCATTGACGTCATATCAACGTCGACGTAAAGTCACCCTGACGTCGCACCGACGTTTATTTGACATCATTTCGACGTTGTTAGCCCGCTTAGATTTCATGGCAAAGGCAAGCAGGTCTAAAGCTATACTGTTCCTTTGGCCAGCCTGTAGTTTTTCCCATGCTATTTCATGACAGGGTATTCTCCTACAGCTGCAATACCTATGCTTCTCAGGTAAAATGAGTAACAGAGTTACTAAAAATAGTAACAAATCACTATTATTAGAAACGACTGACAGCTGATATCTCTGCGGGTTAGCTGTTTTGTATAGATTGATCTAATTATAAACAGACCTACCAACTCGAGACGATATCTGGTGAATTGATTGACAGCTGATAATGCTAATACAGACTTATTATTGAGAAGTGCATTTTATTATCTGCAGACTGAAACTATTGTTATATATTGTGTTTTTCCTAAAACAAATTGGAATTTATTTGATGCAAAACCGTTGAAAAAAGTGAGTATGGCACACATTATTATTTTCTTTCCTTCTATATGACTCATTTTTACCCAAAGTTCACCCGGTGCAGGTAATTAGATGCAGGCCTAGGCCGAGCAAATAGATAATAAAAAAAATACGACTCCATTCTCTGCATACTCATTTTTGCAAAATTAATTATTATGTTCTTGTTTTAAATCGAAACAATTAAATAGTATTTAATAGAAATTTTCCATACATCTTGTTACTTGAAAGGAGTACGGTAAAATTCATGAATACCTACAACCATAATTGTTCTAACTAATAATTGAGCAACTGTCTGATCTGGGCCTGCACTGTTTGCTTAGACCTGTCCGAATATTTACAGTTAAGTTGAAGTCATCCGCGCAGTTTGATCTGAGTCTTCATCGACAGTTAGTATCAACACTCTTGCGAATCCTTATGGGTCTCTATTGTGAACGCACGGATCAGAGTACACCCTTAACCTTTTAAGAAAAAACTATATGATGCTATGATGCTATAATGACTTAAATTGGGCATAATTGAAGAGGAAATCAATAACTGTGCATTGATTGATTGATTGATAGATTTGGGTTTATCGGCCCTTTGAGACAGAATTTTAGTCTATATCGGGCCGTCTCCCAAAGAAAGGGAGAAAGAAGAGAAAAGATAGACGAGAGAAAAAATGTCCAAACAACCCCCACCCGCACCTACTGCAAGCACAGTAGGCCCTTGCCCTACAATGTTCCAAATCAGTTGGACGCCCAGGCACTGGAAATTGCACACAGCACCATCGCACAACCTGACGACCCCCAATGTCTGTGTAATTCTCAATATATTACCTAAGTATACCACCCCAAATAACTGTGCAATTCTCAATAAATCACCTCAGCGTTTTCACCTTTCGGCTTCTTCAGAGGTTTCAAACAATAAAAAAAAAACAGAAACAATATGCAAAAAAGTACATATCGAGAAAAATATCAGAACATAAATAAAGACAAGCTTCTAGAAAAATGAATAAAATAATCCCCTTAGCGGGAGCCATGCAGTTCAAATAAGGAAGCTAAAATGGCTGAAAATGCAATGGTCTTGCATATACAGGAATAAACACAACGCTACAACAATCAAAGTATAAAACATGGATATGTACAAGAGTCAAGTCTGGCTGTATTGCCGCTTGTGAAACCGCATTACAAATAAAGTAATGTTTGGTGGCTGTTGCTTGTATTGCATTGAATGATTCCCAGAGACGGAGCATTTCGTCCCTACCAGGGAGAAGGTAAGCGAAGTTTTCAGAAACAAAATTGATCCCGCATCTGCTGCATGTGTAGCAGGCTCTTGACTCATCGGTCAGGCAGTGTTCACGGCACCTACGTCCAAAGAACAAAGTAAAAAAGAAAAGACGTCCTGTACCTACTGCTAGCACAGCAGGCACTAGTCTGTTGATTCAATATCGGAAGGACACCGCATATGGATCTAGTTCACTATTCCTGGGAAGGGAAGGTATGCTGGAGTTGAACGGTCCTATGAAGCAATGTTTCAGCCGATTTCAGACCGTTTCAGAGAGAGAGAGAGAGAGAGAGAGAGAGGGAGGGGGAGTGTAATACGTTAGATAAGAAGAGTTGATCCAAACAACCACATGCCGCATCAACCAGTACAGCAGGCTTTTGTGCAGCATAACCAACTGTTGTGAGACAGTTTCACGGCACCATCGCTGCTCCGGAAAGATAAAACCATTCTTTTCAGTCGTAGTAGCGGGAGCACAAATTTGAAACAACATAGACGCAGCGTTGATTCTACGTCATGGCTTTGAAACAACTATGATTCAATGGTTTCAAGATGACGGGCCACAGCTATCTCAATTTTGATTCAACACAAGATGCTGCTGGACGACCCTTTTTCCCATATATAGAATAATGCGGGCACGCCCTTTAGAACCAGTGTAAACAACAATTCACTATTTTGGAGCGTGAGTATGTAACTGCTAACGTAACTGGAAATCACTGACGTTTTTTGTGACTTTGATGATGTTCCTTGACGTTAGATGGTAACGTCTCTTTTTTCACTATAAAATCGCCAAAAACTTACATTTACCTGTGTAATACAGTGAAAAATATTGGCCAAATTTGGTAATAACAACAACAATAATAATAATAATTATAATAACAAATTCAGTGTTAGAATCGAAAAAGGTCAGTTCTAGCACTGCATTGTAGAAAAGCAATTAGCAGCCAAGTTTGTTGGTCAGTAGTAAGTACATGTAGATATATTACTCGCGCTCCGCAGTCGTGATGCGATCTACTTTACAACTAAGTTCAAAAAGTGAGGTATTAGCCAACGATTCACTGCTTCTCAAATAAACTTCATTCAGATTGCCGGCAGTAGGAAGTTTACTGTCCCAATTCTTCAGGTTCACCAAATTGTTTTGTTCTACATGTATAATAGAACCGATGTACATGAAAACGGACTGTTGTTAAACGATAATAGTACATTTGCAGGCATGACGTCACTGCTCATGGGTTAAATATGATACGTTACTTCATTTCGCAGGGATATAGTTTATTCGTGACTTTACGTCATTTGTCTTGCAAAAACATGCGGCATAAAGTAATGTCGCTTTTTCAACATCGCGATATCAGCCTCTATACGAAAGAAATGCCATTTATGCCATTTATTTATTGATTAAATTAATAAGATTTTGGGGGTTTGTTAATACAAATGACTGTATACATATACCTTATCAGGTCTCTGCATCATAAATGTCCATTTTTATACATGTCGAATTTTCTTATAAGCAAACAAATTTCTTGTAAATAAGAAAGTAGATTCTTTTTGCTAAAGAAGAAATAAGATGGGCCTTGCGAGTGGCATGTTTTATACAACGTATGGAGAGAAATAAAACATGTAGGTGCTTATAGAAAAACATATTTAGCTTGAAACAATCTGCACGAAATGTAGCCTCTAATGCATAATGTAAATTCAGCCCCTTGGCAACGATAATAAACTCACGAATCGTAGAGCTAAAGGGGAGAAAGCTGTTGCATTTACATGATTTATGGTTTACACATTATTGTGTTCATCTGAGGATTATATCAAAACTTAATTCTTCAGTTTTACTTCCTGTTCAGTTTTAGTTCCTTGTTCCTGTTTCACAAACTTTTTGATCGGTACAAGTATTTAGATGGGTATAAATGATCAAATTATCCTTTTCAGCCATTAGGACAATACTTCTGTCTAAATTACTTTTGTGACCAACAGTTTAGACATGTAAACACTTCACTACTCTTGTTTCATTTGAAGCCTTAACGAAATGCTTGCGATTGTTATCATACGTAGGCAGAGCCCTAGATAAGAGGGATATTTGATGATAATTGAGGGATAATTTTTTTATTTCTCACTGAAACCATATGTTGTGACCCCTCATCTGAGCCGTATCGTCGAGACGGTTCAGATGAGGGGTCACAACATAGGTTTTTTTTTAGAATTAACAAAACTTATCCCTAATTATTACTAAATACTCCCTCTTATCTAAAGCTCTGTGTAGGCCTCTCGTCAGTACCACATGCATATCAACGTCGTTCCGGAATCTCGTTAATATCTTGTTATATGGTTATTCCTTTTTTCTTTTTCACAACCAGTGGGCAGTTTTGTTTCCTATATAACACGAAAATGCGTCGATTGTTAGATGCTATAAAAACAAAGATACAGAGTTGCAACGGTTCAGTTTTCTTTAGTGCTTTTTTTTTAATATTACCTTCAACAACAGAAGCAGCAAAAACAAAAACAAAAATCTTTGAAAAAAATGGGGCAAAGTAGAAACGAAATACAGGAACCTTCATTATTACACCTTTAAGACAATAAGACATAATGCAGACGTTAGCCAAATGACGTCACGCCATCACGCGAACCGCATACATTCTGCCACGTGAACTGCCCTCTGCTAATGAGAACACCTGAAATGACAGAATTACTATATAATCTCGTGACGAAGGGAAATGTAATGCCTGATTATCCGATTTTATGAACTTCCTAAATGTCGGCGGCATTTAGTTACAGTCGTAAACCTGAACTGAACTTAGCAAGATAATGAAAGAGAGAACAAATGAGCCGCGACACGACAAAACCAACAATGTGGTTGTGCGCCCAGCGCAGACTCAGATCAGCCTGGGCATCCGCTCAGCCTGATCAAAGTCTTCTGTAAGCGCTTAAAGGGTAGCTTAGGGTCTAAGCTACCTCAATGCGGACAGCGAAGACTCTGATCAGACTGGGCGGATGCCCAGGCTGATCTGAGTCTACGCTGGGCGCACAACCACATTGTTGGTTTTGTCGCGTCGCGGCTCAAATGCCATTCTCCGGAATTGGGTATCTCATGTAGAAGTTATTGTCTTTTTACACGAGCCTCAGTGCACGTTTTATTTCCAGTTGCTTAACAAATACGAGTATTTAGAAGTCTTAAACTATGGTTGTTCATAGTTTGTACAGAAACGTTTCTGAAGTTTGCAAGTTTTCACCTAGTTTTTGAACATGCTTTCTAGACCTTTATTTTTCTGATGCACTGTACAAGCTTGATAAACTGGCATTTGCATGCCCAGAAATACAATCATTCCACAAAGTTAAGGTCACCTTAAATTTTAGTACGCACCTGCTTATTTATGTATCGGCAGTTACGCCCTTGATATCAGTTCTGAGGGCCACTGTTGCGGCTTCAATAGCCAAACCTTTCTCTTTCAATCTGATGTATGTGCTTATTGCTGTCAATAGTTCATGCTTTTAGAACATATTACATGTATTCTGCAAGAAATCATTACAACAGAGTGTGCGTGCCCTTGGCAATTACTGACGATTTTGATCGTTTCTTTCATAGACGGCGTAACGTCTCTTTTTGTCGAGCCCGCTTGCGGAGAGCGAGACATAGTTGTTACAATGTCAGTTCGGTGTATGTCCGTGGGTGAGTGCGTGCGTGCGTGCCTTAGTGCGTGCGTGCGTCCGTTCGGATTTGTCCGGGCCATAACTTCTACATTTATGGATGGATTTCAAAATAATTTGGCACAATTGTTCCCCTTTATGAGTAGAAGTGCCTTTTGAAACATTTGTTCAGGTAGGTCCAAGGTCAAGGTCACACTTGAAGGTCAACTGATAAAATGGCCATAAATTGAGCTTGTCCGAGCCATAACTTCTACATTTATAAATGGATTTCAAAATAATTTGGCACAATTGTTCTTCTTGATGTGTAGAAGTGCCTTTAGAAAAATTTGTTCAGGTAGGTCCAAGGTCAAGGTCACACTTGAAGGTCAAATGATAAAATGGCCATAAATTGAGCTTGTCCGAGCCATAACTTCTACATTTATGGATGGATTTCAAAATTATTTGGCACAATTGTTCTCCTTGATGAATAGAAGTGCCATTTGAAACATTTGTTCAGGTAGGTCCAAGGTCAAGGTCACATTTGAAGGTCAAATTATAAAATGGCCATAAATTGAGCTTGTCCGAGCCATTACTTCTACATCTATGGATGCATTTTAAAATAATTTGGCACAATTGTTCTCCTTGATGTTTAAAAGTGCCATTTGGAAAATTTATTCAGGTAGGTCCAAGGTCAAGGTCACACTTGAAGGTCAAATGATAAAATGGCCATAATTTTAGCTTGTCTGAGCCATAACTTCAACATTTACAAATGGATTTCAAAATAATTTAACACAATTGTTCTCCTTGATGAGAAGAAGTGCCATTTGGAACATTTGTTCTAGTAGGTCCAAAGTCAAGGTCACTGTTGAAGGTCAAATGATTAAATGGTCATAAATTGAGCTTGTCCGAGCCATTACGTCTACATTTACGGATGGATTTCAAAATAATTTGGCACAATTGTTCTTCTTGATGAGTGGAAGTGTCAAGTGACATATGTGTTTGGGTAGGTCCAAGGTCAAGGTCACACTTGAAGGTCAGATATTGTAGCTGTCATAAATTGAGCTTGTCTGGGTCATCACTTCTACTTACCGTAATCGACCCATTTACCGCACATGCCCCTATAACCGCACACCAAGGCCATTTCCGGACAAACTGCACAAGCGCACACTGCCTTTTCTTTGAAACTCTCACAAAACCCAATTATTAACAGGGAACTCATGAAAAGTATTAACACAAAGTATTTCCAGTCCATGTTGCCTCTTTCCAGTCACCCTGCATTTCATTGTTCTGAGTGTGCGGTTATTAAATACATTTTAACCACATCTTTTTGTTGCAATTTTGAAAAAGTTAAGCGCACGGTGCGGTAAATGGGTCGATTACGGTATTTTCCTTTGTGAAAATTTGGAAAAAAAGAAGAAAATGCTGGCTAAGCATGATGTTTTTTGGCTTCTTTCTAGAGTGACATACTTATAGGTCACTAAAGCAAACAGCGGGCTCGACCAGTTGTCCCTGGACAACCTTCTAGTTATTATAAAGTCATCTGCAAAACATGCTTTTATCTGTTGCATTGAAGGATATTGGCCGGGTCATGCATGTGCAGACGAAAAGGTGGGGGAATTCGAGTTTTGTTTAGTAAGAATCGAAGAAGTTCAGCTCTAGCAGTGAACTATTGAGTAATAATAGGTCGATCAGTTGTAATATGTTCTATAAAAGAGTAGGTATATTACTCGCGCTCCTCGCTAGTGATATGATCTACTTTACAGCTGATCGCCAATCACTGAATTATTATTCAACAATTAAACGCAAGAGCTCAGCCCTTTCTTTAAACGCGAATAGTTTAAGTCTTGACAGAGAGAGAGAGAGAGAGAGAGAGAGGGAGAGGGGATATTCGATAATGCCTGCATAAAGAAGGGGTTATTCAATGTGTGTATAATAAATATTTTTGAATATTCTTTTTTATTAAATGACGTCGTTGTTACATGTATTCAGTGAATAACGTCGTGTCATAAATATCATATGCCCATACATGTAATAATACTTTGGTGCGTACTCGTAACATCATTGACAACGTCCATGCCCCGAGGTTATAAAACTTTTTTCATGCTCGGCTGAGTTGAGCATGAAATTTTACTTGCTAATAAATAGCAAATTACTGATAAGTACAGTTGGTTTTTTGCTCAGTTTAGCTCAGTATGTAATTTTCTCTGCTTATGAATATGAAAATGCCAACATTAGTTGGCATTTTCATATTTATCAGCAGAGAAAATTTCATGCTCAGCTGAGTTGAGCATGAAAAAAGTTTTTATAACCTCGGGGCCAGGTCGTCTTTATACATCCACTGGGACAAAAATATACAACATCAAGCAAGCGGGATATCAAAGACATTCCACCAGTTCTTTATTATTATAAAATGTCAGACATGCTGTTAATTGAAGTAAGATTGCGCACATACCTCACATGCACTAGTACTAGGCGAACTTTAAACGCTAGGCCTTTCTCTTAAGTGATTGTTAGCAGCTCAAAATCATTTCTAACATCTGCTGTATAAAACGATTTTAACTTAACTCTCCCGTTTACGGTGCCACGAACTGTACATAGTTTAGAAGTTTCTAGTGCCTAGTTCAGTCCACTGTCTGCACGAGACGGGGAATTGAAGAATATGCTTTAAACCTTATCGTGCAATCTGAAATACGGAATTTACTTGAAATATAATGAAATTTTTACAATGCTCTCCCGGTTAGAAGTTTCCACTATCAAACTTCCGTTTTTTCGGAAAGCGTCAAGGGCATAGCTACCTATACGGCAAATACGCAAGTGCGTATTGAAATTTTGTCAAAATTGACAAAATTTCAAAACGCACCTGCATATTTGCATGCTCAATATTTATAAAATAGACAAGATTTCAATACCAATTGCCAAAGTGGCTGAAATACTAGCTTTACCTTCAAGAAGTAGAGAAAAAACATGGTTGTGCGTATTATGAAATTGCCCCTAGTTACGCCCCTGAGCGTAACTGTAGACAAAGTTGGATATATTTTTGGTTCAGTACCAAAGTTTTAAGCAAGATTCTGTTTAGAGTCATACGATCCGTGACTCAAGGACACGGTCCTCAACGCATGTGCGACTTGCAAATGCCCAGACCAACGAACGCAAATTGCTGTTCTATGTAGTCTTACTTGTTCGCCACTATGTCACACTAACTTTTTATACGCCCGTTTTGAAAAAAAACACGGACGTTTTATTTTATGGCCCTATCCATCCGCCTATCCGTCCGTCTGTCCGTCCGTCCGTAAACATTCTTGTGCGTACTGTAACTCGGTAACCGTTTGGAATACCTTCATGAAATATTATAGGAATATATATGAGCCACGACACGAGAAAACCAACAATGTGGTAGTGCGCCCAGCGCAGACTCAGACCAGCCTGGGCATCCGCCCAGTCTGATCAGAGTCTTCGCAGTCCGCATGGAGGTAGCTCAGTCCCTTAGCTACCCTTTAAGCGCTTATCGAAGAGTCTGACCAGACCGGGCGGATGCCCAGGCTGATCTGAGTCTGCGCAGGGCGCACAACCACATTGTTGGTTTTCTCGTGTCGCGGCTCAATTATGTAATAGGTCGGGGCGATGTGTCGCGTACAAGAACTGATGATCTCCTGTTCTAAGTTTCCAAGTTATGCCTCTTTGATTATTTTGTCCAGATTAGTTTTGTGCGCGTCATAACTAGAAATTAACCGTTGTATGGGATTTCTTTTTCAAACTACGTAGCAGTGTGTGGCGCCTAACAGTGATTGGTCTCCCTATGTTTTGGAGTTACGTCACCGTTTGGGATATCTATTTCAAACTTCATAGAAATGTGTGGCGCATAACAGTGCGTTGTCTCCCTTACCTGGTTTGGAGTTACGTCACTTTGATTGGTTTTTTGTAGGCTATATTTGTGTATACTAACATTGTACATGTCATAACTTGGTAACCGTTATGATGAAACTTTACAGCGACGTGCATGATCTCAAGATAATGTGTTGCATATAAAAATGGTTGCTCCTGCTTACTTAATTTCGGAGTTACTTCGATTCCTTTATTCTCATTCACTCCATACATGTAACTCCTTAACCATTTGAACTATTTTAATGAGGCTTTGTTGGAATACATATGATAATGGTGAAATGAATCATGAGCAGGCAGCACAACTGCCTCACTTTCAGAATTACCTTGCATAAATTTTCCGTTCACTCTCAACGTAACTTAATGGTGATTTGTATATTGCCAGGTGAATGTATAATGACTAAGAATGGTGCTTCTGGTATACTTAATTTATGAATTCAGATTTCGCAAAACTTTTACGAGTGGTCTCCATTGCCAATGAAATAATCTATTTGATACAAAACGTACTGTGCTTCCTTCCTCCAGTATGGTAAAATGATCATCGTTCGAGAGCAACTTTAAAGGCAATGGGTGCATCAGTGTTGGAAAAGTTTAATTTGCCAGCTGAGATACTATACGCATTATAATTGAGCCGCGACACGACAAAACCAACAATGTGGTTGTGCGCCCAGTGTAGACTCAGATCAGCCTGGGCTCCCACCTAGTTTGACTAGACTCTTCGTTGAGTGCTCAAAGGGTAGCTAAGGGTCTAAGCTACATCCATGCGGACAGCGAAGGCTCTGATCAGACTGGGCGGATGCCCAGGCTGATATGAGTCTGCGCTGGCCGCACAACCACATTGTTGGTTTTGTCAAGTCGCGGCTCATATTATGTTTGCAGAATGAAATCCATCAAACACACACATACTGCATACAAGAGTATCAGTCAGCGATCGGATTGTTGCTAATTATAAGCTTCCTTTTTGTAGAGATATCTCAAGGCGAGTTGTGTTAGCTTTGACATGTGTTTTACAAAGCAATACTAACTTTGATGCGCTGGTTTTAACAGTATTGTTCAAATAAAAATAAAAGAGTCACTCAACGGAAGGTAATTTGGTTTAAAGCAATATTTTATTCAATTCAACTACATAGTCACAAAACAGTACAATATAATATGGTTTACAGGATCTGACGGTGAGCGAAACGCTTATATAAAGTCATTTCCTTTCTCAAGGTATCTTTATATCATATGCAATCCATAGCGCATTTATTCGATCATGAGAATTTGTTTCTTCCCTTTTTTCTGAATGTTCAAATCAGTCTCAAAAATCTAGATTTTCGGGACTGTTTTACGACAGACTTACATTTTTGGACTGTTTTTGAAGACTTCTTCGCATAGCTGAATTACACACGACGTGGTAAATGTCTGTCAAGGAAAATTGAATATTAATTATATAAAAGGATGCAAGAAGAAAACGTTGAAAATCAGAAAGCATTTTATTTGGAAGACTGCTTTGAATCAAGGCCGATCCAGTATATACCAGACCAAGCCTATCGTTATCGGCCATCTGTGTCTCAAAATCTCAGCTATATTTAGAATTTAAGAAATTGGCACAAAGAAAAAAAAACTGCAAGTTTTCGAATCACAATTTGAAAAACTTGCAGTTTTATTTTCTTTGTGCAAATTTCTAAAATTCTAAATATAGCTGAAATTCGAAACACTTGCAGTTTTTTTTCTGTATGGCAATTTCTAAAATTCTAAATATAGGTGAGATTTTGAGGTCTAGTTAATTAGATTAGCATAAGAAAGTTGAATTAGAGTTGTAGCTTATTGATTGTGATTTCCAGACAGTAGCCTTCAGTTACACATAGTGGTCATTTTGTTGCTCTTGATATGGATTCGTCAGACTCCATAGATTGCTAATAAGAACATGGAATCCACAGAGCAGGCTGTGCTTGATGCGATTTAATTCCTTTTCCAGATGCATGACTCATTTGATATTGATTTCATTGTTTCTACATAACCATAAAAGACATAATATGACATGGCTTGACATGATTATGATTATGGCACAGAGAAAGAAAAGTGCTTCAGACCTTATAAGAGCCACGACACGAGAAAACCAACAAAGTGGTTGTGCGCCTAGCGCAGACTCAGATCAACCTGGGCATCCGCTCAGTCTGATCAGAGTCTTCGCTGTTCGCATGAAGGTAGCTTAGACCCTGAGCTACCCTTAAAGCGCATAGTGAAAACTCTGATCAGACTGGGCGGATGCCCAGGCTGATCTGAATCTGCGCAGGGCGCTAAACCACTTTGTTGGTTTTCTCGTGTCGCGGCTCAATTAAGTCCCCTTGGGAGACAGGCTTACAATAGGATTGTTCTATTCGCTCCTTATTCTCTACAAGTAGCCCACCAGGGAGATATTAGTAGGTCAATAGCACAAACCTCTTCCGGAACATAATTTACAACGTGGCACAAACAACAAGTGTAAAAGTAATCATGAACAAAGCAAAGGGATTACTATTCCTTTATTTATAATTTTGATGTGTAGAAATGCAAAATGATAACGAGAAATAAAAGAGGGAATAAAAAAGATTGTTTTTTTTTTTTCTGACAAGCCTTTCTGTTATTTATGTCCTGGGAATACAGCTGCAATAACAAGAACATAAATCTATTTGGACTTTTGTCCTATTTCCTGATGGGAGGTCATGCACATATGTGCTTTTCTCCTGAAAGTTTGTCATAAGTCTCAGACAATTGTATACTTTCTTTTGATCATTTGAATGGGTATGTCATTAATTCACGTTTTCGTGTACAACCTGATTTTCAAGACAATACCCAGGAGGCACAAAACGTTAAATCAGCAATATTTACATTCTTGGTGTATTTACTGAAAAGCCCTATAGTAAACCATTGGAACCTTATGTAGTTTACATTCCAATAATTACATTGAGACACGCGACGTCAATGACGTCAAAATAAACAATGGATCTCTAAAATCTGATTGGACCTCAGCAACGTCATGACGTCATGCTTGCCGTTCTGCTGTTAGCAGAAAAACTGCGTGTACATGTTTTACAGCTTCCATTTTAGCGCCTATAGAAGATTTTTCATGAAAGATTTGATGGAAACGAATGTAAATATAAGCAATGAACTTAATTTTTCTGATGTTTATCGAAATGTAAACTACATTGGGTCACTAGCAAAGTTTACATGAACCCCTTCGGGGTTCATTCACTTTGCACGTGACCCAATGTAGTTTACACTTCGATAAACCTCAGAAAAATGAAATTCATTCCTTAAATAAATCAACATTGCTTCAAAGTCACCAGGTTGTGAAAAAAAGTATAAAACTATTGGCTTTATGTGAAATGGTACCTTACGACATGTGCTAAATGGTAAGACTCGTATCAGACTGTATGCCAGCGCTCTCTGATCAGAGTCTTTCCTTTGTTGGTATGTTTGTTATTGCTATTTTATTTACCTAGCCCTTTGCCTGATGTTAAGCCTAGCCCGGCGACCACCTACTTGGTAAATGGCTGTTCACGTGCCTGCCGCCGATGATGTTTTTGGTGTTGACTTATTATGGTTGTCTTTGAGACGGCTCATCAGAATTTTCATTGTTTGCCAAGTTAATTTTGTTTTAATTCCAAACAACTGACATATGAAGGAAACATTGTCACTGTCCGAATTAACCTGCTGTCCGAATATACCCGACTTGACCCTAAAGGATGACTCCTAAATTTAGACGGAGGCCTCACTCATGAACGTACAATGGAAGAGGTGTTTGTCACCATTGATTAGTGCGATTCGTTTCAAATTCAGTTCTGTTTGTTTATCATGTTTATTGCACACTGTAAAAAATGTGTTTAGAATCAATGCAAAAACTGCAGTCCGATTTTTTATGCGTTTAAGTCGTAACATGATCAATTTGCAACATGTTTAGGTTTATGTTTAGAAATAAAACATGTACAAAACTGGTTATATTTACCTTTTATTTTGAAAATTTCCTCTGTCAACATTTTCGTCTCTATTTTTATCGTTCTTCAACGGGGAAAAGAGAGAATGGATTCATCCGAAACGCGTAACAGAATAAAACGTGTTTAGCAGACTTTGTCCGGGAAAATAATAGAAAAGGCGTACATGTTTAGCTATATGACATATTCCTAAACATGTTTACACATAAACATGTAACCACTTGTATTTTATAGCTAAGCGCGATTTTTACAGTGTATAGTTTTGGGTCGCGCTATAACCTTTATATGTAAGACACAGCTTCAGCCGAAGCAACTCTGTCATTGTAGGTTTTCTCCTAGACGAAAAAAAATACTAGAGCATTAAGAACAATTTGTTTCATTAATGAGCCACGACAAGAGAAAACCAACAAAGTGGCATGTGCGCCCAGCGAAGACTCAGATCAGCCTGGGCGTCCGCCCAGTCTGATCAAAGTCTTCACTATGCGCTTAAAGGTTAGCTAATGGTCTAAGCTAGCACCATGCGGACAGCGAAGACTCTGTTCAGACGGGGGTGGGGGACCAGGCTGATCTGAGTTTTCACTAGGCGCTCATGCCACTTTGTTGGTTTTCTCGTGTGTCCGCTGATTTAAGGCTAGACCCTATTTCAGAAAGCCTTTGGCTCTAATGAAGCGAACAGGAAAGAACAAAAGTTGTTCTCCTTTGTAAAAGGGGTGGACAAAAATGTAGGTGTGCCCATAGACCAGAAAATTAAGATGCATTAAGGTGTTCATACAGGTATGCATGATCATGATTTTTGTTGTAACTTATAATAGTTATGGGTGTGAACTAATCTCCAGAACTCTTCGTTTACATAGCAAAGTAGCAGTTGAAGCAATTGTGCGTTGTTTCTTGGCTCATCCGAGCTGGAGGGTTGTTCAAGTAATTATCCTAGGTTGGCCTCTGAACTTTTGACTCAGGTGAGCGATTAGGGGCCGATGCCCCTCTTGTTTTAAATTGGCAATCTGTTAAGGGTCATCAAACCCCTCATTACATTGACAAAAACTGGCCACAACTTCAATTAATGTACAATCAAAGTGACCCATCGTATTTATTGATTCTATTAATTGATGCTGGTCGGACCTTTCGCTAATGGACGAACGATGTTAAAGCGGACGTTTACTTCGAGTCAAGTGCTGATTAGATGTTTATTTTAGATCAATGCCGACTCATGACATAAAACATGTCCCAATAACCTAATTGATTCCTAACTGGAAAACCTACTCATTGGCTAACGGAGTCAGAGAAAGCATATGCTGTCCTGTACTTCGGCAATGTCGAAGAACCTAAGGTAGTTCCAGAAAGAACTATATAACGACTAGCCGAACAACCCAGATTTAGGTCAGGGTGTGTACACAGCCTGAACTAAACCTTTGCTTTCGCGTGAACCAATCTATATGTAATTCCATGCAGTTCTTCAGATGTTTTAATCCAGACAAATGATGCCCTGCGACCTTTCACTACTGACACACATGTCAGTGTATTCCAAACACACCTTGCTCTATGAGAAACAGAACGCCCCTTGAGAAATGGCCTGTGCTTAAGCCTCAGCTTTTACAGGTACATAGCTCTTTATAAACCCCTGTTTCCTGCAACAAGTGGGTTGCGCTGTTCTGTTTCAATTGTCTACGAAAAAGAATCTATTCGTGATGCCACGCAGTCAGGATGAGTCGAGTCTCATCAACGGTCGAACGTAGATATAGCTTACATTGCAGTTTAAAGCCCCAGTTAGCCTACCCGACCTTCCAAAGAGTTTTTCTGTTACAAATTATTTAGGCTAAATATGTTTGTTATCGCAAATGTAGTGTTTCATGTGTTACCTATTTCTCTGTCAGGAGAAGGTTGTTCTTTATGCTTTTTCAAATATAGTTTCTGTATTCGTGTAGAAACTTGTAAACTCTACAATTCAGCGGAGTAAAAGTATAAGTAACACATGTACAATAAAGTTTTTAGATATATCAAACTGATCTAGAAAGGCAGTATAAAGGGCATGCAACCAAATTTTGCATTGACCCACGAAACCAAACGGGAAATAGTGACATAAAGTAGTAACAAGTTGTTGTACCGTGGGTTGCAAATTTGGACTCGGTTGTTCAAAACATCGTTAGCTTTACCGCCTCAAGCTCAACGGCCTGTCGAATGGCATCATTCAAAGTTGCTGGTCGAGCTTGTTTGATACGTAGTCGTTTGTGTGATTCAGCCAAAGTCGTTAGTCGTGGATTCGCTTAGTCTTACAGTACTCAAAAAATCAACTGCGGCAATATTTTTGCTGAAAAAAAAGGTGTCGCGCCTTTGCACTGCAAACGCTCTTCACATTTTTGGGGCAAAAATGGCAGTGCTTTTATGTATATTATGTTTGAAAATTAAACTTCTTGTTAACTAATGTTGAAAACCCGGGTCCTAGCTTTTATAATTATTTTCTGTCACAACTCCGTATTTTTCTGCTTTCTTTTTAATGCAATAATTGTGGCATATCTTTTTAGTAGAAACCTGGGCCTAGTTGTTCAAAGCATCGTTAGCCTAACAAGCTCGTTAAGAGGTCATTTCGTTAAGTGTTTTGTGACTTTACTGCCAAATACACTGATATTTTTGTTGAAAAAATGTGAGAAGCTTTTGCAATTTTTTCAGCAAAAAGTATTGGCATATTTGAGGTATTAACGTTTGAAATTTCACTGTCTCGTTAACTAACGACGTCGTTAGTTTTGAACAACCGGGCCATGAACTAGAATCTTCAAAGTTAGTAAACAGATAGAAAATGAGGTGTTATACAATGTAGCATGTGGCTGAGATTACTACTCCTGTGTCTTGTTCTTTTAAGTAGTTATCCTAGTTTGTTCATTTTTATACTGTGCATTCATTTCTGACCTTATGCATATAACACGTTTTCGTTTATAGCGTTTTCGGCGCGAAATAGCCCTTTTGGTGCTGATGTGCCGTTAAATCCATATCACTCACTCACTCACTTGTTTTCTCAAAAGTTTCAATTCTGGTAATGTTTTGTATCCCTGTTTTGAAATAGAAGGGGTATACTGGATTAGCTCAGTCTATTTTTTCCGTCCCATCTTAATCACCTAACTTGTGCACCTTTGTTCTCAGTAGCTACACAGACTAGAATCTTAAAACTTTTCACAGGTATACGAGTGTAGACATTAAAGTTGTGTATCGTATGATTGCGAATCAGGCTCTTAACCCTTCTTATTCATCATATTAGTTATTAATAGTCTTGTTTATTATTAATATTATTATTATTATTATCGCTATTATTATATTCTCTTCTTAGTTATTAATAGTCTTGTTTATTATCATTTTCATTATTATTATTATTATTTATATATTTATTTATTTTTCTCCATAGTTCAAAATTGGAATTTAGTAAGAGACCTTTCTCAGTAATTGCGAGAATCGTCAAACATAGTATTAAAATTAGCCGCGACACGACAAAACCAGCAAAGTGGCCAAAGTGGCATCTGCGCCCAGCAAACAGTCAGGGCCCGAGGTTATAAAACTTTTTTCATGCTCAGCTGAGTTGAGCATGAAATTTTACCTGCTAATAAATAGCAAATTACTGATAAGTATGGTTGTTTTCTTGCTCAGTTTGGCTGAGTATGAAATTTTCTCTGCTTATGAATATGAAAATGCCAACATTAGTTGGCATTTTCATATTTATCAGCAGAGAAAATTTCATGCTCAGCTGAGTTGAGCACAAAAAAAGTTTTATAACCTCGGGGCCTGGCTATCTCACAGTCTCGTCAGAGTCTTCGCTTCCTGCATGGAGCTAGCTTAGATCCTTAGCTTTTTACTATATGTTTCGAACACTAAATTGTTTTATAATTCATAACAATTTCCTCATAATCTACTAATGAAAAATTCTTCCAACTTGGTATGCGAGAGGATCTTGAAATGTTGTATTATTTAGATTAGAAGCAGGCTCATAATTCGTTTAATTTTTCTTTATTTGTTCGTTTTGTTTTTCTTTTTCGCAATATAACTGCGTTTGCTAAATATAAAAATATTAACAGTCTAAAGATTATGTGTAACGTTTTTCTCAAGAACTTTACATGATAGAATCGTTCCTAGATGATTACATTCTTTCCTTTAATAGTAAACCTCCATTGAGAACAGAGGCTAAAACGTGAACGGTAGAATTTGGTTGTTTGGGGTTTACGGCCCTTTGAGACAGTATTTCAGTCTATATCGGGTCGTCTCCCAAAGAGAGGGAGAAAGAAAAGAGAAATGATAGACGAGAGAAAAATGTCCAAACGATCCCCACCCGCACCTACTGCAAACACAGTAGGCCCTTGCCCTACTAGTATCCAATTTAAACGGTAGAAGAGCTTCCCATGAAAGTACACCCATTTAACTAATTATGATGTTGCATCTTTCTAAAATAGGATATACATTAGTATTGGGACACCTAAAAAATTAATTTTCCGTTTGTCCAAATGGAAAATTATTTCTTTTGGGTGTGCCAAAATTTAGGCACATTACGGTACTCTCTCTCACCTTCGAATCTGGACCCAACTTATTGCTTTGTGAGGCTTATATTCAAACTGTGCAATCTCAGATGTGGATCTACATGTTGCAATCAGAGAAGATTTAAATATTTTACGCGAGCATTTATATCCGAATATTAAGTGTTGCATTATCATGGTTATAGGACGATGGCCTCAGTCTGATATTACTGTCATCAGATGTAGCTTTACTGGCAGCAGCCTGTCTGCTTTGTCAATATAATTGGAATTGTATATCTTGCATGGCGGGTTATCAAACCTACTCCCTCTATATGGACTTTTTATCGATGATGTAAATTTTATAATCAAAAGTCCGTTGGATTTAATTATAATCATAGAACAAGTGAGAAAATCTATCTATGCTACTAAAAGAAAGTATGAGCCGATTTGGCATGGTGTTGTATACTTTTTTTACGTATATGTCAATATATAGAATAAAAAACAAATGTCACACATACAAGGAACTCATATAGTAAAAACAATAAGTCCGATATAGCCAAATAACACAATTATTAATTAACCTCTACCGCGGTTTCACTGTTTTACTGTTTTGAAGTAAAAATAAGCCAATTTTATGGTCTACCAAAAATACACAAGAGTAAAACCATAACTGAAAAGTGCAAAAATTCCAGTTCTTCTTATGTAGAGGTAAATGATGTGAGCGATTTGAAACTAAGACCGATTGTGGCCGGCCCGTCATGTCTAACTCACAGACTGAGTAATTTGCTTGATATCCTTTTGCGGCCTCACACAAAATATATCAAAAGCAACTTGCGAGATACAACTGATTTCCTCAACAACCTTCCAAAGAGAGTACAACATTGTACTCTACTGGCCTCATTCGATATCGAAGCGCTTTACTCTAATATTGCACACGAACTGGGATTAGAAGCGGTAAAATACTGGCTAGAAAAATATCCAGAAAAGAAGAATCATAGATTCTCCAGTAGCTTCATTCTAGAGGCAATCAAATTAATTTTAGAAAACAACACATTTTGCTTCAACGACAACTTTTATAAACAGATCAAAGGAACAGCCATGGGTACTAAGTTCGCGCCAGTGTACGCAACGTTAACTATCGGGTACCTGGAAGAAAAATTATATGAACAAATCAAAACAGTTTTCGGCGATGACTTTGGAAATAATTTTATTCAAAACTGGAAACGCTTTCTCGACGACTGTTTTATCCCATGGACGAAATCCGTTGAAGACTTGAAAACATTGCAAAGTATCTTAAACACCTTACATAAAGATATTAATTTTACGTTGCAATACAGTAATACTGAACAATCTTTTCTGGATGTTTTGGTGAAAAACAGAAATGGTAAAATAGAAACTGATATATTCTATAAAGAAACAGATAGCAAGCAATATTTATTATTCTATTCTTGCCACCCTAGACATACGAGGGTCAATATTCCGTATAATCTTGCACGCCGACTCAGAACCATTATATCAGAAGAACATGTTCTTAAGATGCGTATGCAGGAATTGAAATTTTTCTTAATTAAACAAAAGTATCCTGAACAAGTGATTGATCGTGGTGTAGAGAAAGCAATGTCACTAAATAAAGACCAACTTCGCACCGTAAAAGCACGAGCAGAAGAAAATATAATTCCGTACGTATCAACACACAATCCAAGAGATCCGGAAATGTTCCGAGTGATTGCTGATAATATACCAATTTTGCGGCAAGATGATAAAATGACTGATATTTTATCAAGATACAAACTGATTAAAAGTAAACGACAGCCTTATAACCTAAAACGATTACTGTCCAAAGCAAAATTTACTTCTGATGATAAACACGAAGTAAGGAAATGTAAAAGACCAAACTGCGGCCTCTGCATTCATCTCATAGAAGGTAATTCATTACTATTTAATTGCGGAACGAACTTCAAAATACATGAAAATATGTCATGCCATGTGAAAAATGTTATTTATGTAATGAAATGCAGAGGCTGCGGGGATGAATATATCGGCGAAACAGGCAACTTTCTTAGAAAACGGGTCACGGTACATAATCAGCAAATCCGTGACCCTCGAACAAGAATGCTGAAAGTTAGTGAGCATATAGACATTTGCGCAAATACTTTGAATCCTAAATACTACATCTTCCCTTTCTACAAGATGTATACGGAAAGCGCAACTTTAAGACGAGCAAAGGAAAATTACTTCATAAATACACTGAAACCTAAATTAAATGGGGCCAGTTAGTCGGGACATGTGCCGTCAGAGTATTCATTAACCGGAAACGTTATTTATTTTTAACGGAAACGGAAACGTTACCCAGAACGTTACGTTTCGTTGCTAGGTAAATCAAAATGTCTTCTTGAAAATCTGTAAAACAGTGAAACCGCGGTAGAAGTTAATTAATAATTGTGTTATTTGTCAATATATATATATGCTTCAAACGTATTTTCTATACGTTTTACAGATGTCTATAGAGGAGCCCAGAATCATCGCCTAATTAAAATCATTGTCTCTATATTGAGTTGCCCTGTTTATTGGTCCATAAAAAAACTCACACAGCTAACGAGCTGTAACCATGATATACTTTTTACCTACATCCTGTAGCATTTTTCCAACCAAACTGAACTTCTTCCCCGAAGTTCCAGGCTAAAAAGCTGCAACAACAAATAGACTCGAGGAATAATTACACAGGGATCAGGCTGGACTTTACGCTGAGGACTCCCGAAATGTCTCAGACGCTCCGACCCGGACCCGAAACCGTGTCTCCTGCGTCAAAGGCGAACACTCTACCACGTCGCAATAAAAGCCGGTTATACAAGTGTATGATATTCTTTACCGTATTACTCTAATTAAACGCCCCGGGGCGTTGCATTTTACGAAAGGTGGGGCGTTATATATTGATCCACAATGTAGTAAACCACCCACTCTAAAATACCTCTCATTAGCAGTATTAAGGTGAATGGATATACTTTCAGACGAAGCCAGCTCAGCTATTTGCCTCCGTTCTCGGTTAGGCTCAACTATTAAAGGAAAGAATTTGCTCCTCTAGGAGTAAATTCTTTCCTTTAATAGTAGACCCCATTTTAAAGAATTACGTCATCCTTAGAAGCTAACAGGAATTCGTGCAAGTTAATGAAACAAAATTTTCAGAAAAGAGGCAGAGGGCGCTTATTAGAGCAGGAGCGTTTATGAGATTTTATACGGCATTACCTTCACCCTGTGACATTAAGTAGACTTTATTGTGTAAAAGCGTCGTCATCCAAGGAAGAAAAACCGGCATGTAGGTGTACCCATTTGCCTTTGATATATGAGCCACGACACGAGAAAACCAACAAAGTGGTTGTGCGCACAGCGCAGACTCAGATCAGCCTGGGCATCCGCAGAGTCCAATGTGAGTCTTTGCAGTGCTCTTAAAGGGTAGCCAAGGGTCTAACTTACCTCCATGCGGATAGCGAAGACTCTGATCAGACTGGGCGGATGCCCAGGCTGATCTGAGTCTGCGCTGGGCGCACAACCACTTTGTTGTTTTTCTCGTGTCGCGGCTCATATAATGGCGCAAAAACAACTTTGTCGGATTTCAATCCATATTAGTGGAGTTATGCAAGACTCTGCAAGCAATTAATTAATATTTGATAAGATACGATAATTCATTACTGTGCGTCCTTAAAACAAATACAATCAATATCACGCAGCATTAATCATCTTAATACATCTATACTATTATTAGTATTAACAGGTCATCAATCATTTAATATGTAATATGGGGTTTCCTGGTGCGTTGATGGAATAGCATCTCTCTCTCTCTCTCTCTCTCTCTCTCTCTCTCTCTCTGTCAGTGTGTGTATGCGTGCGTGCTTGCGTGCGTGCGAGAGAGAGAGATATTGGTTGGTTGATTTAATGCTTAACGTCCACGGTAAACAACTAAGGTCATGTCGGGACGGTCAGTTAACCTAACCACACTATTCCTGGGCAGGCTTAGACCTCCTAAGCGGTTAACCAGTACTAAGTGCACATACTTTCGCCAGTAACTGACAACTGCCCTTCTTGAATCAGCGGAAGGAGAAACGAAAGTATGTGGCCAGACCGGGATTCGAACCCAGGACCTCCGACTTACGAGTCGGGTGCCCTACCGATTGCGCTACCCGGCCCGGCGAGAGAGAGAAATTCTCAAAATGTTTATTTGAATACAAATATTCATTCTTAGACTTAAAGATTATCTTCACTGGGTTTGTTGGTTACAAGCTCTCCGAGAAGGGGTTGGAGGATAGCTGCTTTGTAGTAACTGTCTTTTTTTTTTACTATGAACGACATTTGTGTACTTGTGTGGAGGCCGTAAAACGCCGTCAACCAGATTATCGTTGCAGCGTTGCTTTAGCTAAGTGTTCTGGTCGTCTGGGGCGTTTGAGCTCATATTTTGAACCTAAGAGGCGATGCTAAGTGCATAGAGAATGTAGCACTTTTGAATAATTTACCTTCGAGACAAAGTTCTAATCAACCATGGCCTTCGATGCACACAAGTACACCAAATCCTCAGACTCGCGGATATGTTGGAAGCGAGGCATACACCAGTGCCCGTGTGGCCGAGGGTTTGGATTTCTATGTTTACATCAGATGCCGGTGATAGATTATATTTATCTCCTGGTCAGCATCAATCCAACAAATAATTGGATATTTTTTCACCTATGGGTCTTCTAGTTATTTTTGAATGATTAACATTTGTCAGATTGTACCGACGCGTGTCTTGTAACTGTATTTAAAACCCACGTTGTTCGTTAGTTTTAGCTTTCCTGACTTCGAATCAAGGGTCCAATGAACTTTGTGCAAAGCATTCTTTTAAAAAAAACGAAGTAGTTGAACCACTTGCTGTACTGTGTACGTCATGCTAATGTTGCATACATGGAAGCAGTTAATAATACATGTAATGTGTCTTTTAAATAGTTCTGTACAAGCCTTATCAGAGAAGCCGCGAGGCAAGAATATCTGCGAACCGCGCTACATCAGACCTGGCCTAGAGTTTATAAAACTTTTTTCGTGCTTAACTTAGCTGAGCATGAACTTTTCTCTGATGATAAATATGAAAATGCCAACTATTGTTGGCATTTTCATATTCATAAACAGAGAAAATTGTTGGCATTTTCATATTCATAAACAGAGAAAAGTTCATGCTCATCTAAACTGAGCAATAAAACAACTGTATTTATCATTAAGTTGCTTTTTATTAGAAGGTAAAATTTCATGATCAGCTGAGTAAAGCATGAAAAAAGTTTTATAACTTTGGGGCCAGATTTCAAACAAACGCAGTAAGGATATGCGCAAGTCACTTTTCAAAGGTTGTTGTTAGTAAGTTGTTTTGGGTTTAACGGCCCTTTGAGTATTTCAGTCTATATCGGGCCATCTCCCAAAGAGAGGGAGAAAGAAGAGAGAAAAAATGTCCGCACAATCCCCACCCGCACCTACTGCAAGCGCAGTAGGCCCTTGCCCTACTATTATGCAACTCAGTAGGACGCCCCGGCACTGGAAGATATACCCAGCACCATCCCACTCACTCCAAAGGCCTAGTCTGTTTGATTGCATTTGAGAACTGGACATGCCCTCAACCATCTGCGCATTTTTCAAAGGCCAGGTCAGTTTTATTGCATTGGTGAACTGGACATGCCCTCAATGAACTGCGCATTTGCAATGACCGGTCATGACATACACAGTTTGTATATGCCTTAATAGCGGTTGCCTCAGAATACAGCATAACATAATATTATATATAATCGAGCCGCGATAAAACCAACATATTGGCATGTGCGCCCAGCACAGACTCATATCCATGTCTGATCAGAGACTTCGCTATCCGTATGGCGGTATCTTAGACCCTTAGCTACACTTTGAGCACTTATCGAAGAGTCTGATCAAACTGGGCGGATGCCCAGACCGTTCTGAGTCTGTGCTTGGCGCTCATGTCACTTTGTTAATTTTGTCATGACGCGGCTCAAATATAAATAGACGTCAGTGACGTCTTGTTACACAACTTCCATTATCGTCATTATCACTTCATCAGCGTTTATGTAATCTGCTTATTAAAATCGTGGATGGCATTAGGTACAATGACGTATTGTTTTAGTGCTTATTGTCACCTGTATGTTATATGAATGAATATCATGAATATAGTCTTTTACCGACTGATTGTCATCGCTTGAAAAGCAACCGTAAGCTATGTGCGTAGAGCCAGTTACCAAAATCAGCCTGCAGATTGGCGCAAACTGATCAGGTTATATTTATTTTTGAATATCCTAAGGTTTACAGACTGTACTTGCGAAACGGTCGAAAGGCTTCAGTTACAGCGCGATGAAGCTCTGGGTGATATTACATGAAATAAGGACAAAATTCTGATGCTCTTACAATATAATGCGACGTCTGATTGGATAATGTCAAAAATTTGCAACGGTATACATGGTATATTCTATGATATACTGTCCGACCGATGTCATTAAGAAACGTCGCTTCTCGATGGCTGGCGTTAAGCTTTACATTGCTTTGGATGCAAAGTAGTATGCTTTGAAAGGTGAAAACGTGAAAATTAGCAATAGAATGGGGATAACTATATTGAAAATTGTCATTTCGGGAGGTAAATCGTCGGTTTTATGGTCGCAAATTGCGTTTTGCGGCTCCGCTAACGCTCTGCCATAAAACGAAATTTCCGACCATAAAACTGATACTTTACCTCCCCAAATGACAATTTTGAGTACATTCACTCCCTAACTATAATTTGAGCCGCGACATGACAAAACCAACAAAGTAATTGTGCGCCCGGCGCGCACTCAGATTAGTCTGGGCATCCGCCCAGCCTGATCAGAGTCTTCGCTGTGCGCATGGAGGTAGCTTAGACCCTAAGCTACTCTAAAAGCGCTTTGCGAAGAGTCTGCTCAGACTGGGTGGATACTAGGCTAGGCGCACAACCATTTTGTTGGTTTTCTCGTGTCGCGGCTCAAAATTATGAAGGAAGGCAATACGAGCAGATAGCCGAATGAACTTTTCTTTCCCAGACAGGTGGTTACGATCTGAAGTGTGCTGCCAACCAAAATATTGAAAATAACATATTGTCATAATTTAATATTTTGGGGAACCTCACCGTCTACTCTACGTCAGTTATAGTCTCTGCTACTTGCAGATTTTCTGAATTACAAGGAATGTAGAATCTGATCCGAATACTGATCTCGACTCACAGTGTCCGAACATCAGGGATTTAAGGATACAAGCCGCGACACGACAAAACATGTGCGCTCAAAGAAGACTCTCAGATCAGCCTTGGCATCCGTCCAGTCTGACAGAGTCTTTGCTGTGCGCTTTAAAGGTAGCTAAGGGGCTAATGCTACCTCCTTGCCGACTGCAAAGATTCTGATCAGTCTGAGCATATGAGTCTTCGCTAGGCACACATGCCACGTTTTGATACTGTCGTCTCGCAGCTCATTATATTGTTTTAGATCATAAATCCCCAAGGAATCCCATATGTAAGACAAAACAATAGGATAAAGTCAATATTACATATAATGCCAATTTAAATGTCCTGTGAGTGGTGACCTCGTAATAAACAGCCTATCAGTTTATGTTACAATTCTACAAACATTGCCTATGAGATCTACAAGAGCTTGTGTAGCACTATTACATTAGAACAATATGGAATAGGAAGTCTGGAGAAAGGAAGAATAACTAAATAATTCTTGCGATCATAGTGCACAACCCAGTAAAATATATAATGAGCCAAGACACGACAAAACAAGCAAAGTGTCATTTAAGCGCAGCGAATTGCCTCAGATCAGCCTAGGCATCCGCCATCCGCTGACCCGAGTCTTCGCTGCCATGGGCGCACATGCCACTATGTTTATTTTGTCCCGGCTCATATATATGGAGGTACCCAAGAAAGGCCACAATCATAAAGCGTAGTCCACGTATGGCAATGAAAGAAGATGGTAAAACACATTTTCGATAACAGATATACCCAGTCGAACAAAAGAGAGAACGCACAGCAATACATACAAAATAAACACACAAAAAAATCTCTATTTACCTGCTGCTAATAATTCTTAGCTAGTGACAGGAGAACGGCAGCTTCACAGAGCCACATTTAACATGCATATGTTGCAAAATTCACCTGATAACAGGGGTATGATAACATGAAGTGATATCATATCACTTTAGAACTGCGCCCGCGCGAATGTCATCAGGCGATGCCTACTGAAGCGAACTCGGAAGACGATTGGTCCATACTGACGTTGGCCGTGATAACAGTGTTCGATTGGTTTAACGATGCCCAGGCTGATCTGAGTCTGCGCTGGGCGCACAACTACTTTGTTGGTTTTCTCGTGTCGCGACTCATATCATTTGCTATTCTGCAGCAGTCTGATTTTGGCAATGTTTTCTCAATCATTGAGATCTAATATCTTCAGGGATAAATACGGTAAAACGTGTTGGCCTAAAATCAATAGATCATTTCCGTATTAGAAGAGCTGGCATCACCGCAGATTTCCGCCATATTCAGAGGAATACTATGTTTGTTTGACAAGAACTAAGCTCTGTTTGACCAGGAATGATATTCTACAGATTCACTGCATGTGAACCATAAAAATATACTTATGCAAACAATGACTGTTGACACAGCAGGTCATCCGACTAAAAATACAATGACCGTTAACATTCCATGTACATGTATTTGTATTCACATACCATCCACACCGGGGGTGGTCGGGAGGTGCGATGGTGCTGTGGGTAACTTGCACTGCCGGGCGTCCTACTGATTTGGACTATAGTAGGGCAAGGGCCTACTGTGCTTACAGTAGGTGCGGGTGGGGTTGTTTAAACATTTTTTCTCTCGTCTATCATTTCGCTCCTTTCTCCCTCTCTCTGGGAGACGGCCCGATATAGACTGCAATACTGTCTCAAAGGGCCGTTAAACCCAAAACAATCAATCAATCAATCAAAACCATCCACACCATATCAGTTTCTTATAAGAATCTAGACAATGCAATTTTTTCTGTCCTGAGATTTTACTAAACTGTTGGCTGAATTGATAGACTGTGTAATCCCCGGATGTACTCCAGTCCTGAAGTTCGGTTGTGTGATTTTTCTGGACACATAAATCTGAGAAAAGAAACATACATGCATTCATGAACATCAAATATGCTGGTCATAAAAAATGGATGTGGATTATCATGATTATTAAAATAATAATTATAATAATAATTATTTTATTTTGCGACTCATATTATCAAAACCAATTTCCGCAAAATGTGCAAAAAGACTATAGTCAGTCATAAAATTCCCTACATAGAATGCTGTACATAGGGAACAGCTCCCCAACAAACAATTTTGGATTCTCTACGTAGAACTCAAGTGCCAAGTGTCAAACATACGTAGAGAATCCAAAAACATACTTAGAGAATCCAAAATTGTTTGTTGGGGAGCTGTTCCCTATGTACAGTATTCTGTGTAGGGAATTTCGAATTAATAGCGGGGCGATTTTTCCCTACAGCATTCTATACATGGAATCTAGAATTATTTTCGGGAGGCTGTTACCTACAACAGCTTCTCCTGTATCCCATTTCCCTACGCCTTTGACTTGATTTCATTTGGGATGTTCATTTCATCTAAATAGTTGAGCCGACTTGCCATAAAGTAACGTTCCTGCGACTGACATGCAGTATAATGCATGCTTATGCCGTATTTCTTCGGCAATAAGACGGATTTTTCCCTACTAAAACAATCTCAACAATCTACATCCGTCTTAAAAGACAGATCTAGATATTTGGGATTGTTGAAGTAGGAAAATACACATCCAGAATTTCATGAGACCGATTGAGATAATTAGGGCATTCTAGAGATGGGGAAACGTTTTATATCCGAATAAGCCGGGCCGCGTAGCGCGTCTGACTCAAGGTCAAAAGGTTCCGGGTTCGATACCCGGTCCAGACATGTACTCTCGTTTCCCCCTCCGCTGATTCAAGAAGTGCAGTAGACGGTTATAGCCGAAAGTTGTTGAACTTAGTACCGGTTAACCGCTTAAGAGGTCTTTGCCTTCCCAGGAATAGTTTGGTTAGGTTAACTGACTGTCCCGACATGACCATAGCTGTTTATCATGGATGTATAGGAACAGCACAACATCAAAAGCCATTCTAGAGATGGGGAAAAGTTTCATAGCCCAACAAATACGGTATCTGTTGTTGTAAGGCATTTACGTCTTCTTTGCCAAATTCATTCAGCTTACGGTAACATGAGATACAAAGAGATGATTAGATTCTAAAACAATTGCACCCATGTCATTCGGTGTCTTCTTTATAGTTTAATTACGTCTTAAAATATCCTTTAATTCCTGGTACAAGAAAGTAAATCCCGAAGATCTGTTGATAAAGTGAAAAATTAGAATGCAGGACAATGATCTGGCGATAAAGTGAAAAATTAGAATGCAGGACAATGATCTGGAGATAAAGTGAAAACTTAGAATGCAAGGACCGTATTCATAAAGCCACTTAAGTCGTTGCTATGCGGTTGCTAAGGCTAAATATCTATAAAGGAGATTCCATACAACTATGAAATTTGATCTGGAGGAACAGTCTACAAAGACTGTTCCTCCAGAGCAAATTTCATAGTTGTAGGGAATCTCCTTCAAAGAAATTTAGCCTTAGCAACAGCATAGCAAGCTCTTAAGTCGTTTTATGAATACGGCCCCAGGACAATGGTCAGGTGATAAAGTGAAAACTTAGAATGCAGGACAATGCTATTACACAGTACTGAATTGCTGACACAGCCTGCATGTGTTTCACAAGATTCATAAAATGGTGGGTTTGAATCGTGGGCTATAAAGCTTTTTTCGCCTGCTGATAAGCAGGAAGATTTTCCTCCTTTTGTGTGAGCATTTGCCAGGGAAGTAAAAACTGAGTTTATTTCCAACCTCAAAAATCATCCAATTTCTGCGCGGCATTTATGGGAAGCTACAGTTGCAGTAAAAGAGCTCGAAGTTTAACTGTCAAAATGCTAGTGCCCATTTTCAAGAAAGAATAGCAGAAAATCTAAACGCCTGACAGGTATTCAGTTGCAGCTGAGAGTGATCATCTGCAAGCCCTTTAGGTAAATCTGTTAACTTCAGGTGTCAACAATTGTCCTGGCCCTGAGTGGAGCATGGATGATTGCAACCATTTTTTTTGAAGAAATTTACTGGCCCAAAAAAGTAGGGTTAGATGTCATTTTCTTTGCAACAATAATCATATGAGGGCTTGTATTGGGTATAAATGGCATAAAGGGAATTTAGGCATATGTACAGCGCATTTAAACGAGTTATGATGCATTCAAACAGGCTCGAATGTCACCTTGTTAAGTTGACCAGCAGCGATGCCACCGAGCGATCGAAAAAAATGTGGAGTGCCACCTAAGCTCTGTGTGATCAGCTCTTGGTTTAAAAACAAGTTGAAGAAAATAAATAGATTGGCAGATACTGTGACATACTTTCACACTCATATTTTTTTTACTAAATTTGATTACTTATAGCTGAACCGTCTTCAGACACTGATTTAATATTATGCATCTAGTTACTAAAATTCACTTAGACTTTAACCTCCTTTGCATAATATGATATTGTATGTACTTTTATGTTTAACGACGTCGAATCAACATTGCTTTAGAATTGTTTCGACGTTAGCTGCTTGAACGGGCTATCGCGATCAGAACCGACTGATATTAATTCGAGTGGTATTGATCAGTACATTTGGAGAAAAAAAACAGATTTCTGCGCTATAAACGCAAGGCTTTAGCCAGTCAACGAAAGGATCTAAACTTCAATCTCTTGCAGCAGTCAGCATTTATTGTTATAATGTTTCCATGCAAGCATAGGCATAAGAAATCAGTGTTATGCAAGTTTGCATAATTTGATGACCTCAAAGGTCTACCATTAGATGTGATGTTAACGTTAACAAATGACTTCGAGCTTGTCGCGTAATTTTGCGTAATCTCACAACGACATTTGATTGACAGCGAAATGTACATGGCTGCTAATGATCGTATGCACGCGATATAAGAGCGACACAGCTGTTTAAAAAAAGGCAGATCACTTCATTTAAACCAAATCATTTTAATCAATGGATTGAGTTCAATTCAAAGTGTGTAGGAATTACGTTCGACCACTTATATATAGAGATATAACTATTTTGCTGTTCGTGGTGGATGCAAGCGAATTTTGTCAGTGGTTAACATCCACCACGGACCGCAACAAACGTTAAAGACCTTAAACCCTCGGTTGAGTTTAAATCATAAAGTGTTCCTTCAAGAGCAGAAAACACATCCAGAAGAAGGAACGTGCGCCAGTCTACGTAGTTTCGGCTAATAAAGCCTCGTCAGTGACCGTGACAATACCTGGTGACGAAACAGAGAAAAGCATACAGAAATTTCTTAAAAATAGGGCAGTCGATTCAAAGACTTATTGGTATCAAAAGGGGTCAAATAATATAAAAGACGATGATCTAGAATTAGAGTCTAAACCAATCTTAAATTTCAGATGTCTCAGAATATGTCATCTGATCTCAAAGGACGAAAATAAAATATAATCTGCACTATGAATGATGTACGGGGAGACGTTTTACGGCCGCAACACGCCACAACTTCAACTGCAGTGAAGTAAAATTAAAATCTTAAAGAGTTCTTTCAAGAGGAGAAAACACATTCAGAAGAACGAACATGGGCAAGATTACGTAGTTTCGGCTCATAAAGCCTCATCAGTGAAGTTGATAACTTTGCTGCACTCTTTAATTGCACACCGGGGGATCGGTCGTCAGACTCTATGATGGCCCCGACCTAAAGCTATATATTGTAGTTGGTTGGGACCGGAGCCTTTTTGTCTGTTGCTTGGTCCACCGGGGCTCAACTGGTTACCTTCTTTTGCTTCAGATTTCCAGTGGGGTTGTTTGGCAGGACAGGGATCTCCACCTGTCTGACGGCCCGTTGTATCTGTTGAGTCCTCGTCTTTGCTTCTTCATGGTGTTGAAATTTGATTTATGTGTTTACCATGATGATTCATTGACGAGTTAGAGGGTTATCATGCGAACCGAACAACCAACTAAATGTTTTGTACCACTTCAGAAACTGAGGGTGAGGTTGGGCCTGTAAAATCGATTTAAGCCCCCCAGTAATTCATTACTGACCGTTCCAAGGCGGTAGTTCTGTTGTGGTTCTCTGTTGCCTGTTTTTGGTGTCAGAGTTTCTGTGATGTTTTATCTTATGTATGTTCTTATTATTTTTGGTTCGGTTTGGGTTGCTGAGTGGCCACCTTTTGGGAACAAGCTGCTCACTCGGTTGGCCATATGTTCTCTGTATCTTGATTATTTGTAATCTTAGTTGTTTCCAACTATGGTTTGAGGGCTGGATTTGGATTTTGATTGTTTCAGTTCCTGGTCTTTGCATACTTTTTACTTTTATATTTATTGATTACATAATTTGTTTATCCCTGTTTCAATTAATACGAATAAGCAGTCTGTTAATCTTGTCTGACATCACCACAATCATAGTATCCAGACTCTTACATAACATGTGCCATAAACCGCATATTTCTGAATTGGCAGGTTTTTTTCAAGGAAACACTGTTTGCATCCCTTTGTGCAGTGCTGTTGCTAAATGTTATCGTTCAACGGTTTAAGTTCTATTCTTGAGAGCTTTATATTCTCGGACTAAAATCTCAGAAGGTAAAGAAAGGTCGCCGAGAAGTTAAGTGGAGATCGATGACACTAGTTTCACATTCTATGGACAACCATCGATAAATCAAGAACAGTCAAGTTGTTTGCGAATTAAGCTGTCCAATCAGCAGCGAAATGAAAAAAGAGGGCTTTGGGCATATGCGTGCAAGAATGACTCAGATAAGGCTGCGCATCCGCGCAGCCTGATCAGAGTGCTTCATGTCCGCATCAGAATTCTGTGAATTATGATGTGTGTATGGTAAAAAGTAAGTAATCTGATAAGAATGCCTACACACACAGACTGATAAAAGTCACTGCAGATGATTTATTGTGTCGTAATTTTGAGAAGGGCCTCATTTAGATCACTGGCATTCATGTCACTTTCTGTAAATCGAGAAGTTGCTTTGGAATAAAACGATATAAGGCGTTTGGTCAACAAAATCAATACAGTCAACTCTCAATATCTCGAACACTGATATCTCAATGTGCATCCTTATTTCAAAAAGTATAGTTTTGACATATTTCCTATTCTTATTTAAATTTCAAGTCAGATATCTCAAACTATCGATATCTCAAAGTAAATTTTCTTGGACCAGAAAATTTACTTTGAGATATCAGTAGTTTTGGATGAATTCCGACTTTGAATGTATTTATTCGCTGTTTGCTGGAGCCGATGTGAAGCTGTTGTGATTATCTGATAGAAATATGTCATTGGCTGTGAATCAATTGACAAGAAGTGCGCTTAATGAAAATTTAGATCAAAGTGACCCATTGTATATAATAACCCTTATTTTTGTTACTATTAATTGATGCTGATCGGGCATTTTGCTAATGGACAATCAATGTCAATGCGGACGATTATTTTGAGTCAAGTGCTGATCAGATGTTTGTTTTAGATTACTGCGGACTCATGCAATAAAACATGGCCCAATAACCTAATTAGTCTCTACATTGGAAAAAGGTGCTCGATGGTGAATTGAGCAAGTGAAGTCCTGTACGTGTCTGTGAGTTTCCGAAAATTTGCCAAAGACAATTACTATTTCTTTTGAATTTGCAGAAGATCTGTATGATAAGAAAGGTTCCAGACAAATTGCGCGTTGAGCAATCCGTCCTGAGCCTACAAGTGCTGTTCGCATCAATCAACTTATACCTATTCCTATGCAATTCCCCGTGTTTTTTTCCAGTCAAATGATGTTTGGCGACCTTTAAGAGCTCACAGAAATGTCAAAGTATTCAAAGCACTTCCTGCTGTGTTAGAAACAGAAACGTCCCGTAGGAAATCGCCAACGTTAGGCCTCAGCCATTACACGCATATTAACCTATATGAAATAAATCATGCAGTATTCTTTTTCAGGAATCTTCTCTTGAAAATCGCATGATACCATGCAAATTCCGATTACATTGAAATATCTCAAATGCAGGCGTAATCCTATGTATAATAATATGTAATTGTAATCGATGTCCTGATGAACATGACAGCACCTAGGGCGGTGGTTGATGCATCTAAAACTAGTCTAAACACTCATCCTATCCCACCAGTCTCCCGAGTAAAAGAAAACTTACGGTCCGGAAGCGACTTTTATGTTTCAAATCATCATTATTATTATTATCTTATTGGTTTTATGTGGCGTGAAACTAGAAAATATAATTGTGTCTGTATAAACAAAGAATGATATCACCCGTGCCGCACCTGCCACAAGGCAGTGTGCACAAATAAAATGTTTATTATCAACACATATCATTTTCAATAGCGTCCTGCTGGATTTACTCTCAAAGGTTTCCGTCACATCTGCACTAAACTGAAAATTTGATAAGAAAATATGTATGAAAATGCAGGAGTTGATAACACAAACTATGTACGAGAATTAAGCGGGTAAACACGGTTCGTTACAGAACATTAGCGTTAGTCTGATATCCTATCATCATGCACATCTACGGTGTCTATATATTCTATATAATTGCATTAATATTTCTTGAAAGCTAAGCCATCCAGCATATTGTCTCTCTGTGGACTCTCTGATAATACAGATTTAATATAAAAGTCCCACGAACTCGATTGGCATCACATTACAAGATCTATGTAAACGTTTATAAACATCCCAAAAATAATCTCAGATCTCTGGTTTCAATATTCTACAACTATCGTTCGTTTAAATGTGGTGGTCTTGTCTATGTATATTCTCTCAAAATATGACTTTGTCTGATGGCCATCAATATGGATGGAGTTATACCATGATTCGCAAGGAAAACATTGATATTTGATAAACACGAAAATTCTCTGTTTGTTTATAAATTATCAAATGAAATCAATATCCGAAAACATTATCTAAACAGTTCAAAAGTCATTTCTGTAACGTTGGGTTTCTCGTTGGGTTTCTAAGTGCATTAAGGACCTAGCATTTGTATGTGTTTGTGCCGTGGGAGAGATAGAGGGTCATTGCGCAAGTTTTATAACTGACAATTCCAAGGCGGTCCTTCTGTTGCGGTTGGGTTATTTTGTGAAATGTCACAATTGATCTATTTATTTTTGTCTCCTCCTTTTCTCTCTTTTATTTCTTTGTTTTCTGTGTTGGTTGTGTTTCATGATTCCGGGATATTTTCTGCTGAATCGCTGTAAAACATTATACAATGAATGCAAATGCATCAGAAAGAAGCGTATTACGAGAGTCCACAAGATCAGATTTAAATGCGAAACTAAAACTTAACTAAACGTTTCACCACCCCTTTCTCCAGCCACCTCTTCTTTGCAGTTTTGGGTAGCGGATACTAAAACAACTAGCTTGGAATACATTAAATTGCAGACATTGCACGAAAAGATATTTTACCCCAAACCACATAAAAAATTTAATACTCTGTTATTCTTGTTATTTTATGAAACAGTTAAAGTAGTAGCTCCTATGTTTGTCTCTTCTTCATCAGTTTATGCCGCTGTATTTCTGATTTTTTCCTATTTTCAGATACCACGGGCAAGGTTTTGAAGACCAACATACGGAATGGTGAGTCACATTTCAAAATTACTCGAGTCTAGTATATACTTTAATCCTGCAAGGTCGATGGGACACAACAGATGACTGCAACAATCTCTCTTTATGTGGTCCTATTTTCAGCTGCACTAGTTTTCCCGCCAATGTTCGTGACTGTCCACTTTTTAAGTTTATCTGTATACATGCTATATACTGTGTCCTGCACACTCATCTATGCGACGTCAGAAGACATTAAGATGTCACAGTAGCCGAACCACTTTTATGTCCGTTTTGTGACCAAGGTCTGGTGTCAGTCGTGTTTGCCTGCTTGGATCGTTTTACGAATATCCGAATCAGTTTTGTAGTCTATGTAAGAGATTCCTCAATTTTCTCTAAGTCTGCTGTCAAGGCCAACATTTAACAGAAGGCTTGATATTATAAAGAAATACATCACTTTTACCTTAATCCAATAGATATGTTGTTATCTCTAAATTGACTGCAGCTTTATTAGAGCTGCATTGACTTGTACAATAAATGAGAGAACTTCATGACTGAAACCAAAACCAGCAACAGCTGTACCGACGTTTTTGAAACCATTCATAGCTCTCCGCCTCTGTCCTTTGATTTTATATATATTTTACTGAAACATAAATCAGGGTTCTTTAGATTTTTACAACCATTGCATATATATACAACAACCAAATTCTAACAGGTCACTTTATCATATCCCTTGTTCCGCTAAACAGAAGAGCACTATCAAGCACAGATTCCCATTTTGATTAAATTGATGATACAATAATTCAGGTAACACTTAAATAAAAATCGTACAATAATTCCATTTGTGAAAGATACAGGTAGCCCCGTTTCTGAAAATCACAACAGTTCAGCTGTTTGTCATGATTCGGATAGAACCATCACTCGGACTTTAATCAGCAAATGCTTATGGCTGGTCCAAATATGTAGAATACTCGGTAATGCATCATAAATCTTTTTTTTTTCTAATACAAATTTCGCAATTACAGTCAGAACTGCGAAATCTTACCCACCACAGTTTCAATCCTTCCGAATTTTGAAAATGCATTATAAATGATATTATAGGTCCATTCTCTGCTGCCAGGTAAAATGTAAATATTGTATTGATTTCAAATCTTTAAAAACGTTTACATGATTAGTTGGGTGTACTGTGTATAAGAAAATTATTTCCGGATACCATACAATACTTACATTCTCAGTGCATTTATTGAAAAGCGCTATGGTAGACCATTAGTCTAGAACGTAATGTAGTTTATACTTCAATTACTACATCGCTTCACACGACGTTACTTGAGGTTAAGTGACGTCAAAATAAACCATGGTTTCTCCAATCTGATTTGACGTAGGCGACGTTATGACGTCGTTGACGCTGTTCCGCTGTAAGTAGAAAAAGTGCGTTTAATTTTTTTTTCTGCTTTAAATGTAGCCCTAACGCAAATGTGTGGTCAATAATAGATGAAAAAGAACGTGAATATGTTCTGCGCAAAGTAGGAATCGGTACAATTCCAGAATCGTCCTGCGCAGAGTAGGAATTCTCACTTTGTTGTGCAAAGTGGGAATTCCTACCTTGCGCAAAACAATTCCGGAATCGTCCCTGCGCAAAGTGAGAATCGGGACAAAGTGAGAATAATGAAGATGTTCGTGCGGTTAAAAAATATATGTTTGCATTTATCGTTTGATATGATCTTTTTTAGTAATTATAATTCTGCCAGAACTTGCTATATGTCTCTTACATCTGTACAAAGTTTCAAATCTTTTCCTTACAACTGTAGAAGAAATCGACTACACCAAATCGTCATCCTAAATCACCCTAATCAGATTAGTTGTGGAAGGCAGTCAAAATAACATTTTTCTTTTCAAAAAGCACATGCACAGTAGTAGTATATCTGTAACATTTGTATAAAGTTGCAAACTGATCGGTTATAATTTTGGAGTTGTTTATATTAATTTGTCATCCTGTATTAGCAATAACCTACAAATTTCTACATTTCAAATGCCGTAATTTTGACAAACAAATATTTTGCTTTTCAAAAGGCACATGCACATCTACATATTTCTGCAGCATGTGAACAAAGTTTCAAATCAACTGAAACTCTGAAAAAGAGTTGATTATACGAGCTTGTCATCCTGTATTAGCCAAAACCCGACAAAAATCTTAGCACGAGGCCGTAATTTTGTCAAAATACAGATTCCTCATTTAAAAGTCAATACCCTGTTACTCGTATCAAATGAATATTCGATTCCCAGGTGCTTTCGTTCGCTTATTGTGTGAGTGATGTTTTCAACTTGGGTAGCTAAATGACCACTTATTTGAAAAAGGGCTGTTCATTCGGTTTAACGTGAAAATTTGTGAATTTATCACCGTACTGCTTTCTCTTTTTGCTTTGATGGCGGGGTATGGGATCTGGCCATAGTTCGTAACCAAAGTCTATTCATTTTACTTATACATATAGTGATGAAGTGTCTAGGTTCGAGAGACTCTAGAAGTTGAGATATAGCTATAAACGAACGGACAATCGAACAGATAGACAGACCTGCGGATATACCAACAACAAATGGCAGACTTTGTCTTGCTAAGTGCAAGCGAATTCGACAACTAAATAGTTCTTGTTGAACTTACAGATAATGTTCAAAGAAAAATAACATAAACTGACAAGCTGTATTTTATGAACTCATCGCTCATAGAATATTAAGATCGTACTACAGGATAGGCATTACATATTGGATTGACTTAATCTTTTTGTTTTGTCTCAAAATATGATTCTCTGGTGACCATAAAACAATATACCGCTAATTCCCGAATTATCGGACGCTGCTGAAAACCAGTCTGATTAGGATCTGTGGCGTTTGTTATTTCGAAAACGACGAGGATAAACGGTTAACGGTAGACTGGAAAAAGTCAGTAAAATATATCCACTGTATAAGAAGAAGAGAGTTTTACTGGGTTCCCCTTTTCAACTTTTAGTTTGGTTATATTGCCGTCCTTTCTGCTTCTCACATAGCTAAGAATTGCATTCAGTCTTGGTTTTAAGTTGAATCAGGGCCATTTATGCTTTGGGCATATATTCGGTGAGCTATACAATTCAACCAAATGTCAAATAAGAGGGTCATACCTTTAAAACGCAAATGCCATGAAATGCAGTCTATCAGTTTTTCTCTTCTTTGGACTCTAGCAATAAGCAATTCCATTGGCGGAGGATACATTGTAAGCAAAATAACATTTAAATAAAGCAGCAACAGACTCCGAAACGCATGTTGAAAAAGATGATAAAGGGAAATTATATTATTTTACGATTCTTCTTTCATACTACTATACATTCTAAAACACATTCTTCAAGCTGTACATATTATCATTTTCTGTTACAAGATATATGTGTACTGTTAGTAAGCACAACTTCTAACCGACCATTTGCTTTGTCATGTATAATGTCATTTTTTAACAAATGAATTTTATTTTTCTGATGTTTATGGAAGTAAAAAACTACATTGGGTCGCTAACAAAGTTTACATGAACCCCTTCGGGGTTCAATTACTTTGGGTTGCGTACAAAGTAAGTGAACCCCGAAGGGGTTCTTGTAAACTTTGTTAGCGACCAAATATAGTACTTTATACTTCGATAAACACCAGAAAAAATAACTTCATTGCTTATATTTGTTCTGCGGAAAGTAGGAATCAATACAATTCCGGAATTGTCCTGCGCAAAGTAGATATTCTTACTTTGTGTTACAATTCCGGAATTGTACCGGTACAATTCCGGAATTGTCCAAGGGATTTAGTGGTTTATCGAACAGGTAAATGTGTCTGCGCAAAGTGGGAATCTTTAGGACATGGACCACAAGAAGAAGTTTAGGGGAGAGTTGGGTAACTTCGGACAGGCGGGTAAATTCGGACATACAATTGCAAACAGTGAAAATCCAGATGAGACAGCTCATAATGAGCCGTCTCATCAGGATTTTCTCTGTTTGGCCAGTCAATTTTTGTTTTAGTTCCAAACAACTGACATATAAAGGAAACAATGTCAGTGTCCTAATTTACCAGCTGTCCGAAGTTACCCGACTCTCCCCTAAGAACAATCCATCTTCACCCATCTTGTTGCCCAAATCACAACACAAAACAGAAGGCAAAGTGGGCAGCTATGCAGATGTCCATATTGCCAGCGAACATTTAAACAAGTAGCATTGAGGTACCACAACAGCAGTACGGCCTTGGAACAGTCAGAAATAGATTACTGGCCCTGGGGTCTTAAACTCAATTTTTGTATATTGAATGACTTTCCCCTTCGGTTTTTCAGCAGGATATGGAAGCTGGTTGCATTAGTTCTCTCTTTACTTGACTAAAAAATCATGATATTTTAACATTTCCAAGTACTTTTGTTCATCTGAACTTACTCCAGTGCACGAACGCTACAATCCAGTTGTCATCAGTGTTGGAAAAATTTGGCCATCTTTGCTTCAATACCTTATCACAGAGGAACCCTCTCAGCTTCCACCTTCCATTTTGTATTGACGATAAAGCACTCCATGGATAACCTTCGACGACCCTGTAAACGTTTTACTGCAAAAGCCTTGCTAATCGTCTTAGCAACCTGACGTCTGACAGAAAAGTAATCGCCTGATAGCTTTTCCATATTGCTCCTTTCCTAATATGGAAGAACTGAAGACTTGCATCAAAATTCATTTCACGTTTCTTATTACGAAATTTGACCTAGGCTAATGACACATGGGGAATGACAGTGCACGAAGTTATATATTGCATCTTTAATACGACAAGTCATATCAGAGGAGTATCGAAGATTGATCAGGGTAACAAATGAGCCGCGACACGAGAAAACCAACAATGTGGTTGTGCGCCCAGCGCAGACTCGGATCAGCCTGGGCATCCGCCCAGTCTGATCAGAGTCTTCGCTGTCCACATGAAGGTAGCTTAGAGCCTTAGCTACCCTTTAAGCGCTTAGCGAAGAGTCTGATTAGCCTGGGTGGATGCCCAGGCTGATATAAGTCTGCGCTGGGCGCACAACCACATTGTTGGTTTTCTCGTGTCGTGGCTCAAATGTCCTCCTAATAGATCAGTACTGCTGCACCTTCTTTTGTAATGATGACTTCAATGCCGTACAGCTTCCTACTCAGTGGCCTTAGGACAGGATGTTGTACGCGGCCATGTGGGTTCCTGGTTCTTGCTGTCTCACTCCAGTCGATATAACACAGACAGGAACAATTTTTACACATTGTTTTAAAAATACCTGAGAAACCTAGTTGGCCATGAGAATAAAAAGGCCACTTGAAACATTTTGAATTTATAAAATTATTTAGCCTGAGAGTCAGGCTACTGTCTCTCCCTTTTTACTGAACATTCAGACTCATAAAAGCCAATAAATCAAACCGAGAAAATACCTCTAAATATCAATTAACATGGAATTATCCCGTCGACAACGTCACTTAACACCGGTCTGTCGGTGTTAATTGACGTTGGTAGCAAGATGATTAAATGACGTTTGGCGCGATATTTGTACTTGTTTCTTGTAAATTGTTACAGGTATTTTACTTACCCATTAACCTGGTAAACGGGTATACTTGTGCATTAAATAAATTCTATTCCCTTCTATTCTAGTATACTGCCGTTGCCAAAGTCATTTAACACCGGGCAGCCCGCAGGATGTGGTTGGCATCGGAATGATTAAAAGACATGGTGTAGCAGTAATCAACGTCATTTAACCCCGGACAGCTGGTGTTTACTCACGTTGACAGCAGCATGCTTGAATGACGTTGACAGCCAAATCGTTTACTGCAGTAGCCAACGGCATTTAACACCGGGCAGCCGGCAGGATGTAGTTGGCATCGGATTGATTAAATGACACGGTGTAGCTGTAATCAATGTCATTCAACACCGGACAGCCGGTGTTAACTCACGTTGACAGAGCTATCATTACGACAACGACATGGTATACTGCCGTCGTCATTTAACACTGGCTGGAACTGACGTTAGCTGCAGCATAATTGAATGGCGTTGACAGCGACATAGTATTCTGCCGTTGTCAACGTCATATAACACCAACCAGCCGATGCTTAAGGGTACATTCCACTAAATATTCAAGAGGACTTGCCCCGCCTTTTTCGGGCAGAGCATTAGATTAATCTTATAACGGACATGATGTCACCTGTCAATCATGCATGTTGGATTTATTACAGTATATACAGGCCGACAACTGAGAGTTACAAAGAGGCATATTTAATGGATAAAAGTTTTTATCAGAAGGAGATTTGGTTGATTTTGGTAACTGACCCCCTAATAGAAAAATATGCTATGTTTTGGGGTACAAAATTGTGATTGCCATATTCCATCCAACTTGGCGGCTTCCTCAGTTGGGAAGCAAGAGATTTTTTTCTCAAATTGATTGGCTAGGAATACACTCTAAAGCCGGACAGGTTTGGAAAACTTTGTATGTGCAGTTTTTGAATAACATAACAAGATGTTAACATTGTCGTCTATGGAAAATTATGGAATCAGCCTTTATCACAATGGCGGCAGCATGGTCGTATGACGTTGGCTACGACTTATTATAGTGTCGCTGCCAACGTCATATAACACCGGCCAGCCGGTGTTAACTGACGTTGACCGCAGCGTGATCAAAATACGTTGCACCGACATTGTATTATGCTGTTTCTAACGTCATTTTACACCGGATATCCGGCATTAAATGACGTTAGAAGCGGCAAATATGCAGTACGATGTCTGTTCCTGATTGACGGACTTCATTCGATTATTGGTTTAGACCTTAATAATATTGGGTTATAAAACAGTTTTGATAAAACTGAACCAGTCCAGACAGTTTATCATTTAATTTAATCCTATTGTTTTGGCTTTGTAAATTATACTAATATGGTTAGACTTTTAGAGGTGAAATCCCCTCTATGTGCTTATTTTCTTACTTGTGTGTCAACGGTTTTGTGGTTTAGGTAGACAAATGGTTTATGTACTGCAACATTTTCTATATAGTTATAGAAGAATTTTGTCTTTCATCATAAAATATGCGTCAGATGTGAATGACAAAATTGCAAATAAATAGAAAAGTATAATTCTCAGAAGTTGCCAGTTAAAAACTGGTTTAAGCATTAATGATTTGTGTGTTTTATGTTGTTGTTTTTCTTTTTTTGTTGTTGTTTTGTTATTAAATAATAATTGGTGTGCAGGTTCAGTTTTTCTCTTGGCGAAGATGCACTGTTCCATTTTGTCATTCGTGGTTCTCCCTTTTTCTTCTATGGACTAAGGACTAGGGTTTAGGACTTTCTTTTCTTTTTTACAATGCTATTTAGCACCAACCCGAAGGACCGGCGATCATTTCAAACTTACTAAGGTATACTTTTATGTTTCTTAAATCTGTAAAACAAAAGAAAGGGTTGCACCAGACAAAATAATAAGAATTCACTTTATAGTTCAAAGAATTATGTAAATATATTTCAGTCTACCTAGACAGCCAAGGTCACTAAGTATAAGCGTATTAGTTTTGCATTGTAAAATTTAACTTGCTCAGACTTGATGTGATTTACATAATTTGAGATACTAGGCTAAAGGACAGTGATACAAATCAACGGTTGAAAGAATTATCAAGCAAGTTAGGTGTATCAAAAGGAGAGTGATTTATATGGTTTAACATGTCGGTTTAAAGTATTTTGAAGAATATTTGAAGCTAGAGTGTGGATTTGCGCTTGTAAATCTGATTAATCGCCCCTTCTCTTGCGACCCCTCCCAACCCACCCACGTAAAACAAGTGTTTCTCTTCGGACTGTCCTAAGACGGTGAAACTAGCGTTCTTTTTATCTATACAGCTTTGTGGACACTCGCTACGCGACATTTGCGTGATTTTCATGAATTGTCGAAGAAGCGTTAATACTTCGTTTGACGGCGGGATACGAGATCTGATTGTTTAAGATTCTGATTATTGCCTATCTTTTTTAATTTTCATTGAAATGGCATGTTTAATGCGATCAGTATAGAGTATATACGTAGCAGTCTGCTAGCAAAATTACAAATGCACATCTGCACGCTTGCAAAACATGCAAAATATGAAAATATAGCATATATATTACAAGTTTTTACAAGTTCAGTCAAGTGGAATATAAGTGCATATGATACACATATTCCATAAAAACATACTGACACATATCTTTATCTGATTTCTCTAAACCTAAGAAATGACAGCAAAATAAACTCGGCAAGTCTTTTGTTACGTATATTTATACAGTAATAAGATAGACAATGACAAAGAATTAACACAATGAAATCCCACTTCCAGCCCTCAAAACCAAAAAGGAATGAAGCATACACACAATTCGACCAAAGTTCCTGAAAAACATCTATGGGTTAAGAAGCGCTTGTGTATGCATGCAGCTGATTAATTTAAAACAGATTTTAGCTTAAGTACACTTTTATTCTGCTATTAGCCGTACTTAATACAAGTGATATGAGCCCTGAGCTTTACGACAAGGCTACAAGTGCAGTCCAGATAAATGGCAGCACAGGAGACTGGTTCAGAACACCAGTTGGAGTAAGACAAGGATGTCTTCTGTCACACACCCTCTTCAACAGTTTTCTCGAACGGATCATGTCTGATGCTCTGGAAAAACATGACGGAAAGGTTAGCATAGGCGGCAGAAACATTACCAATCTGCGGTTTGCCGATGACATAGACGCTCTAGCTGAGGAAGAGCAGGAACTAGAAGCTGTAGTTGAAAGTCTCGACCAAACCTGCACAAGGTATAAGATGGAGGTCAGTGCTGAGAATACCAAACTGATGACGAACAGCGCAGATGACATCCACAGGGAGATCAATGATTGTAAAAGGGCAGAAGCTGGTTACCTTAAGCAGCTTCAAATCCTTGGAGCAGTTGTCTCAGATGATGGCTCAAAACAGGAGGTTTTCGCAAGGATTGCACAAGCCATTTCAGCTCTTACCAAGCTGAAACCAATTTAGAGAGGTAACAACATATCTCTTGGATCAAAGGTGAAACTTACGCGCTCCCTTGTCATTTCCGTATTTATGTATGCCTGTGAATCTTGGACCTTGACAGCAGAGTTAGAGAAAAGAACGCAGGCATTTGAGATAAAATGCTACCGAAGGTTACTGAACATCTCGTACAAGGACCATATCACAAATGTGGAGGTTCGCAAGAACATCCAAGCAGCCATTGGAGAATATGATGAACTCCTGACGCTGGTCAAGAAACGGAAACAAAGGTGATTTGTGCACATATCAAGGTCTTCTAGTTTAGCAAAGACAATTCTTCAGGACACAGTGAAAGGAAAAAGAAGAAGAGGTAGACAGAAAAAGAGTTGGGAAGACAATATCAAGGAGTGAACAGGAATGGATTTTGCAAGCTCAACTAGGGCAGCTGAAGGCAGGACAAAGTGGAAAGGGTTTGTTTTGAAGTCATCTGTGATGCCCCAACGACCTAGTAAGGTTATGGGAAAGAATAGAATGGAATAGGGCTGTAGACTAGTGTGTCTAGTATTGTTAGCGTGCCGTTTGTCGATTCTCCCCTTCCAGTTTGTCATTGGTTCTCTATAACTACGGACGATCTGGTTTATCTTAATATATGTTTTAGTATGGCAGGTGTATTTTAAATTTCAAAGTAACACTTCTATAATTGAAAAGGCATAATTTTAAACGTAGAATGGAATGGAAGGGACTGGTAGGGATACTTCAAGCGATTTGAGATGGTGCTCTAACAGGAAAGAGATTGTTCCCTCTGAGAGGCGGGAGGGGGAGGCAAAATTTACCTAATCTATTCCACGCCACTCCATTCTCCAGATGTTAATCTTTGTCAATATAAAATGCCAGGGTATTGACTTCGCAACGCAGAAATTCATTGCTTTATTTTCATGTGTTTTTATTTTTTATTTTTTTCTTCTGGCTTTTATATGCGTTTAATTTGTGATTTCCGTTTTAACTGATGTGCTTTGATCTTAGACATTTTAATTATGTAATTGTTCAGTTTGATGATAAATGTGCTTCTTTGATGTTATATTTAACAGAAATTTCAATGAATAGTTGTGAACAGTAGCGCTTGCTGGAGTTCAGCATAAATGAGCTGCGACACCACAAAAACCAACAAAGTGGCAAATACGCCGAGCGAAGACTCAGATCAGCATGAGCATCCACCTAGTCCGATCAGAGTCTCCGCTGTCGGCATAGATGTAACTCAGACCCTTAGCTACCTTTTAAGTGCACAATGAAGACTATGATCAGACTGGGTGGGCTGATTTGAGTCTTTGCTTGGTGCACATGCCACTTTGTTGGTTTTGTCGTTTCGCGGCTCACACATGAACGCACAAGTTTACATACGTTTACATGTTTGCTTCTGTTTAAATATATTTGCAAGTTTGAATTCAGTGGAAACACACCCATTAACATTCAACTTCTGCAGGGTTACACTGCAGGGTATTTACTGGGAAATATTTGTTTTCGAACGGTCGAATAATGCTCAAAGGCGTTCTAAACATGAAGAGATGACATGAAATATTGTCTAACGAGGAAAGTCAAACTATCGAAAAAGATAACCAAAGACCGCAAATGCTTTTGAAAATTAATGATTCAGAAACAATCTGCATAGTTTGATCAAGATTTTAAAGACATTTATAGTTTTTAACAGTACATTCTGACATAATCCTATGCATAGTTTGATATATCCGTGACCTTTAAATGTTCGCTAATAATCGCGAATCATTCAAGTATCTTGTCAATATTTGATTTGTTGATGACCCAACAGAGCTAAATGGTTGATAGTGGTTTGATCGAAAAATCATGAACTCGCCAACGAAATGAGAAATAAGGCAATTTTACTTAAGTGATATAAATTCATCAGTCAGTTAAATTATATTTTTCTTAATCAGAATGGAAGCAACCCAATGGAGATCGACCTATCTGCACTGTAACTGTGATTATTCATTCATCTTTATTGCTCATGCATTAGCCATCTGTGGATGTGCTAACAATCACCTTTCCTAAATGGGCACGGCATTATTTATTTTGTATTAATTCAGTTTTCTCAGACAATAATCAATTACTCTAGCACACTCAGTCAATTCCTCTGGTGCAATGCCAAGGAGGTCAGTCCGAAGATTATTAGTCTGCTTGTGTTCTTTGTTTTCTTCCCATTAGACACTCGTAGAAAATTGTAAGATTCTTACAAATGATTCAGAGCATAATACAAACATCTGGGACCGTATTCATAAAACGACTTAAGTGGTTGCTATGCTGTTGCTAAGGCTGAATTTCTTTGAAGGAGATTCCCTACAACTATGAAATTTCCTCTGGAGGAACAGTCTTACAAAGACTGTTCCTCCAGAGCAAATTTCATAGTTGTAGGGAATCCCCTTTATAGATATTTAGCCTTAGCAACAGCATAGCAACGACTTAAGTGGCTTTATGAATACGGCCCAAGTTCTTAGTTTTGTTGACTATGTATAATTGAGCTGCAACAAGACAAAACCAACAAAATGGAATATGCTCCCAGCGAAGAATCAGATCAGACTTGGCGTCCGCCCAGTCCGGACAGAATTTTTGCTGTCGGCATGGCGGTAGCTTAGACCCTAAGTTTAGACCATAAGCTACCCTTTGAGTGCACAGCGAAGACTCTGAACAGACAGGGTGGATGCCCATGCCGATCAGTGAGTCCTTGGTGAGCTCACATGCCACTATGTTGGTCTTGTCGTTTCGAGAACTAAAGCAAATATCACACATTTTTACTTTTTATGGTTCTGTTAATCTCTCTCCCTTTCTCTCTCTCTCTCTCTCTCTCTCTCTCTCTCTCTCTCTCTCTGTATTTTTTGTATAAGAGTAAAACTTTGCTTGCTAATATATATATATATTTGCATTGTCATTCAGACACTCTAAGAAAATAGAAATTGTCCGTTAGCGAACCATTTGAAAGCTATCATTTTTATACTGTTGGCATAATACAACGTTCATACACATTTTTTGCACCTGGATTTAGGGTTTAGGTTTTAGCCCTTGGGTTTGCGACCAAACATCAAAGTTATGCCTCATCATACCTTCTGCATTTGGCTGGACATCTCCGCACATCATATGTATACTTTTCTCTAGCGGCGAGACTCTTGGTCAAACACATCATACTTGGTTTTATGAGTTATTATCTGCCTGACTTAAAACGATTTCAAAATTCATTGTAGTACAGAACCGGGTCATACTGATTCGACACATGAATGTTTTAGCCATTATTGTATTGATTGATACAGGGCCCCATACTATAGTAGTCAGAGGGGATCGCTTCTTAAGCTGCTGGTTATATCAAAATAACCCGACATGTTTTTGAAACTAAATAAGTGGAAATGAATGCTTATTTGAGAATATATACTTACTATAAAAAACGCTTGTATGCAAAGTAACAAGAAATATCTTTAAAAAGTATTGTCGAAGGTAAAATTGTCATGGAGTCTTAAGTATATACGTGGCAACAAAATGTTAATTTAAACGTCGCATTAACTTCGATGCATGAGGTTCATGCGACTTTGCATCAATGCCATATGTTTACTGGGATTTGTCCTGCTCATTTACCTTATATCATGTCTTTGTCCAGACTTGATAAGTCTTCCCAGCCACAGAATAATGGAAATTTTGACGCAGGTTTAGTTATTATTTCGAACTGTAAGACAAGAAGTGTTCATTGCCATATGCTGAAGTAATCTACATTTTCTCATAATTTCAACAGAAAAAAGGGCAATGATCAGGAGCTGATATAATCAGACCCCATATCCCGACCTCAAAACCAAATCAGGAAGAAGTACATGTATATACAAAAATCTAACAAAAGAAAGAAAGAGTTTTTACAACGGAAAATTAAATTCTTTTTTTCTTAAAGTTCAGTCCTTTACGTTTCGCAAGTTAAACGCCACAACATTGAAGTATTAGTAATTTTACGCGTCTTATTGTCACTTTGTGTTCGGAAAGTCGGAAAGTGTAGCATCTTGATGCATCTTTTTTCTATCTCTCTGTCCATCTCTCTCTCTCTCTCTTATTTTCTCTCTCCAATACAGAATGTACAATGTTTTCTGTCATTATATCATATGTTAACTTGGACAATAGAGTATACACTATAGTCTTACATTCATGCAGATTCTACATGAAGGTGTGTCCATGCAACCTGAAAAAAAAGACATGACATAAAGTTCATGGGAAATTTTGCTCTGGGGTATTCATTTTGTTAATGTTAGTTAATACAGCTTAGTATATTTTGAAGAGCAGGCCTACTTAATGTTCAAAAGCGATGCGCCAGAACGACTTAGACATGCAATATTACTAATATCATTTTGTCTGATGCAGAATTTATTATCCTTTCCTGGAAATTCAATGCACGTTTGTAATTATGTAATAGGAGCTAAGCGGTATTCGATTTGCGCTGACATTGCCTCATGCTGACAGTGAAATTGTATTGCTGAATCACTAGCTTTTATTTAGGGTAAATGGCACACCTCCACTTTGCCTGCATTTTTTACAAAGCAGAACAAGAGTTGTTTGTTTCTGTTCGCCTCCCTGGAGGAACGGTGCCAGCAGAAATTTACTTACTTTTTAATGCTCACTGAAGCTGGTGTTTGTGCCGTTTGGCGGCTGTAAAACGTCTCCCCGTACATCATCATTGTGCACATTGTATTTTCTGGTCCTTTGGGACCATTGAGTTAATTTGAGTAATTTTGAAAATAGAGTTCCGCTTAAGCCGGTGCTAGGGAGCATGGCTGGTGTCGCACATTTCATTACTAGTCGTGAACAGACTCAATTAAACCGAGTTTGCCATTTTCTATTCTTTGGTATGTTCCTTGCTTCCAAAGGATCTTACTTTTCAGAACATATTTTAAAGGGAAACACTTTTTCCTATACAAACACTTACTCCTATTTTCTTTATTTAATGGTGATTATGTTCGGCATGCTAGTCAAAATGTTTATGGCTTTGTAAGTAAAGGTGGTCAAAGCACCTAAATCGTAAGTCCGAACTCGTAAATCATATAGACATTGACAGTTCTTAAATATTTTAAATACACAGACGTGGACCCAAACCAGAAATGTAACCAGGTGCTCGCGAGTAGTAAGCAGCAACTGCCTATCATAATACACCTACCAAAGATATATGTGGAATAAGTCAGTGAAAATGAAAGAGCGGTATTTGAAAGCTAACTATGCTTCGGCTTAGGCCATCAAAGCTGAAACGGATACATTTTAGGGATCAACGAAGTCATGGTGTCACCCATAAGATTTTTAAGTGTTGACATTAGCTTCGCTCTGCGATAACCTGTGACAACAATTTATCGGCGTGCAGCTTCCCTCAATCAGCAAAGTCTTGATATTCAAAACAGGTCCTGGTAAGCGGACTAATTGAGAGACATAAATTCCTTATGCAGTTTTACTGTAAAATGAAACGTTAATTATGGGAATACTGAAGTCGTCTTCCTCGTCATAAAGTACAAAGATAGGCAATGACCAGGAGTGAATACAACCAAACCCTGCATCCCGCTCTTAAAAATAAAAGGGAAAGAAACACACCCACAAAATTGACAAAATTTCACGAAAGACACGCACGGCGAATCTTACTACAAGTAACAAGCTTTCCATTGTCAGTGTAAAGATACCAATCTAAGTATGAGGCAGATGACTCTGACTCAATGATATCTTTAATTTCATGAATTATGCAGAGATAGAACATCATCTATGCACCTGTGGGTGAAGTTAAATTTCTGTATATAGTGTTCCTTACCCGTTTTAAGAGTTCTGGTATAAAATCCATCTCATACCCATAAAGAAATAAGTCGGCAGTAAGGGTGTGGGGTGTGGGGGGAGTGGAACAGTAATTGCCCATTACAATGCTAACTGATTGCATAAATATCTGTCCACTATATCCACATAAATATTGATAATTGCCAATTACAATGCGACCTGATTGCATAAAAATCTGTCCACTAAGTCCACTTAAATATTGAAAGAAACGTTTTTTTTCTGCCTTACACCAATATTTATTATTTTAATTTTTATCTTTTATTTCAGCGCTGCATGCTTTAAACCCTTTAATTTCAATAACACACATACATTCCTGCATAAAATCCTCGCGAGGAGGTGCTGAAATATGAGTAGATGGATAGATATTGTTGATAAGAAATTCAAGCATTTAAGGACATCAACCTCAGATTATTTTGTATGAACATCAGAGTTGGTCTTAACAAAGCACGTGTCCAGACACCCAAGAACAACGTATGATACCCACGGTTTCCGTTTTTCTTTTCTTTTTTTTTTTCTTTTATTTTGAAAGAAACAACTGTTTATAATTTCTTTTTTAGATTTTAATTTGTCATGCTTAACGTAGAAACCAATTAAAACGCCTAAACTACATAATTTTAAAACAAATATTTATATTTCCCTTTTAACTTCAGAAAAATAAGTCAACAGCCTTATCGTCACCAACTGGGAAACTGCTGCAAAATTGCATAAGTCTGTATCATTTATTGGTGTATCGGAGGATTATACGACCAGTTTCATCAGAAACACATGACTGTGAAATCGATCCCCCGCGGAACCCGAGTTTATATAGCAATATTTTGGGTGGGCCGGGGTCAATTCTTTAAGAACATGTACGCAGCATGCTCTGTTTCGGAGTCCATGTCCGTGTATTTAAAATATTTCGGAAGTGTCTATGTTTATATTATGTACGAAGTTGGTCTTACATGTATGGTTTCGGTGCTTTGACCACCTCAACTTTAGACGAGGCTGCATTTGGGAAGATCTATCTTGTCTGGGCAGGAAACAATATTGAAAGTAATGAAAGTCGTCCCCATATATAAACAGTGGTAACACAGTGTGTTGCATCAACTTGACTAAAAGCATTAAAACATTAAGAGCAATGACCGCAAACACAACCAAAACGAAGAAGACAAAATCTCAAAGTAACTGGATATCATGAATTTTTAATGCTTATTTAGAGTTCGTCAAGCCAAGGTCAGGACAATTTATCCTAGACACGTGCCGTAGTTGATTACCCGTGTTCAGATGAAAGACAATTTCCTAGTCACTCAGACGAATCGTAATCCTTACAACGCCGCAAACGAAAATTATTTTCGCAAACAGCGTTGCCTCAGCAATGGATGTTTACTACGTACTACCTATGACACCGAATTACGTGTTATTTATTTATTTTCTATCTTGCAGAGCTTTTGAAATATGATTTTCGATTTTGTACTTTATGATCCGGTACATTGACTACTTTTCTCGTATGCCATCATGTATGGAAAACATTCTAATTAAACAAAAGGCAAAAACATAATCTTGAAACAGTTCTAAACAGAAGAAAGCCACTTTTATCATGTATACGTCGTATACAAGATCCTTGAAGTCTCGTTTTCAAAATTGCTACGAAATAACACTACATGGCGATTGGCAACCTATGGCTTTTGACTTGAAAAGAAAAAGTACACTTTTTATAGTCTATATTATTGTGTCACCTAGGACAATCTTTGCTTGATATCTATGAGCCTGTCAGACAGAATAATTGATCAAGTTCATGTGGCCTGCTGCAAAGTAGACTATAAAGTATAACATGTGCAGTCTGAAAGAACTCAGGGCTTGATCTGAATTAGCCTTTTTGAGCCTGGATTTCAGCGGTGAGTGTGTGCTTTGAGTGATGTCCGTTATATCTGCCCATCACTTATAACAGAGAATTAATTATTTGAGAAAAAGAGGATCTTACATGAGTGCTCATGTCCAGCATTTATTGGTTTTCCCCAACGAGTTTAATAAATTCAATAATACAGGAGCACAGATTTTTGTACTAAAACGTCACCAATTCGCCATTAGAAAAAAAAAAACAAATCCTTTTATGGAAGTCAACGCATAACGTTATGACGTAATTTGCATATCTAATCCAGTAGTTGATTATCGATTTTAATGCATGACTTTATTACACTCCCACATGCGAAATCATATGATAAGTTGTTATATTTTGTAGTAAAGTGACACCGAAGATGTCAAATGCAGAACTCTCATTTGTTGGGCTATTGGTATTCTGCGGAGGTAAAAACTACTGGCACCCCCCCCCCCTTACCCACCCACCCTCCTGGTTTCTTAAATTAAAACGGAAAAGCGACTAGCAACCTCCTCTAATATACTCACCCATCCGCATGGTTTCTTCGATCAGCTATTATTGATTATTTTAAAAATTTGGTCGCAAAGGTTTCATATTTTTTACGGATTAAAGCCTCCCTTGTCAAATTTAAACACAAACAATGCGATTTATTCCTTTAAATGACTCTGTTCCGCAAAATGCCAGTAGCCATCTGTTGCATTAGAGGTATGTTTATTATTCCTGTCTCAAACGTTGAGAAAACTTACAGCAAACAGAGAAGTCAATTTATGATAATGTACATTACTATTGTTTTGTTTTTTAGTATTTCTGCAAAAGGTGTAGTAAAATAGTGTGAAAGAGTAATGGTCAGTGAATTCCCCAAAATACGAAAATACGGGAATTAATGGCTAGCAGCAAAACAACATAAACTTTTATTTTCACTCATAGCACACAATGTGAAATATGAGGATATAACCATGTATTTCGTTGTAGTATGACGTATTTAAAACAATTTGAATGCTTAATTTCTTAATATTTCTAGAATAACAAGGGGAAAAAATTCGGTACAATACTTATACAGGAAAACGTACTAAATAGAAATTATCTACCAGGCACACTTCATTGTAACTAATTTCTTAATATTTCTAGAATAACAAGGGGAAAAAATTCGGTACAATACTTATACAGAAAAACGTACTAAATAGAAATTATCTACCAGGCACACTTCATTGTATCAACATTGAATCATATCCCCTTCACGTCAGCACGTTGAATCAAGGCTGATTCAATTTTGTTTCAACTCTGCGTAATAACACAAGTATTTAGTCGATATAAGCGAAAAGCAAGATGAGTAAGCTCCTTTCAAAAAGTTTAGGCATACAAAACACGAGGTTCTACATATTTTCTAATATTCATTTATCCCATTAATTCATAATGTCCCAAAAATGGGACATAGGCAAACAGTGCATACCCGGATCAGACGCCGCAAACGCGGCGTCTGATCAGGGTCTACACTTTTTGTATAATACACATCGGTATTTCACCTCAAAATTAAGAAAAAAAAAATAGACCCGACACCTCTTAAATGACAAATGGACTCGTCCAATATATACAGAGAGAAGAGTCCACCGGAAAATAGTGGGTTATACATTAACCATAAATCAGAGTTTAAGAGAACGAACATGCAAAACACACGGCATACTGTAAAATATGGTATGGTATGATGGCTTGGTATGCGGTATACGAAAATCTCATACCTTACTACATACCATACTAAACGGTCATACCAAATTAAACGCTCGTTGCGCGGTTGCAGTGTCTGTGTGTGCCCAGGGATTTAAAAGTGATTAAAACAGTCTCAGCGATCGCCAGGCAGCCGCAATGAAATCAGTCGCCGACTGGTCGTAACGCAGTTGCAGTGTCCATGTGAGCAAGCCTAGTAACAGACCCACAATTACTATATCAATAGCTATCTTTGCCAAGCAGATTAACGGAGATCAGTGCCAATTGTCGCTTACTGTTGACAGCTATTTCAATAAATCAAGAAGAGTTGAGTTGTTTACGAAGAAATGACCTCTATCAACAGCGATCTAGAAAACAGCTGGGAAAATAAAGACGTAGATCTGCGCAAATGGTCACAGTCAATGGAAATGTACAATTTTTCAAAATCCTTTTGAACCGAACATGAAGTTCGGTTCAAAAGGATTTTGAAAAATTGTACATTGCCAAAAGCAAGAAAACCGTTCGACGTGCCTCCGCACACAGATTGGTATGTGTCTCTGCTTTACACACAAGTCAAGAGTAGAGCGGTTCACATTAAATTCAATGCTACAGTTGCAACTGGCCATGGAAAACTGAATCAAATACTTAATTGTTTGATATAGGGAATCTTAAACGAGTGCTCATTTGATACATAAAATTTGCTTTATATAATGCAAGATATGTACGTCGTGATCTTACGTCTGAGGTAAGTCCTTACAGATTGCCAAGGTCTCTTTGAAGGGGCGCTAAGCATAAATAGGTTAAAAGCTGGGCCTTGCTTGCACGTTCCCAAGGCGCATAGCATACATAGTTTTATAGCAGTTTCTAGGAACTTTAGTTTTAAATCTTATAAACGGTTTTAAATGCAATCTTATTATCATCGGATTCATTTCTCACTGTACAACAAATATAATCACCCAGAAATATGGCTCAATTTATTTTGAGCGACGTCGCATGGAAATATATTTTATCGTATAACGTGAAATTTCGTTGGAGCACCACAGCTGCCTTTAGAACAGTTCTTTTCCACCTAGCCCTGATTTCTGCTGGCCTGTTTGTACTAGCAAAGTCAAATCGGTCTGTTTTCAGCAACTCTACTTTTGTACTGCAAAGATGTCTAATAGTTTTGGAAACAATGTTTAATTTGTTTAGTTATTCATAAAGCTTGGGGAAATTACATAGAGAAAATCCCACAGGCACAGGCATATTTGAATCTTTCCATTCGAAAATGGGTTCTAACCCTTTTAAGTTTTGTGGACTCTTCCATCCTTACAAGTTTGGTCATTCCATTTGTCAACTAAGGGGTTTTTGGTTTTGCTAATTTTCCATCATTTGTTCTTATTGTAAGAAGAAATATTCATTAAATATTAAATATTTATTAAACTCGTTGGGGGAAATGATAAGATGCTCGGCATTGCCTCGCATCTTATCTTTTTCTCCAACTCGTTTAATAAATTCAATAATACAGGAGCACGAATGCAAGATTCTATTTATCATATGACACTAAAATCGCATTTTATTAGCAATTTTGCACTAAAAAGCGACGTTTTTATGGACGTCAACCATAACGTTACGACGTAATTTGCATATTTAATCCACTAGTGGATTACCGTTTTTAATGTTTTTAATGCATGGCTTTATTACACTTTCAGATACGACGTCATATGATAAATTCATTTATTGCTTTTGTTTAATGTTGGATTTTCCTTAGTTCTGTAATGACGCATAACTCGGTAACTGTGCCATGTCTAAATCTAGATTTTATTACAATTTTAAAATCTTAATACCGCATAATTACAACTTTGATATCATGTAACTAAAATTCAAATGTCATAAGTCTTGGCTCGCTGTCTTTGAATTGAAGACTGTAACAGAAACAGCTTATAATTCAAACGCGGAGGAAGGCTTTTGAGGTAACTTCATATTGCTTTCATATTTCCACAAAAATATGTTACGGCATCTGATTAAAAATTTATCTATAGTCGAAAAAAATACGGTTAAGACTGCTTTCTAGGTGGTGTTCCTCGTACTTAGTATTTGGATGACTGCATAAAGAAGATATGTAATAAGTTTTATGAATTTTCTGTCACTTATATCTGGTGGATTAAATAATTTTTAAACACAGTCTTAAAACAGAAGGAACTTATTTGAGAATGAATTATAGGTTTGAGAAAATCACTTTTTTCCATTCTATGAATTTTTAGGTAGCATCTTTACTTATAATTTGAGAGAATTACACTGCACTGTATGTCATACTCTTATAACAATGACGTCATAGATAATAGTACCATGACGACTATGGAATTACCAACTGTTGTACTTAGTACCATTTCAGAATGACGTCTCGTTGACGTCACTTTGACGTTAATATGAACTCTTAGTTGATATGGTAACAGACCTATGACGGTGTATGCCATGCTCTGCCAATAATGTAAATAGAAACTTCAGATTTTCTAAAACAAATAATTATTCTGAAGTCATTTTTTCCGTTCTTCTTGATGCCAATTAACTGTTGCGTTTCTTTTGTTTATATTAGATGCATACCTACTTAATGATATATACTGTAGCATTTGCCTTGACGTCATGTCATGTTACCGTCGAAAGGGCGGTCGATTAACAATGTAGTCTTATCCTATACTTGAATGGCAACAAAAGCGCAGTTACAATTTATTGCTATTACTATTTCTTCAAAATATACTACAGATCTCGATTCCTACCTCATACTGAGATTGTTATATCTATATTGACAATTGACAGATTGTGACAAGAGAACTGACATCAACTTGTCTTAGGTTAACTTTCCTTATTAACTTTCCTTATTGTGTAGCAATAGTCATTCGGCTCATGGCTCATACATGTGACTATGGAGTTTATGTCTTTCACTTAGACCGTTGTAGTAGTGTCTGTTTCAAATATCAAGACTTTGTTGCTTGTCACAGAGTTCTGTCAAAGCGAAACTTGTGTATGAAAGTTCTGTGGCAAAGATCATGACCCCGTTGATCCGTTCAATATCATGGTAGGTTCTAAACTTATTTCCTTTTAGATGGTCACGGCCATAAAGCAGTCGAACTTTCAGTTGTCGTCCTTTCAGTTTCACATTACATAGACATGGCAGTGTATTATGATAGTCCATAACATGCCTGTAGTAAAGGTCCATGTCTGTGTAACTTAAAATTTCCGATTTGTTGTTGGTTGTTGTTGTTGTTATTGTTTGTCACCTTTCTATTAGCTTCAGCATTTTGTGCATTAGAGCCGCGACACGACAAAACCAACAATGTGCTTGTGCGCCAAGCGCAGACTCAGATCAGCCTTGGCACCCGCCCAGTTTGATCAGACTCTTCGTTACGTGCTCAAAGGGTACCTAAGGGTCTAAACTACCTTCATGCGGACAGCGAAGGCTCTGATCAGACTGGGCGGATGCCCAGGCTGATCTGAATCTGCGCTTGACGCACAACCACTTCGTTGGTTTTGTCGTGTTGCGGCTCATTTGTGTTATGATAACCGCACGACAAGAGCTGCCCTCTTTGCTTTCTTTGCCATCAGAACTCTGTTATAAACGTATCCATACCAATTTTAGTGCGACAGACGCGCACTAAGATATGCTCAGAGGAGTATTTGATGATAATTTAGGGATAAATTTTCTTATTTGTCCGTTTAACTATATACAAAATTATCCCTCTAGTATCACCAAATACTCTCTCTTATCTAGAGATATGTGTCTTGTTTTGCTTTTGTGTGTATCGTCTTCATGGTTTTCCTTTTGGTGTTTATGACATTATTTGGGCATTGTTTGTATCGTTTCCTTTAGGAAACTGGATTTTTTATTTCACAAATATGCATTACGGTCACGTTGTATTCTGCATTATTTTTTTTCAGAATAGATCAGTTAAATTAATATTTCTGTAAGAGGATACACTTGGACTTTTATTAACCTGATATAAGTTGCAAACGAGAAGGGGCGTAATAAATAACGTGTGGCCGAAACATTGAACTTACACAATTTGGTTAGAACTATAATAAAAGACAGATTCTCGTAGCCTTGTGGCCAAAAAAAAAACTATGATTAAAAGATATATCTTGGCAAAGCATGTTGAAGAAGGTGCCCATCCCTCCAATTTTGTACTTTTTGCTTCCCCTGAATCGGAAAAAGCATACACTTATTGCATGGTTGACAGTGGGCTTACTTCCTTTGCCAGACGATTGTGGATTCAAACCTGTGACCCTCAGCGCCATTGCCGAGCCCTCTTACCACTCGACTACCCTTCCTCTTCATCGGCGATAAAAGGTGTTAAAATTTGTTTTCACACCATTTGGTGTTCTATTTGTCTATTTTCTTTACACATGAACAATCCCTTCAGCTATAACTAGTCGGCTCAGTGCACTGGTTGCTGAAATGATACTTGTATCTAGAGAGGGAATACCAGCAAACTGGCCTGTGCAACGAAACATGAGTCAGCTCAGACTTCGCAGACTGTCTCGATCGTCGGCTAATATAATAAGATTCTACAGTTAAGAACCGACATCAAATCGCGCAAGCGCCAGAGGATTCTGTATATGATATCATTCGGGGTTCAGATTGCTGGTTGCAGAGATTATTAGGTTGCCTGAGCTGTATTATTCTAACTTCGATCAGTTGTGGCATCTATTGCAAACGTGATTAGTAACAGTCTAGCAAACAAAGGTAGGATTAATGTTGTTTACTTTTAGTTGCTTTGTTTTCGGTAAGAAATGTATATATTGCTTTTTTTCTTACCGGCATCTATAGATTATAAGAGACAGCAGAGACTGAGCGTTCTTCCGGCCGTTAAATTACTGGTAATCCCAATATTCCATCATAGTTCTGGTCCTTTGGGATCACTGAGTTACATGTAGTTACAAGTCGTTATAAAACTATAGTTCTGCTTAACCGGTGATTGTTTCTTATTTGATGAATTCAGCAAAATGAGAGACAAGCTCATTGCAACACTTTTGTTTTAATTTTTTTAAGACATTGCACTACATGGCTAGTGCATCAAGTAGCTTTTGACATGAAACGACGCGATAGCGGTTAAGATAAATACCCATCTTCAAAAAAAGGACTGAATTAATAATACCACTTTTACCGTTATCACTAACCCACTTATTCTACGTCTCTTACCAGATGTCTGCAGCTAATGTGTACCGCGGAATGTGAGAGTAAGTTGGCTCGGAGAGGGATGCTCGTTGCCTGCCGAGACCTGCCCATCATCTGTTTTCTTTCAAACCTTTGGGGTTAAGCGACACTAAAGAAGTTAAATACAGAAACGCGCGTCTGTCGCACTAAATTGGGTAGGAATACGTTTATATTAGACCCACTGGGCCGATATCACTGCTGCCGGACAATTTGTCCCCGAGGATATCATCAACCCAGTTAGTAAGTGTTTCAGTGTTGATTCTGGCTCTCATGCATTGGGGTCACTACTTAAATACTCATTTAAAATAACCGTATTCAATTTGTTGTATATCTGGTAAAATTTCTATTTTTTTCTAAAACTAAGACTGACTTGTCATAGCGACATGAATCTTATTGGAGTTTGGCTTCCATTCTTTTGGGTTGTTTTTGGCTTTCTGCGGGTTTTTGCTGCATCGGACATCTCTATTCTGCTGCCCTTGTCTGTTGCCTTTCTCGATGGGGGACGCCTGCGCTCGCGACTTTTAAATACGTAGGCGTCTCTTGCCTGATGACTGCAGCTAATGTGTCCCGCGAAATTTGACAGTAAGTTGGCTCGGAGAGGGATGCTCGTTGCCTGCCGAGACCTGCCCATCATCACTGTCCAGATTCCAACGGTTTTGCGTCGAATTGGATGGAATTTGGTAATGGATTGATCCCATTTCATTATTCACGAAGTGACATAAATTTTATTCACCTTTCTGACATAAAGTACTTAGGCAAATAAGCATTGTAGATACTGCGAGGTCATCTAGCGGCTAATTTGAGATTATTGCGGCTATGTGGTGAGTATTTGATTACATTTAGAAATTAGTTATCCATGAAGGCAAACATTTCCTGAGATTTCTGATGAAGCAGAAGCTTTCGAAAACAGCGGACACAAAAATTCAACAGCGAACTTAAAAACGATGCAGGCTAAAACGAAAAGAAAGTCGAATGCTGATAGTAATAATTAAGCAGACAGGACAAATAAGTAAACAAAAAAAATATCAATGAAAATGGAATCATGGATTAAAATTATACTATCTTAGTAGTTGAAAGTTACACATTACTTTTGGTTTCCTCCCAGTATTATCAAGAAGCACAATGCCTACACACATAGTCTGGCTACAGACCCTATGTTCAGTATCCCCTGCAAAGGAAAATAGAATTGACCATCAGAGTAACAAACAGATTCGACTGGAGCCAGGCTACCTACACACATAGCACCACTACGAGAAGCGCGGTGGCGCAGTGGTTAGTGCACTTGACTCTGAAGCCAGAGGTCATGGGTTCGATCCTCACCCGATCCGAAATCTTCCGATGTCCGATCGCGTTTTTCTAGCATCATTTGCAGGAATGATGCTAACAAGTGTGCCGTCCTTCGGATCGGGACGTTAACTGGAGGCCCCCTGTGCAGGGAGAGTCATCCCCTGTGCAGGTTAAAGATGCCTACTATAGCTACATGGCTATATGTAGGCTTTCATCCTGCAACACCGGAGTGTACAAAAGTACACTGTCTGTCCCCTTTGGGGTTTAAGGCGTAAATGGAAGAAAGAAAGAAATAAAGAAAGAAAGACAGACAGATCCAAGTTGAAGCGATTTCGGAATGGCAAAGAGTCATAATCAGGACGTTGAATCTTCATTGATTCAACGTTTATTCAACGTTATGTGCATGCAGGTCGGCTGGTAAATGTGCATTTTGCTCAGACAATATTTTGGTTTTGGTCTTCAAACACGACATGAACATTTCAAGACCAGACTGTTATTGTGCGAAGTCTGGTTTGGTTTGCGCGAATCTTGGCACGTGCGTTAGATTTAAAGTGTCTGGTTTATATATAAAAAAATACCATTTTTCAGGTATTATGCCTTTTTGAGGACTTGCTCTTTTCGGTAGCTGAACTGTGAAGAAAGAGCTTGACGGAATCGACCAATAAATAGTGCAGCCGGTATATAGGTTATCTGCCCTGATTGCATTGTTTATTGTTGTCATATCGAAATAAAAACAAATAAGCCGCAGCATGACAAAATCAACGAAGTGGCATGTGCTTGACACGAAGACTCAGATCAGCCTGAGCGTCCGTCCAGTCTGATCAGAGTTTTCGCTTTGCGCTTAAAGGGTCGCTAAGTGTCTAAGTTACCACTATGAGGGCAGCAAATACTTGGATCAGTATGGACTGATGCCTAGGCTGATCTGAGTCTTTGCTGGGCGCACATGGCACTTTGCTGGTTTTGTCGTGTTGTGGCTCAAATCCAGTTATCAGCCAGTATGTCTTACAATGCGCAAGAGAGCAATTGGTCGATGCCCTGAATATTTATGAAGGAAACGAAATTTTGTGCGCATTAAGAGTAATTTAAGAACAATAATTGTCGGGGAGCTGTGAAAATTTAAATATACAGCCTTTAAGAGTGTGAAGAACCTTAGTTTGAAATACTGTAAAATACTATATATGGGGATGGAAAATCAGGGAGAATAGCTACAAACCATGGTAAAATGCAGTTTAGGTTCATTCATACTTTGTGGTATTTTCCTTTCCAACATTGTATGATAAAGTTAATTTGACAAACAAAATTTGTCCATATGAACAGAACGTTTGCTACAGAATCTGTAACAAAGAAAGCTATGGGGACGAGGATAGAGATTCTGGTCTATTAGTTCTGACAAGAACTTCAAGCATTGTGCTTGTAGAATTAGTACTGCGTTTGTCATTATGAAAATTTATGAGCTTACGTGCAAAATGCTAAGAAGTAAGGGGACAAGCAAAGGCGCATTTTTGAAATAAAATAAACAAATTTCAAAATAATTGAAATGATTTGTAAAATACACATTAATGTATATAATTAATTGATACACGGTACGAATTATCATGTTTTCTTATTTTTTCTGTAATTCAGTTTCATTGCATACACTTATTTTATTATCTTAATTCATTTTTTTATTTCTAGATTTAATTTTCTCTTATGTAGCCCCTTTAGAGAACATTGTCCGTGGTAGATAGCTAGGAGCCCCACAAGAAACCCAGGTAGCACAGTAGGTTATGCACCAGCTAGACTTTAGTTTTCGCAATTATTCTAAGTTCACCTTGTTCATCCGCAGTATTTTATTTACTCAGTGTTAATTCTTTGTCTCTCAGACAATAATCAATTACATCAGTGCACTGCTTGCAGGAGCATTCATTTAGCCGGAGCAGGGAAAAGGCAAACAAATAAGAATGCGAAGCAGGAAGGCTCAGATCATACCGAGCAGATTCATCCTTACAGTAGTAAAAGGGTAGTCCTGTTTTGCAAACAATATGTCAAATTTCTAGAAACTTACACATGTTACAGGGAAAAATAAAAGAAAACAAAATAGTCGGCATAAGTGCATGTGCCCGCTGGTCTCGGCATTCTCTGTTCTGTATATGTTATCATATGGATGAGTTTTCTTCTGTTCAGTCCTAGTTTTTTTTGTTGGAAAGATTATCATTCTGCCTATGTAATACCGGTATTTTCCTATTATCATTATTTTCGGGATTTGTAGCAGAAGGGATTAGTATCAGTCTGGAAGGCAAGGGTAAGAATATTCTTTTCAATGCTTGTTCTTATTTTCTTAGTTCTGCAGAGCTTTTTTGAGACGGCTTTGTTTAATAGCATTGAACAAAAATCACCAATTTTAGAAGCACTGATTGGGCTAAACTGATTTAATTATGCTTATTTTACAAAGATGTACAGTAGCTTCGCTAATTTCAAATTATTAGCTCAACTGAACCTTTAGGCTGATAATTGAGCTTATAGTATCGCCAGGCATCCGTTACCCGTCCGTCGTCCATCTAAATGAACAGATGAAGATAATCTGTCGCTTTAGGTCAAGATCATTCTTTGACCTTTGTTCAAAATAACTGAGATTCTGACGCTCGTTCATTTTTTCAAACATTTTCTTCTCCGAAGGAAGCCACTGGGCCGATTAAAGCCATATTTCATATGAAGCTTCATTGGGTCAAAGGAACCAAAGTTTGTTCAGATGATCTTGGTCACATGACCAAGATGGCCGCCACATCCCTACATATTAAAGAAACACTTCAGAAATCTTCCCCAGAACCAAAAGCCAAAGACCCTGTGGCTTGATATGTAGCATGAGGGACTCGGGCCCATCATATTTTATACAATTCATGACCATGCATTGGCCGTGACCTTATTTATGGCAAGGTCAATTTTGGTGTGTTACAGTATGACTTTAAACAGCAACTTAACAGGTGACTATATTGCTAGACGACCGACGCAGTACAACAAAATTACCGCCTTGGAAAGGTCAGTAATAGAATACTGGATTGTTTAAACTTGTTTTACTGGATCTAAACCCTCGCCCTGAGCCTCTGTAGTAGTTCGAAATAGTTAGTTAGCTATTTTGGCCGCATGAAAGTTTCCTAACCTATCAATGACTTATCAAGTGAACCAAAAACAATCACGGATAGAATCTATGATTTATCAAAGTCAATGACTCGACAGAAACAACTTATTGCGACACTTTGAGATCCCTGGGGTATCAAACAACACTAATGAAATACTGGAGCCAAGGAAAGCCTAACCAACTAAAATATATAGTTTTTTGTCGAGGTTATCACCGAGTCTGATGCCCGAAAAACCGGTGTGACATTAACCAGGCAAGCAAAATCACAAACCGTTATTCGGTTACCCACTTAATCATGCAGATGTAGCATTATATTTGTGTTATATCCAACACATTTGTAGTGTATGATATTTTTTTCTGGACTGATCAATATTCAGGGTGGGGTGGTGGGTTTAATCTTTTTGAATTTATAGACTAGTCACTATAGAATTCTGGTTCCGATAGTCCCTGCTGCCAAATAGTTTTTAATTTGGCATTGAATTTATCAACATTTCAAAGTGACCTTTGCACTCCTTCAAGAAAGAAATTCTGAGTAGAATGCGTATATGCGTAGGCTGTTGTGGTTCTTTGTTGCCTGTTTTTGGTGTCAGAGTTTCTGTGATGTTTTACCTTATGTATGTTATTATTATTTTTGGTTCGGTTTGGGTTGCTGAGTGGCCACCTTTTGGGAACAAGCTGCTCACTCGGTTGGCCATATGTTCTCTGTATCTTGATTATTTGTAATCTTAGTTGTTTCCAACTATGGTTTGAGGGCTGGATTTGGATTTTGATTGTTTCAGTTCCTGGTCTTTGCATACTTTTTACTTTTAGTGTTTACAATCGTATGGCTAGTCTGTAGCATTCGAGACTATTTTCATATAGTATAACTCATGCGAGAAATAAACATACGGTAAATTAAATAGGAAACCGCTCAGCTCCCAATAACTGATATGTATGCTTAGTATCAATGTATATGTTTGTGCTTTTTAGCTCACCTGAGCCAGCGGCTCCGGGGGAGCTTATAGGCTGGTAAGGCTCCGGCGTCCGTCGTCCGTCCGTCCGTCCACAATTTCAAACGACTTCTCCTCTGAAACCGCGGGGCCAATTGTAACCAAATTTCATGTATAGCCTCTAGGGGACTTAGGAACGAAAAGTTGTTCAAACGGTCCTGGTCACATGACCAACATGGCCGCAACGCCCATATATGGTAAAAACCTAGAAAAATCTTCTTCTCCAGAACCAATTGGCCGATGGCCTTAAAACTTGGTATGTAGCATCGGGTAGGCGAGTACTACCAAGATTGATCAAATTATGACCTTGGGTTGACCTTGACCTTTTTTACGGTAAGGTCAAATTTGCATTCTGTAGCTTTTATATGGGAAAATGCTAGAACATAAGATTTCTTGAAAACTGTTGAAGATTTAGACCTAAAAATTGGTATATTCAGTCATCTGAATGAGTACATGAAAATCTATGCGTACAAGAGGTCAAGGTCATCGTTTGACCTTTGACCCTGGTCTCTCATATTTTGACAATTTCACACATCTCCTCAAAAGCCACTGGGCCAATTGTAACCAAATTTCATACAGAGCCTCTAGGGGGCAGGGGAACGAAATTTTTTTTCAAATGGACTGGGTCACATGACCAACATGGCCGCCACGCCCATATATGGCAAAAACCAAGAAAAATCTTCTTCTCCAGAACCAATAAGCCAATGGCCTTGAAACTTGGTATGTAGCATCGGGTAGGCGAGTACTACCAAGATTGTTCAAATTATGACCTTGGGTTGACCTTGACCTTTTTTACGGTAAGGTGAAATTTGCATTCTGTAGCTTTTATATGGGAAAATGCTAGAACATAAGATTTCTTGAAAACTGTTGAAGATTTAGACCTAAAAATTGGTAAATTCAGTCATCTGAATGAGTACATGAAAATTTATGCGTACAAGAGGTCAAGGTCATCGTTTGACCTTTGACCCTGGTCTCTCATATTTTGACAATTTCACACATCTCCTCAAAAGCCACTGGGCCAATTGTAACCAAATTTCATACAGAGCCTCTAGGGGGCAGGGGAACGAAATTTTTTTCAAATGGACTGGGTCACATGACCAACATGGCCGCCACGCCCATATATGGTAAAAACCAAGAAAAATCTTCTTCTCCAGAACCAATAGGCCAATGGCCTTGAAACTTGGTATGTAGCATCAAGTACACGAGTACTACCAAGATTGTTGAAATTATGACATTGGGTTGACCTTGACCTTTTTTACGGTAAGGTCAAATTTGCTTTCTCTAGCCTTTATATGGGAAAATGCCAGAACATAAGATTTCTTGGAAGCTGTTGAAGATTTTTACCTGAAAATTGGTATATACTGTCACCTTAATAAATACATGAAAATTAATGCATACAAGAGGTCAAGGTCATTGTTTAACCTTTGACCCTGGTCTCTCATATTTTGACAATTTCACTTATCTCCTCAAAAGCCACTGGGCCAATTGTAACCAAATTTCATATGGAGCCTCAAGGGGCTGAGGGGATGAAAATTTGTTCAAAGGTCCTAGTCACATGATCAACATGGCCGCCATGCCCATATAGGGTAAAAACTTAGAAAAATCTTCTTCTCCAGAACCAATAGGCCAATGGCCTTGAAACTTGGCATGTAGCATCAGGTACTTGAGTACTATCAAGATTGTTCAAACGATGACCTTGGGTTGACCTTGACCTTTTTTACGGTAAGTTCAAATTTGCTTTTTGTAGCTTGTATATGGGAAAATGCTAGAATATAAGATTTCTTGGAAACTGTTGAAGATTTAGACCTGAAAATTGATATATAGTTATCTTAATGAGTACATGAAAATTTGTATGTACAAGAGGTCAAGGTCATTCTTTGACCTTAGACCCTGGTCTTTCATATTGTGACAATTTCACACATCTCCTCAAAAGCCACTGGGCCAATTGTAACCAAATTTCATACAGAGCCTCTAGGGGCCGAGGGAACAAAAAATTGGTCAAACAGTCTTGGTCACATGACCAACATGGCCGCCATGCCCATATGTGTCAAAAACCTTTACAAATCTCCTTCTTAAGAACCAAGTGATCAATGGCCTTGAAACTTGGTATATAGCATCAGGTATTTGAGTACTATCAAGATTGTTCAAACGATGACCTTGGGCTGACCTTGATTTTTTTAAGGCAAGGTCAAGTATGGGAAAATGGTAGAACATAAGAGTTCATGGCAAGTTTTGAAGATTTTGGCCTCAAAATTGGTATATACAGTCGTCTAAGTACATGAAAGATTTGCGGGTACAAGAGGTCAAGGTCATCTTTTGACCTCTGACCCATGTCTCTCATATTTTGACAATTTAAGACGTCTCCTCAAAAGCCACAGGGCTAATTGTAACCAAATATCATACACAGCCTCCAGCGGCTGATGGAGCAAAAATTTATCAAGCGGTCTAGGTCACATGACCAACATGGCCACCATACTCAGGTGAGCGGTTCAGGGCCTCATGGCCCTCTTGTTTGGTATTGCATTAACCGCCAGATGACGATTTGGGCCCAGTTGTTCGAAACATGGTTAGCCTAAGGGGCTCATTAAGAGGTCAACACGTTTGGTGTTTTGCGACTTTTTAACCAAACACAGATATTTTTGTTGAAATATTGTGAGAAGTTTTGCAATGCAAAAGCTTCTGGCATTGCAAAAGCTTTTGACATTTTTTCAACAAAAAATATTGATGCATTTTTTAGATTTAAATGTTTGAAATTTTAACAAAACGTTAACTAACGATTTCGCTAGCTTTCAACAACTGGGCCCAGAAGTATGTTCCGCGACGCGTTTGCAAATATTTTGTCTTGGACGCCTATTGTACTTTACAACACGGGTACAAAAGCGAGATTCGGAAAGTTGAGATGTGAGACTAATAATTTCATGACAGACCTATCTTAACATCATGCTTCAGGTTATTCGTCTCTTTTCAAGCCACGTGGGTCATACTCAATAATTTTCTGCCGACTCGACACCTCTGCAAATGTAATAATGATGCATGCCGCTTGCATGCTGCATTGAGTCGTACATGAAAATGCATTCCGGGCGAAAGTAATCTTTTGAAATGTCTATGCCAGTGATGTGGTCTTGGACTGAATTCGCGAAAGTAAAAGTATAAATCTTTAGTTCATTGGTATACACCTGATTAAAGTCGTGCAATTCAAAGCGTCTCTTTCGTGATCAATAAACCGCAGAAAACTGTCATTCATTTGTCATGAGGCAGCTGTATGTTAGCCGCGACACGAGAAAACCAACAAAGTGGTTGTGCGCCCAGCGCAGATTCAGATCAGCCTGGGCATCCGCCCAGTCTGATCAAAATCTTCGCTGTTCGCATGGAGGTAGTTTAGACCCTTAGCTATCCTTTAAGCACTTAGCGAAGAGTCTGAGCGGACTGGGTGGATGTCGAGGCTGACATGAGTCTGCGCTGGGCGCACAACTACTTTGTTGGTTTTCTTGTGTCGCCGCTCGTTATTACGCGTTGAAAGTCGTCTTCTTCTGATTGTGTAAATTAAACAAAATGAAAAATAGATAAATGCAGCCTTAGTTTTCAATGCTAGCAATAAATTGCACGGCTTGCCTTGTTAAAACGAATGACTTAATACTGGAAAAGACACAGTTTTTGACTTAAGATTGCATTTCTAGGACATAAGTCACCTAGGGCAAACTGGGGTAGATTCCCACTAACCCGTAAGCAGCTTCTTCTTTCCTGGTATAAAGCAACCTATAGAATAGGAGATAAAAGTGTGACGTCAGTGATAAGACACCTGGGGGATTCCCTGAGTATGCACATTTATTCTCGGAAAACTCGACGATCCTGTGGGTCTACTCGATCTACTTATGTCATCCATGTTGTCGTCATTGGTGACAGTGGCAACGGACAAACTTGAAGGATTGGTAAAGTCTATGGAACGTGCCGGCGAAAACGATGAGGCTATTTATTAAGTTTTTAACTTTCATTTGGAAGATCTTTCCCTCAACCTTAGGAATTTCGGATTTCGCTAAGGTAGTTATTATTATTAAAGACTGCAGCTGAAATAGCTTATAGGAGTCTGAAAACTAAAGCAGTTTCTCTGAGCAGATTTAATTCAGCATTTTTATGGATCAAGGCAAGTCTGAAATGCAGACATGCAAACATGAAGTATAAGTTACATGCTATTTTGCATATGTTTTATGGACATGAAAATTATCAGATTTTACTCTTTATTATAATCCGTTTATGAAATGGCGAGCAGAAATTGCTGCGTCCAGATACCTTTGCTTAGGGTCTTGTTCACACTAACAAAGTTTCTTTGTCACAGAAACTGTACCAAAGAAACTTTGCTAAATAGTTTGCATTCATATGGAGAAAATTATTTGTCAGAGAAATGTGACAAAGAACAATTGCCAAACAAACTCACAGAAAATATTTGCTGCGATGGCTTTATGCACGAAGATTATGTGTCTAGCTGGACAAGTAATTTTGCGCGTGTGCACAACCAACAATGCCAAATTTTCTTTATCTGATATACTTTATTCAGTGTCAAACTTATTTGAGCCGCGACACGACAAAACCAACAATGCGGTTGTGCGGCCAGCTCAGACTCAGATCAGCCTTGACATCCGCCCAGTTTGACCAGACTCTTTGTTAAGTGCTTAAATGGTAGCTAAGGGTCTAAGCTACCTCCATGCGGACAGCGAAGACTCTGATCAGACTGGGCGGATGCCCAGGCTGATCTGAGTCTGCGCTTGCCGCACAACCACTTTGTTGGTTTTGTCGTGTCGCGGCTCATTTGATTCTGAACGCAGTTTTCTGTCATCATCCCCATAGCTAATTTCTTTATTACTGATTCTATGGCAAGCTTCCTGTTCACACGCACAACTTCTGTTTGTCCAAAAAAGAAACTTTGATATATAAATTTGGTATGAATATATATATTGTCACATGTTCGTTATGATACAGTTCCCTGGATACAGGGACCTAATATTCGCTCAGATAAGCCTCGTCACCTAGACAGTTGGTGTATGCCTTTCAATCCTAAATCTGTGGTCCCGTGAACGGTTGTTTATTTTATGTTTGCATACAGTCAACATCTTACTAAATGCTTAGTGTTCGAGATTAATAAATCGAGATACATGTACATTTGATTAGCCTATGCATCCATGGTCATGTCCGCAAGAAGTGACGAGCCTTAATACAGATTCTGAAGGCTGAACACAAGCGGATTCCGTATTTACTGTGACATCGGAAGCAAGCTGTATTCATTGCTGAATTTCGAGCAAATTGTCGATATTTTTTTTTTCATTTCATTATTCACGAAGTGACATAAACTTTACTCACCTGGTGATATACTTACGCAAGTAATTAACATTGTAACTAAGTACTGCGAGGTCACTTTGCGGCTAATTCAAGATTATTGGCATATAGAAGACGATTATACGTGAACGCCACCGTATTCAAAGCAACTTTTTCAACTTTAGTTAAACATATTTTTATGGGATAATTTATCCTCATCGCAGCTGGTGTTAAAAGATGGGTGGATAGATGACTTGCGATTTTACGTCCTTTTCAACAGTATTTCAGTCATATCAGGACGATGGTGGGTAATAATGAAAGGCTATGTGCTGTGGAAACCCGTTTGCGATTGGAAAGATTCCCGCTTCAGACAGGGCACAAATCCAGGACCGCTAGATCAGCATGCCAGCGCTTAACCTACTGAGCTATCAGGGCCCCGTTACATTCAGTAAACGCTTATCCGTGAACGGTAAGGTTTCCAAAGGATTTCTCTTTTTTTCAGCATTAAACATTTTTTTGAAGAGATAATTTTTCAAAACTAATTTATCCTCATCGCAACTGATGTAAAAGCCTATGTCGTTTGTTAAACTTCTCTACATATTACATAGTAATGTACATGTAGATATATTTCCTGATTCATTGGGACTATAGAGGCTTTTTCTGATATTTGAATATATACTGAACATCAAATGAAACGCCTATAAGTTTAGGTTCAGTTTTCTTCTGTCAGCTGATTTATGGCTTTAAATAACATATAGCAGAAAACACTACTGACGTCTGCCAACAGTATATCAAATTGTTTCCAAAACGCGACTCTAATGTGCGGTTATGAAAAAAACGTCGGTTTTATTACCATGGTATTCTTCTTAGGAACATGACAGGAATTTGAAGTTGACCACTTGTCAAATTATCTCCCTTGCAATTAAACAAATAGCAAATTGGGAAGTCAAATAACATCAAAAGTTCCGCAGTGCTCCGAAAAATTGCTTTGCAAATCTTTTTATTTCACTCTTGTTAATTCATTTAACCTCTTCACGGCGTATGAAGGTTTCTGTTCTTTTCGAGAAATACAGGGTGTTAAAAGGTCTATGGAAATCCAATGGTAAGCCAGTGTTACTGTTTCTACTGCCAACTTTCACCTGATTGTTTCTCTAAAACGCAAGACTCGATTACTTTGATTTTTCTGCTGTTTCTTACTCTTGCTGTGGACATTATGTCTGGAGAAAATAATTGGCTGAGCATTTTATGGAATAAAAAAAATCAGCTTCTGAAAGCATGGTGACTTTAAGTTAAACCCAATCACAAAAGCAAGCGTTCTGGTCTCTAAAGTTTATGGAATATCGTTGCGTTAAGGTGCTCATTCTGTGGGAATATTTTTAACAAAGTAACTTAAAATGCCTAAATAAGAGCATATACCTATACCTTCAAATAAATTGGGCACATACATTGTATGCGTTTCATTTGATGTTCAGCATAGTTTTGTTTATGCCGGTTTTAAGAGGCATAAACGACATGTGAACATTCCATTTGGAGTTGCTAAATTCGATAAAACGGAGTCCACTGATTCTTTTTATCGTACAATGCTGCTTATTGAGGTAGACAGGTTTGATCAAATAGTGCAGAGCAAGATAAGACTTTTCCAAAAGGGGAACCTTATCATGGTATACATCGTTTGCCATTCCATCTGCATAATTTGAACCCATTACTGTATTGTAAACCAAACTATTTCATTTTTTTAGGACAACTATGGACTTTTTTCTGTTTTCCAATTTTTACAACTTTTTGGTACCTTGTCTTACTTTCCTGCTGACCTACAACGTTTAATGAACATTGGATAAACGTTGATTCAGGGTAACCAGTCTGTGAACTGTCACTGAAAAACGAATAGGTAGACAAGTGCGTTATTTATTGTGACAATGTCCGTAGTTAAATTTATCTGGTGCTTTTCAGTTATGGCTATTATCCCGTATGTGTAAGATTACACAAGAGGGCAATTTGTTGCTTTTCTGAATATTTATGAAGCGAACGAAATTACTTGCGAATAATGGGTAATTTGAAATCTATAACTGTCGAGCTCCTGTCAAAATAAAAATGTAAAGCCTTGAACTTTTGATTGAATCTTGTTTTACACAGTTCTGTAAATTTAAGTTTGATAATAGCCTAAGAATTCTAAATTTTGGGACCGATAGATTTGAACAAACAGTGCAGATGCAGATCAGGGCCCGAGTCATGCTCAGCTGAGTTGAGCATGAAACTTTGCTGCTAATAAATATCAATTTACTGATAAGTACGGTTGTTTTCTTGCTCAGTTTGACTGAGCATGAAATTTTCTCTGCTTATGAATATGAAAATGTCAACATTAGTTGGCATTTTCATATTTATCAGCAGAGAAAAGTTCATGCTCAGCTGAGTTGAGCACGAAAAAAGTTTTATAACCTCGGGGCCTTACTGCATAGAAGAATTGTCAGGAAAACGACCATCTTACAGCAGAATCTACCATTTAGATATGTTGGGTCAATTGAGAGAAGGGAACCCCGTCATATAGCTGAATAAATACGGTATTCAAGCTACATTACATAATGTTATGTAATTAATTTCCTTTTTTTCAGCAGCCAATAACTTGAGCTGCAATACCATGTTTTAATATTCAATAACTTGAAGACTCTTATTTTATGCAATACATGTATTAGTTCAGCGGGCATATGACGTAGAAATGACGTCGCACTCACGTGATGCGCCGTCATTACGTCGCATCGACTTCAGTAAGACGTCGTTTTGACGTCATGTGCCTGCTAGGGAGGTGGTCAAACACACAAAAATGTAAGTCGACAGGTCAAGGGAAAAATGATCATGTATCTATTGTAGCATTAGCAGGCCAAGAAAAGCTTATATGATTCTCATCTTTACATGCCTAAGGTATCATTACCTTTTAATTGCCCATATTTGGCTCCACATTGTCCATTAAACATAAATTCCTAGAACCAGGATATCAACAACCAGGAAGTAAACTGTATTTTAGAAATCAATATTTGATACTATTTTACATGATTAGGCTACCCATCCTTTGTTTTTGTTTTTATATGCAAATATAGAATATGAGCCGCGACACGACAAAACCAACAATGTGGTTGTGTGCCCAGCGCAGACTCAGATCAGCCTGGACATCCAACCAGACCAATCAGACTCTTCGCTAAAAGCGTAAATGGTAGCTAAGGGTCTATGCTACCTCCATGCGGTCAGCGAAGACTCTGATCAGACTGGGCGGATGCCCAGGCTGATCTGAGTCTGCGCTGGGCGCACAACCACATTGTTGGCTTTCTTCGTCGCGGCCGAAATATAGAATATCATTTAATTAGCCAAGAGGAGGCCGTATTGAAAACACATCATTGATCGCAAAATGCTAAAGTGGCAAGACGATGGACGCAATTTCCCTGAAAAGTCTATAATCTTCGTTTTCGTTTTGCCGAGGGCTATGACCGAGGTCTAATACTGCTGGCCGAAGGCATGTGATAGGGTCATGAAAAAACTAATTCATAAAAGTTTATTTGGTTTAATCAATATTTCATTAATTAATTCACATATATAATGTACAATGTAAAGTATCAAGATCTGACAGTAATCTAAAAGCTTATAGTTTAATTACAATCCTTCGACAAAACTGTCCCCATTTTGGCTCAACTTTCCGCACTCTTGTTAGTGCACAGGCCGTATTCAGTATAATGACTTGGTATACTCGAACATTGCCTCGGTATTGCTCAGGTGTACCTAAGTTATTTTACTGAAGCTTCCCACAGACTGATGTTGCGACTACAGCGAATTTATGCTGTATCTGCTACTGGAACCCGAAGGCTTATACTGATTCTCATAAATCGAGAATAGATAAACATGAGGAAGGATTCCAGCTGAGTTTAATCAGACTTTCTGCTGTCTATATTGTAAATGGATAAAATCCCATATTATTTTCCTAATTTAAAGAAAGGGCGGCGTTGGGGCGGGGATGGAGGGGTGAGGTGGAGGGGCAGCGTTTGTGACTTCTTGTTTGCTTCCCTATACGAGGAAGCCCTTGCGAAGTAGAGTCTACTCTTAAAGTAAAAAACTGCTCCCAGGGAGCAAATTCTTTGATGTAAGAGGTGACCGCCATTTAGACGGGAGGTGGAAATGAAAATTATCCTTTCATCTTAAAAAACAAATGTGGTCACAGGGAACAATAGCATTTGCATAAATAAAAGTCCTATATTCAACTGAATTCGGTCTTTTTAGTTCGGAAAGGCTGTAACACAGATTCACATGCCTTTGTCTAATTGACAAGTATTGTAATTAGATCTACTATTTAATTATTGATTAAAGTTAAATATCACGGCACGTGTTTAGGTGAACCTTCCTCAGAAGCCAATTAACTTAATGATTTTGCTGATAGACTATTGCCAAAATGTAATTACGGCACGAAAGAGTGATGAAACGTACAATAATGCTGGTAGAGATATTTGAGCAGGGACATGCGAAATAGCTTGAGTTGTGTGTGTAGAACTACAAAGGGAGTCAAATCTGTGATTTCCTGTTTGCCCCTCTGTTAGATTAAACCCTTTGAAAAAGAGGTATGCTTTCAAAGAAAATTCCTTTAAAGAGTTGAGTCCTATTGATAAGGAATGCAAAATGCAAATAATAGAATCCTTCTTCTGAAAGTATCATAATTCACTTGACACAAAAAAAACAAAAAATTTGAAAGTAGCATGTCCGCCCAGTGAAGAATCAAATCATCCTGAGCATCCGCCCAATCTGATCAGAGTCTTCGCAGTTCGCTGAAAGAAAGGCTGTGAGTTAAAGCTACCTCCATGCCGACAGCGAAGTTTCTGATTACACTTGGCAGATGTCCAGGCGGATCTGAGTCTTCGCTGGGCGCAAATGCCACTTTGTTGGTTTTGTCGTGTGGCGGCTCATATGTGTAACTCTTAATTGCATGAAAAAATAATGTGAAGTAGACGAGAAGAAAATGATCAGACATCCAGTTCAAAATGTTAAGAAACAGACTGGTAAGGGTGTGCACATGTAACCCACTGATATATAAAACATCCCATGATATGAAACGTGGTCCATTCTCGAAGTTGGAATAGTCTGATTGTTTACGTTAATTACGGAGGCCGCTGTACCGCAATTGTTGTATTCCAAGCTGACCAAAATAGATGTTACATATGATCATGAGAAATCTCTGGTCATGAATGACTAGCAATGTTTTAGACAAGTCTGTGTTTCAGCTTAGTCTGATCAGGTTGTTTGCTATTTGTTGTGCCTGCATTCGAAGTGTCCCAAGAGTCAATAACTGTATGCAACGTGGTAAACGGTTTCAAGACGCGCAAGCTGATAATGTTCTACCTCGATGTTCTTTCTAAGGTACATTTTTCTGGTTTCCTCCTGATGCAGGGTGCAAGAAAATAGAAACAAGATGAACAAATACAAGCTTTCAGACTAATTGCCAAGTAACTTAGCATTGGTTAACTCTCAATTCGGGTTATTTCCTTCTGTCAATAGTTCTGCAAATAAGCGTCTGGATCAATCTTAAAGACGAAGCTACTTTATAGCAGTTATCAGAAAATATCAGGTTTCGTTCAAAATGGTCAATAAGAGTGCTGTTTCGAACAATGATGACAAATGTCGTTTTGGCTTTTCCATACAAAACTTAAGAACAACCATATAATGGTTGTTTTTAAGTTTTGCATGGAAAATCTAAAAGACGTTTTTCAGCATATTCCAGAGATAGGGAAATCAGTAACAATGAAATTTAGTCGAGCTACCAAAATGGACGATTCACCAAGTGGGTCGATCGATCTACCGATATTGTCGACGGCAGCTTGGTCTGCGTTCTTGGCTAAAAGAATATTTATCGGTCGAAAATGATCCCTTGCTTTATTTGAGCTATAAGATGCATACTAGCGTACTTTTAAGGTACATGTAATTTTCAGGGAGGCTACTCTTTCATATTAGTTTTTGTACCCTTCTCAATGGTGGTCAACACTTAATATTAACACTTGCCACTGACTTCCCACAGGTGAACTGTATAGAGCAACTGGCTTCATACACCGATGAAAGACAGATGATCATGTGACGTTGTCGTCAAGCGACGTCTAAGATAAACAAACATCTTGATTGGCCCACGTAACGTTCGATTGACGCGGCCACGTTTTGGCGACGGCTGTTAAACGTAAAGGCCCAATACGTCCTTTCTGTCTTTTCTTCCACGCATATTTTACATGTTCTACATTAAATTACCACGAAAACAGCACAGGAGGTGTAAATATAAGAATAAAAATTCGCTTTTTCAGCGTTCATCGTGCGAAGAAGCCAGTGGTCGTCACTAAAATTCTACAAGAAGCGCTTGGCGCTTCATGGAATTTTAGCTCCGCCCACTGGCTTCATCACACGATGAACGCTGAAAAATCAAATTTCAATTCTTAAAAGGATAGAATTTGCTCTCTTAAGAGCAAGTTCATTCCTTTAAGACTATACCCCTTTGTTTTCCAACAACCCGGATGACACAAAGCAGGTCCCCTTTTTAATAATGGCGGTAAAGCATTGAAATGTACCCATAAACCTTATTTGGTGTCATTGGTAGGCTATAATCTGAGGTCATGGCACTTTCAGGTAATCTCCAGTAGTACTTTTCAACGGCTTATAAAGAGGCCAAATGTATTGACAAAAATGGAGTTTCTAGAGTTTGCGTCGATATTTTGCGTACATGTAAACCTGACACACATATCGCGCAGCTCATTTCACTACCCAAGTTTCTTATTTCTTGTAATAAGGCCATAAAAACTTTCTTTTTACCTTATTGTTACGTGTCCTGCAGCGCAAACGACAGTAGCAATTGGTATTGGCTACGGTCTCAGTATGTTTCCCGGTAATGTCAGAGCAGTGTCGCTACAAAATCTCCCTGGAGCCGTATGGAAAATGTGGATGGCCACACCACATTAGTTTCGATTTGCATGCAAAAGACAGAATATGCGCGATTCACCTAACTGTATAGTTTAAAACTCGATCTGCGCATGCCAAGTTCATTTTGCGCGCATGCGCGCAAACTGGACTGGACAGGCGCAGATCGTATATACTTTAATGCTAGTTTTCTTAGGCCGTTGCACCCATATTAAAGTGGCTGTATGTTAATTCTGTTTTCTCTACGAGTAATCAATCACTCATCGGTCTAGCAGTAAGGTTCGAGAGAGTCAGCTGGAAGGATTATTGGACATCTTTAGTAGTATCTAAACGGAGCTGGCGGTGAAAGCATGCTATATAGAGAAAGGAATTGAATAATATTCGTGATAACTAGAGGTAGATACTATGCTGTTGTGAGATTTGTTTTAAGTTCTGGAACTGTTTTTCATTAATGGAATAGGATCTTTTTATATATGTGTGTATGTACGTTTTTGTTTGATTCCTTTCTTGTTGTTTAGCAATTGTTTTGCTTTAAATCAACCTCACTTTTTTATAATTTTAAACTTTGTTTTTATTTTAAGCATCTCTGTTTTCTGTAGCTATTGTATGCCTTCACATTAAAATTACTGTACATCTGAATACGAGACGTAGTAACTAATTTGCTAACGTGGACTCTGTTTTGAATGTATAAGCCCAGTAAAGTGCATAGTAAGGTAATAAATGGTTCATGTTGCCTGTGCAGCTGATAATTTTTCGTGAAAGTGCAGAAATGAGCATATTCTCTCATTCGCAATATCAGAATATTTCATCATTAAAGGAATGAATGTTGCCGTATAGAAATTGGTATTAGGCTTCACATTGCATTCAGACATGAACATTGATTTTATTAAAGTTTTTTGATGATTTTATGTTTTACTGAAATTACAGAAGATTGAGGATTTATTTTGTAATGTCTTACATATGAGTGAGCCCCTATGATGACCGAAAAACTATTTTGGGTTTTGAACCTACATCAGAACTAAATGTTAGGTTGTAACATGAAATTTGATTAAACCGCCAAAAATTTTACTATCGACCATCTTAAGGTGGCTCCTCTGTGACTGAGTGTTTTCTTACCTAAAATGTGCTCTACATTTTTGGTCACTTGTGTGTCTATCTCAATTCTCTCTCGGTGTTCTGGGTGGGTTGTGAATATGCTCTTTCTAGTACAAGTATCACCATCTATATTTGCATTTTTGGTGCACTGCCTATGTCTGTCTGATAATTCTGTATACAGAGCAGCAGCAGCTGGTCTGTCATACGAAACTCATAGAATGTTATTGTAAAGGCGTGGTGTTGTCAGTGTTAGTCATGGGACTAATTTAGACTATTGTGCGCCGCTGTTTGTTTGATAACTATTCCTCTTGGTGCCATGGCTGGGCTGTGATCTACCGAATTTCTTCCCTTACTAGATGGGGTTTTCTCTTCCAAAACAATCCCAAAAATCTAGATCCGTCTTATAAGACGGATCTAGATTTTTGGGATTGTTTTGGAAGAGAACACCCTATCTTATACCAAAATTACACGAGACTGGTAGATACATTTTATGTCATTTTGAGGATCGGACCACCCATCTTATAGCCGGATAAAAAGTGGTTTCACTGATCCAGTTCCTTCGTCTTATAAGGCGGATCTAGATTTTTGGGATTGTTTTGGAAAAGAAAACCCTATCTTATACCAAAGTTGCACGAGACTGGTATACACATTTTATGTCATTTTGAGGAACGGACCACCCATCTTATAGCCGGATAAAAAGTGGTTTCACTGATCCAGTTCTTCTTTCTGTGCCTAATTCTCAAAACCATATTCGCCAGGAGGCTCAGCGCAATGAATCCATAAGATGGACCTCCTGAGGTGAAATTTATAAAACTGCTTAAGTCGTTGCTATGATGTTGCTAAGGCTAAATGTCTATGAAGGAGATTCGATTCCCTATAACTAAAAAAATGCTCTGGAGCAAATTTCATAGTTGTAAGGAATCTCCTTTATAGAAACTTAGGCTAAATTTCTATGAAGGAGACTCCGTACAACTAAAACAGTTGCTCTGGAGCAAATTTCATAGTTGTAGGGAATCTCCTTTATAGAAATTTAGCCTTAGTTTAGAAGTTTAGCCCATGAAGGAGACTCCCTACAACTAAAAATTTGCTCTGGAGCAAATTTCATAGTTGTAGGGAATCTCCTTTATAGAAATTTAGCCTAAGCAACAGCATAGCAACGATTTAAGTTATTTCATAAATACGACCCCTGGCGCCGAGTCTGTCTATGTCCAGTCCTCCCCAATTCGAAGAGAAGAAAGAAGCGACTTACGTGTAGATCCTGATCAAATTGTTCCTCTAGGAGCAATCTGATTTGGCTCTGTTCTGTTTTTAAATGCAGTCAACTCCCGATATCTCGAACACTGATATCTGAAAGTATCTTCTTATATCAAAGAATATATTTCCTATTTTCATTTACATTTCAAGTCCTGTCATCTCAAACTACTGATATCTCAAAGTAAATTTTCTGGTACCAGAAACTTTACTATGAGATATGGGTAGTTTGGGCTGAAGTTCGACTTCGAGATATCGAGAGTTGACTGTACCTATCTGTCCCAACACTTAGAATCCAACCGTACTTCGCTTGTTCTAGTACATGTAGCAACAACTAACATGTATATTTTGGACCATTTCTACAGTGCTGACTGCAAAAGACAGGTGCACTACAAAAGTATGCTTATGATAATAGTTTTACGCATAAATCATTTGGTTATACGTGTCTAAACCTGCTTTTTCCACATCTGTTTTAATCTTTGCTCTCAATGAACATTTGGCTATGTCAGATATACGGTGTAAAAATGTGTTTAGAATCAATGCAAAAAATGCAGTCCGATGTTTCATGTGTTTAAATCGTAACATGTTTGATTTGCAACATGTTTAGGTTTATATTTAGAAATTAAACATGTACAAAACTGGTTATACATGTATCTACCTTTTATTTTGAAAATTTCCTCTGTTAACATTTTCGTCTCTTTTTTTACGTTCTTCAACGGGGAAAAGACAGAATGAATTCATCCGAAACGCGTAGCAGAATAAAACGTGTTTAGCAGACTTTGTCCGGACAAATAATAGAAAAGGCGTATATGTTTAGCTATAAGACATATTCCTAAACATGTAACCACTTGTGTTTCATAGCCAAGCGCGATTTTTACATGTAGTCTGATAGTTACTAACGTGCTTCCATTAGTAGATTTTCTTTATATATTTTACCCTAACTATCCATTCTCTCTCCCTCTTCCTAGAGAAGGCTACCTAATTCGACTCAAGAAACTTAAAAAAAAAAAGCGAAATGGGAGAATTTCTCAAAGATACAGTGGACCTCTGACAACCAAGTGCGCCTTAACCAAATTCTATTTTTTTTTCTGTCCTGGCACAGTCTGTAGGCTACAAACAAAACGTAGTCTTTCCGTCTCTATCTTGCCCCGAGGTGATAAAACTTGAGTAAATTTTCAAACTCAAAATAAAGCAAACTAGATCTAATTGACTGCTTCCGAGCATTTGCGTTTTGAGTTTGAGATTATTCTCAAGTTTTATAACCTCGAACCCTTGTCTTCTTCCTGTATCTTGCTTCTTACTCTGTATTTTGACTGCTGGCTGTTTTTTTGTTTTTTTTTTGTTTTTTGTTGTTGTTGGTTTTTGGCATATAAAACAACGCCATCTGATTAGAGGTCTTTCGACGAATTTTATGTGACTGTCTTGTTCCTGCTTTTTAGCATTCATAACAAAGCCACGTTCAGAACAAATACTACAATTTCCCTCTGGATTTTCATAAGTAAAATCCTTCCGTCAATGGTCTGAGTGTTGCTGAAAGGAAAGTTATTAAGAATTCATAAACGCCCTGGGTCACTAGAAAAGTTTACACGAACCCATTCAGGGCTCGCATGCTCTGCTCGCGTGGACTGCTCGTGCCATTCAATGAACGGCAAAGAAAAGGCATGCCAACTAGGTTCCTACCTTCCCTAGTAAGATCTGTCTCTATTGCTTTTAAGAAAGTGCAGCTAATGCTCTTTAGAATCGGTTTCAATCACTACCATAATTCTCCTAAATATTGGGACAGTAGTGTCTGAGCAACCAGTGTATGTCGTGACCAGATTGCTCCTACAGGTGCAATCTGGTTTGCGTCTACACTGCATGCCTAAAGAGCAATCTTGTTTGTGTCTAAACTGTATGCCAATTTGCCAACAGTTTGACACGCGCATGATCGTCAAATCTTGTTGAAATTTAAATTGAAAAATATATATTCTTGTTTATTGAGAGCCATAGTCCTATTATGCTTCAGTCCTGTGTCTCTGCTAATTCATCAATGAGATAACAAGGTCATAAAACCATAATAGAGTGGTACCACTCTTTTTGTTTGCTTTATGTATCTCTTTAATTACAGACTCTAGAGAAATTTTTCTAATATTTGGGTTAAATATGGCAAAAACTCCGACATCTATTAGTCCAAAGGACAGAAATGTTACGTAATGAATCTTTTGCATCAATTAAGCAAGCTGCATTTCATTTGAAACAAAACCAAACATGTTTACCATAAATTTTGCCCATACATATTTCATCAAATCCATTCTGGCAGTGAAATATATCTGCTTTCAATTTAATTATTTCCATATATATCACTCGAGAGAGAAACCAAATTTCCAAGTGCTGACAATAAAAGCACTTCTTGAAGAGTAATTATTGGTTTAAAATTGAGCCGCGACACGACAAAACCAACAATGTGGTTGTGCGCCGAGGGCAGACTCAGAACAGCCTGCCCATCCGCTCAAGCCAATCAGACCCTTCGTTAAGTGCTTAAGGTATAGCTAAGGGTCTAAGCTATATTCATGCGGACAGCGAAGACTCAGATCAGACTGGGCGGATGCCCAGGCTGATCTGAGTCTGCGCTGGGCGCACAACCACTTTGTTGGTTTTCTCGCGTCGCGGCTCATTTTTCTGCTTGGCAAGACTTCCTACTGTTAGTCTTATTAGTTTTGGGGTGCAAAAAGCAATTGATTTGGTTGACGGCAATTGCTGGATGAAATAAAGATGAATTACTGTCAGTTGTGATATACGGTTACGCTCAGTCGTTAAACCTCAGTTTAGTGAAAAGTAATCGAAGCAAACACCAAATTTATATACCGTTACAAACTTGATAATTCTAAGTTTATTCTCTTTTGTAGCAGTTCGTTTTTGAACCGAAATTGTTTAATTATATGTACGGTGAACCACATTTCCTGCTTCTCATGTAGCAAGACATTGCACTTTGTCTTTGTATCTTTTGGGATCGCCACTAGTCATGCAGTGGGCGTGTTATGTAGGTTTATTATACACGTTATATAGTTACTTATGAATTTTTATTTGACTTCATGGCAGCTGGCGTTAAGTACCGTGTGTCAGCTGTAAATCTACTTTGGAATTGTTGAGTCCATATAGGTGAGGTATAATTGAGCCGCAACACGACAAAACCCACAAAGTGGCATATGCGCCACGCGAAGACTCAGATCAGCCTTGGTATCCGACCAGTCTGATCAGGATCTTTGCTGTCGGCGTGGAGGCAGCTTAGACCTTTAGGTATCCCTTATGCGCACAGCGAAGACTCTGATAAGACTGGTCGGATGCCTAGGCTGATATGAGTCTTTGCTTGGCGCACATGTCTCTTTGCTTATGTCGTGTCGTGCGGCTGAGTACCGCTTAAGCCGGGACTCTAGGACGCATCCAGCCTCGCAAACAACATTAATTGAGCATCGACAGAAGAAAACCAACAAAGTGGTTGTGCGCCCAGCGCAGACTCAGATCAGCCTGGGCATCCGCCTTTACTAAATGCTTAAAGGGTAACTAAGGGTCAAAGCTACCGCCATGCGGACAGCGAAGACTCTGATCAGACTGGGCGGATGCAACCACTTTGTTGGTTTTCTCATGTTGTGGCTCATTTCTGTCATACAAAGCGTCTCAATGGATTTTTGATCTCATGTATGTTCTTTGTTTCCAAAGGCAAACTTTATAAATTGTATTCGATAATCTAGAATTATTTGAAACTATTCATTCAGTTCAAAATTTCCATATGTTTCTCACCAACACGAAAGCAGTAGTGTGAGCAATTTATAACTTAATTCTTTGTGTACAGTGTACAGTGTTTAAATTGCGTTCAGTTCTGCAGGAGTTCGGGCATGAATTGTATATGATATAGGCATGTCTTTACTAAGGCGTTGCCTCCACGTGCCTTTGGCGCCTAGTAACGTTAAAATCCGATGGACTGAACATATCTTTACTTATTCATTGAGATTTTCAATATAATTCTGAGAACCCTGAGCAATCATTTCTCATATCGTTTGAAATCCGACACTTTGGCAGGGAATAACTGTAGTGTTTTTGAAAACAGAGTTCCGCTGTGGCCGTTGCTAGGGGTCGCGGGTTGTGTTGCAACATTGCAACATTCTATTACTGTGCATGAACATGACTGAGTTAAACCCAGTCAGCTGTTTTCTTTTATCTGATATGAGTCTACCTGGCTTCCAGGGGATATTCTTTCAGAATGAATATAATATTGTGCATTTTACATGTACTAGTCCAAAGATAAAAGCAATCTGGCCCCGGTTGTTTAAAACTAGCGACGTCGTTAGCTAACGAGACGTAAAAAATTCAAACGTATTATACGCGTAAACACTGACATCAGTTTTTGCTGAAAAAAATGAAAGCAACTTTTGCAGTGCAAAAGCTCCTTTCATTTCTTCAGCAATAATTATCAGCACACTTGATTCTTTGTGTACTAAAAGACTTAACTAATCATTGAAAAACGACTTCGTAAAGCTAACGATTCTTTGAACAACTGGGCCCAGGGGTCGTATTTAGAAAACCACTTAAGTCGTTGCTATGTTGTTGCTAAGGCTAAATTTCTATAAAGGAGATTCCCTACAACTATGAAATTTGCTCTGGAGGAACAGTCTCAAAAAGATTGTTCCTCCAGAGCCAATTTCATAGTTATACGGAATCTCCTTCATAGAAATTCAGCCTTAGCAACAACATAGCAACCACTTAAGTCGTTTTATAAATAAGGCCCCAGGTCTTTCTGAAGATATCAGCTGATATAAGCAGTCGATTCTTATAAATCTGTAATTCTGACAATTCTAAACGGATTGTGTCAATATAGTGTTAGCATAATTGGTAATACTGTACGAGAATCATTATTAAATCGATTGATGGTTTTATGTTTCTGAGATCGTGGTGTACTGATCATCTCAGCGGAGAACCATTTACGGATAATTATAGCTGTTTGCATGTCTATTCAGCAAGAAGGTTTGAAAGAATTCTAGAGAAAGTTCACAATCACTTCAAGATAATAGTATGACTGAATTTATAGTTTGCAGTTGTTACGTAGATTGGTTGGTTGGTTGATTTGGGTTTAACGGCTCTTTGAGACAGTATACCAGTCGATGTCGAGTCGTCTCCCATAGAGAGGGAGAAGAGAAGAGCGATGCTAGGGGAGAGAAAAATGTCTGAACAACCCCAGCCCCACCTACTATAAGCACAGTAGGCGCTTGCCATACTATGATTCAAATTAGCAGGAAGCCCTGGCACTGAATGTTACCTAGCAGCATCGCCCGACCACGACCTACACCCAGTCATGTTGAATATACAGTCCTAGTACTATAGAGTCTTCGCTGTCCGCATGAAGAAAGCTTAGACCCTTTGCTACCCTTTCAGCGCACTGCAAAGACTCTCATCAGACTGGGCGGTTTTCTTGTTGGTTTTCTCGTGTCGCGGCTCAAGTGTTCTAGTACTGTGTCGATAGTCATATGGCCATGATTAGCAGCGAGACTTAAGCTGAAAATTTGCAAAACCATACATGTTTGTACTTGGAATAATATTAAGGCCGTTTTATGATACATGTAGCGGTTTACCGTGCGTGTCTTTCGTGGCCTGTTGACAGTTTATGTTTGCAGTTCTTTTTCTTTTTGGTTTTGAGGGCGGGATTTCGGATGTGATTGTATTAGTTCCGGATCATTGCCTTAATTTTAACGTTTTTGTTTTATCTTCTTCTAGCAGGTTGTAGAAAGCAAACTTTGGGTGACATAACAAGACTGCTTCCTTTTAATGTGACTGGAACTGTCTCGATATGACTTTGTTGAACTGCGGAATTGAAAATGAGGTCATTGACAGTGTGCATGAAGGTATATATGTGTTCTGCACTGCAGAACAGCTCTTCAATTTTATTGCGTGAGCATGCAATATGCCTGTCACCGATGTCTTTAATAAACTATGGATTGAAATTTCATTTCTCTTTAGAATTCCTGTCACTGATTTACACAAGCGCGTTGACAGATTGTATTTTAATTGGATTAAAACTGAGCTATATCAAACGATGACCCGAATTGATAGTGCTAACATTTTACATGGATTTCGATCTGATAAAATAGGTCACGATTTAAGCAGCTGCTGATCGAAAATGTAAAACAATGAAAATCCATAGTCTGGCAAAAGATAGATGAGTTACCAAAGAAAACAATTGAACCCCGACACAACAAAATTAACAAAGTGGCATGTGCGCTCAGCGAAGACTCAGATCAGCGTTAGCATCCGCCCAGGTTGATCAGATTGCACGTAGTCCGCAAGGGCTTAGACCCTTAGCTACCCTTTAAGCGCAGGCTGAGCGGCTGTCCAGGCTGATCTGAATCTTCGCTTGGCGCACATGCCACTTTGTTCGTTTTGTCGTGTCGCGGCTCAAATACCGTTTTAAAGTATTTTAGTATGGTCCTCCACAGGACATTGTGTTCATGCAACTATACTCGGCTTTTACATCAGTGAGGTAATATAAATATCTTTGTGGTTCTGGCCTAAATTGAATGACAGATGAGCATAACTTTAGCTGCATTCGCAAGGCATGAGTAGGTTATCTTTATATGTGCCAACAAGCTCTTTTGCATAGATATAACACAGACATTTGAGTAGCCCTTCTTGAACGGACGTGGCATGTCAGGCATGGACCCTACACTTTCGTCTCAGGAATGGTGTGTGCCCCTCCTACTATACTCGAAGGATTGTGTTACATTAGTCAACCTTGCATCTGAAGCTGCGGGATTGTGATCGGATTATAATTTAAGACCATAATGACCGCTTCCCGGCCGCTCAACTATGTTTTATGATTTTTAAGTAAAATAATCAAATGCTCTTATCTCCAGAATTCCACCTTCAGTGTTCAAAGGATTGCCATCAAACATACAAAACGCTTTGGCATGACGTGAACTTGTGGTTTGAAGAAGTTTAAATTTATCATGACCTCTCTTAACTGTCAGTGTTCGAGTTTGCCCCCACACATCTTCCTTCAGTCATCAGTGCAAAGGCACAGCTACAAATGGTTAGCATCGGATTCTAAGTAACGAGATATGAGTCGCGACATGATAAAACCAACAAAGTGGCATGTGCGCCCAGCGAAGACTAAGATCAGCCTTGACATCCGCGATTCACTGCCCCATCACCCTCTTGTTTCAAATTACTAGCTTTTCTGACCCTATATCAAACAGTGACTAACCAGATCAGAGTTGCTCAAAGAAACACTCCACTCCAATGTCAATGTCTGTTATATGTAACGACAAACATCTTCAACTCTTCTGTATCTTATAAATAGCTGTCTCACAAAAACGCTGTTTATTTTATTTGACTCTCATAAATAAACCATAAGTGGTGTTTATAGCGATTCTGAATGCTCTGGTTCAAGAAGTTATTAATAATATATTCAAACAAAGTGTAAGAGGTCTATGACTTTCTTCAGTCCTATCCCTAATTGGTGATTCCGTATGAAACAGGAACACAATCCAAGGTCTGATATTGATAAACAAAGTAATTATTGACGAAATTTCGAGATATTTAGACTAACTTACAGCAACGTTTAAATGGCAAATTGTGTTTCTTTTCCTCCGGGAGATGCGGACATAAGAGGTTAGTGACAATATGGCCTTAAAGAATGGTGTGAAAAAAAGCACATAACATTTTTGTTGTCGGGTTAAAAGGAGTAGTTAAATGGAAAGGCTTTAACCCTTTGTAAACCAGATACCCCTTTTTGGGGCATATTGCAAACAGTGAAGACCCAATTCAGACGCCACAGAACGCAGCGTCCGGGCAGGTCTACACTGTTTCCTTTGAGGAATTTCTATACAAAATACAGTCAAAGGTGAAAATCACCAGAAAACCTTTAAAATGGACTCATCCAAATGATAATGATGGACAATTCAATTTTCAAAAAAAAGGTTAAGATAAAAAAAATCAGCTTACCAGATTCTTCAGGTGAATACGTACACTTTCAAAAGGAAAAAAACACTGTCTTTATAATGCTCCCCGAAGGGTGAGCAAAGAATCGCCGCTTTATCTGTCTGTCCGTCCGTTTGTCACACTTTTGTTCAGGGTATATCTCTGAAAGTGTTGAAGGGAACTAAATTAAACGTTACACATTGTTAGAGGACAATACGAGAAAGTGTAGAGTGCAAGAACCCTAATCTTGTTACAATTTTTTTTATGTTATTTTCCTCCCTTGTTTTTTTATCTTTTTTATAACTTTTGCTTGTCCGGAGTATATTTCTAAGAGTATTGAGGGGAACTAAATAAAACTCCATACATCAATAGCAGGGAATGAGAATGCGGAACGCAAGAACCATAACCCTTCTACAAGTAATTTTTTATCTTTTTTTATTTTTTTTACCTTTCTAGTTTTTGTCAGTGTTTTGCTTGTGCGGAGCATACATATGTATTTCTGAAAATTTTCAAAGGAAATAAATGAAACTTCACACATCGATCGAGGGCAGTACGAGGAAGTGTTGAGTACTAAAACAATAACTATTACATTTATTGTTTAAGTTATTTCCTTTCTTATTTCTTCTCAGTTTTCTTTGCCTTCGCAAGGACAGCATAAGCTGATATTGCATGTCGATTATGAAGTTAGGCAGGAAAGTTGTTCTGTTCTCATTCTTGATAAAGCTATTCTAGTAACATGAGTAATGTTTATTAAAATCACAGGAATCATGCAGTTTTTTTTACTGGTTTTCTTTTCTTTTCTTTTTTTGTACAAATGCACGCAGAAAGGGAAATATTATATTGCGGGTTTCCGTGGTTTTTTTCTTTGTGTGTTTTGTTGTTGTTTTTTTTACGTTTTGTTTTTTCCTTCCAGTATGCAGTTGTTGTTATTTTTATATCTTTTTTTTTTTTTTTTTTTTTTTTTTTTTACTGTTTCCTTACAGCAATTTCCTCGCTGTTTAAAAGCATCATATTGCAACATTCCAATTTTTTATTATTGTATAGATCAATTGTTTTTTTGTTTATTTATTTATTTATCATCTGTCTGCATATTTTCCGGTTGGTTAAAATCTTTGAGATGGACACCACACAATACGGCTGGTCGGACTAGGGACAATATATATATTCCTGTTCTCCTAGCTAACAAAAAAAAGCAATGCATGCTTCGACACACGCATACCATCTGCATATAAATAGCTTACTTCACTAGTAAAACGTCAAGAATGATGAGCGATTACGTTCTTGAAATTCTCTAGAGACGAGACGCTGAAATTATTAGGCTTCATTACTAATCAATTATAATTGTATTGGTTAAAAAGGGCGAAACAGGATATTCCTTGAAATTTCCAGAATATGCTTGTTAACTCGATGTCATGTTCTCTGACGTCATTTCATCATGTTTTTAAACCCAGCGAAATAAAAGTCATCTCATTCTCGTCTTTACCTTTTACAAATCAGATCTGAAAGTTTTAAGAGTTCGCTTAGTGGAATATAAGGCAAATGTTACACGAATGAATATAATGCACCTTGTTACATTTAAGTCATTAATGTCTAGCGTTCCTGAAAATGGGACCTAGATCAGACACCGCAGAATGTGATGTCTGATCAAGGTCTACACTGTTTGTGGACAGTTTATAGCAATTTTTACTGTAAAAAAAAATAATAATAAAAGTAAACAAGACACTCCTAAAATGGTGAATGGCTTCATCCAATTAATATATTTGGGATGAATGGGTCTTACTTGCGAGAAACGTCTGTTCCGATCAGTCAGGTGTCATATAAGAACAGTTCTTGTATCGCGGCGTACATGTATATATAAATAATTTTTAGGTAAAACAAGTGGATATGACTTTCCTCTTCGGACATGCTCGGTGCCAGGAGGTGCACCTAATGGATTCGTTCCGTTGAGCCTCATCGGGAACTGTGGAAATACGCCGACTATGCAACATTTGGCTAACATTGAATAACTTCTATGTCTACGATGGTCATGAATGAACTGAAAATAGCACATTGCTTAAATGGCAAAGCAGTCCATCCAGTCACAAACCGAACTTGTTTTGAGAAAATCGGCCAATAAAGGCCAACACGGCATACACAAGTTAAACTCGGCCATTACAGACGAACATGGGCCAGTACAACGCGGTGAATATCAATGAAGTTAATTACAAATATTGTTATTTATAAAGAAATTTCGCATTTGCCCAAATATATGTCCTCGGACTGCTGTATTAGCCCTCGGCCGAAGAGCGAAGGCCAATAGAGCAGTTCGAGGACCAGTAATTGGGCCAATATGTAATTTCTTGATTAGTAACTTTATATTATAATACCTAATTGGAGCCGGGCCGCATAGCGCAATCGGTAGGGCAACTGACTCATAAGCCAGAGTTCCTAGGTTCGATACCAGGTCGGGCCACTTACTTTCATTTCTCCTTCCGCTGATTCAAGAAGGGCAGTTGTCTGGAGGTTTTGCCTTCCGAAACAATCCGACAAATCTAGATCCGTCTTATAGGACGGAGTCCTATAAGACGGATCTAGATTTTTGGGATTGTTTTGGAAGAGAAAAAAACATTTTGTAATAGAAGAAATATGATATTCCGCATGTAACATCAGTAAGAAGCTGACGAGATCTCTAAAAAGACAATACATTGATATTGCGTAAAATGCTTCTCCTTCTTTTTTTAAGAATAGAACTTTGCAAGAGACATTGCGTGCGTCATGTTATATTTAAATGCACATAAACAAAATAGGCTTATTTTCTTCTTCCCGTTAGAGTGCTTGCAAAGATCAAACTTATCAGAGTTCTGCATGGTGACGTCAACCTAACTACAGTTAATATGTTTATGAGCTCAATGCTAATTCCTTGTATTATGCCGATATTTGGTGATAATTATTCTAGGAAATCTGAAGGGATGACGTGAACTGCTGTTTGGGTTTTATAGCAGACAAGTATTTAACTCTACAGCTGTCTGGAAAATTCATTTTAAAAGAAGGTATCGAATTTCAAGCTTAGAAACGGATGAATAAGAAACAGAAATGTTTTGATATTAATTGTTAAAAGTGTTTCCAAATAAACTGTAATCTGTTTCTCGAGTCAGCTTTGAAGTTTGTGTTCTGAGAATAAGCGCCTATAGAAATAGGCTAGTGATATCTTTTATCTCAAGTGTTGCACTAGATATTAAGTAATTGCTTTATGTTCAAAGAAGCAGGTAATGTACATATTTTATTTTTGTCATATTTGAAAATGGAAGTCAATGTTTATTCTCGATAGCAATCTCCTTACACTTTAAACAAAAACGGTTGAGTATGGTTGAGCAAGGTTTCGATTTTTGAGCCTTGCTGTAGTCACATGACAAATTTAGGATCGTATTTATAAAACGACTTAAGTGTTTGTTATGCTGTTGCTAAGGCTAAATTTACCATCAAGGAGATTCCCTACAACTATGAAATTTGATAGTTGTAGGGAAATTTTATAGTGTAGGGAAATTTTATAGTTGTAGGGAAATTTTATAGTTGTAGGGAATCTCCGTCGTAAAAATTTAGCCTTAGCAACAGCATAGCAACCACTTAAATTGTTTTATAAATGCGGCCCCTGATGTTTAGACTATTTTTACAAAGGGATGCACCTTTTGAGACTGCCTGTTAGCTGCACTTTATGGCAGTGTATATATCGCTTGAATTCCTAACTCTTATTTCATCGACATCTATTCAAGGACTTTGCATGTACTTCTACAAATGTGTGTAGCCATGGTCGCGATGTTTGCGCTCAGCAATTATGCAAGAAACTTTAAAAATCCCCGCAATTACAAAGTGTCTGCAAACTGGTAAAAGAGAGAAAAAAATCAGCAAATATTGGCGAGATAAGCTTTTGTGTCTAAATTTGAATGATGTGGCATATCAAAACTCAGCCGTAAATATATGAGCCGCGACACGAGAAAACCAACAATGTGGTTGTGCGCCCTGCGCAGACTCAGATCAGCCTGTGCATCCGCCCAGACTGATCAGAGTCTTCGCCGTCCGCATGGAGGTAGCTTAGACCCTTAGCTACCCTTTAAGTGCTTAGTGTAGAGTCTGATCAAACAGGGTGGGTGCCCAGGCTGAGCTGAGTCTGCGCTGGGCGCACAACCACATTGTTGGTTTTGTCGTGTCGCGTCTCATATGTTAAGTGGCTGCAGTTCCTCCTCCCTGTTAGACTACCGTAAAATGTAAAATACTGGGACTAATCGGTTCAAGCAAACAGTGCAGACCCAGGTCAGACTGAAGAGTCAGATAAGGGTCTGCACTGTTACCCATTGCGTCTGCATCTGCTAGATGCTCCACTTCACTGGTTATCCTACTCTGTCTTAGGACAGTAATGCCAATTATTGTATACTGAATGACTTTAGAAACGCACCAATTTGTAGCTTTGGATATGCTAGAAAAATGAATTTTTGTTTCATACAGCCATCAACTATTGTAAATTTGGTTTATTCCAATATTAACCGATAATACAGGCTTTCAAAATGAATGCAAATTTTGGCTTTCGAATATTCCTAAAGGGAGATAAATTCGCATTAATCCAATGATGATTGAAGCGTGATTTTCAGTTTGCTGCATTTTCGTAACTGCCGATCAGATTTCAATGACATAAAAATCATGAGGTTAATCATTATTCATGCTTTGTGTTCTCTTTTTATCGCTTACATGTCTTTCTTTACAACGTCATTTTGCAAAGATTCAAACTTTTTGCACAAAAACCGGAATTGAAGGTAACGGACAACTACAATTATTCAAATTTGCTTGGAACTGGTGCATTAAGACGTACCCTCATAAACTGGGTAGGTATACTATCAATTGGTCGTCTTTTAAGTCGGGTATCTCCAAATTTTGAACTGTACCCTATTTTTTTTAAAAGAAATATCCAATTTTCGAACATCGATAAAAAAACTTTTCCAAAGATATTTGCCATTTTTCATTGTTTTTACAGTGTGTGGTATTCATTCAGATGCATAAACATTAAAAATCGACAAAATGTGAAATCGTTAAAAATTTTATGCGAAAAAGTAACCAAATTTCCACTTTTCTCGAAATTTCTATGCATGGTTGCACATCTGTGTAAGCGTTTGCAGACTTAAAGAACTCAACCATGCTAACTCGCACGAGTGCTCAAACGTTTCCAATAGTGCAAACTCTGGGTAAAATAACATGATATACAATGGTGCGTTTTTAAAGTCCTTCAGTATAGTTGTCTAAATGTTTAGAACTTCTACGGTAAATGAGTGTGGTATTTCAAATTTAAGGCATTATTCACATTTGTTGTTCCACGTTTTTTTCTGTTTTTTTTTTTTTTTTTTTTTTTGTTTGTATGTTTTTTCATGCATGACCATTTGCCGGGTCATGAGGAAGTTGTTCGAACACAAGGTTTAAGCCTCTCTTCTGAGGGACCCAGCAAGTGTTAATGCAATGAAAGCAAAAATGTATGGTCGCTGTTTTGCATTTAATAGAAAGATTCGGTTGAAAACGTCATCGAAAAATGTACTGAAAATGATAAACAAGTCTTCCATTGTCCATTGTGTATCGTGGCGCTATTCCACGAAAAACAGAATATCTCTGACGCTGTTAAAAGTAACAACACAACATAACAACATACAGTAACGTCAAATAACGTCAAGTAAAAACGTATCGACACGAAATGTGTATAAGCAAGCCTGAAACGGAACGGCATGAGAATTTATGAAGTGTGCACGGATTTTGTTTGAAACAAATGACAAACTCAAGTCCTGACACAAGGTGCTAGTAAGTCTGCCGCAGAGACATCAAGAAGCACATTTACTTTACAATCTTATAAGCACAGAGCATTGTTTGTTGAGGAGTGGACGCCAGACTCATTATATTACACCACAATGGTCTATAAACACTTTCGCTAGAGAACTATCAATTATTCATTGAACTATATAACTATCTGGCTTCTCGAAATTATGTTGTTCGTGCCAACGTCCTTTTTTATCAACTTCAAGACTGGAAACCCGTTCTGGGGACATATGCAAGCAGTGCAGATCCGGATCAGACGCCGCGTTTTGCGGCGTCTGATCAGGGTCTTCACTGTTTGCTAACACGAATTTCCCTGCACAATACAACAAAAAAAATGAAAACATCCACCAGAACCTCCTAGAATAGAAATGAACTCATCCAAATGATAAGGATGGGCAAGTCCACTGGTCAAAGAAGGGTCAAAACACATATATGTCTTAGACTAGTGAACTGTTCTACATTGCAGCTCTAACAAATCCATTTCCAATATAAGGGGTGTTAATTGTGATAAATATTATATTTTTGTTGTCATTAATTCCCGTAATGCAAAATGCATAAACCCTGATCAGACGTCCGATCTGGGTCACCACTATTAACAAAAGTCTCTTTAATTGCACGCTTTGGAATTATAGGGTTAAATGTTCTGTTCTGCACTCCAGCTTCAGCAGGAACTTGCCACAGAAAACATGTAATTATATAGCTTCTAAGTTGTCGCCTAATTGATTGACGCCGGATAAACCCGAACCCTTGTCTCCATCACAGTTTTAGTGTGATATTGTGTGGGTTTTCAGTGTCCTCGTGATAACATGGCGTCGAGAAGACCCAGAAAATTGCCACAAAAGTGTTAGCTTATAATGATATGCTTATAAGTGACCGCTAGTCGTGGAGGAGACATACACCATATCGCCGCCGAAGATAGGTTATTTTTGTGTGAAATTGACTTGAGTTCGTGTGAAGCAAACGCATGCTTGCAAGTGCGTCTCCGCTATGAAAAAATGAGTGCCGAATCGGTTAGATCGGTTTATGTTGTTGATCAATTCTCGTTACGATGGTCTCCAAGACACTCAGCGGAAAGAATCCATGGCTGCAACTCCCAGAGATCGGTTTATTAATCCGCAAGCTGCTTAGATTTGAAATTATAATACAGGACCGATGTCGCCATCACACAGCATTAGTATGATATTGGCTTATCAGTGTCCTTATGATAGCTTGGCGTCGAGAAGACCCAGATAATTCCCACAAGGTGTAAGCTTATTATGATATGCTTATAAGCGACCGTAGTAGTCGGTGAGGGGACACACACCATCTCGCCGCCAAAGCGTTAATTAGCATGTATTTATAGATTATTTTTTGTGTGAATTACGTTTTTGCAAAGGTCGCGAAAATATATAGCTGACAAATTAATTTTATTTACAGTCTTCCTTCACGCTCAAAACCACGCCCAATAGCTAAAAGATGATAATGGCCTTTTCGGTATTGACGTTAATGAGAACTGAGCCCAATTTTCCAGTCATTTTCACATAGGTCTTACGAGAATTTCCATTATATCTCTCCAAATAAAAAGATATATAATATTTGATGGTCTTATCCATACAGGCAAATCGATGCTATATGAGCCGCGACACGAGAAAACCAACAATGTGGTTGTGCGCCCACCGCAGACTCTGATCAGCCTGGGCATCCGCCCAGTCTGATCAGAGTCTTCGCTGTCCGCATGGAGGTAGCTTAGACCCTTAGCTACCATTCAAGCACTTAATAAAGAGTCTGGTCAAACTTAGTGGCTGCCGAGGCTGATCTGCGACTGCGCTGGGCACAGAACCACATTGTTGGTTTTCTCGCGTCGCGGCTCAATTATCATAATTTTATAAAAAAATTGCTGTCGATCACAAAATGTTGGGCACATTTCTCCTCTATAAATAAAGATGGTTCTATAGAGCGTGACATCTAAACTCCGTTCAACATGTACAAAACATTGCACGGTTGCTATAAACTTCGGGATATAATAAAAGTACTTTTACATGTATGACTTGTAGGTCGTCGCAGACAATCTTGCCGCCAAAGCGTTAGCATATAATTATATGGCTTTATAAGTGGTCACTTAATAAAATTCTCTCCGTCAAAGACCTTTGTAGGTCATTTTCTTATTTTTACTGCCAAGACTTTTATATCTCCGGTTTCTGGAGAGAAAGGTAATTGACGAAATGTATGGTAATTAACCAAGACGTTCTTTTGTAGTTCCGGTTATACCAGACAGCCCTGTAGATATACATGATAGGCAACATGGGAAAAGATACCTTACTACTTGTGCGAACATAGAACACTCAGATCCGTCTGCGCGTTTGCATAATCTGATAGTCTAAGAGTCGTACCTATTTGTATCTATCGACGGAGTCTAGGGAATCTATGGAGCGATGAGTGAAAGCACTTGAATGTGCGCTTGGGCAAGCTTATCTTCTCACTCACTATACTCCTTGCATGGACTCATGTTTTGCAATCAGATTATCAGACAAGTCATACACTGATACAAACTATATGGTTGAAAATATAACTGAGTTATATTTTCAACCAAATAGTTTTGTATCAGTGTATGACTTGTGCTTTTTATAATATCAGTATCCTTTTAGGAATTCTTGGAGAAAAGTAGTGTTTCTAGAAGAAATAAATTAAACCGTATTTTAGTATTGTGCATGGAACGGCTCAGAATCTTGCCAGCCTAAAAGAACTGTTATAATATTTGGATATACTATAAAATAGATATGTTGGCGAAAGTGACTATGTCATAATAGATATAATAGGGGGGGAGGGAATATTTTTTATCAATATACGTTCATTATTATTGTAATAATAATTGCTTTCGTTACTGCAAATAATTTTGTTTTGAATATAGGTGGACGGGGCAGGGGATCATGTTTTTTGCTGTTGTTTTGTTGTGTGTGTGTGTGTGTGTGTGTGTGTGTGTATGTGTGTGTGTGTGTTGCAATGCTGTGATTGAATCTTGATAAATGTATGTCAGCTTGTTATTTCTCATTCAAATATTAACACTCATTAAGCTACGCACCACTATTCAGTCCACATTTTTCCATTTCTAACGACACTTTGATTAAATCACAAGCCTTATACATTTTGCAAAGGCTCTGTCACAAAATTTCAACTAATGCACGTGCAAATCATGCCGCCATTTTAATTCCGATATTTCCTGACTGAAATTTTGTGCAAGAGTCCTTACTTGAGGAGTGACTTTTTGTAGCGCCATCAAAGTGTCGTTAGAATCGGGAAGAAGTGGACTGGAAAGTGACGTTTAACTCAAGGAGAGTAAAATATTAAAAGAAAGTATTGATAAGCTATTAACTTTCACCTAAACAAATATTCAATCACAGTTTCCCGCAGAATATCAAAGTAAAGCCACGTGGACACTTTCAATTCTGGAATTTATCTTCTAGTTTGGGGCACCCTGAAGATAAATTCTAAATATGAAAGTATTCAAATGACCACTTTCTTAATATCTGGCCAACAAGAAAAGACTAAACTGCCCGTATGATAGTACTCTTCTCCATTTTGAAATGATAGTTTAGCAGAGTGTTTTTTTATTTTCAGGTCAAAGACAGTATGGTAAATAGAGGATTTGGAAAACTGAAGGTCATATGCATCGGGGTAAGTTTTGACACATGCTTTCATCAATTATATGCGGCTACACTTTCTTATAGTGTCTTTAAATGAGCCGCGACACGACAAACCCAACAAAGTGGGTGTGCGTTCAGTGCAGACTCAGATCAGCCTGGGCATCCGCCCAGTCTGATCAGAGTCTTCGCTGTCCGCATGAAGGTAGCTTAGATCCTTAGCTACCCTTTAAGCGCTTAGCAAAGAGTCTGAACGGACCGGGCGGATGCCCAGGCTGATCTGAGTCTGCGCTGGGCGCACAACCACATTGTTGGTTTTCTCGTGTCGCGGCTCAAATGTTTTTTTTGTCTAATTCCAACAATTATGTTCCCCGTAACTCGAACCTCCTGGCACCGAGTCTATCCTTGTCTTTAAATGACAAGACAGTCATTGTTTGCGTTAGGTTTAACCAAGTGTTCCAGCGGGGAACTCTGGTTATTCAAAACGTCATTTACATGGTGTCGGCGGGCGGATGTGCCGACGTTTGTGTGTCAGTTTTTTCGTTTCCGGACAATAACTCAGAAACGGTTAAATATTTGGCTGGAACATCGTCGGATTATGGGATAGATCAACGCGGAATGTCACATTAAAATGATAACTCTGGCTTGTTGTATCCTCTGATCTATAAAAGTTTCATGATACTTTGAATAATAATAGGAGAGGCCAACTGAGACCGTTATGGGAAAACATGAAATATAAACATTTAATTTCTTTGTCAAGTCTTCTCCCCTGATCTGTTTTTTTCTTTTCCGTACATTTCCGATTTTAACTCAGTAATGGTTAGGTGGATGAATGGATGGATGGATTGCAATTTTACGTCCTTCAACGGTATTTCAGTAATATCAGCACGATGTGAGAATGATAAAGGCTGGGAAAACAACTTTCTGATCAGAAAAATCGTATATTCAGGCTTATATAGCACAAGCCAGTAAGCACCTTTCATTCCACTGACTAGACTGACTGACTTCAAATAATAAAGTATCCCCGTACATCATCATAGTTCAGATTTTAGATTGTACTTTTATTTACTTTAGGATCATTGAGCCCATGCTCGTTACTTTTAAATC